>CAIGQV010000818.1:19384412-19507385 GCA_903798115.1 Danio jaintianensis | reverse complement strand
TGATGGAAAAACATATTTCAAAGATTTTGTATTTAAAAATAAATTGTTGACTTTAAGCTAAATAAAAAACGTACACGTACACAACATACACATATATTGACCAGTGGATTAAGCGATCTGAAACTGCAGTTAAATTAATTATGTTTTAATCAGATCACATGACTTTTTTATAGATTGCATGATTACTAATTATTCTCACAATACTTTATTGATAATTTATTGGTTTTCTCTAATTCTTTTTTCACATTCAAATTGTCCTTTCTACAAAAAGTTTAGTTTTTTGTTCTTTTTACAAATTTTTGGTTCACAGAGAACCTTTCAGTAAGAACTGATTTTTCTTAGTGTAAAAAAAAATGTAACAACGTTTTTCCCTATAAAGGGAAATCCTATAAAGACCCTTTTGTGGAATGTACAGGGTTTTTTTTTTTATCATCAATGCCAATAACGAACCTTCATTTAAAGAGTATGGTCTAAATACCATATAAACTATTATGCAATTGATGCTTTTGAGTTTGGAAACAAAAGCACTTCAAAATCAAAACCTGAAAGACTTTGACCAATTAAGGTTTCTAATTGGTTATTTGTGTGATGGAGAGATTATTACAATGTTTTGAACCCCCTTGACAGAAAATATTTAGTTGAATTCCACCTGAGACTTAAAACTAGACATTTTTTATAATTTAAAATCATATTTTAATCATTTACATCTTGCTTAGTTCATACAGGCAAGAGGTAAACAAAATATCTCAAATTTGTCCGATCGAGTGTTTTATTTAGTTTTTTTAGAACAATATATTAATTTTATTTTTTTGACATTTTTATGATTTCTTTTATTATTATGTTTATTATTAACTTGTTAGCTGAAATTATTATTCAAATCTACCATCAACAAGCGTTTAGTCCAAAAAGTAATCTAAAAAAGTAATCCAAAAGTAGTCCGAATACTAATTTGCAATATAGTACTCTAAGACAGACTCTACAGACTATTTACAGTCAACTTTAGGTAAATTCTCTCACGTTACCGATACTTGTCTAAAATGCTATGAGAATGGTTAAGCTACATTTTATGTTGTAATTCTCATGTTTTTGTAATCTTGCAGTTGCTGCTTGGTTTTAGTTCCCCTAAGAAGAAACAAACTCCCTTTTTATGGCTCACGTAACACATTATTATTAATTCACATGTTGAATTGAGATCAGTTGAAGTCTGGTCATTCAATGGTCTTTGGAGCTGTTTGTACAAAACCCTCACGATTGGGTAACATTTCAGTTCGCAGACGCCTTACTTGATAACCCACTTGAAGGTTCCCCTCCAGCGCAGTTTTCGTATAAATTATCGCTGTTTTGGGTCAAGCTATGACCCAAGAGTTGATAACGGACAACTCTTCTGAGTTTTCCCAGACAGTCGCACAATGGACAATCCAGCGGGTCGATAAAGATCCCGCCCCTGATACAATTTCATTGGTGCGTTAGAGCTAAGCGCTGTCCTAATTGGTCGTTTTGCCTGTCACTCAAATCAACTCCCTCAGTCTCAAGCACTTCCTCCGCTAACAGTCCACGGAGAGCCCGTCACTGGCCAACCCACCGTCTGTCTCCTCATGCCCGGACTCTCCCGTTATCGTGATGAGGTTGGATCGTGACTGCATGGCGATCGGACGGAGCTGAAGGCACAGAAGTCACGATGGAGACCGTAGAGCAGCTGGTGTCTTTCCAACACATCCATGTGCAGCTGAACGGAGGCGCTCCATGGGGATTCACTCTAAAAGGAGGACTGGAGCACGGCGAACCACTCATCATCACTAAAGTAAGTTTGCAAAAGTTACTAACTCATTCTACATGCCCGTGTTTGTCTTATCGATTACATCCAAATACTTGGTTACGTTCTGCTGAACGTTTAAAAGCGCAGTTTATGCATTGATGGATGTTTGGGAACTTTCTGAAAACTTTGTGGCAGGGAAATGAACATGAGGATAAGCACATAAGACCACAAGCATCCTCAAAGCTCTTGTTAAGTTGTTATTTTCACTCTTGACACATATGAATCTCGTGAGACCTGTGAATCATTGACTTTTAAGATAAATACATAAAAATATAAAGGAACGAATAGCCATTGTTTTTGTATGAGTCAATATTACTTTACATATATCAAATTATTCATTATCAATACACCATTGTAGAACAATAAATTGGACACATTGATTTATCTAGCAGACAAATGGCAAAATATTGACTGATTAATCGTCCTGGTGAATGTGTCCATTCACATTAGCATGGCTATTGTCAACAACTATGTTTAAATTTGATACATTTCATAAATGTATACATTAAATTGTCATTGAATTAATAATCAAATCATTTTACTTCTATTGCATTAAAAAGTTGAGTGCATTGTTGGAATTAGAAGTATGCGTTTAATTAATAGTGAGAAAACTTTTTTGTTGTTGGGAAGTAGATATGAGATAATGAAAATGAGTTTGAAACAATAGTGATCCATTTTATAGAGTTCTTGGGGTTTCCTCTGTGCACACCATGTGAACTTTTGCTACTTTTTCTCGTCAGCTCATTAACTTCATCTTTGGTCTGTAAAACCAAATGGGACTCTGTTTTTACCGTGCAGTAATTTTTATGTGTGGGCCCGAGGCAGATAGAAAATTAGTCACGTTCAATAAAAACATGATTAGTATTAATAAAAATGCACTCTTCATGTGCGTTATCTACACTAAAACTAAAAACAGGAACTTGATTATTAAAATAGACACATTTTAATTTAGCCCACCTATGTCTAACCATCTCTTCAAACTAGACAGAAGTTGGTGCTGTTCTCACAGGGAGGTAAAAAAAACATGTTTTATTCCTTCTCCTTCCACCCCCCATTTCCTCTTCAACGGCATTTGACCAAAAGTGTTGATTTATTTTTCTTAAATGAAGATGTTTTGGAGGGGGAGACTGGACCCCCAGAGATCACATTCCCAGACTCTGCCCCCTGAGTCAGCATGAAGGAGGGATTGGGTCATAAAGGGGAAGCTGGTATTTTTTTTTGTCTGACAGAAGGAAGAAATGAGTTTGATTTGTGCCTTTTCTGCATGTCTCTAGTATGAGTTTACAGTTGTTTATGCTGGTCTTCAAAACATCTGAGTCCGGTTTGGCTGTGTATTCTGTAAAATGTCTTTTCTTAACCCTGCTGTGTTTAATTTAACGTGCTGTAACGTGTGGCACTCGGCAGCGATAATGTCCCTGTTATCACCCTGGGCTTTTGACATTTACATGACATTTGATCATTGTTTCATACCCACAGGATCAAAAAACATGCAAGAACATTGCCTTAATGATTCTGAGATAAACGTTAGTGCTTGCTTGCTTGTTGATTGACAGATTCATAAATTACAGAGGTATGATGAGTGTTGTTTTATTTCCGTTTCTTTTTGTTTTTAATGAATTGTTGATCGAGTGAGGTTTTATAGCAGGCTGGTTGGTTTGCAGTAAGGCCATGATATACTTAAGGCAAAGTTCTTTTTTGTTTTACTTGGTTGTAAAAATAAGAACAACCATGCTATAAAGACTGATGTTTAGATACAGTGCTCAGCATATATAAGTACACCCCCCACAAATCTATCTTTTAAATTCATATTTTTAATAGGAAGCTATACAATATTATATTTGTGCATATACATTAGATTAGTCAGTACTGAAGCCAAATCTATCAAAATAACTTACGATAACGGTCCAAAAACTAGTACACCCAAATTTATCTGTTATAGAAATACATTAAATACAAATTTAAAAAAGAGGAAAAATCAAGGAGAGTCTAGTTGAAATTTTGTAGGTTGTAATTTTTTTTGCAATATTTAGCTTGAATTTAATTGTATTATCTTTTAATTTCTAAATATGTTTGGTGACTAAAATGTTATTTTAAGAAATATATCTGTTTAATAAATCTGTTTCGTTTAAATACACCAAAATACATTGCCTATATCCACTGAGAAGTGGATAAAAATGTTCATTTTCAAAATGGGGTGTACTCAATTATGCTGAGCGCTGTAAGTATGTAAATATTTGCTAATTTTGTCAGTTTGCCTAATTGTGATTTTTGATTTGATTTATTTTTTCATTGAGATTTTCATCTCAAAAGTGATAAACAAACTAAAATACAGTAATTATTAGCGTTGGTGAGAACTGTGGGAGCGAAGTCACAGGGAAACGTGGAGGTAGGGCTGAACAATGTATCGTTTGAGCATCAATATCGCAATGTGTGTGTCCGCAATAGTCACATTGCAGGATTAGATTGTTTATTGAATATTAAAAGATAAAGATATTATTGGATAAAATTATTTATTTAATGATGACCATGACATTTTTCGTTTGACTGTTACTGTTACTGTTGTTTTTGAATTGGAATACTGTTAGACTCCACAGAAAACCATAAATCACTGTTTATTTAACTTTAATTTTTGCTCTGTTGTATTTATGTATGCTTGTAATTTATTATATGTAATGCAGATGCACTGTATAGAAAAATACTTGATCCCTCCAGTCGATCTAAATTAATAAAATCTTTTCAAATAGAGCTATTCAAATCATCTAGTGAAATTTATATTCATATTGCAATATATATTGCAGCAAAACATATTTCGCAATGTCAGATTTTTCCAATATCATGAAACCCTACGTGGAAGTATAAAAGGAGGAGTTATGACGACAGAGGAAGACGAGAGAAGACCAAGCCTGGAGCTTATGTTTGGTTTTGCTTTGAGGTAGACAGTAGTTGTTCTTTGTTGGGGGGGTTTGTTTTGTGTTTATTTATTTATTTATTACAACTTGATTATATTAAGTTGTGAAAATGTTTGCTGGTTCCCTGCCTCCTCTTTTCCCTGAACTGTATGTTTTGAACTGTATTACAAACACCAAACAACTTTCCTGCGCAGAAGTTCATGGGGCTAGAAGTCAATTTTGAGCAGTTCGGTTTGTAACGACACTATGGCAGTATGGCAACCATGATTGTTTTCACTTTGATAAATCTCATTTGAAATGCACCATGAACAAGAAATTAACTAGAGAAGATTTCTCTGTCAAAGAAGGCGGAGCCACAGAGTCACTCCTACAGTACCCATGACATCATTGGGTTTGACCAATGGAACTGTTTGAAGCAGTTTACCACCCGAAGCCAACTTTTAATGGAACTTTCCATTGGTTAGCTGTTTCAAATATTTTACTTTTGTCTGATTTTCTGAATTCACACTATTCATTCTTCAATTCACTTGAAGTATATCGGGCCTTAAGTACCAATCGTTGGTTTTCAAGGAACTGGATCATGACCAATCTGATAACCTCATATTTTTTGTCTGGACTTGTTAACCACATAACCTGAAACACGTGCTTTGTCGGACACACAGCCCCTGAGTCAGTATTTATCTGTTTCTACCTGCATCACTCGCTTGTGAGGACTTTATTTGGATGTCATCATAAATATGAAATACAGAGGCTCCCTCAGAGCTGTTTTTTATTGTTTATATCTGCTTGCATGAGCCTTCTGGGGCACATGGCTCCAGTCGCTGCCACTCACACTGATAGTTTTTCCATCTGATTTGGAGGCAAAGCACAACCTGCGTGTTTGTCCTTTTTTCCCCTCATGGAATCTCTTGGCCTCTGATCCTATCTTCCAACTTTGCACCCTGAGGGCATTATTTTGAACCCCCCAGTGGTCTCAGCAGACATTTATCTCAAACAACAAACATAAGGACCCGATGCCCAAGGCCAGACACAACCCCCAGGTGTTCAACATGTGCTCAAATTAAAATCCCAAGATGGGTCAATGTGACCTCAGCCGGCAGTAAGAAAATACAGGACTTATCAACAACAAACAGTGGTTGGATATACTAGAGATCAATTGTGCCACATAAAAGTCTGAAAGTTGGAAGTTAAATGGGCTCAGATGTCATTTGAAAGTAAGATCCCATTGTAGCTGAACATTTTTGGGGTATTCAAAGCAGCTTGTCCACTGCATGACAAAACATTGCCAGGCGTGTGATCTTCCAAATTGTGGTGAAAAATGCATGTAAACCATTTGTTTACAAGGAAGGCATGCTTGGTTATTTTCCACATTTGTGCCTGTGAAAACCCCAGAAATTCTCAAAGGCTTTTAAATTGAAATTGGCATTGATTGGACTTGAACAACAGGCTGATTTATGTATAAAAACCTCATAGTTACCTCTTCCACCCCACACCACTTTGTTAATCATTCCTCCCTTACATTCTCCCTCTTTTTGTTCTCCAGTTAGAGTGGAGATGGAAACATTGTACTTGCGTTTCTGCTGTGAAGTTTATGTAGACCACATGGCACTCCAGTCATCCTTCTTTTCCCACTTCTAATCGGTCAGTGGAACTTGTTCTCAGGCACTGAAGTTTTGAGGTGAAACAAAGAAGATTTTGGACGGAGAGATGGAAATGTTTTGCTTGGGCAAAATGTTAATGTTTTTAGGTTTGCTGGTAGTTTGAACTTGCAGTAGAGCAGAACACTGACCGCCTGCTTTAGCTCCGGAAGTATTTTTCCCATTTATTCTCTCCATATGCATATCAATTTTAAGCCATGCACCAAACCGAACAGCTTAGAGATGAATCATCAACATTAATTTTTTCCAAAGCCAAAAATTATTTGAAAACCATAAAGCACCAAGGCTATGTTTTTTTTATTTTTAATTATTTTATGCATGATTAACTACTCATTCCAAAGAATAATGCGAGTGACAGTCATAATTAAACCAAATAAGCATTTGCAACATATTGGAACAAATAAGCATTGTTGCAACATATTGCAGTATACAAATTGTGTTCGATTTCTCTAGAAATACGTACACGCGTATCACTATCAGTTGCTCTCTGGGGAAATTAAATAGGATTTCTACTTGAACTCATATTTTGCAGTCTATCTGGAGCCGGATTTTCCACTTCTACTTCCATTTTTATCATCTTTTTGTTAAAAGTGGGATTACTTCCCTATTTCTGTTATTCAGTAACCACATACTTCTGTTTCTGGATTACTTCCCAAAGTTAACTCATATCAGTTTTGGATGGCTGCGTGGAGCTCATCAGTTCTGAGAGGTAAGGCTTCCTTTTCCCTCTGCTATTGCAATTGGATTTAATAGTGTAAATAAATTGTTTCTTCGATTCTTTGATAAAGGCTATTTGTTTCGAACGATGTGTTGATTGTGGTGAAGTCCACAGCTGGTTATGGGTGTGGGAAGGATCTGATATGTGACAGGAATGTGAGCTTGGCTCCCGTTGCCTTTGCCTTGGGCAGCGAGGCTTTGATGGTGGGAGAGATATTGGGGTCTTATGGCCTGAGCCCCTCCACCACAAACACTCACCAGTGTTTCCACATGGTCTCTTAACGGAGCTGGGAGTGACAGGACTTCTAATCACTGAAGCATGTGTGTTTGTACTTTGAGTGAAAGCTTAAATGGAATAGAAAGGTTGTAGCGAGACCTGGCAATGTGATTGTAATGATATCTTTATCGTGATTATGATAATTTTGGAATTGGATAAGAATGGCAATAATTGTTTGAAATTTGGTTTACTATTAGAACATTAATTCATGAGCTTCATTGACATTGAGTTCATGAGCATTTCACCATTTACATTAGAAACTGTCCTCATGCAATTTGTTTACTAGAATAAATGAAATTTAAATTTGACATAAAAGATTTCCAACTCTAAATTAATTGTTGTTAAATTGAATTAAGTTTCATCCATCATCTAATGCTTTCTCACTTTAAGCTAGTCTAAATGCTGTTAAATGTATTCCTTACTAAATCCTTTTTATATTTTGTTGCGATGCCTACATTCACCTTGAACATACAAAACTGTATTTATTTTTTATTTTGTTGGGTATAATTTTAATATCACTATTTACAACCATAATAAGTGTAATTATCTGAATGTTAATGTCAGGGCATCCCTAAAAAAATTTAGTTCTTCACATGAAAATATTGACACAAGATTTCCCCACCTAAACTAGTAGTTAACCAAAACCTAAATGGCACCTATTATGCAGAATTCATTTGTACATGTTGTTTTTACATAAATATTTGTTGGTTGTGTAAGGTACACAACCATCTAATTTAGATTAAAATCTACCCACTCCTTTTTTTAATCTCCATAAATCATAAGATAAACGAAGCTAGAATATGAAAGTGAGTTATATTTTTACATCAACAAAAACATCTTGTGGTAGTGCACTTGTTTAATAAAAATCTTTGTGATTGTAACATTCAACATGCAATAAAGTGCCATAAAAATTTTTTGTATTTACAAGTAAAATTAAATATTATACTTGGCCTATGCCTAAATCCAAAAAGCACTAAATAATTTATATATTTATTAATTACACTGATTAAACTAAATAACTATATTACACTAAATAACTAAATTAGGCTATATAATCTTATTTTTTTTATTAAAACAAAGTTATTTAGCAATACCGCGCAACTGACAATGATCACTTTTTCCGAAGTTCCGCTTTTTTTTTTCTCAGATTTTTTTTTTTTAGTCGCACCATTAAGAAATTAGGTCGCACTCTAGAGCCCTGCTCAATCGAGTTAACGTAGAGCCACCATTTGTGCTCTGACAAGAATGCCTCCCAAATTATTTAATTGTTCATTAGTTAGATTTACGAATTAACATAGTTGTCTCTATTTACTCCCAAGATCTAGACAGTTTATTAATTATGTTTATGAGGGGAATGCTCCCTCTTATCTACCGAAGGTTGTTTACGTCTGCGCAAATCATTTTAAGAGTGCTTTGTAAATGTGTGTCTGTACAAAGCAGGTTTTGCTCAAAAGTTGGTCAATTGGCATAGAGGGTGGTGAAATCTAGCTCATTTGCATTTAAAAGGTTAGTTCACCCAAAAATGAAACTTCTGTTATTAATAACACACCCTCAGGTCGTTTCAATACCCTGAGATAATTGTTCATCATTAGAGCAATTAAGATTTTGTAAATCAAATCTAAGAGCTCCCTCATCCTCCATAGACAACCACAGTCCTGAAACATTCAAAGTCCAGAAAAGGAACACCAGAGACTTAAATTACATCTTGTGAAAAAGGGCATAATAGATGTTCTTTAAAGTTACGATTTTGGAATTTGGACTGTGCAAGATTGTCACTGCTCAAATAAGCCTGTATGGCTATAATTATATCTTTTCCTAATTTTGGAATTTCCTAATTCCTAATATAATTACAAACTTACCGTTTAACCTCACTGCAGCCTGATGGAATCCACGTCTGTGGTCTGTTCTGTTCTGTGAAGACACATGGTAAATGATAATCAGGGAGTCAGTTTTCAAACTTCATCTGTGTTCTGCAGGGGACCCGACCACATCAAACACTTCCCCAAAAGCTTGTCGGCCAACCTTGTATCCAACATTTGGGCTCAACCAGCCGTCAAAACCACTCCAAAGTCCTCTTTGCTCTCAGGGAGGTGAATCTGGGGGAGGGAGGTTGGTGTGTGCGGAGGAGGTTAGTCAAGGGGACAAGGTCACTTCACACGCATTACGACCTCAAAAGGCTCACTATGGCCCTATTCATAAATGGCAGGAAGCTGAAGGATGACAGGTCCTAAATTGAGCCATCATGATGCCCCTCCTCTGGCCATGTCTTCTATGACAGTGATGGATCAATTCATGTTAACTTCAGTCCAAAGGTTGCTGGCTCTCTGACATCCACCATTGTCTTTTTCGGAAACAAGGCCTGCTATACGCGCAATATTCGCAACTTGGGGTGATATCAAGCATGACAGATTTGTGCACATCCGTGTTACGAATAGTACCTTTAGTGTTTTTCTACACACACACACCTCAGTTTGATCCAACATCAACCGAGAGTAATTTATTGCCAAGTGCACTGGGAAGTGGTTTGATGTCCCTTTGATTTGCCTTTCATTGAACTTTGCTTAAAGACAATGTCTGCCCATCAGGAGGCTTCTTCTTGGCTGAGCTTCAAAAATGGCTTCTCACCTCTCGCGCTTGTTATGAGAGCACACACACACTGCTGTTTCTGGATGTGCATCAAAAGGTGGAGGTTTTCCCAGTGTATGTCTGTTGCATGATTGATCACTTCGGGATGTTTGTGGAAATGTCCACCAGCGGTGATATATATTGTTCTGATCATTGAAAGAATGGGTATTTAAGTGAGTCAAGTAAGATGTACTGAGTGAAGAATGTGATCAAGTAACTGAACAATAAAGGCAGGTTGTTGATCTAAGTGTCATGTAAGTGATTAGTGGCGTATTAATACTGACTGAGTGAGCGTTGGGTTTCCAATATGAATTGATGTGATCTAATTAGGTTTTGATATGTGTGCTCATGTGCCCGGTAATTTAATCTCAGAACATTGTGTTGAAACAGTCAGCAGCTGTGGTTATTGTAAGTGTAGTGTAGACGCTTCTTATAGGGGTAATATTTTAGATATATTTACTACATATTTTATCTTTTTATATAGGGCATTTTAAATGTATAAATGAAAACTATTATTTTTTTTTTTTTTATCAAGTGTGTATTCTCAGTGTATTCAAAATGCATTGCTATTCTCTCTTTAATCCAATCTGAGCTTAGTTTAGGTGCTCTAGGCTATTTTTAACCAACCAAACGCTCAAGCAGAAGAACTCTTGTACACTCTTATTCCTAAGTTTATTAATGAATATTTTAGTTCAAGTGGTATTGGTAAGGAATTTGATGCAAGCAGAATACAGCTGTCTGTTGTTTAAAACTAACCTCAGAATCCTTTCAAGAGAGAATAACGATGCATTTTGAATATCTCAGAATAGATGCAGAATAGGCATGGGCCGCTATAGGATTCTGACGGTATGATAACCTTGGATAAAAATATCACTGTTTCACGGTATCATGGTATTGTGATTACTGCTCTAAAATATATTCTTTTTGAATGTCTGGGTAAAAAACAAATACTTTTTTTCCCCTTTGAACACAATATATTTTATTCTGAGAAACATTTAAAATATTTTAGGACAGTAAACATGTCAGGCTGAATAATTAAAATGAATCATTGACTTCTGCTTAATTTGTTTCAAAAACACAGATTTCTTTACAATTTAAAACGACATCTTTGGATATCTTTTCTGCTGCAGACACTGTTGTCCTAAAAACACAAAAAAAAGGTAAATAAACAATCTTATACATACCTTAGGAACGGTATAGCAGAACATTGTGGCGGTTTTAAAATCTTGACTTTTCCAAACCACGGTATACCTTGAAAACGGTTATCGTCCCATGCCTAATGCAGAATCATTCATTCATTCATTCATTTTCTTTTCGGCTTAGTCACAGCAGAATGAACCGCCAGATGCAGAATCAATTTCTTTTTTTCCTTTTTTGCCACAGCTCTATATATGTAAATATTATTGTCTTTTGAAACCTGATAGCCTTGGGTGTAAATCCATTCATGTTCAGCATTGAACATGAGAAAAAACCTAGGTAGGTAACCAGTAAGTTGGTGATGGTAAACTTTGACTGTCATAGTAGGGAAAAAACAATGTAAACTAAATGCTAAGTTGATGATTGTTACCATTAGCTGTTTGGTGCCAGTATTTTTAAAATAGAAAATACAAGTTTGGAACAAGTGGAAGGTGAGTAAATGAGAACATTTATTTTTGTATCACCTAACCATTTAGTAATCCAAAGTGACATTGGTTATTGTTCTAGCTGTTTGTATCATTCATTCATTCATTTTCCTTCAGCTTAGTCCCTTTATTCATCAGGGGTCGCCACAGCGAAATGAACCACCAACTTATCCATCAAATTTTTTACACAGCGGATTTCCTTCCAACTACAAACCAGTACAGGGAAACATACATACGCTAATTATTTTCTTTATTCTCTATTTCCACCTGGGGATACTCATTCCGAGGTCCCTAGAGACTATGCAGCGCCATTGATGCGATCCAAGACCTGTGAAGAGATGATCCCAAGGTATCCATAATCCTGGACCAGGTCGTATCCCGAGCTGATGCTGTGGTCGTCATGGAGAAATGGAGTGCATGAGACTGATTCCTGAATGACCATCGTGATAAACGAGTCCCCACATTGATCCTGCGGGCCAACCTGACCGCCTGCCGGTGCCCTACTCACACCTGCAGCTTCTCCACGATGGACGTCCAGCTTCTTCAGCCTCCAGCGCCTAGACTGCAGCTCTGAACAGGAAGTTTGGCCAGATGAAAAATGGTCGTGCCTAACAGAGCCTAGTTTCTCTCGAGGTTTTTTTTTCCCTTCACTTCGTCAATTGGTGAAGTTTTTTTTTTTCCTCGCCACTGTCGCCACTGGCTTGCTCGAATCGGGACTTGTGGAGCTGTGCTTCGGTGGATTTGCTCTACAGTGTTTGAACTTTCAGCAGTGAAATTTAAACCACACTGAACTAAACTAAACTGAACTTGAACTCTGAAATCTGGACTTTACTAGAACTATGTTAAGCTGATTTGACACAATCTACATTGTGAAAAGCGCTATATAAATAAACTTGACTTGACATACACACTTATTCACACACATAAACTACGGCCACTTTAGTTTATTCAATTCACCTGTCGCGCATGACTTTGGACTGTGGGGGAAACCGGAGCACCCAGAGGAAACCCACACCAACACGGGGAGAACATGCAAACTCCACACAGAAATGCCAACTGACCCAGCCGGGACTCGAACCAGCGACCTTCTTGCTGCGAGGCGACAGTGCTAACCACTGAGCCACCGTGTCGCCCTGTTCATACCATAGTATAATATACATTACCTCAAAGTCCTTTGAGCAACAAGAAAGTGTTTGAAACAAATTATTTGTCAGATGCGTTCGTTTTTCTGTCATTTCTATCATCATAATCATCACTTGGAAATAGTAGCAGTAGCTAGCAGTAGTAATATTAGTAGTTATATACATGTTACATGTGTATTTTTTTTCAGCATTTATATATTTATAATAGGACATTTTTAATCTGAATGTTTTTAAACTTCAAACCTTTTAAATTGTAATCTTGCATCCAGGACAATGAGCCTATTTAAAATTTAGTTTGTGTGTTTTGACTTTCAGATTAACTTTCAGATTCAGTTCTTTTGGCATCTCAGCGATCAGTCCATGTCCCCACTTGTCTTTGGCCAGTTCAACAGTTTGAGAAGGAGGTCCATGCAAACAGCATTTGGCGGTCAAGACTGTGAAGTCAAACAAATTGAGGAATGTGATGAAATGTTTCTCCACAGAAAGGCATTTCTTCTTCCTTGAAACCAAACACGCACTGTAAATCTTGTATGTGTGTGTGATGGGCTGAACTATTTTAATTTGATTTCCTTCTCCTTTTAATCATTCTGCACTTCATAAATGTCATATATTTGCCACAACATTTCTTTCATATCTAATTTGTGCACACATGTTCGTCAAAGTCTCTCCTGCAGAATATAGGTCACTGGCTGTTGATTCAGTTGCAGTGGTTGACCCATGGTTGTGTGTCACACCTTTAAAAGTCTCGGAGCACAATGGAACTTTAGAGTCAGTCGGGTCGCAGTTCAACACACTGAGGTAGCACTCTCTCGTTTTCCCCCGGCCTGAGCCTTGAATGAAGCCTTTGTCACCCTCTCACTCACGCTGTCTCACCCACCTTTTCTCTCTCTCTTTCTCCCTCCACCCCCACTCTTCTGCCTCTCCTCATAAATGAAGGAGCTAAAAGTCAGCAGCGATATTCTCACCCACTCTGACCTTGAATGCATCCAAGTATACCACTTTTCCAGCTTGGCCTGTGTTCCAATGTCTTAATTCTTACTTGGAGTCCCGAACCGTTTACTCCTCTCTGATCTCCTCCACATCTATGAGATAAGGGCAGCTCAAGGACCGAGGTGTCCCATCCTGCGCCACTGACCTCAGACACAGAAGGAAAACGTTCTGATAAGCACTTTGTTCTTAGCGGGGGAGCTCTGTTTCTGCTTTGCCGTAAAGCAGAGGTGTTTTCTTAGCTCTAGATAAACCCAGTTTGTGTGTGTGGGGGTGGGGTGGGGGCGGGGAGATAAAGGAAACTTCAGTGTGGATAATGCATATGTCAGTCAGCTAGCCAGTCAGTCAGTTGGATTTTGTTGTCGAGTGGAGACTAGAATGCTTGTCCAACAGTAGACAAAGGTTTGGGTGCAGAGGAGGGGGGTTACGCAGGGCTCGCTACCTCATTCTTCTCTCTTTTATGAGCAGCTGAAGACTGCGACGCAAGCCTGGATGCTTGAGTGCTCTCACTGACTGGCAGCTTACAGAGCTTTAAATGCAACAACTGCTCATCAGTTCCTGTTGTGCAGCCGAAATCAATGAGAAGATGTTGCGTAATGTAAAAATGATACTCAGCAAAATGACATCGAAAGTTCTCTTGGTGTATGTTTTAAAAGTATGGTTTACCCAAAAAGAACATATGATGTTAATTTACGCAACCTCAAACCATCCAGTAGATTACTTTTTTCATTCTGTGGAAAGGTTAAAGAAGGTGAAACTGTGGAACATATTACACATGAAACACATGGTACATGTGATTCATAGTGTGTATGTTGAATAAAGTCAATGGCTACCAACACGTTTAGAGTTGTAAAAATGTATACAGGCAAAATGAAACTAATTCCACTGGGTCCTAATAATAGATTGAGGTCTTGTGAAGCAAAATAATTGATCTGTGCAAGAAACTGAATATTATTTTTTACGTTAGTACCTTTTGGTTTATGACAATCTGGAGCTTGAGCTGTCTGTTGCTTAAACAAGTATATCAAGCATTGAGAATCTGTGGAAAATCTACTTGTACATGAATGTAACCTTTTTAAAAAGGTTGTAACATCCAGGATAAGCACTAGTATAACATTTTGATGAACAATACAATGTGGATCCACCTTCTTTGTTGTAAACAAACCGCTTTAGTTTCTAGTAGAATCTAAATTACATGTAAGTCAATGATTGCAAATAATACATTGCTTAAATGATCAATTTTACCCAATATTTGATAAGAAATATGTAATGTATAAAATAAATGCTAATTATATAAAAGAAATGCATTGATAATTGGAAATTGTGGCTAATTTAAAATCTCTGCATGTATATTCAAAATGGCTAAATATAAAATATTTAATCAGCCTGGCTGATATTAGTCTGTCACTAGTTTTCCCTCATTTCCAATTACCACATTATGTACTGTAAAAATTATTATTATTTTCAAATAATTTTATTTATTCAAAATCCTTAAACTTTGTGTTCTTACTGTAGTATTATTCAAAATATATGCAACATTGGATGAATTGCCTTGGAATTTTATGAATAAAACTATTATATTCAAAATGGCACCATTTGTATTATAGTATTGTTAAAAAGGATCAGATTTTATATATATTGTTTTACATTTTGCTCTTTTTAAGGTAAGCTTTCTTAATATTCTGACTTGTAAAGCACTTCAAGATGCAGTCCTGTATGAAAGGTCTTGTGAAGACACGCGGAAGCACACCAACAAGGCAAAAGAGTTCAAGTTCCCTGGAATGAGATGAGGAAGTTTCCTGAAGAGGATTTGGGAGGGAATGGCAGCTGTTAGGCCTCGTCTTGTGGAGACCCGTGGCGGATTCTGGGCACTGTGGGGTTTCCAGAGTGACCCACTGACTCTGCTTTTGATTGCTGTGGAATGAAAGCAAAGCCTGGGATAGCGGTCTCTCTCTGTGTGTATATAATGTATGAGTGTCAGGGATGTTTGTGTTTTTTGAATGGATGTTCTGAATTGCATTCCCCCTAGATTTTGGCATTTGGTATTAATTTTCACATTGAATATGTATAAACACTTGCAGGGGAACAAATTGTTATGCAGTGAGCCAGTCGGGAACATTATTATGTTTCAGGCAAGGAAATACGCCTAATGATAAATGCATAGCATGTTTTTAGTTTGCCTGAGGGCTTAAATTTCACGTCTTGCAACTGGCTTAGTTAAATGTACACATATTTAAGTCTAAATTTCCATTTGCTTAGTCTAGACGTTTAAAACTAAACTTGCAAGTAAACCTTTAGTAGACAACGTATAATCCCTCCACTGTCTTTCTCAAGGGCTGCACCCCAATTTTTTCCATTGGTCCACATGCATTCCCAAACATACAAATGACTTACTTTCAACTCTTATTTTTTCACTTCAGCTCCATGTTGTTTTTTCCGTCAGGATAAGTGTAGAGCAAAAGAGAGCCAAAACCCATGTTCCCCACACCTCCTAGATGTCTTCGTCTAGCACACTTCCCTATTATCCCACACCTTTCTTTCCGTTTTTTCCATGGCCTCATTTCAAGATGGCGCATCCTTTCCCGGTGGCTCTTCATTGTTTCAAATCAGCTGTTTTGTCAAAGGAGCAGAACTCTTCAAAGTCATATATATATTTTATAATATGATCTGTGTAATGTTTTGGCAGCGAATATACAGTAGTAAGTCTCCCTGTCATACACACACAGGGTCACGCTTATCCTCTGGAGCTTTTTGTTGGGCTGCGTACCTCTGGCTGCTCTCTGTTCGTGGTTTTCTGACTGGGGAAACCATTACAGGCGTTGATAAAGCAGCACTTGTTTTAAAGTGGTGTTCTTGGACAACCCTCCTCCCTGAAAGGTCCCGCTGGAAAAAGTTGAGTTACTGCTGAAAAACGACGGTGTCCAACCATATATTGTAGGTCTTGTGAAAAATGTTATGACAAGTTCCCTTACAAATGAGTTTATTCAAAGGCCGAACCCTCCCAGATTAGTGTCAGTCAACGTTAAATACTTAATCCACCTTTATGGAATGCAACATCATAAAATACGGCTTGGTATGTCCATTCTGCACACTTTTATCTTTCTCACACTTTTCTTTTTTCTTTTTTTTTTTGCATTCCAGCTAGACTTTTCTATAAAACGGGCAACTGTTTCCCATATTCTTTTTGCTCATTGTGGAATAGGCGATGCTTGGTAAGACTCTTCTGCTTTCTAGGCAGCTCAGATGGACTCCCTTTCTGGCCAGCTGTGGCACAATGATGGGCAGTGAGCCAGACTGGCAAAGAGCGACGCCCTGTTATTTATAGAGCGATAGAGGGGGTGACTTCATGCTGCCAGGGCTAATCCTGGGACAGGGAGCCCATTCTTCACTGCTGCAGAGGCCCAAGGTCCATATAGACTCACTGGAGAGTGTTTTCATGCTCTTACTCTGAATAACATGATGGATACAAGAACTGAATTGATTCCTGATACGCTGACTCAGGTAAACCACTTGCTTTGTTTACCAGTGTAACCGAATGTAGTTGGTCGCATGACAGTTTTTTTTTTTGGAATGTTGAAAGAAAGTTTGCTTGTTTGGATGTTTGCTTGTCTTTTACTCAAGTTAATATTTTAAATGGGTGCTTCTCACAAAAATCTAGAAATATGAATATCAGTTATTCACCCAAACTTGTATAAGGTTTTCTTTCTTCTGATGGAGAAATATGATATATTTTGAAGAAACCAAACAGCTGCAGGTTCCTGTTGACTTCCATAGTATGGAAAATACTTTAGATGTCTAAGGGGACCAGAAATGTTTTGGACACCCATATTTTTTAACATACCTATTTTGTGCTTCGCAAATAAAAAAAAATACTTAATGACATTTATTATTCTGTAATTGAATGCAGTTGATTTGTAAAAGAAGGAAAAAATATGCATGTATTTATAAAATGGAATTTCTTTCTGTATATTTTCTAACTTAATCTCAGTGATGTTACTGTTGCCCTCTTCCAACAGTCAACTTGTTGTTTTTTTTTATCAATTACTGCTTAACTGATTCATAGTGAGAGGTGACTTTAAATGTATTTACATATTTGATTTAAATTTTAATAGTCTAAAGGCCCTTTCACACTAACCCCAGCGTGATAAAGCAAAGTAAACTGCACAGAAAATGTGCTTTCACACCAAGAACAAAAAAATTGATTGCCTATGGCTAATTAAACTGTGGCGCCGACCACAACAGTGCATTTTTGACAACCTGCCCACTGTGCCATTTATTTATTCATTTTCAATATATGTAGTTTGTCATTTTTTCCATTTGGCATTAACCTCTCGCACTGCACAATATACAACCGTGAAGTAAGATAAAAGTTGGATCTAGGTATTAAACATGATATTGAATCCCTTTTTCTCTTCAATTTCATAACTTCCATTTTTTTGTAGTCAATGTGTAGTCAACTACACTTATTAGAGCATCCTGTATTTTCACACACCATATATAACAAACTATAAATATGCACTCTTTTTTGGGACACTTTAATTTTATCATCTGAGTCTTAGATCATCCATCCACAGCAGCTCTGGGCACATAATCTAAAAAGAATCCTCACGTTCTTGTGCCACAGTTGATTATGGCTGGTGTGAATAACTCCATAGGAATCTATTGTTTGTAGGGTTGCACGATACTGAAATTCGGTACCAAACGATACTGAAGTTTTAGAAGCGTCCATTTCCCGCTAGCATTTGAGCGCTATTGAGCACGTTCTTAAATAGCGCTGATTTGCCATTGTGTTCACGTGCTCAACAGAAATGACCGCTCACCGCTGTTTACTGAGTGTACCTATAGATACAGGGACACTGGAGCGTTTTAAAGCCGCGATTCATCAGCGATCGCTCGTATGTCAGCTTATAGACAAACCAGCTGATCGACGTGACTTTGAAACACTCCAGTGTCCCTGTATCTGTGGTTACACTCAGTAAACAGTGGTGAGTTTGGTGAACTGATGACCTTCACGGCATCACAGTCATTTCTGTTGAGCACGTGAACACAATGGCAAATCAGCGCTGTTTAAGAACGTGCTCAGTAGCGCTCAAATTTTAGCGGGAAATGGACGTTTTTAAAACTTCAGTATCGATTGGTACTGAATTCCAGTATTGTGACAACCTTGCCTCATCTCATTGTATATTTGTGACATTTAATCATGCCCTGGTTTAAAACACATTCTACTGGACTCTCCTGCTTTTAATGACTGCAGAAGGCTTTTTTATGAAATGAACTTACTTAAGGAGATATTCAGCAAAGTGTTACCAGGAAAAACATTTGAATTTGTATGTATTAACGTTAAAAATCTGATTTATGTATTCATTTGTTAGTTTTATTTGTTTTAATTGCATATTTATTAATGAAATGCTCTTGCCATTAAAATTAACTTTGTTGCTGACATGGCATTAATAAAAAATACATAATCATTGTCATCATCATCATCATCAGGCCTTGTTTAAAAAAGGCCTTAGCTCAAACAAAACCCCCTAAATAAGTCAATCTTGGTTTGTTTTACTGGGACAAGCTTTAGGATTGTGGGAAGGCTACTGGAGCTCATCAGTGTTGATTGATATTCCACATGGGACGTGCCATTTTGTATGGTCATTCTCAAGGTCATGGTGTCACTCCGAAACAGTGACTCACAGTGCAAAATTTGGTCAAGAATGACCATAGTGCTGACACAATTTTCTTTTCCTGCTTGCACTACTTTCTCATCTTATACATATTACTGACCAAGCATGTTGGCATAATTTTTAGTACTGTTTTTTTAAAATCATTATTTGTTTCTTCAGATTATATTACAGTTACTGTGCATCCTTGTCAGTTATTATTTTTGTTACATTGTGGCTTCTGAGTTACTTGTTGTTGGACATACCTATATAAAGCCTCCAGTTCTGCATTCGGCTACATTTACACAATAATGACGTAAAACGGAAACGTATTTCCTTGCATTTGAAAAATGTTTCACGCTTGCATGACAACATTTTCAAAACAATCCACATTTAAAAACACTGTAATCCATATGGCAGGCCAGTATTTGGTGATGTCACCTTGTTAGTAAACAATACTTGGGAAGTGACAATGTGCCATCGGTGTATATGTAGAATTTGCCATGTGTGTATGATGCTTCTCTGCTGTGGGTTGTAATGTGAAGTAAATCCACACTTTGCTAATAAAGCATCAGCAAACCCGTGACTACCCAAACAAAAACAACACTACCGCATACACTGCCATTGTTATGCGTTTGTCCTTTTTTCTACACGTTCCTAAACATGTACAATGGATGACCACGATGTTATCATTTTTAAAGACTCTCATTTTGTGTGTTTAAATATTCTACTTTGTAACCTATTTTCAGGTTTGTGAGTTTTCAGTCACAAACATGCTGTTGTGTAAACAAACAGTCAAAAATGTTTAGTTTTTGGGCTGAATACCTTGTCGTGTAAACAACACCCCGATTGGCTTAGGAGTTGGGTGAATTAACAAAGATGTTGAAGGCTCCAGTTCAGTGTCTGTCTATAACACACCTCTTGAGATGAGAGTGAGATTTACATGCACAGATCTCACTAGCTAGCCTCCATTACACTAACACCCCGGGTCACAACACTCCAGTTCAATTGATTTGTTCGAAGGGGGATTCCAGACAGGGGAACTTACAAGGAAACTAAGATAAAATAAGCTAGAATCAAAAATATAAATACCAGTGGGTGAAGTTTTGATTTGAGGCAGTAATCAACCTCCTTAAAAACCCTATAGCAACTCCATGGAATGCACTAAAGACTACCGTAGCAACTGATTAGATGTATCTTGGCAACTTCCTCTAACACCAGAATGGAGTTTTGGCAAATCTTGCTCTCACCTAGGTCTAAAGAATATATGATGTAGCCTGTTTTTTTTTTTGGGGGGGGGGTGTTGACCTTTTTAATACTGAATCGTATGCAATGCATGATTCTGGGTCAGCCCACAAGCCCTTTATGCTGAATTTAGCAAACATATTGCAGTGGGAGAGGTGAAGACTAACTTACTTCATCACTGTCCGATGCAAACAGACACCCCTCCCTTCTGTGGTCTCTGAGCCTGGGAGTGCAAATGCATTTTTTGCTACACTGACAGCATAACTAGGAATAAACTCTGAAAGCCGTTATTGTATTAAAAGTTTTCCCATCATGGGACATATAATTTTCGAGTCCTTCTCTTGTAATTTAAGGCGTTTCTCGCCTCCTCTAGCTAAAACTCAAACTGTATTTAATCCCAAAAAGGAGGGACTGGAAAGGAGTCATAGTGGTGCTGTTTGTTTGCTGTAGCCTCACTACTCATCTCGGGTGATTTTTATAAACACAGAAAGTTCCCCCTAACATTCACCTCTTCGACCGTACTTTCCACCAGGTCCAGTTTGAAGAATTAGTTCGGAAATTTTTATTCTTCGCATGGCATGTTAAGGAGTGGTCGTTCCTGAGGGAGATTAAAGGAACGGAGAGGCCGAAAGGGATTTTTCACGTAGCACTGTTCAACCCACCATAAAGCTTCTTTTGTGACCGTTATTTCACGATCACCAGGGAGCAAGTCGGTGCCCGTGCCCAAGCCAAACAAGCACACGCTCTCACAAACACACACACACACACACACACACACACACACACACACACACACGCACACACACACACAGTAGTCTAATGGAACATAGGTGTGGTTGCAGTTATTTTTATCAAGACTCCAAGGAGTAAATGAGCTCAAGGGAAACCAAAGAAAGAGTGGGAGAATGGGACTCTAGGGTGGGCATTCAGGAAGGGAGAGAGAGAGAGAGAGAAATCAAGGTTCAGTGAGGTCCATGTGCTTGCTGTGTGCACCAGCTGACACCAACAGTCTGACAAAAGTTCTTCACTTTGGCTTCTCTAAATAATGCAACGAGGTCTGAGAAGTGAGTGTGCACGGTTAAAGTAGCATTACATCATGGCCCCGGGTACCCGTTAAACAGATTTAGTGGAGGACAGCGGGTGAACAGCTCTTTTATCGTCTTCCCTCACATTTTATTTTGGTTTCCCGGTCTTCCTCGCAGGGAGTTGTGGAAGGTCTGAGCGCTTTGGCAGCTTCTGAGGTAAGACGGTGCGTGTGTGAGTTTGTTTTATTGCCAAAGGGGCACTCATTTATGCCCACAAATTAGTTCTTTTTTGTGCAACAGTGTTGCATATCCTGCTATAAAACATACCGGGCTTTTTCCAGTGGAGTATGTGTGGCAGATTGGATTTTAGGGTGGAAAAAGGCTGTGTTTGTTTTGAGTTTATTGAACTAATGGAAGGTCAGGCTACATCATTTCTCTCCTGCACCAATGCACCTGGAGAACATACTGTAGGACTGTTTTATTTAGAAGGTTTATTGGATTTTCTGCACTAATGTAGGTCTCAGAGAGTGGACACATGCAGTCAGTTGAAAACCAATTGGAAAAAAAAGTTATTCATCAAGGGTCATCTGTGTTGCATGTACAAACAAACACATGCAAGCTCTCAGAATTGAGATGAAGCTCCTGTGGTCCAGGCTGAAGGGCTTTGCGGATGTTGATGATGGTATCCCAGAGAAACCGATTGTTTGGAGCAGATGGGGAATAAGAAATATGGTGCAAGAAAAAGCAATGTCCTCAGCAGCTAGAATGTAATTGTGACCATACATCTGAGTGATGTTTCCATTACATGTGAGCAGCTATTGTGCATGTTAAACCAGCAGAATACATGACACTGAAGAAGAGTTATTTGGACAACATCTCAGAGGGGTTTTTCTCAAGGAACTGAAGAACAACTTGAGAATGTCCTAGATAACTTTTGGGTCTACTATAAAAGATATTTGCTTCAATTTATTTACGAGGTCTTATCTGGAACGCTGCTACCGAGCCCCTCAGAGAGTCATTCTGAAATCACTAAATCTTTAGTGTTTGGGAGGATTTTATTTTGTTTTTTTAACATTTGTTATTGACTTCTTCTCCTCTGAGTCTGTGTCCCAAAAAGTCCATGCTCTCTTTGAAATGCTTGTGCTTTTGGGTACATAGATTCCTGATGTACAATATTATCCCACAAATATTAGAAACAAATGCGATAATTGTCATTTTAAGACCTTTTCATTTTACAGTATGCTAATAGAATGGTATATACTGCAATAAAAGGGATTGTTAACACAATGATGACAGAATTTTCTTTTTTGGGTCTTCAATATATCTTCTTTTGTGTTCAACAAAAAAAAACCTCTTGCTTAGAACAAGTGGAAAGTGAGTAAATGATAACAGAATTATTTTTGGGGAGTGATCTATGCCTTTAAATATTTTCAAAAGGTAAAAAACTAAAACTATATTTAATTTAGTGTGTTTAATGCACAATAAATCATTTTTAATGTGTATCATCCTGATAAGAAAATCTATTATTGTACAATTAAATTAAATTATGGATTATTTACGCCATTTAATTCACTTATTAATAAAGACAAATAAAGATCTATATGTTTTCTTGCAGTTTATTTGCTGCTGTTAAAGTTTTACCAATAAAATAAGTTGTACACTGTAGATTTTGTATTTATTTTATTTTAGGATTTGTATTTTTTGGCTTATATGCAAGTTTCCAGCATATAATGTCTGATATCAATGGGTATCAGCCAAAAACACTTTCATAATGCTTCATCCCTAGTTAATGCTATTCATCAAATATTACATGAAAAACACATCCATAATGGAGAACAAATGCAATCATGCACAGACACACTACATTAAGATTTTTGCTTACCAGCAACTGCGCCTAGTTGGTTTTTCAGTTTCTAGCCACTCAGCATTTTTGCTGTCCCCAGTTTTGTTGTTGAGAAATTGAAAAATTTGTTTATTTAAAATTTGTTCAGTAAAATGTTGAAAACCAGTAGGAAAAACAAATGCTCTGAGAGTCAACATTTTTCAAAAATTTGTTTATTAAAATTTTATTATCTAATGTGTTCAACAGAAAAAAGAAAGTCAAACAGCTTTGGAACAAGGGAGAGTAAATGATGACAGACATTCTTCTTACATTCTTCAAAATATCTTCTTTTGTGTTCAAAAGCACAAAGAAACTCATAAAGGTTTGGAACTACTTTAAGGAAATAAAAAAGTGAGTTTTTTATTTGGGGTGAGCTTTCTCTTTAACTTTATGAAAGAATAGATTAATTCTTAATAAAGTTTTAAAAGTTAAGCTGTCAAGTGTGATTATGTAATTATTATGTTATGAAATTCACTTTTGTTTGGTGAGTTGCCAGGTGTTCATGTCAATATCAAACCTTTCATATAACACGCACAAAATAGAACACCTTGATAAATTTTAACTGCTATAATTTCTTTTATTGCTATAATACTGATTTTATAATGTCTAAATATGCAGTCGTGTGAAGAAGTCATGACACCCTTTGAAATTCCAGTTTTTCCACATCAAAATGGGCTCAAAAAATCATCAGATCTTTGTCAGGTCTTAAAATCTCCTGTGAACTACAACATATAGCATTAACAAAAATAAGTCAGTGATTGCTAATTAAATGCATTAAATAATCATCAGTGGACGTTTTAATAGTTTGTTTTTCTAAAGGCTTTAGGTGTGTGGGAACACCATCAAATCTACAACAGAACAGCTGAAAAAGAAAAAAAAACCAATGTGTTGCAATAGTCCAGTCAAAGTCCTGACTAGAATGCTGTGTCAAGAGCTCTGCAAAAAAACTCCTCCAGAATGACCTGAAGATCTGATAAGGTCACACAGAAAGTGATGACTGAGTAATTAGTGATAAAAGTGGATCTACAGACATCTGAATAATGACACTGTGTAAGATGGTGTCTTAGGTTTTATTTATTTATTTTACTTTTTTTTAATTATGTCCTTATGTGAGAAAAAAGCAAAATAGGGTGTTCTAATTTTTTCACACGTAGGTTTAAAAAGAATGAGTTTAACTATGTGGATATGACACCGGTGAAGGCTAAACATAATTGGCTAAACATTGGTGACAAATATTTGCATGTAAACAGAATTGACAATATGTCATGTCCCCAAAAAAGATAGAAGTCATGTTCATATATTGAACAACATGTATCAATATATCAATATATATGTATCAATACATATATAATTCAAAAGACAACTGAAAACTCATCTCTTCTGCAAAAACCCGAGCGCTTAACAAAAAAAAATCCCTCCCCCCTCCTTACTCTAGCTGTTGTTTATCTGGGCACTAATAGTTCCTTTGTTTAAGGGTGCTTTCATACTTGCCTCATTTAGTTTGGTTAAAACATACCTGAGTTCGTTTGCGTTTTTTGTTCAGCTCATTTGGGCAGGTGTGAAAGTGGCACTTGGGTGTGCACCAAAAGCGGACCAAACAAGCATACCACGACTACGTTTTTTGGGCTACCGTAGTCAGCAGCGATGTGCATTCTGGCATGAGAAACGTTTTTTGACACTTTACCACTATTATGGCAGTTGTGAGGAGGTCCATACTGCCTGAAGACGTTTCCTACACTCTTTGTTTACTTCTGTGTGTTGCGCACAAGAGTTAATTCTGACCAATCAAAATGTAGTTTAGGAAATTTGTCTAGCCAACAACTGATTTGAATGTGGTCACATGACTGCTTTTTGGTTCGGTCCAGAGCAGTCGGTCTGGTGTGAAACGAAATCAAAATGGCTGACAATTTCTGCAATGTATCATTTTGATTCTTGGTCTACTCTGGACCGAAAGAAACGTACTAAAGGTGTGAAAGCAGGCATGGGGCGGTATAAGATTCTGACGGTATGATAACCTTGGATAAAAATATCACTGTTTCGCGGTATTGTGACTAATGCTCTAAAATGTATTCTTTTTAAATGTCTGAGTAAAAAACAAAAACTTTTTTGCCCTTTGAACACAATATATTTTATTCTAAGAAACATTTAAAATATTTTGGAACAGTAAACATGTCAGGCTAAATAATTAAAATAAATTATTGACTTCTGCTGTCTTCATTTATTTCAAAAACAGATTTTTTTTACAATTTAAAACGACATCTTTGGATGTATTTTCTGCTGGAAATACTGTTGTCCTAATAAACTTAAAAAAAAAAAAAAGTAAATAAAAAATAGTACACATACCTTAGGAACGGTATTGCAGGAAATTATGACTGTTTTAAAACCATGACTTTTCCAAACCGCGGTATACCTTGAAAACGGTTATCGTCCCATGCCTAGAATGCACACTAAGTAGCACTTCTTGTTTGTATTGCTTCTTCGTGTTGATTTGCTGAATGCCTCATTTGTAAACGTCTGCTAAATGACCAAATGTAAATGTATTGCATGATAGGAAATTTAGCACCTAGGCCTAATGCTAATCTTTTCCAATTTGCACTAAATTAAAATGTCTCTCTTCAGTTCTCCTTGCATATTGTTATTAATCATCAGCTAGGTACGTTAATGACTGTTCTAACATTTAATTTCTTCCCAAGGTCAACACTGAAAATGGATTAAAAAAAAAGGTCTCCAGATTCTGTCTGGGACTGCTTATGAGACAAAATCTTACTGAATTTTTTTATGAAGTATGAACTCTCCACATCCTGACACTCGCTGTCCCCCACCAAGCATTTTATTCCGGCCGCATGAATATTCCCTTTATGCCCCTCTGGACACGTTCGATCTTTGATCTCCCCAAAAACCACGCAGAAATATTCCTGCAATGCTTACCACAAACGCACATTCACACACAACACATGTGCTTGTGTTTACTCTACAATGCAGACCGGCAGTTGGCATTGGATGAGCCTTGCAAAATGCTAAAGTGTGTGAACATGTTTCAGAAAGATTCGGTTTCACTGTTGAAACGCGGGGGCTCACTTGTAGGAAAATGGTCGCATGTGTATCCACGGGTGTATTTTGTTTTTTACTCTATTTACTGGTTCTGCTTCAAAATCAAGGAAAAACAAAACTGTTTTTGTAGTGTGTTGATTGCTTAACATAGCATAAGTTGGAGTATAAATTGCTTTTAAACTTATTTGATGACACAGTGGATCCAATATTGAGATTTGAATCTTAATATACTTTACCCTGTGGTGTTCTAATGCTATATGCTCTTCTTTCTTTTTTGTATTACAAAATGATAAAATGCCTTGCTTGTGCTCATCCATATAAAAGCAGTAATTAGCAGCCTGCTTTAAGATAAAAAAAAAAAGATGCAAAAGTATCAAAAAATGGTTTTATGCATGGAATTTATAAATTCCAAGTATTCTGAAGATATACAATAGGGTTTGGTGAGTAACAAGGCAAAATCCTAATCTTGACAAATAGTGTTTATGCATAACTTCACATTTCTGAAACTATAAGCATGTCAGTTCATGGTGACTCACAGAGAAAAAAACACATAAATCAACTTGCATATAAATGCAAAATAACAAACCATCCATGTACATTCTTCTCTGAGGGTGATATGTTCTGTTCATCGCATCAGCGAGTTTCCACGTTTATGTCAACTTTCATTCTGTCATTTACAGAAGTTCCAGTCCAGAGATATACTGTATTAACAGCACACTGGACATTTCTGCAGTTAAGGTTTTAAAATAAAATCAGCTGTGCTCTCTATTTATTTAGAAAAATTCATGTCAGTATCAAAATATATATTCATTGGCCTTTAAATATAAAGATAGGGTTATATTTATACCCCCAGGGAAATTCACATCTATTAATTTATTACTATTTTTGTGGTCCAATAATAAAAGAACGGCATACAGCATTAGAACAACTTGGTAAATAAATAAATAATGACTGAGTTTTCCTTTTTGTGGTGACTGTCTCTTTAACATAGTACTATGTGATTTACAGTACATAGTAGGCTTTAATGATTTCATGCTTTTATTTAGTCTTGCATCAATGTATGTGGCTTGCTTTAATCCAAAGTGACATTAACATTCATGCGTTTCTTTGGAATCAAGCCCATGACCTCAGTGATGTATTGTTCTCTGTCATGAAATGGCATAAAATAATGTAGTGAACTGGTTGCCAGCTTTTTGGAAAAAGTACATCTGAATCTGTTTGATTTATTCACCATTTGGATGTAAATTGGCATGCAGCATATAAAAATGAAAACTGATTCGCAAGCTAGATTTAAGGATAAATTGTTAACACTTATGAAACTCTCCGGGGCCAAATATGGGCCCCAGGCCCTGTAGTTTGAAACCCCAGGTCCCCCAGTGTGATGGTTAGCTGCTGAAAGAGAAATGTGACTTCAGTTTGTGGCATTAGATCTGGGTTTTGATGGAAGGATTTGTGCAAAGAGAAATGGGTTCTATAACCAAAGGCCTAAAACTGAATATACTGTTTTTTAAAGTGTAATGAAATGTGCGCCAAACATGAAAGGTGAACGTTTATGTTGGAAGCAGAGATTTACATGTGCGTGACTGAATGAAAGTGTGATTGTGTATGTTTTGACTGGGGTAATATTTTGTGTATGGGAATTACGTGGCTTTCGGATCTGATCTTTGACTCTTTGTCCTATTTTATGTAGGAAGGCTCCCTAATGGAATAACTCTGTATTGTGTGTCTGTACGCATGTTTGATGAATAGCTGTGAACTCTGTACATTTGCAACTTTGAATATATATTTGACATCCGACCCGTCTGCCCCATGTTTTTGAAAGAGGAAGTGAATACATATGAAATGAACAAGACTGTGTGTGTGAATGTGCATATGTTATTTTTGTCAAGTGTGTGTGTGTGTTTGTGCTTCTCGGATTTAAGTGTTTAACCTCTTTAAAAAAGAAAATCTGTATTATAAACAGGCCTATTATTTTTTTCCCAGAAGGCCTAAGAAATGTTTTCCCCTGTGGTTTTGTGTGGACATACTTAAACATGATATTTAACCTTCAACGGTCTCTCCTATAGATAGAAGATGGAGGAAAAGCAGCTCAGTGTAAGAAGTTGAGAGTGGGGGATGAACTGGTGAACATCAACGGCTCTGCTCTCTACGGCTCGCGTCAAGAAGCTCTCATCCTCATCAAAGGTTCCTACAGGGTTCTGAAGATCGTCGTCCGAAGGTACGCAGACACAAACACATGAATACTGTAAGCTGATTTGAGGTCGTGTCACATTTACTGTTGTTGATTTGGAATTGGAAAATCTGGAAATTCACATAAGAACAATAAACAATGTATTTTTTGGTGTACAGATTTTCACTTAAACTTGCAACTTTGTGAAACTTAGAAGCTTGGAATTTATAAAGTAAAGTATGGTACACATTTATTTCTGTTTCCACTGTCAGAAGTACCAAAATAGTGATCTATCCCAAAAAATGGTATGCTACTCACAACAGTATGGTACCAAAAGAGTGAAGAAAGACACACTGCTGAACATTATTGGTTTACAGAGAACCAAAACTTGCATGTACAACAAGGATATGGATATGACCAGACAGAAAGTTGGATTTTTTTAATACACAGACAAAAACAATCTGACACCGTAGTAATACAATGTCAGAGTTTAGCAATAAACCATGCTCAAACAAAGCTTGTCGTCTTCTTGTGACAAACAGCCACGTGCCAAGAAGCAAGAACAGGATCTGCTGTAGGTCCTCTTTGTTGTTTATGGGGCCGTTCACATGTTGTCTCTAAATTTGTGGAAAGTGCGAGGGTCACCACTTCCTCTCTCTATTTGTGTGTGCTTACCATTCGTCTACATTTGAAATAATAATAATAATAATAAATAACTTGAGTGTGCAAAAGACGTGAAATGTGAATGGCCCAGATATTAATTTATTTATTGAGGGGTTTTCACCTTTAATGTTATAGGACAGTGGAGATTATAGACAGGAATGTGTGGGGACAAGCGAGAGGGGAAGGATCAGCAAAGAACCTCGAACCGGAAATCAAACTCAGGTCGCCATAAACAGTAGTGCCATGTGTTGGCGCACTAACATTTTCCATTGCCTAGTACTTTAGATATGCATGAAGCTCTGCTCACGAAGAAGTCATATTCAGAAGAAGCAGTTTCTATTGGTTGGCATAGTCAATTAATGTGAACAGCTTAAAATCTGTGTGGAAACTCTAGATTCATTGATTACTGTTGAAATGACTCAAATTCGTCCAACAATCTGTTGCAAAACAATGGTAAATGTGACCATATTTTTAAAGTGAAACTGCCATTTTGACACAGGCAAAACATACATAAAGTCACAATGATCACCTTTACCATTCAGATGATATCCAGTCCTCACATGTTAAGGAATTTCACAGGAAGGTGAAAGATTTCTACATAGATTTCACCTCAGGTTCGGTTTGGTTTGGGATTTCACTGTGTTGACCATCAGAAAGCTGCAAGGTTTGAAAGGGACTATTGTGTGAGCTTCAAACGTCACTGCACTGTTGTCAACAATCAGTTCTCTTTTTTGTCTGATAAATTGAGCGTACATTTCACTATTGTCACCTTTTAAGTCAAACTTTCATTTTTACTTCTGAAGCATCACGCCTAGAAGATGTGACCTGGATATTCACTGTGGGAGAGCATCTGAACAGTGGCTAGATCCACCAGTAGCTTCTGATTATGTGTCTGTTGTTTATTTTAGCTGGCCTGATGCGAGCTGACGTCAGCAGAGTTTGGCAGACAAGCGAGGTTTGTCACCCATGACAGACCAAATTGACTGACACACCCTGTTTGACTCTCAGTCGTCTGGTCTAGAATCAGATTTTCTGGTATCAATTTTACTCCCAGTTATTGTGAGGTAAATGCTTAAGCTGCATCCTGGTCAGTTTTGGTCTGTTCAGTATGACCACAGACTCACTTTGTGTATGTTCAGAGTGTCATGTGCTAGTGCCTCACTGTGGCTGTTTGCAGAGGCGCAGATAAGGCAGTAAGCAAAACACGCTAACAAACATTTGAGGAATTTGACTGATTTATTCACGTGCAGCTTGTGATAAATGTTTACCTTTTACCGCTAGCTTTATAGAGTAAATGAGGTGCTGCGTTTGTGAGTGTGTGTGTTGTTGAGTCTGGTCTGGACGTCCAGTCGGCTGAGTCCAGCACATTCCAGTGTGTTGAGGCCTCGGTGCATTAGCAGCTAGCAGACAGCTGAGTGTACTGCGTCCCACACTCCTCCCTCTTTCATCTTCTTTCTCTTCTCTCACTTATTTATACTGTCCTCCCTTCCTGCCGCTCTGTAAACCCACAATCACCTCTCTTCATTCTTTTCACCAACAGTCTTAGTATTTTCCCAGCTCCTGTAGGATCATTCTTTAGCTTAAATATTCTGTAACCTCATTCTCGAACATCTCAGTGTCTAATGTTATTCTATAACACTTCAAAATTTTGTCATTTGTATGAGCTCCTAATATATCCTCTCAAGAGGTCTTTCAAACCTCTCAGCATTCTATACCTTCTCATTTTTAACCAGTGCAATATCTTATCCTCTGAAGAATTTATTTATAATTTTAAAACGCATTCTATGACCTCATTTTACAGTTTCTCAGCATTTTGTAGTCTATGTAATTTTATTCCACACACCTTCTAAAAACATAGCATTTTATCACCTGTTCATTTTATACTATAATCTTAAGAACTCATCATTTGACCTTTTATGACAAAATATGATATATTCAAAATTCTATTTAAGGTGTCAGCATTCCATGACCTGTGTAACTTTATATACTTATGTAACAATGTAAATTGTATAACCTGTATCTCTAACCCCAGCATTGTATAATCTGTAGGGATAAGCAATAAAAATCCCAATATTCATTTTTATCAGACAACAATCTTGCATAATTTATTATACATGTACATACTTTTCCTGCATTTCTACATAGATTTTGATGACATTTGCCACTTAAAATGTATAATTGATTTAATTATTTATTCATAAATTATTCAATAAAACGGGTGACACGGTGGCTCAGTGGTTAGAACTGTCGCCTCACTGCAAGAAGGTCGCTGCTTCAAGTCCCGGCTGGGCCAGTTGGCATTTCTGTGTGGAGTTTGCATGTTCTCTCCGAGTTTCCTCCGGGTGCTCCCGAGTGTTTCCCCAACAGTCCAAAGACATGCGCTAGATGTGAATTAGATGAACTAAATCGGCCATAGTGTATGTGTGTGAATGAGTGTGTATGGATGTTTCCCAGTACTGGGTTGCAGCTGGATTGCAATTTTATGCAACTTTTAAAACACGCCATTGGGTATCAGTTACAATTTTGTACCTCAAATGAATTCAATAACCTCACTGTCAAAGCTTTATAATACTTGTATAAACTTATTCTGGAGCCTTTCGATTGTTTATAACTCTTACAACCTTATTCTCTAGCTTCAATATTCTTTTACTTCTATGACCTCATTGTCAAGCCTCTCGACATCCTCTAACCTCTTGACATTCTGTATTTATCTTATCTGTAGTATATAAACCAATTCAATATGTTGTTTATTTTTGTCCAACCGCTCACTCAAAAGATTCTCAAAACACAAGAATTCTCACGGGACTTTTCACAACAAAACATAACCTACTTGAGTGCACTTAAGGTATGAGATTTAGGGAACGACAGTCTCAGACGTGCTTTTAGCCGAAGACAAATCTGAACTTTTAAACCTCCAGCTTTAGGATCCATCCAAACACCAACTCTGCAGAAGCTAGCCACAAAGTAAGAGGTTCAGGAGCGAGGTCTGCAGAGATGGGAAAAAAAAAGTTTGTGTTCTTTTTACATCCGTTTATTTGGCGGCTAGTCAGAAATGCTAAAGTCTTAGTGTTATTACCCTGCCTGTGGTTTCTCTCTTGCTGTGGTGGCTTTCTAGGCAGCACATGCTAATCTATTTGTGTGTTTGTGTGTGTGTGTGTGTGTGTGTGTTGTAGTCACACCAGCGGGACTGTGCCGGAGGCTCACCAAGCGATCAGATTTGATTGTTGTTCGGATAGACTATAGCTGTATATGTTGTCTATTTGCATGCAGCCTGTTTTTGTGTAAAGCTAATGGGTTAGGGATTGGCTTGAATGCCTGTTTATTCATGCTTGGCAGTCTATCTAACATAGGCACATCCATCTCATTTGAGGCCAGTACAGCTGCCACCATGTTTTTAATCATGTGTCTACGTTATGAGGAAATTTTAACTGTTGACCATTCATAGTCACTGTTCCTCAGCTGTGTTTTTTAGCAAAATGACACATGATTACCCTTTACAACCTATATTAGTGTATGCAGTTGTGTGAAAAGGAGATTGTTAAAGGAACACTCCACTTTTTTTTGAAAATAGGCTAATTTTAATAGGCTAACTCCCCTACAGTTGACAACTATAATTTTTTTTTAATTCACTTTGCCAATGTCTGGGTCTGGTGGGAGCACTTTTAGCTTAGCTTAGCTTAGCATAAATCATTGAATCGAATTAGTCTATAAGCATCTTGCTCAAGATTTTTTTCCTATTTAAAGCTTTTCTGTAGTTACATCATGTACTATGACTGACAGAAACTGGCTGACGGAATTTCTAGGCCAATATAGCTAGGAACTATACTCTCATTCTGGCATAATAGTCAAGGATCTTTGCTGCCATATCATTGCTGCAGCACGAACAATGATATTACGCAGCATCTGAAAGTAGTCCTCAGTACCAAGCCCTACACCATGCACCACCAGTTAGATTCTGTGTAATACTGTTGTAAATACTGACCAAATATTCTGCTTCATAAGAACTCAATGGATCTTCTGAAGCTGAGGTTGTGAATATAGTTTTTTAGTCGTGTATTTTTTTTATTTTTTTTTACTTTCAGAGTGCTGGTATCTGTTGACTTGCATTTTATGGATCACCAAGGACCACTGTTTTAGCTAAAATCTTCTTGTATTGATGGAAAAAATGGCCTGTGGATGAGTAAAATAACAGGTTATTCTTATTTATGGGTGAACTATACTCTTAAGTATGACTTGAGGTTTTTGTAATGGTGTGCTTGTGAGTGTGTGTTTGTGTCCGTGAGCACATCTTTGGACGTCCGTAAAGGCCACATGCATCACGCAGGGCTCATTTCCAGCTCCATTTAAAGGCCATGGAATGTTTGACTATTCAGTTAGCACCACGATAGAGATGTTTGTTTGTGAGTGTGTTTAATGCCAGCCTCCCCGCCAGTAATTAAAAATTGACCCAAAAGATTTACAGGGTAGGTTTTCTGAGCTAACCATACAGTGTGTTTTTATTTTAGCATTGTTTGAGTGTAAAATTGACTAGTGTAAAAAACAATATATGAAGAGTTCAGATGCAAAAACCTCTAAGTGTCATCTGGAATTTTCTTCTACAATGAGTATTTTTCTCAGCCTCTTATGTTTATGTTCAGTTATTTTATATTAAAAGCGATGAAAATAACCTATTGTTTGCCATAAAAGTGAAATTACTGAATCAAAACATAGGAGCCTGATAAAAATGCTAATATTAGAAGAAAATTTCAGATGGCACTTAGAGGTTTTTGCATCTGAACTCTTCATAAGTCATTTGTCAGTAGTAATGACGTTTATTTTTGACGGTTCGTCAGAGTTAGAGCGGTTGTATCTTTGTGAATGGGAAGCTAATCTGTACAGTTAAAGGATGTTTGTGGTATGTTGTGTCCAGACACACACTGTATTGTTTTCCTGTGCACACACACACTTTCTATTGTTTAACCACAGCTGTGTGGAATGTAGATTTTATGCATTTCGTAACTTATGATTATAAATTAATTCAGTGTTTGCCTCTTCTCCCTTTCACCTGCATAACTTTTAAGTTGTAATTACTAAAAGTATGAAAATGTGTTGCAGTCGAGTTGAGTTGCTGTTGAGTTTATCTAAACTTGATGTACTCAGCCTAAAGGTGTGGTGCCCATCTTGCCACAGAGAACAGTGTGCTTCTCAAACTTCTGGATGTCTGGTTCCTCCCAGTTCCTACTCCCACTTCCTGTTACACACGCTGACTGTAATAGCAGCTTCAGAAGCTGGGCTGGGAACCATGGGATAGAAATGTTTATTTACAGCAAATAACCATTGTCAGGGGCGGAAGAACTGTTTTGAAATGTGGATTTTGTCCATGGCTCGAGCCAAAGTCTGAAACTTTGGCCATATTTGGGCTGTGAACATATATATTTAAAGAAAATTCAGATTCACACATATGCTCATACTTTAAGGGAGGGTCTTTACAGGAAGGCCACGTGAGGGAGGGAAGTGTTGCTGTCTTGGCATATCCATCTGGATTTGCTGATGAATTAAAGCGATAGTTCACTCAAAAATAAAAATTACTCATTTACTCACCCTTGACTTGTTCCAAACCAGTTTGAGGTTTTTTTTGTTGAGCACAAAAAGAAGATATTTTGAAAAATGTTGGAAACTGGTATCCATTGATATTTAAAGCAGGAAAAAACAAACAAATACTATAGATTTCAATGGTTACAGGTTTCCAACATTATTCAGTATATCTTCCTTTGCGTTCAACAAAACATAAAAACTCAAACTGGTTTGGAACAAGTCAAGGGTGAGTAAATGATGACAGAATATTCTTCTTTGGGTGATCTTTTTAACAATTTGGCACCTTTTGCCATGAAAACCATTTCATTTAGTTATCCATATATAACAGCTACAATCTGAAAGGTAAAATGTGTAATTTCAAACTTTTGTCAAGGTTTACCAAAGAAAATAAAGTTAAAATATTTTTTTCCATTTATTTACTCAGCAGGACAGTTTAGAGTTTGAAGAATGTGATTTTTATCGTCTATGTAACCTAGACGCCCTATTATTCTGATATTTCTAAAAATATTTTCTTCTATTTTTTGATCCACAGAGGAAAGTCATTCAAGTATGGAATAACATGGGAGTGAGTAAATCATGATTGAATATCCATTTAAACTCCCCCAGAATGACTTTATTTCTTTGGTTGAGCCAGAAATTGACATGTACACATTGGGCCGCTCAAACAAACATGAATATCCTGAAAGCACCACACTATTGGGATAGGAGAAAATGGATAAATTGAATGCATTACGTTTATTAATTAACAATTTTCCACGTGTCAGCATTTCTCAGAGTGTTTAAACATTGCATAAATTACACGTTCAGCCATGTGCAATTCACATTACATGACCCAATGGCTATAATCTACTGTTAGAAGCCAACTGGCCAAAACACCGATATTAAAGCTGTAAGCACCACTGCTCTCCTGAGGAAATAAAGTGTGGAGAGCCACTTCAGTCATCGTTTATCAAAGGCTGCTCGGTCTCTCTGGGAGAAACCCCAGTTGCTCTTCGCTCTACGAGTTTATGATCTTGTGGTTTGGAGAGGCTGTGAAGGACAGAGACGGCAAACTCAGGAAGCTTCTTGAAAAAGCAGTCGCACGGTAAGACCCTGTCCGCTGCGCTAAGGAACAAGAAAGAACAAAGGAGACTCGATGCCAAAACAATGGACATTCCTTACATTCCCAAGACCCCCCTTTCTGGCTTTTCCACATATTCGGAGCAAAACTCTAAGACCTTGCAGCCTTGAAAAAGTCCCATGTGCCAGCCTTAATATTAGCGCGTAACATGTTTTTGATCAAATTTTCGTGCTCAGAATTTATAGTTTATGGCCTACTTCGCTGTCTTTGGTTAAGAAAAGTGTGCACAGATGGATGTATGGTGTATTTTAGGAATGCACTGAGAGATAAGAATTATTTTAATGTTTTGGCTGGTTTTAGTGTCTTTTTCTGTGGGCCGCTATAGTCCATCATATTGTCATTGTACAAGTACAATACAGAGCCAATGAAATGCAGTTAGCATCTAACCAGAAGTTCAAATAACTATTGTATAAATTATATAAATGTTTATACAACTTTATAACATTAAATATTGTATTGTATTTTCAACTGTAGCTGACTGTCGAACTCAGAGGTCACCAAACTTGTTCCTGGAGGGCCGGTGTCCTACAGATTTTAGCTCCAACCCTAATCAAACACACCTTACAAGCTAATCAAGGTCTTACTAGGTATACTTGAAACATCCAGGCAGGTGTGTTGAAGCAAGTTGGAGCTAAACCCTGCAGGGACACCGGCCCTCCAGGACCAAGATTGATGACCCCTGGTCTAACTGCAGTAATTATATGTATGCCTATGAATACCTGTATCTCCAATGGATAATTTAGCTAAACAAACTCTATACGTTACTTAACACAACATTAATGCTTCTCCATCATTTAAAAAATGTCCAATATATAATTAATTTTAAAACACAAAGCAACACATTCTCATCTGTGAAAGCTTATCTCATATTTTCAGGAATTTAAATCTCAGGGGTTTTTTTACAACTAGAGACTGCACACTTTTGTGGTCTCTTGGAAAACTGTTGTGAGTGATGACATTGTCTGGGGGAACTTTTCAAGAGCTCTCTGCAATTATAGATAGCAAACGCTTGACGTTTTATGTGTTACTTCCAATTCCGTTAACTACTGTGCAAACACTTTTTCAGTGAAATTTGTCCCCTTATCTGTCTGAGTCATCCAAGGCAAACAAAATTTCACCAATTCTTTTACGACCAGCTGAGCTTTAATTAAGCAAAACAAAACAGTCTCTTCATTGTGTAATACCCAACACATAATTAAAAGAATAAACATGCATGCACCTTTAGATTTAGCAGGGAAGTCAACAATCATTCTGTCAAAATGTTCACTCAGCACTGGGATTATACACAAATGTGCTAGAGGAATTTTTTTATTCAGCTTATCTTTATGCTGAAATGTCTCACATGAGGAAAAAAAATACTGCTGAATTTAGTCCAGGCTAGAAATGCTTCATAGAAATCCACTGAAACTTTTTTGTGACTCCCAAACATGGAATGTTCATGAGCCAATTTCAAAACATGGCATCGTTAGACAGTTGAAAGAACTATTTGATATCAAACCTGCCAGTCTGCCACAAAATAGATGTAAAATGCATAACACTGTACTGCAAGACATTGAGATTTGATGCGTTACCATTTAATAGCCAAAATCACCAATCACCAATTGGCTAAGCTATCAGATCACAGTTGCTGCCCTTAAGGACTGCACACACCAAGCCGATGACAAACAACTAGCACCAATGAAACCCAACTGTGTTGTCGCCTCGTGTCGTCTCACATCTGGTTCCGTCTAGACCAAAAAACTAAACACACCAAACAGACAAACCTGACTGAAACGACAGTGCGTGTTCTGCACCTGCATGGGACGAAGTGTCTTTCCGCACCTGCAGAGGGTAGTATCTGTTTTCTCGTTGCTGAATAACCAATCAGAGCATTCTCTTCAGCTGACGGCCCGACGCCAATTCGACATGCTGAATCCAAGCCAACGAGCTCTGATGTTTTCCCGATGAGAGGCGACGTGTGGAACACACTAAACCAACTAGCAGGACCAATGCTAACCGATGGACTGACGAAGCCCAACAACCAACCATCGACTTGGTGTGTGCCGGCCCTTAGAAGTTCTGGATGTCATAGAAAAAATAAATGAAGCCCTACATGTTTATTAGCTGCTCTAGAAAAGAAAAAAAACTTTAAAAAATCTATTTTAGTGCAAGAAATAACATTTATTGTACAGTTCATTTCAACTTTTGAAATATGATTCAAATGTGAGCATGGTAAGCACTTGACATTTCACGATTTTCCCATTCACATAAATGAATGGTCTTGTAGGGCCAAAATAACTGCCTGGAGATATTCCAAAAATGGTCACTGGGTGAACAGACTGTGCTTAAAAGGCACTTTAAAAATGCTTCTTTACCTTCTTAAAAAATAAGGAGAAATTAGCATGTAAGATTAATTATCCAGTAATAAATGTTAAGGTCTGATCTATTGTCCATTGGTATTTTATATAAACTGAATGAATAGTGCATGCGATTGTATGCTTTATACAGTATTCCGATGGTACTAGACAAGGAAGACATGCTCCTATTTCTGGAAAATGTCAAGAGATCACTCAAGACAGTTCACCATGTGTGGGTTCGTTCTTTGGGATTGGATTATGGTCAGTTTGCGCATATGGAAATGGATTATTATTTTTTTTATTAACAGACCCAGTAGCCCAGGGCGCCACACCATAGTCTGCTTTCTATCATCATGGTAAAAGCATTCTGCAATACAACTCTGATATACTGGACATGTGGACAACATGAAGACCATCAATTAGATTGACTTCTGTTCAGTTGCCAAAGAAAAAGTAAACGGACTGCGTTGTTTTCGTTGGTGTAGACTGTAAAGCCTTGTGAACTGCCGTGCATCTGTTTTAACATCTGTTATTGGACATTTGTTAAGACTGGTTTGTTGTTGAGTCAGCCGTCTCGCTCACTTTTATTCTTTCACTTTTATGTTAAAACTGAAAAGTCACCAGGGTCATGACCATGTCTCCGCTGTTTTGTTTTTTTCCTGTCTGAAATGGTTAGGAAAGGTTTGATGTGGCTGATAAGCTTTTGGACCAAGATGCATTTTGACATGCATTCTTCTCCTAGAAAAGTACTTTAAAATCAGAGTGGAAGAGAATCCAAAACAACAAACAAGCTATTGTACTGGAGAGCCCAGCTCATGACTGCTCCCTTCCTGGACTGCATTTTTCAATGTGGCCGTACTGGTAAAAGCCTGGGTGATTACATGGAATGCAGCCTCTGCGTCTCTCTCTGTGTTTTCGGGAAGTGGGCAACGAGAGAACAAACGATACTATTTGCAAATATTGAAAGTTAAAGAGGTGCGTGTGTGTGTGTACGTACGTACGTATAGGTATAGGCATGTGTTCTGGTTTATTTATTAGTTACATTGTTGCATATAATTTATTTTCACAGAATTTATATAAATCAACTAATGTGATTTTGTTATGCTTCTCTTAGCATTTTCTTTTTGAAACCATTTGCTTCTCTTTGTGGCTAATGACATGACTAGCTGGATCTGGATTAGAGTCTAAATCGTTTTTGCAAATTAAATATTTAAGTATTGTACATGAAAAAAATGCTGGGTGCTATCTTTTGGGAATGGACATGGCAAGTTAGGTTTCCTCTGCAGTTAGACAAAGTAAATTATGAACAGACTAACTGTATGTGTTTGTTGGTGTGAAAAAACAAAAGATAGAGTAAGGATCCTTGACCAGAACACAGTACTACTCCCTTGCAGTGTGTCTTATAATATTCAGTTGCATCACACCTTAAGATATTAACAGTTTGTGGTTTAACTTACATTCTTTACTGTCACACACACAACCTCGTTCCTGTAAAGCATTTTAAAGTTCGTTTAACATTCAACTATATGCTGCATCCCTGTTTGCCTGCTTGTTCTTCTGCCTAAAAGTATGTTTCTGTGAAGAAAAAAATACATACTTTTGAGCCTGAATATATGTATGTTTGCACAGTTGGTTGATAATATGATACTAATTAGACGATTGTCTACAATGGTTTTGGACATTTAATTGTAATATTGAATAATGTTTAGGACAAATATATGAATTGGGATGTAGCAATGGAGTGTGACACTGTGTCTATATTGTTAACCCATATTGCTTAATAACAGACAACCAACCAATAATTCCCATTATTCTTAACTTATTATATATTCATGACTTGGTACATAAACTTTTACTCCTCTTGTCTAAAACATGCTAAAATTGCCGTATCTGTTGGGTCAGTGTTATTAACCTCTATATAAATGTTCACTGGGCATTTACAAAAGTTTGATTTTCAAATCTGAGGAGTCAAGAAAAATATATACATTATATGGCTAGGTGTTTAGCTGCGTTTGGACAATCAATTGAATCATGAGTAGGCAAAGAAGAGACAATAGTGTTTACACCTGCTATTTTCATCTTTCTCTCTTCTCCACTTTCCTGATTACTTTAAGAGGAGGGCATGTGTATATTTGGGCTTTATCTGATCATTCAATGTAATATTGTGAAATAAGGTCTCGCAATTTACATAAGAATGTGGTAAACTACAGTGGAAAACACAACAAAGAGCATCAGCTTTCGTTTCTGCTCTTAAAGTGGACAACTATTCCAAACACTGTGGGTTTGTGAAAGAATCAGGACTGATAAGAGAACATTGCGCTTTTTACTTTTTTGCTCTCAAACTAATCTTACAATTTGAGAAAAGTTAAAAGATGCCAGTTTAAATCCTGTCTGGTTAGTGTGCTTCAACAACACTACCCTTAATGTTTAAGAATGAGGTCAATAGGTGGAGAGTAGGCAGTCTTTAATGCTGTTTGAATGCATTCAACCACAACTGTTTACACTATGAAGGCAATCCGACTGAATATTTTTGGACTGCCTTTGGAAACGGTTGAAAGTGGATACACTCAAAACGTTTCAGACTCTGTTTACACCTGTATTTAGCATCTTCCAATTGATTGAATCAAAGAAGTCACATCTTAATACAAGGTGTAAACCAGACACAAAACATTTTCCAGGCTTTGAATCAAGTATATTGGTTAATATGTTAACAAAACATTTGGAAGAACTGTCCCTTTGGAAGAATGACCCTGGGTTAATGGTTTTAACAGAGGAACCCATTCATTGGAGATTGTGTGCAGTATTATTTCTCCTTCACATGATCATTGGGTTTTTTCTTGTATTGTCGGTATTGTAGCTGTACCCCATTCAGACTTTCATCAGCCCATCTGATTAGAGCAGCAAAAGCTGTTTATTAAGCACAGCTGATATGAGTTAAACTTCATTTTATAATCTCTCTCTCTCTTTCTCATTCTCCCTCTTTCAGGCAGTTGCTGAAATAAAAAAACACGCACTGTTGCCTCTCAAATGTGCTTTACATTGTTTTGCTTTCTGCACTATTGAAAAGAGCAAGAATACATGTACCTGGCCTCATGCCCCGGCAACAATGCACCATTTCAATCATTTCATCTTATTCCACCAATTTGTTTCCTTTTTCCCCATACAGTATATCCTCCTCTTTTCTCTCTCTCTCTCTCTCTCTCTCTCTCTCTCTCTCTCTCTCTCTCTCTCTCTCCACCCCCCCTCACTCTCTCACCACTGCTGGCCGAAATTGACTGCTCTCCCAGGGAGACAGGAAGCGGACCTCACATTTTTCCCCCATTCAAACAATAATAGGAGAGAATGCTAGGTATTATTTTAGCAGTGGCTTGCCGCTTTATCTCCCTCAAACATAGTTTCCTCTCCGTCTGAGCACCGCTTCCTCTCCCCCTAATGTCATTAGAGAGTGAGTGGGAGTGTGTGTGTGTGTGTGTGTGTGTGTGTGTGTGTGTGTGTGTGTGTCAGAATGTGCCGTATAGTGGACTGAATGTTTGGTCTTCAGTTGTGACTTAAAATATTGAGAGAGGGAGAGAGAGAGAGCTGCTGTTTGAGAGGGGAAGTTGGGGGAGTGTTTGTCTGTTAATTTTTTCCTGGACTAGGAATCTGGTCAGAGCCTCAGGCTGCCTCATTATAGCTAAATGACCGCCAACCTTCACTCATGTGAGTGTTGAAACCGTTAGGGTCCTGATAAAGACTGACTACTGACAGCAGACGCAGACCTCAAGGGTTGTCCTTTGACTCCAGGCATCTTCTCATGGTTGAGACCTGAACTTCACCTTGAACCTCAAGCTGAATGTTGGATTGGATTCATCTCTGTATATTTATCTAACACTGAGAACATCTGGAGTTGTGTCAAGTGTTGTGAGTATCTCAAGATGTTCAAATTGTGTGGATAACATGAAGTGCAGGTCAAACCAGCTCAAACTTCAGCCTGGTTTAATGGGTTTCTGTTTTACTGGAGTGTCTTACTGGAACAGTACTTAAGTGCTATAACAAGTTAAGAAAATACACCAACACGGAGACTGAAAAAAGAGAGTTTGAGAGTTTGCTTGTTTTTGTTTTGGTAATTATATGAGTGTAGTTTAGGGAAAATGATGTCTCAGGATGAAAGATTGTCTCATAGACCCTGACTCAAATTTGTCTTCGTTATTGTGTTTTGCCGTAAGCTTTGCCTTGGTTTTGTGTTTGATGTTTTAGGTAACGGAGTGACAGTGTTTAGTGAGGATGACAATGTGAATAATAATGAGCTGTCTTGTGAAATCTTGAATTTCCAGATATTGCTGATATTGTTTTTTTTTTTGCTTTGTTTTGTTTTGTTTTTAAATGCAAAATAAGTGATTGGAAACACATTTATTGTTTGTGATTTTTAAATAAGATATATTTTGTTTTTGAAGTTTTGGCCTTATTTTATAAGCTATAAGTCTGTTTATTTGTTATATTACTGTAAATATTCATCCTCTTTCTTACAATAAGCTCAAGCCAGCTTTGCAGCTTAAAAGTTTGGGGTCAGAGAGATTTTTGAAAAAAGAAAAAGAAAATTTAATTTAAATTTATTTAAATTTAAAGTAAATACTGTTTTTAAACTCTATCTAAACATATATACAAGTAATTCAAGTTCATAGCTGCTGAAATTTTATATTCTGCAAATGTAGCCTTGGTGAGTCTAAGAAATCCCAAACTCTGTCTTCTGTGTTATAACGAAAGACTGTTATTCCTTATATATTGCTTATTGGATATTTCCCACTTGTTTCTATTCTTTTCTGGCCTCTTGTGGAAACACCAAAATGATTATTATTTGAATAACAAGTCCTTTAAAACCATTGTCCCCTCGGGATCTTTATTGCCATCTGGAATGTTTGTGAACACTGCGCTCCTGTCAATAAAAATGATGGGTTGTACCTGGAATCTGGGCCTTGTTCCATTACTGCAGCTATCTTATAAATTAATTGTTGTTTTTTTAAGCTGTAGATGTCTTAAAACGAACTTCAATCAGCTATTTCAGTAATCCAGTGGACGGCAGATATGAAAGCGTTCCAGATGGCAAATTCAAATCAGATTTCCCTTGATTCCTGTATGAGTTTGTTAAGATTGACACTGCTTTGGGAGTAAAGGGTCTTTTCCTCACTATTGAAAGTGTGGTTTCCGGATTGTGGTTTCTTTGTGTCAGTAATTGGAACATTAGGGTGGTGTTATACATCTTACACAGACTATTCTTGTCTTTCTGACTTCATATTGGCTAACGTCTCTTTTCTCTTTCAGGCGCAGTGTGCCAGTGATCCGCCCTCACTCTTGTTACCTGGCAAAGCTGACAGAGGCACCCTGCACTACGGGCACTGGTGACCCCTCCGATGGCCCCCCGGCTATGCAGCTTCATTTCACACCTCTCAGTGTACCGTGGCACTCCGGAGGTGACAACAGGTTGGTCGAATAGCCATTATACAGATTATGCATTCAAGTAAACATAGCCTTTTTGACATTTTCAATTTTATTCTTTTTCACAGTCAATTTTATTACAATTCTAATAGCTTTAACAAATCGGTGTGTGCGCTAGAAAGGGAGAGAGATATATCCTTATTGTTGAATTTGGGAATTTTGCTTCCAGCAGATTTCACAAAGAAAACAATCAGAGAGGAAGCTGGTGATCTCACATCTTATGTCAACATGTGTCTCACCGGATGCCACCACTATTTTCAGACTTATGACTCAGACATTCTTTACAGATCACCAGTAAAGTGACCAAAACAACACACACAAAAGTCTTTAATACAAAACACAGCATTGACAAGAGTGACTAATCTTTAACTTCAACTTCAGCTTTAACGTTTGTTTTAGGGAGATTCGTTCTTCAGTGTCTTGCAGCTGTGAATCCTGATCACAACACCTGTAACAGATTCGGTCTACGGAAAAAAAAAAATGGGGACAAATACTTAGCACATGCAGACTATTAATTATTGATTGATTTAAATGTTATTTCTGAGTGTTTTTTTATTATTATTTTAGCTGATGGAAAATTAAGCTTATAGTGGTTATGTTTTGCTTTTTGGGTCTTTTAGTTGTTTTTATTTTTAATTTATAACTTTAAGTGTGCACAGTACACTACTAAGTACTAAGGCAATGCATTTTTGTGTGAGAAGTGTGGAATGTGGGACATTAATAACTGAGCCCAGTCTTCCTTAATGTTTCCAAAGGAATTTTACTAATGCAGATTTAAAAACAGTACTGTTAACTTTATAGTTGAAATAGTGTAAATAATTACTTTTTTAGCCAATATTTGAAATTCCTAGGAGCACTGTCACATCATCTGACTTGTTTTACTCTGTTTTGTTGTGCAGTGAGCTGTCCATGCAGTGGGGCCATATCTCCAGGCACTACAGCACAGACCGCAGCAGCTCAATAGGGAGTATGGAGAGTCTGGAGAATCCTCCTAACCAGGGATACTATGACAGTCAGCTCTCTCCCATTGATCCTGTCATCTTCAACAACAAACGCGACTCTGCTTACAGCTCGTTCTCAGCCAGCTCGAACACGTCTGATTACACAGTTTCTGTCAAACCTGAGGAGACCAACTCCATGGACAGTCTTCTTCAGGGTTTGGGTTCTTCCTGCAGGTATCCAGACAGAGGCCAACACTCCGCCCCCACTGGCCATGGAAACCAGCAGGAAGAACAAGAACACTCCAAGGTACTGTCTGGCAGAACCGAGGCCAAAGTCCGACCATCATCCTACGGCTGTGAGGAGGAAAACTGTGCGCCACCACAGCCACCAATGAGAAGGGAGAGTTTTAGGGCTACTAGAGGCCAAGTAACAGATAAACGCTGTGTGTCTGCTCCTGTAGGCATCCCAAATGTAAGCAGTTGCACGGTTGAAGATCAATCCCAAATCCAGAATGTTTTGACTGGCAGAGGTAATTTGAATGGAATACAAGACAGTGAGCAAGAGCGTAAAGGGTGCACCATTCAACCTTATTATACCTTGAACTCAGACTCAGGTGGAGATGGCAAAGCAACTGACCATGAGAAAGAACATTTGGAGGACTATTCAAAATCTGTGGCAGCAGCATCTTCACCTCCTCTGAGTACCTTTTCACAAAGGAATAAGGATGAGAACTTTGATACTAAACTCCGACCTGAACATGATCTCCAGTCAGCAATGAACCGACATAGTGCACCTGAGAAACTTCTAGCTGCTCAGTTGTGTATGATAGATGTTTCTGCTGACAAAAGTGATCATTGTGCATCTCCAACTTGCCAATGGTCACAGTCGCCTCTTTATCTGAGTGATTCTAGTCAAAATGCTGAGCAGGGCAAGTGGGGAACGAGCAGATGCTCCACACCTGGTTCGGTCGCAACTTCGGAAGTCGAAGATCCCAGACTAGAGGAGGATTCTATTGATGGACAGAATCCATGGGGGCATCCTATCAGTTTGTCTGGGAATCCCATGGGAAATGGATTCTCTCAGAGCAGTGAGAACAATGGAGGAGAAGTAAGGCTGGATGATGGCCTTGTCTCAAAGCAACCACAGAAACGTCAGTTTCGTTGCTCCAAGTCTCGTCGCAGAAGTGAGCGTTTTGCCACGAACCTTAGGAATGAGATCCAGAGGAAGAAGGCACAGCTGCAGAAAAGTAGAAACCCTTGCGGGGAGGAGACAGTGGAAGAAGAGGCTGGAGATTTCAACACTGAGGCTGTAGCTCCTCCAGAATACCGTCAACACAAACCCCAAATCTTACCAAAACCTCCCACCAATACTCTCCCTATTCAAATATCTAAACAGGCACCTCAAAAAGTTTTTGATGCCACACAAACTGAAGAATATTCCAGTGCAAGTGTTGTGTGTTTCCAGACATCTCAGACTCAAATCCCTCAACATGTCAGACAAGTGTGTGTACATGTGGTGGAGGAGGTAGCACCTGCAGGCAAACCACGTCGGTGGCGTTGGACACCAGAACGCAAGCTTGAACTAGAAAATGAACCATCTGATATTAAGAGAAATGAGACTATCGGGCAGATGTGGTCTGGAAAAATGGGATCAACAAGAGGGAGGACGTGTTCGTCTAGTGGTCGTTTAGGTCGATCGGATGACTGTGACATCCTTCCCTTTGCAGATCGCAGGAGGTTTTTTGAGGAGACTAGCAGAAAGTTGAGCCAGTCTGTAACAAATTTATCAAACCTGACAAGTCGAAGTCAGAGACTAGACAAGCCGGGCAGAACGAACCATCCATCATCACCTGAACCTCATGAAATTGCTGCTCATCTGGGCCGGAGGAGATTCTCATATCAAGATGTGCCCTACATCAACTCACTGGACAATGGGAGACAGTTTATGAGTAACCAACAAGACCAGGAGAAAATGAGGCAGAGGCTGATCGAGAGAGAGCAGGAGAAGGAAAGAGAGGAGGAGAGACTTAAGGAGCAAGAGAAGCTTAGAGAACAAGAAAGAGAAAAGGAGAGGTTAAGGAAAGAGAGGGAAAATGAGCAACAAAGGCTGAAGGACTGGGAGGAAAGGCAGAGGCTGCTACAGAGAGAACAAGAATGGGAGTCTGTGAGAGAAACTGTTCGCTCTGAACACAATACGAGCAGTGACACAGTTCCTCACTCTTTATCTCATGACGTCTATCGGAAGCAGCCACCTAGTCCTCAGATTCCTTCCTCTCTGCAGTTGTCTGAATCTTTCTATAGCAGCACTACCACCAACATCCAAAAGCCTTGCTCAGCGTTCCACCCAGTGACCACCCAGCACAACCGGTATGATGGCTACCAAGTAAATCCACCCTACAAGCCCAGGAACTACACCCCAGATGAGGTAAGACTGAGGATTTAGCATTGTCCATTGTCCAAAACAGAAATTGTGAGAAAGTTTTTCTGATCTAGGCTCTAAGCCAACACAAAGTGTCTTTAATTTAGAAATGCCAGAATTTCTGGCCCGTTCACACCAAGCACAATAACTATAAAGATAATGATAAACACATCCTTCTAAAAATCATTTTGAATGGAAAAAAAACAGCAGAGTTCAGACCACAGCTATAATGATAGAGATGTAGAGAAATTATATCATTGGGATCACTTTCAGAACTATTTTATTCATTCTTTTTTTTTTTTCGGCTTAGTCCCTTTATTAATCTGGGGTCGCCACAGTGGAATGAACCGCCAGTACTATTTTATTTCCACTAATAAATGATAAAACACTGACAGCCAGTCATAATCTATTGAATTATAAAGAACTCGCGCAATTTAGTGCTACAGACAACATTGTGGAGAAGATCGCGGCTTGACGTTAAGCCCTCTTTTCGAAGAATATTTAAAGATAATAACTTAAAAACAACTGGTTATACCATGGGAAGGAATGATACATATTTACATGAAAGCTATGCTAGCCAGACTGGCAAATTGATGTATAAAAACAAAAGTACTTCTGGTATCCAGTACAATTTTGTGTTGCCTCCTTTGAAAATACTGGGGGAAAATAATTAGTGTTGTTTTTATTCCACTACACTGACTGAGATTGCTAAATTCACTGTATGATTAGATCGATTACATGAGCTAGATTCACTGGTCATGTGCTCTAGATAAAAAATAAAAGCATAACTAAAAATAAACCGATTGTTATCATTTGCTAATGTGGACACAAATATAGATATTGCGTTATTTATATTTTCAGTTGTCATTCTTAGTGTGAACATCCCTTAATCCTATAGATGTCATTAGGAACAATAAAAACACTAAATGTGTATTTAGTTTCTAAAGGGCGCATGACAGCAAAAAATTTTTACACAGCTGAAAATGGCAGGACATTTCAACAAAAACTGAGCACCTTTTCACACTTGAAAACAACTGAAAAAATACTCCTGGTTCAGGAAAAACAATTTCGGTCAACACAAGTCTTAATTGACCTTTCTTTGAATACTTTGCTGTGTCACATGTTAATTACACCACTCGACAAATGTTTGATGGATATTTACGTTTTTAATGGTAGTTTTTTAACCATACCTTTATATACGCCAACAGTTTAGATAACATCAGGCTCTATGTCTGTCTGTATGTCTATGGTTAATGATGTTTTAAGATTTTCTATCACAATTGTAAATTCAAACCTTGTTATTAAATTATTCATTCAAGAGAAAGTAAAGCTTTCCTCCGGCAGTTCACTGTCAAAAAACAACCTCATAAATTCATATGAATAGCCTGTATAAGAACTTCTAATGAAAAGCTTGAATGTAAATGCAGATATAAAGAGGAATGAAAGAGAGTGTGATTGACTTTCTTTATTGCAGTTTTAGGCCTTTAGGAGTTAAAAGATGAATCCTCAGAAACATTTCATGAAGCCACTTTTGAAATGGTTTTGATTTTCAATTAACTTCATGGATATCTTGGTTTAGTGCCTTTAAGTTATCTCTGATATATTATGTATCTGCTTGGTGCATAATTCAGTATGCGGACTGCTGGAATGGAGTGAGGATGAAACTGTTTATTCTTTTCTCAAGCTGTTATTTTAGGTATAGTTCCATGTAGATGGGAATGAGACAGTGGTTTTCAGTCTTCAGTTCAGACTTATTTTAATATTAATTTTCATGCTGGACATACTGAAACTGGGCTTCTTCAGAGGTCCCAAAAGGCATAAATGTTGGCCAGAGCTGTATAAAAACCATAAATTGGCTCTAATACAACAGGAAGATTGAATATTTATGCTATCTCAACAGTCGCTACTTTTAATACGTATCTTTCGTTTTTGGAGTGTTTTGAGAGCATCATCTTAAAACATGAATTAATGATCTATCTGATCTCTGAGCCACTCTTAGACCTTCATTGTGTTTACCAAGACAACCTTTATTGATTCTTAAGGGTAAATTCAGGTGAATTCAGGAGGGAATTTCCTTGTTTTCCAATCATGAGAATGAGAATCAGTCATGCCATTCGTGTTACTGTCAAGGAAATGTTGGATCTTTTTCTCTTACTATTCTTAGAACAGAAACTTTATGAACAATGTTAATTATTTGGCAAATATCAAATATTTTGCACTCTGTGCACTTTTAAAAATCTCAACATTATTGGGAATTTTACCTGTGTTTTTATGGTTAGTTAAGGGCAAAATCTTACTACTAATGTGCCATTGATAATAACATTTAATTAGCATTTAAACTCTTTAATAAAATCACCTAAAGTGGATTGTTTCAGAGGAAATTATATTCTAAATTATATTGTGTGCAACATGTGAAGTCATGTGGAAGGCTCCTGTTTGGTTTTGACTAAAATCACATTTAATTGCATATATATTTGAATGAAATGTAAACACTGATAAATATATACAAGTTTTTTTTAAAGTTTTTTTTTTTTTAGCTATTTTGTTGTTAAAAATATGCCAAATATATTTTACAGGCCCAGTATGTCCGGGAAGAGGAAAAAACGAGAAAGATCAACAGAAACTTCAGCTTAACAGAGAGGTAAGATTTCTGTTTTTATATTAGAATCTGGATTTACTGAAGATTTGCAATATATTACCATAAGAAGTAACAAATAAATACGCAACAAAAGAAAAAAGCTTAATAAAAATCTTATTGTACCAGAGACTATATAAAGCTATATAAAGCCTATATAAAGCTGACTATGTAAGATTCTATTTTGGATGCATCCCTTTGATTTCTATGACACATTTTTTCAGTCCAGAATAGTTCTGCCATCATTATCTTCAACATTATATCAATATTCGTTTTGTGTCATAGAATGGAAAAGACGTTCCCATAAATCTAATATCCCATTAGATTTTCTCTGCAAAAATGTCAAAAGAGTCTTTCATAGCAAACATAGGAGATGTCATTTTTCATTCATTAATTTTCCTTCAGCTTAGTCCCTTATTTATCAGGGGTTGCCAGAGCGGAATGAACCGCCAACTATTTCAGAATATGTTTTACACAGCGGATGCACTTCCAGCTGCAACCCAGTACTGGGAAAAACCAATACACTAGTTCACACACACACACACACACACACACACACACACACACACACACACACTCATACACTACGGTCAGTTTTAGTATATCCAATGCACCTTTAGCGCACGTCTTTGGACTGTGGGGGTGCTTTGAACCGGAGCACCCGGAGGAAACCCATGCGAACTCGGGGAGAACATGCAAACTCCACACAGAAATGCCAACTGGTCCAGCCGGGATTCGAACCAGCGACCTTCTTACTGTGAGGTGACAGTGCTAACCACTGAGCCACCGTTCCCCCAAGATGTGATTTTTATTAAAGGAATTGTTCACCAAAAATGAAAATTACCCCATAATTTACTCTTTCTCAAGCCATCCTAAGTGTATATGGCTCAGTGTATATGACGTCTTCTTTCAGAAGAACACAGTCAGTGTAGTTTTAAATTCTATACATGCTGTATAATGGTGTTGGGTAGCTGCTCTTTTTCGAAGCTTCCGAAATCGCATAAATCCATCATAAATCTAACCCACACCCATTCATGTCTTGTGAAGCGGATCAATGTATTTTTATAATAAAAATATTTCTAAATTGTCGGCGCCAATAGCCTAGTAGTTTAGTGTGCCGACATATAGCACTGCGGTGCTCGCGGCGACCCGAGTTCGATTCCCGGCTCGAGGTCCTGTGCCGCTCCTTCCCCTCTCTCTGCTCCCAACTCACTTCCTGTCTGCTCTTCACTGTTCTATCCCCAATAAAGGTTAAAAACCCCTAAAAAATATTTAAAAAAAATAAAATAAAATAAAAAATTCTAAATTTAAAATGGTAAACTTCAAAAAAAGACCACTAGCCAACATCATTATAGAGCATGGAAGAGGATAAATTTAAACTACTCCAACTGTGTTCGTCTGACAGAAGAAAGTCATATATACAGCGAGGACGATTTGAGAGTGAGTAAATTAATGGAGTAATTTTCATTTTGTGTCGAATTACTCCTGTTACAAATTGTTTAGACTTAAAAAAAATTGCAAGTACATGAACTTTTGGCACCAACTTCTTTTAAAGGTCCTGTGAAGTGCTTTGAAATGTGCAGTTTTTTTATTCGACATTTGACATAATTTCAACCGAAACATGAAGAGTGGGTGGGACACAGTGTAGCTCTTTTTCCTTTAAAAAAACAGCCAATAGCGTTTTATCACCGCTCTTCCAGTGAAAGTGGTTGAGCTCAAGCGCATCATATGTGAAGTGTAATGAAGGGGGCAGTGCATGTCAGATACTAGAGGGCATTTGATTGGTCACGATTTGATGAGAAACTGAAGTATGAGGTGACGTGAATAAAACCGTTGATCCATTTAGGAGGAAGTGACAAGCTACAAGTTTTATATGTTTATATCAGTTTTATATCTTCTAATCTCGAAATTTGTCACTGTTAGTTAATAGATATCCTAAAAACTAACAATACTGATACTAACATCTTAAAAAAAACTTAATTTACATTTTATGGGAACTTTAACAGAAGTATTCCATAACATTTCTTTCTCCAAAGGGACTACCCAAGGTGCAGGAGAGACTCCAAGACAGTAGATGGTGCTAATGTTCCTGGCTTTGTGCGCGCAGGAGGCAACAACATCACAGGTGGACGCAATGAAGAGCATCTTTTTACCCCTCTTAGAAACCGTGCCATGTCAGAGAACAACCTGTGCGTGGAGACACAACATTTTCAAAATCACAACTCTGGCGTCAGCAGAATGCGCTCGTCCACTCTTAGCGACCTGGATGAGAATGCAGTAAGTGTCGGGGAGGTAAAAAAGAAAAAAGGGCCGCCACCACCTCGTCCACCACCACCAAAATGGGATCAGTTCCACAAGAGACGGGCGTCTCATCACAGCCTGTTCTCCTCCACACCGCACTACTCTTCTCCATCTGCTTCTCCACCTCGGCCACAGCCACAGACGTGTACATCACGACCCCCCAGTGTCTCTGAAATGAGCCGTCAGCGCTCTTACAGTCTTCCTCCAAGAGACATGTCCGAGAGTCTTCACTGCTGCAGTCAGGAGTACTCCGTCGCTCCCTCCAGTCCTGCTTTTACACGTCGAGCTTTTAAGCCTGTAGTCCTGCCGCCACGAGAGAGAGACTGTGACAGGAGGAGAGAAGTTCACCAGCCTGTGCCACAGCCTGAACCATGCACAAGGTACTGTTCAAACATGCACGGATGGCAAGAAAGAAAAATATTTTGTTATCCTCACTTTATAGGTCACAAAACCAGAATAAGAAAAAAATTAGTGTCAAAAAGTTTGAATCTAATATTTGCTGGAATGCTAAAAGTAAAGCAATGTTAAAAAGAATGACTTTTAAAATATTTTTTGGGGAAAAACAAATTCCACTTTGGATGTAGGACCCTCCAACATGAGGGTTCATTATTGTTTTTTTTAGATATATCAGCAGTTAATTTAGATATATCACATCATTAATTGTGCACTTTTTGGTTGTTTCTTTTTTCCAAGTTGTTTTAATATTAGTAGGCATTTTTCCCTACAAAATATTGAAGAGAAAATTCACCCAACAATTTTTATTTACTCACTCAGGTGATTTCAAACCATTACGAGTTTCTTTCTTCTGTTGACCACAAAAGAAGATTCGAAAAAGCTGAAAACCTGTAACTATTGACATCCATTGTAGGAAAACAAATACTATGGAAGTCAATGGTTACACTTTTCCAGCATGTTTCAAAATACCTTCCTCCGTTTTCAACAGAATAAAGAAACTCATAAAGTTTTGAAAAAAGGGAGAGTAAAGAATGAATGAATTTTCATTTTTGGGTGAACTATCCCTTTAATCAAAGATTATGCCAAACTGCTGTTTTCTTTTTCAAGAATTTCATTATTTTAATAAGGATTGAAACTCAAAGATCATTACATAATAATTTACTACTGTTGAAATATTGATTGAAAATTCTGTGCCTATTTCTAGGGCTATTCTACGTTAAGACCGCAATAAGGCAATAATAGTTAACGTTAGCTCATTTAAATGAACTCACAATGAAAATTACAAAAGCTTTAATTAATTTTAGATGATTTTAATTGGACCCTTTTAGGCTTTGATCCTAATTGTGCCGTTTTGGTGACTTTCACTTTAAATTCAAATGAGATTGTGCTCTTTTCAAAAGGGCGGAGCTACAAATGCCTGTGTGTCAGCATATTGGCAGATTCAAAAACAAGACTAAAGTCCTATGCCAATGAGGGTGAGATCGTCACTAATGGGCGGGGCTTTCTCCCTCTGATGACACGTACAAAGGGAGAATTACAACCGTTTCTACAGAACGTTTTTTATCAAGTGTGTTTATGAAAAATAAAATTAAAACATTTTTACCATTAGAAGCTGGTTATATTCACAAACTGTTGCCACACAACTGTGTTTAAACCCCTTATAAAAGTGATTTTTGCAGGTCCCCGTTAATGCACCCTAGATGAACATACAATACTTACCCCAAACAGTAATGAACTCATTTTTAATACTCTCTTTCAATAAATGACCTTCATGTCTGCCCTATTTCAGAATCCCCGTCCATCCTGCTGCAGCACCAGAAGAGCCCAGAGTCACACATCTGAAGCCCACCTTCCCTGAACATAGAGTGGAGTGGGATCGATCCAGCCCGCGTTACGCCACACAGGGCACAAGCAGGACTTCTGAAGTGCCCTCAAACAGTTTCTCAGCTGGGCCTTTATGTCCAGAGTCCTACTTCTCCATGAACAACTTCCAACTGCAGCCCCAGCAAGCAGGCTTCCCCATAACAGCCCAAAAAACCCAGATCATCTCCTCTCAGGGTCCCGAAGATGGAGACCTGCCTCTGGAGACGGACATCGATGAGATCTGTGAGAATGAGCAGGCTGAGAGGAAGGAGACGGAGGACAGGATGGAGATGCAGGGCTTTGCTCGACCTGTGATGGTGCTGGAAACCGACATTGACCACACGCCTGAGGAAGCAGCTCCATCGGCCAGAAGCATTAGAGGGCCGAGGGGCTCCCTGGTGGACTCTATTCTGGACGATGAGTACGGTGTGTCTAGGAAGGAGCTGATTGGAGAGTTGTTTCCACACAGTGTGAATGCTGAGATGAGTGGGGACGGCTGGAGAGGGGGATATCCCATCAGCGGAGGAACACTGGAGAGGTTCGTCAATCTAATTTGACAAGCCTTTCACTTTTTTGAACTTCTCAAGTAGGGCTGCACGATACTGGGAAAATGCGTGACATGCAATATTGTGGTTGAGTGTTGCAATAACAGTATCACTTATGATATATCTAACCTGCTAAATGCTATTTTATTTAACAGCAGTTTTAAAATCATTTATTTATGTAATGATCATACTAAAATAAAGAGGTAATAGATGTTTTTCTGAGCTAATTAAATCTGTGTCAAGGTGCAAACATTTAAACATTAAAACACCACGAACGACTGAAAACCTTCGGATTCGAGCTTTTAAACCTGTAGCTCTGCCGCCACGAGAGAGCTGTTGTCATTTTTTCTCTCTGGTTAACGGCATTAGCATTTCTTTTTAGCTCTAAGTTCACCTGACAGCACCTACTGGAGAAGTAGGGATAAAGATAGTAAAGGCCCCATCTGATTTGGATAAACAACCCTTGCATGCAGCACAAAAATTAGCTTAATTTATTGCACTTATCTGAAATATCGATCTTTTTTCGGTATATTGTGCAGCTCTACTCTCAAGGCCCTTTCATACTAAGTGTGATGTGTTAAAGTGAAGTGAACGACAGATAAACTGTGATTTCACACTGAACATGAAATCACTGATGGCCTATGGCAAATTGAGTGTATGGAGGCACTGACTGACCACAACAATGCTAATTTTGGCAGTCTGTCCACTACAGTGCACATCTTGATTTCTTTTCCTTGCTTACAGTTACAGACAAAATTATTAGCCTTTCTTTGAAATTTGTATTCTTTTTCAAATATTTTTTAAGTGCTGTTTAATGGATAGAATATTTTTATTTCAACACATTTGAAAGCATAATAAATGTAATAAAAAATGTATTTAGTCTTTGTCATGAGGACATTATATTTTACTGGCTATATTGCAAGTTGCTAGTATTTAGCTTAAAGTGAAGTTTAAAAGCTTAACTAGGCTATTTATTAGCCCTAATTAGTCATTGGACGGCAGTACTTTGTTCTGTAGCCAATTGAAAAAAATATTTCTTGAGCGGGCTAATAATATAGGACTTAAAAACCTTAGCGGCTTTTAACATTTTTAAATAATTTTCTTTTTATTTTAGCCAAGCTAAAAGATAGAAAGAAAGAAAGAAAAAATATAAAACGAAATACCTAAAAGGAATAAACAGCACTTGGGAACTATTTAAAAAAATTACGGTTTCACAGGAGGGCTAATAATTTTGTCTTCAAGTGTATGCATCTTGTTTTTTTATTTTTCTTCACTTGGCTGCAATCTCACCGTCCTGCACAATATATAACAGTAAATTAAAATGAAGTTTGAAACAAAATTGTTCTTTCTTTTCACATTTTCTTAACATGTTTTTCTCTTTAAGTGCCATAAGAGGTCATATCCAGTGTTCTGTTTTAAAAATGTATTTCTTTCCTAGACCCTCAAGACTGAATACATCCACAGCGCCACAAGTATCACGATCGACCTGTTATGACATGTCAACGGACAACCCACAACTTCTTGCCAAGTTTAGAGAGATCTCAGAGAGGAAAGAGGAGGATGAGGAGCTCAATTATAAGGTGAAAGACACATCATTGTATGATTCACTTGTTACATTCTTTGTGAATATGCTGAGTGATCCAGGTTCATTATATTTTCACTTTTGGGAAAATGGCCTCAAGTTATATGCACGTAAAATGTGTGAAAGTATGTATGTGCACAATAAATATAATTTTTCGTTTCAACTTTAAAACTCAAATAGATTTTTTTTTGTATGAATTATATCAGTTTGCACAAAAAAAATAGAAGTGTAGTCCATCTAATAAAATAACTCCGTTCTTAGTCCCATATTATAGTCAAGAAGAATGACCTAAGATAAGCATAACCAAAAAATGTGGGGTTTATATTATATTATATTATATTATATTATATTATATTATATTATATTATATTATATACATTTTTGCTAATAATATTGATAATAATATTGTTAATATCGTTGTCCTTTATTAAATTGTCCTTTAATATCTTGTTCAATTATCAGTGTTGAAAACAGAATTCAGAATTCTTTGATGATTGAAAAGTTTAAAAGAACATAATTAATTTGAAGTTGAAATATTTAGCAACTTTATAAATGTCTTTACAGTCACTTTTGATCAGTCTAATGATTTCCTACTTAATAAAGTGTTCATTTCTACCAAACAAAACAAATTGCTGACTCAAATTTGTATTTATTGTTTTATTTATTGTTGATTTACAGAAGCAGCTGATGGAGAGTCTGCGTAAAAAGCTGACTGTCCTGCGTGAGGCACAGAGGGGTCTGCAGGAGGACATTCGGGCCAACGCTCAGCTGGGAGAGGAGGTGGAGAGCCTAGTGCTGGCCGTCTGCAAGCCCAACGAGGTGGACAAGTATCGGATGTTTATCGGCGACCTAGACAAGGTGACCAGTCTGCTGCTGTCTCTTTCCGGACGGCTGATCCGAATGGAAAGTGCCCTGGACTGTGTGGACCCAGAAACTGGACACCAGGAGAGGGTAAGGAGAGAGATATCCTTGCAAATGATATACTATATTATCACTCCAACTCTGGACAATTTATTAGGTACAGTTTATCAGTACAGACACCTTTGTCCTTCAGAACTGGCTTAATTCTTCATGGTAAAGATTCAAGAAGGTGCCGGAAGAGATTTTGGTCAATATTCCATTGATAACTTCACACAGTTGCTGCGGATTTGTCAGCTGCACAATCATAATGTGAACCTCCTGTTTCAGAACATCTGAAATGTGCTCGTGAATTGAGTTGATTGAACTCGCTGTGATGTTCAAGAAACTAGTTTGAGATGATTTGAGATTTGTGGCATGAACCTGAACCATTGATACAAACAGGATGGATTTTATATTGTTTACACACTATTGTTTACAGTTCTGACCCTACCATTTGAATGCTGCACAAATCAAGACAATCTTTTTTTTTTAATCACATCTAGGTCAATATTGGTAAGCCTGGGCAAATTGTAGCATAATTTAGATGTAAAGTGTTGTTATTCAAGTTACTGTTACCAACACGTTTTGCTTGGTTATGGTGCAAGTCCACCGAAGTGTTTTTCCCAAGCCTAGTGTTTTTTTTTTCTGTTGTTGTCAATGTAAGTTGTTTTATGTGAAGTGCTGAGCGCTCATTATTTTTTAAATGCTCTGACAGTTTGAGAAGTGCTCACAGCTGAGCACTTCTCATGAAATTCACTTCACGATAGACGTGGATTCACATCATGGGAGGGGCATCTGTCTGCCCGGTGACTCCAGTTCCGTTGCTAATGGCTAACATGGATTTTCTCGAGAGATTAGTTGTGCTTTATGTGCTTTAGGAAGGCTGAAAAACAGTGTAGATTCATTCGACGCCATGTCTGGATCCATTAGATCCTTCTGAGGTGGCGCGAAATCACTCTTGCTTGATGCTTCATCCATGTCTAGTGTGAACGTACCATTAGTGTTAACTGGTAACCAGTTGCTGTATAGATGCAATTTGAAATTTGATAAATGATAAAAAAAAACGTATATAGCAAATCTCAACCTTAATGTTTATATTGTCAAAAGAATGAAAACATTCCCAACTCTTAACACAAAGTTTTATGTACAACCAACTTTCAGGTGGATCAAAACATTTCATCAAAGTTGTCCTAAATCTATTGAACAACACCTTTTCTTGTCTAAGAAAAATGTTGAAAAACTTTTTTGATCCACTTCAAATGTTGACTAATGACTACTGTACATAAGTATACTAGTGTAGGGCAGTTACAATACAACAAATCTATGATAATGTCAACAAACATCACAAGCATCATTTTGCACACAAAGAAAGATGAAGAATGCTGGGGAAAAAACAACGAAATGCGTTTCTGGTGCACTACTTTTCTATTGTTTTTCAAAGTAAACACAAGCTTGACAGTTATGCTCGCATCTTGTGTCTTTTGAGGTGCTGTGCACATGAGCGGCACGCTTTATAGATGCCGTGTCAAGTTAAACAAACTTCAACTTTCACACGCAGCGCAGCTCATCACTGTCAGTTGACCAATCGCAAGAACTAGGAGGGGGGGTTTTGTTGCAAGTTTCTGTTTACAGGTGCTTAGTGGCTGTGTCCAGATACCTTTGTGCTATATGCTGCACTTTTTTTTCCAAACTATTCTGAACTGTTGCGTCTCGCATTTTTAGAAGCAAAGACGAGTTCAGTGTGAGTGAGCCCATTGACTTTCATTGTATCTTTTGTTGGATGTCAATGGCTGCTTTTTCCATCATTCTTCAAAATATCTTATTTTTTGTTCAGCAGAAAAAAGACATTCATAAAAGTTTAGAACCATTAGAGTGTGAGTAAACTATTAATTTGGGGTGAACTATCCCCGCAACATTAACATTGTTTGTCTTTCTGATGTTCCAGCTGCAGCTCCTGGAGAAGAAGAAGCAGCTGCTGGTTCAGATGGGAGAAGCGCAGGAGCTGAAGGAGCACGTGGATCGGCGCGAGCAGGCTGTCGGCAGAGTGCTGGGATGCTGCCTGACCCCAGAACAAATGCGGGACTACGGTCACTTTGTGAAGATGAAGGCGGCGCTACTGGTAGAACAGAGGCAACTAGATGACAAGATCAGGCTCGGCGAGGAGCAGCTCAGGGGACTTCGAGAGAGCCTCGGCCTGGGGTTTGGGATGGGGTATGGCCATTACTGAGGAGTGCTTTAAATAATACATGAGTGGGACCAAAAGGATTTTGTACTGCAGTATGCTTCCAAGAATGGACATGACAATGACACAACATTTGAACACAGAAAAGCACAGCAGATGTTCAGTTTAAAACACTCCATCCCTACTTGAAGTTGTTTGTTCGTTCTTCAGCTGCACTAGTAACCGTTTGCTTACTCTGTTAACCTCAGTCACCGCCAAAGAACGCATGTGTGCGTATACTTCTCATTAAATACAGCGGGGGGAAGTGTCCATGCACTGCTATTTATTTATTTATGTGTGTGTATATTCATGCATACAATATGTAATTCTCTCTGTCAGTAAATTTCAGAATCCTGCATATTGCTTTAACGGTCATTTACATCCTTATGCTGCATGCATCCGATTGGCATTTTTGTTGCATTTGATGTGTTTTATTTTCCGAGAGATGTGGATGTACATAAAAAAAACGTGTACATAGTGGATGCTAAAGTACATCTTTTAGTCGCAGAAGTTTCATTCTGTCGTAACTGGAACTTTTCTTAAATGAAACACTGCAGTGTATTCAAGAGGTGCCTATTTTTGTGAGATGTCACAATCGGTATGCCTTACAGTACTTGCTACACTCTTCTGGGATAAAATATTATTGCCAAAGATAACATTTATGTCCATCCAAGTAAGAATATAAATGTTTCTGTGCCTGTTTTGAGAAGTAGTGTGCATAAATGTCTTAAGAAGACCAGCCTTGCCTTAACCAAAGCCCTTATATAGACATGTGTCCTTTGAATAAGGTTTATACTTAAAAGAGATGCACTGTGTTTAACTTTGTGTATCATATCACAAGCTGACATGGCAACCTTTGAGGCAATTGCTACTAGATTTCTTTTCCTTTGTGAGAAAGTGGACGTTTCTCTTGAGGGAAGAAGAATGCTGCTTCGGTGACCATTTACTGCCTTGAAAGTTGTTTTTTTTCCGTTTTGCTAAAACAAATTGAGGTGATTGATTGATGAGGATTACGGAGGAATTCGATTTGTATTTGAAGGGTTTGCTGTATAGAAAGGAATGAATGTATGTATTTGGTTTGAGATCAAGAAGGCTAATGTGCCTTTGTGCTTATTTTTGCCCTTTTAAATTTGGCTTCACTTTGTATAAACTTTATAGTTTGTTTACTATAAACGGATCTTGTTCATTTGTTGTATCATACATTGTAAACCGTTCAGTGTTGGAGGCTAGTGGATTGGAAATATTTGGTCTCCAAAATTGTCTTAATTTTGTGATCAAAAGGAGTCATTGTAAAACGTGCAAATAAAAAAACCAATATCCTATGAAGTTTGTTTATTTATATCCATATAACGCACTTTAGCATGCAGATTATATTGTCACTTACAATACAATAAGAGGTTGTAGTGTATTTGTGTGCTTTTAAAAAAAAAAAAACAATATCACGGTGTTTTAACCTAATAATCTAATTTTTAGCCTGTAGATTAGCTCGTCTTTAGGTAATTACTAATTAACGTGTGTTGATTGGACAGAATGAAGTGCACTCGCTACTTGGCGGGAAACGTGAAAGTATAAACAAAACGTGCGCACGCAGTGAAGCTTTTCATTCAGAAGTCATCGGTGATACGCGCCATCATGTTTGGCTTTGTACGAGCGCTCAAAAGCACGAGATTTACAGCTGGACAACATGTCTTTCCCTTTAGCCACTGTTTCTACATTAACTCTAAATCAGCTAAAAGCAACGTCGGCGTTATGGTGAGTGTAGCTGAGTTTTCCGAGTGAATGGGAAAACTCCGCGTAATCTGTTTTTAAAGAAATGCAGCGAATTTCCTCATGATTTTCACGTGTTCTAAACGTCTCAAAAGAGTTACAAGCCAATTATTGACATTCTTTCTCTGATTTATTAAATGCTTTAATAGTGTGCAGTCATGATTCGACCTGATTTGCTTTTAACCACCAATCTACACGCATTTTAAGTTTAGTTGTATCAGTCTCTATTGTTTAAAGCGGTATTTCTCCAGTATGTTTTGTAAACTTCCTGATTTTAATTAGTTGCTTGAATCAGGTGTTCTCATTCACTCTAGCTCATATTCAACTGATTCATTTTTAAGATTCGATTCAAATAGTCCATGACATCCTTTTTAGTACATGCACAGATATGCATGTGTATGTGTCAATATCAATTCACTTCAGCACATTATACACTCATGCTCAACCATGCATGTTTATTCCCACTTTTAGGAGAGCGTATTTGTGATGACCTTCATCTCGGTTGCTGTCCTTGGTCCGGCAGCATGGTTGCTGTCCAAATCGTCTGATACCCACAAAAAACAGCAATGAGGAAGAATAATGATGCCTTCAGCCAGAATATCAGACGTCTTCGTGTTCTAGCAGTTTGAGTTGTACACTAATCTACCATCAAATCTACTTTAACCACTAGTCTGCATGCTCTTGTGTGTCAATGTAAAGTATGCACGTAAATATGAGATCAAATATAACCTGTTCAGCTCGCCATCTGTTTTGTTTATTTTTATTACTGATTGATTATCCTCATCTGAACTGCAGTCTGTGCCTGTCAATGACCATTTCTAAAACCACAAACTCACTTCAGCCAGTTGAGGTGTAAATCCCTTTAATAAAACTCATGAAAGGCAGTGTAACAAAGGAAAAACACTAAAAGCAAGTTGATAACATTTACAACCACAAAACCAAAAAAAAAACTACTGTACAACCCTAATGCTGCCGTTTGATGCAGTGTCAATTGTTCTGAGATCAATAGCTTCAAATTCTGTGTGTAATGGGGAGAGAAAAACTGTATTGAAAATTTTATTGTGATTTAATCATAGTCTGGCAAACATGTATGTATGCATACATATGACAACTTGGCTGTAGAACTGAGATGGTTTCTTCAATGGAACCACAGAGAATATATATAGATGTATAGAGTATCACTTATACAGGATGTCGTAGTGGCCTGGGCGGTAGAGCAGGAAGATACGTGGCTCACTTCCTTCAGGAAAGACATGATTGTTCACCGTTCCACCCTCTCCTCTGTCCATGTATTCCACTAATACGGGCACGTTCAGTGCCTGTGCTAAGGCAATGATATGAATGTGGTCACTTTCTTTTGACATGGGTTCCACCTCCTAAAAAAAATATATATATATATTAGGTTAAGCATAATCAGATTTTCTTTGTCTTTAACAATTTTATTGCTGCTTAATGTGTAACAGACACAGCTCAAGAAACCGCAAGTTCATGGGTTCAATTCCAAGGCAATGAACTAAGTGTACATTTACATGCCATTTGCAACCAAAATATAAACTGTTGTTAAACCATATTGATATCATTATATGATATTTTTTATGCCAAATTTTAGTACATTGTTGTCTATAAAGACACCCTTTCAAAAAAACGTATAACTACAATGTATGCCAAATTCATAAACGTAAGACTGTTTTTGTCATTGCCTTTGTTTTGTAAATTCAAATGATATTCAGACATATTTAAATCCTATCGGGCCTGTTTACACGGTCACTTCGTGTTTTTTTCTGATCTGATTTCTGAAAACGGGTCCATTTACATTTGACCACATTAATACGTCTTCGCTAAATGGATATGATTCCGATCTTTAAAGGCCATGCTATATGCAAATTTAACTAGGTTACGTCGACTAGAGCGTCGCATTTCATTTAATTAATATAATTTATTATTTACATTAATGTAAGCTATTCATCTTATTTAAATCTCATTTTATATGCATCATTACAAGCGCACAAGGCAGGCTCAGTGATTACTTTCATTATAAACATCTATTTTTGTTATACAGATATGCGCAAGACATCATTCAAAACTGTAAAGGGTTTAACCATACTCTCCCAAAAACAAAACAACTGAGCTTTGTAAATGAGCGCAGCACTATATATTTCTATTATTTTGTTTCTATTATATTATATTTGCGCTTGAATATCTGATAGCCCACAACATATGCGCTCTCGCATTTATTTTTGGGAGGAGTAAAATTTACATATGTGGTTTTTAACAACCAGAGGCATTTAGACCTGTCCAGTTTCGTCAGGAAACCACCTCCGAAAGTGGACTGAGCGATCGGATTCAAATCCAGCTCAAATGCACTTCGGAGGGCATTTACACCTGCCCATATCATGTTCGGATGGCTATCTGATTAGAAAAAAAAAAAACACATGAAGTGACCAGGAGCATACAGCCCCATTGAAAGACCATTAATATTGAGTCATTAATGATCTTCAGGTGTTACTCGCCTGCTGGCAGAACTCTTTGACGGAGCGTCCGCCCTCTATGAAGTGCTGAAAGAACACATGCTCCCTCTGCAGGTATCCAGAGGTGAGAAGCCTTAGGTAAACCACTATGTAGTCGGACACACTCTGGTCATTGAAGGAGCTCAGAACTTCTCCGAGTGACTGCTGCTTTTCACACAACTCAATCAAGTCCATAAACTGAAAAAAGGAGGAAAGAATAAACAAACTCAAAAAATTCTAAATTGACACAATCCATATCTTTGTTACTGCACATCAATATTCTTGAGGTGAAAAACTAATCTGTCCAAGGTCACCTCTAAGTTAGCCTCAATCTGGAATAGCATTGATGATGTTTGACAACTTGGACAGAATATGCTTAACCTTTCATCAGCAACTAATTTACTGTATGTGAGAGATGAAGCAGAGAAGTGCTAAAATAAAACCTAGCCTTCTATTCAGTTTTCAGTTGGAAATGTCAATGGTTCCATTTATGCAGATTTCAAGGTCCTAATACATTTCAAGCTAAATTATAGAGCAAACTGATGTTGAACTAAATCAGGGCAGAACAAAGTTCATTTTGAGTGTGTTTCATGATTTCAAAACAGCTTGTCAAATTATAATAGCTGAAAAGTTTGCTCTGGCTGGTAAACACAGTGATAACTCTCTGATATAAATATACACAATGTGACTTTACTGGGTGCTGAATTGCAAAGCCCATGCAAATATTTTGATTTCGTATTGCTATGATACTTTATTGTTGTTTTCATTTTTCTTTGTGTTCATTTTGCTTTTGCAAGAAATGTGTGCTGCATGTTCATCTAAACACTCAGCAGTCAAGTGGCTGTCATGATGTTTGCTGACCTACAAACTTTACAATGGGAAAATGACATTTAGGTAAATTACAGCAATTGTTTTTTTGGTTTTTATAATTGTGTTCCGTATATACATATAAATGAAAGTATTGAAGAAGGAATGAACTTCAAGCTTTAGAATGTGAAATTGACATTTTTTTTCTAAAGTAATTGTAAACTTTGTGCGCATTCATTAGGAAAAGCTCATATTCATTAAGTCAGGCCGACCACCATTTACTAGTATTTACAGACAATTTTTTTATTAAATAATTTTGTTGCTGGCAATGAAAGCCACATGAGTAATTTGCCGACATATATTGCTACTGTACTTCAGGCATCCCGAGTTTGAATCGTGGACCTTTCCCAACCCTATACCATGCCTCTATCTCTCCAACTTCGCTTCCTGTTTAAGTACTATCCTATCATAACATGCAAAAATGCCCAAAAATATCTTGAAATAAAATGAAACCATTTTGTTGTCTAATTGTGTACTGGAATTATTAGGAAAAGCTCAAATTCAGTAATCAGTCTGACCACCTTTTTCTAGTATTTATTACAAACTTCTAAGAATCATTCATCTGTCATTAGTATTTTTACACTGTGGATGTAATTGGAAGATGGTCCCTAAAGCACCATAGGCAAATCTCCAGCAAATATCAAACCAAAAACTTGCTTTGCAGAGCTGAACTTTTAAAGTCAAATTTGATGGATCTTATTAGAATGCAACCCAATGAAAATGCCTCCTCTTTCCAACAGCTTTTGACTGATTGGAGCCATGAAACATCTCTGTTATCTATTGTATGTTAAAACGTGTTTGTTTTAAAAAAAAGTGTTTGTGCATTGTCATTTTTTAAAATCGTTGGTTTATATAAAGTTTTATTTATACTATGGAACTTTAGCTCCAATTAGGTCAGTGGCACTTGTGCGCCTATATCTTTTTTTTTTCACTGTCTCAAAAAGAAATTTTTGATTGCACTGTGACAGTATCCTGCTAAAGAGGTATTTGCAACTTCTTTTTAGCCCAAAGACTAATCAGATTATATTGTTGCCCTTTACTCCTCAGTTGGCATAATTCAGACTTTCTTGTAGCTCAAAAAAGATGTTTGATTTAATTTGATGGCATTTGATTTCATAGCGTTTGATTGACCGCAAGGTCATGGGTTTGATTTCAATGGAAAGCAAGAACTGATAAAATATTTATGTATTGGGGCACTTCGAATAAAAGCATCTATGAAATGCATAAATCTAAAATTACAGGATTTTAGTGCAGAGTTATGAGTACGAGGGCCAAGAAACTCGAGCATAGTTTTTTTTAAAGTAAATATTTCAACTCACGGTGTTGTGAAAGTCCTCAATTGTGAACTCAGTGAAGCCCTGGTTTACAAGGTCCAGTTTGCTCTTTGCTGCAACAGCTTTGAACCTAAAATGCAAAAAATTGAGTTTTAGACATTTACTAAAATTAATGCGAAACAATTGTATTGTTTTTGTTTGAAACAATTAACACAAACAATCAATATACACAGTGGCACATCAGTAAATTAGGCTGCCATCTCTTGAAGAACTCTACCTTTGCAGCTCTTTGCTGTCTTTCAGTAGTGACTCCAAATGTGCAAAACCAAAAGCTCTGTAGAAACAATTTCCATCTGGCCGTGTCTTCCGAATGCGCGAATACTTTTTGTGAAGATCCTAAGAGCAAAAAGTAAGAATAACATTTACAGAAGGTTTTAGCATTTGCTAAGAACTTGCCAAATGAGCTTGTGAAAGTGTAGTGACCTTTATCTTGAGCTGGTAAATGGTGTCCTCCATGGCATATTCTCCCTGAAGCACAGTGAGCTCTTGTCTGTCCGACACTAAAGGGTTACTGGTGGCTATCTGTTAAAACAAAACGGGTAAGCTCATTTATTCCTGAAAACTGCCTGGATTCTTTATTTAGGGATGTTAGGCAGAATGTGTCTGCTCTTTTCCCATACAACGAATGTGAATTTAGTGTAAGATGCTGTTAATCAAAAAGAGGACTAGGCATATGCAAAGATTCAATGTATCATTAAAATGAACATCCACAATATTATTATCCTGTCTACTTCATAATACAGTGAATAATTATTTCTTATTTAAAGATTTCAGATTAGACCTTTAGAGTGCTCTTTTAAGAATATTCAGATTCTAAAACATTAACATTTTCATATTATTACCCACTTCATGATAATTAGTCATCATTTACAGGGCTATTGTATGTTAACACTGCGCAATAAGGCTCCAGCAGTTAACATTATTTAATTTAACTAAACTCATGGTGAAAACTACAAAATGTTTTAATAATCTTTAGGTGTTGTTAATTTCTTATTGATTGCCTAATAATGTGTTAACTCTAAAACAGCCATGTATCCTGGGGGATACATACAATTTAAGAGGCTGTGGTGAGAGATTTAGGGCGTGCTCACACAAGGTACAGTTGCCTTGAACAATGCTGAAGCGCGCTTGTCCCTCCTCCCCTCTCCCCAGACGGCCTGCACTCACACTGCATTTTGCCCTCTGAACTGAAGCACGCTTACATCATCGATAATGCAACTGTTCAGTTTAACAGGAAGAGAAGCGCTCTCCGCTCAGGCATCAGCTGTCGTGCAGTGAGAGGTTTGCATCTTTGATGAACTATGACAGTTTGTGTTCATTGAGAAGTAAGAATGATTAATAAATCCATATGTAACAACTCCTTAAAAGTAACATTGCGTCTTCGGTTTCAGGCGCAGGCACGCTTTGCACTCACACTACAAGTGTACCACGCCAAAGCCCAACCGAACGGCACTTTGGCACACCTCTTCCAACCGGGCCAGGGCCGGCCAACTGAACCGCGCCTGGGCCCGATTCAGAGCACTCACACTTGTCAAACGAACCGCGAAATGCGCCCGGGCACAGTTCGGATAGCCTAGTGTGAGTGTACCCTTAGAAAGTGTGATTCAAATTTCTTGGTATTCATTTGAAAAGTTATTTGTTGTGAATGCTTAGATCAGGTGAATTTGTTGATACATTCTGTGTTTAGCTGACAAGCAGCACTTAAAAAATAGCATGGCTGCCTTTTTGGAGAAACTTCGCAACTTCAGGTAAAAGTTGATGTATTTCACATATTTACAACTTTTGAAGTTAACATAACTTTTGAAGTTAACTTTTGAAGTTAACATAACTTTTGAAGTTAACTTTTGAAGTTAAAATAACTTTTTAAAAAGTTGTTAAGTGTTGGCTGATCATGTTTATGTAGCAGGTTTTTTAATTAACTTTGTATATTTTACGTAATCTGTCTCTAAATGGTATGTATCTCAGGGGATACGTTGAAAGTTCTTTAAAAATCTGTTCAATATTTTTAACATTCTTAAATGTTTAAATGCCATTTATTTTTTCAGTTAAGTACACTAAATTAAAGTCAGGAATAAATAGTTTTTTTAGGGAAATAAAATGAGCTTCTTCTATGGTGGAAGGAACAGTCGCAATAATTTGCATTAGGAGTCCACAGAAATGACACTTACAGCAGCAGCAAAGAGGACAGTTCTTTTTTTTAATGTAAATTGTAATTTAGAATTTGAATTAATTATAATTGCTCATTTAAATGAAAGCTGTTGTTTACACATTTTAGAATTAATAATTAAATATTTTAGGCAAGTATTTAAATAAGAGGAGACGTCAGAATCAGTTTCTAGCTGCTGCAAATGAAAAATAAATAATGATTTAGTCGTTTTTTATAACCGAAACGGTCTATGTATCCTGGGAGATACAATTAATTAAATCCTAAATACATTTTTTTTTAAATCCAAAAATCCTTTGGATATCTTTTACTTAGGTTCAGTACATATCAATCAGATTACAACAGTTTTTAAGGGTTAAATTTTTTTTTTTTTAAATCAATCGTAATCTGATTAAAGGTCGTTATAATTTTATTAAATGGAGATAATAACTGATCTTTTTATGGTATTTTCAAACTAATATTAACATTGTAAATGTAATGAATCTGGCTTTTTTCTGAAGTTGATTCTAATTCATTAAAAAACATCTATTAAGACATTATTGTATAGTTTTTAATTTGTTCTGTTCTATTTATGGTCAATGTGTTATATCTTGAATTGTGTTTTCTTAAATAGATGATGAAAATTGTGCGTAGAAATTTTGTGTGGTGAAACCAGGGCATTATACAACTGAACAGTACTATAGACTGGAATCACATTAAGTATTTATTTTCTTCTAGTAAGGTATTGGTAAGGAAACAGATTCCTTACACATTAAAGATCTTGAACTAAAATGTGTCTAAATGAACATTATAATCCATTAGTACGGAGGTTAACAGAGTTATTCTCGGTGTCAACAGGCTTTAAGGTAATTTCGTTTGGTGGCATGTTTTAGCTTTAAACTCTGGATAGTTCAATGTTATCAGAGACATTGTTTGGATTTAGAAAACATTGACTATAGCACACAAGTTGTATAGACTTGTAGTGCAAAATGTACTTGTAGAGACAGCAAATCTCGTCAATTGTAAAGCATTAAAGAACAGCACAAAACATTTCTCTTACACAGAAGACAAAAGACAAATATCGATTCGAGAAAATGGTCAATTTAAAGTTAGTTTTTGGGTGAAAACAATTAACAGTTTCACGAAAGCGCACATAAAATCATCAGTAATTTGTTTAGTGAACTAAATCCAAACTACAAGCCTTCTTCTAAAAGTGACAAGTTATTCCTCACCTCTTGCTGAATGCGGTCCTGCTGTGCCATAATGGCTTCATCATATGCGAGGCAGTTCACTCCTGCAAAACATATTCATCAGTAGAAGTCATAAATGCTGCAGACACCCGCCACACAAGACCTGACCCCATCAGTTCTGCTAATGCTGCAGTTTAGTTCAGTTTTACTTCAGTTTACTCGTTTTACGTCATTACACAAGCCGACGTCATGTAAACAAAGTCGTGAGAAATTAGTCCTCCAACCATAACCAAAATACGAGAATCCTGAACTTTCACCACACGTGACGTACGTTTAAAATATAAATACATAAAATTCCACGACTCATCTTCATAAACAATGAGGAAAATATTACAGTGTTCAGATGACAATGATACTGCCTCATTTACCACGAGGGCGTAAAACGCGTCTATAGAGTCGTAACGAAAATAAGAGGAAGATTGAGTGTTATTTTTTATTGAAATGTTTACTCTCTGCACAGCTAATTCTCTTGCTCTGCATTTCCTCCTGCTCGTGACAATATACGCGGATGCTTTCTCTAATGCAAGCGCCCTCGTGCAGGACCTGTAAGATATTTTGCTTACACGTGTCAGCTGTTATTTTTACAGAGCACGAGAAATGTTATTTTTGTACTTACCCTCCATCTCTCCCTGTGATGATTCCTGCTGCTCATCCGCCATCTTGATTGAGTTCTTTTTCCACCGCCCCCTCTCCCGCGGACACTTCCGGGTCGTGTCATTCGTGCACACACATGCGGCTGTCGTTTTCTTTCATTTGGAGGTCCTTTAACTAAACTGGGGGGTTGAAAATGTTATTAAACAGATTTGCGGTGCCGCTGAGAAGCCTTCAAAAGCTGACGCAGGCACACCGATGGCATCAGACTAGTTTGATAAGTTAGTAGGTTATACATTTCCTTTTACACAGGCTTAACTTGCCAAGGGTCTAGTGAGATTCCTTTTCCTTGACATTTGTCTGTGTAGAATATTTAACTGTTTTTTAACATTCTGTTATAGACAAATTAATAAAAATATTTACATAGAAACCAATAGTACAGTAATAGTACACTAATAGTGCTGGGTTTAAAGATACATTCTGAAAAGTGTCGTTTGTAACGCAATCTACTTAATGTACTTTTAGATTTTAATCTATTTTTATCTTGCCTGGTATAGCAGGAAAACAATCTCATTATTAGTCAACATCAAAAGTGCATTAAAAATTGCCATAGTATGACATAATGCTTATAAATGAAACATAAAAAGGTCTTAAACACTTCAAACACAACTTTAAACGTAGTTTTTTTTTTATTTATAAAATTTTAATTATTATTTTTTTAATTTTACCTGCATGTCAATGTGGTCATTAACAGATGAAATATGTTAATATTTTAAATGCATGGGACACTCTTTTTCTTTTTTTCCCCCCCCCTTCTCTTTTTCTGAAGTGAAATTTGTCAGCAATAGTTAATATATATTTATTAAAGGTATAACTTGTGTTTACAGATGAGCTGATTGAAAACATGGACAAAAAAGCAATGTGGGACAGATTCTACACACAAAATGGAAGCAAAGGCCAATTTAAAAATTTTGAGTGGTTCTTTGGATTTCACTCAGTTAAGGACCTTGTTCTTCCTGCACTTCAGGCCATGTCTTGTTCTCACAGTAGCCTATTACATATCCTGGACATGGGTTGTGGCACGTCTGCATTAGGACCGTGTATCTACAGCACCTCTCCATGTGCTGTGAGGGTCACCTGTGCCGATATCTCCCCGGTGGCAGTAAAACTAATGGAGGAGCACACTAAATCCATATCAGCACAGCCATGCAACCCGTCCTCTGCGCTCGTCTTCCTAGAGCTGGACTGCTCACAGATGACGGGACACTTTGAGGCCAGAAGCCTCGACTTGATATTGGACAAGGGTACTACTGATGCTTTAGTTAGGTCTAAAGAAGGTCAGGTTAAGGCTGGACAGATAGTGAGGCAGAGCTTACAGGTGCTGAGGCCCTCGGGGAGCCTCTTACAGTTTTCAGATGAAGACCCTGACGCTAGGCTCATCTGGCTAGAGAGAGAAGTTCAAGGAGCAGAAATGAAAGCGGATGTAGGCGTTCAAGAGATAGGCGAATTGAGAGGGGTCAGCTATTTTTGCTACCAGATTTCTCCTCGGAGCAGACCCCACTCTTGAAATACAACTCAATTAAAAGTACCTGTATTCTGAAAGGATTTCCATGAGAAGATGCGGTATTTGTCCAACAATTAACACTGGTGACTTTTTTACTGCAGCCGTAACTTGGCTAATCAAACTACCTGTTCATAATATTCGCATCAGACGAAGAACAAACAAAACATTCACACAACTGTTAGCTATTAACAAAATGTTTATTTCAGAATTAAAAAAACATTGTTCTTTGAATTTTAGTATTTGTGTGTTCGTGTTCTTGCATATGGGTTATATTGTCGGTGTTGTTTTGGCTTCGCCCAGTGGTTTGCTGGCCAGTAGCGGGCAGGAGTCGAATTTTCACCACCTTAAAATACAAATCAGTTTGTTAGCACAATACTGCATAAAATGTAAATGCTGATGATTTAGCGATTTAATAGAATCTGTCTGTACCTCTATAGCTTGGGTAACCCGTCCCCAAGTACGGTGGAATAGAGAACTGAGGCCCAAAGCCACTGAACTGAGGCCTGAAGTTGTTAAATTGAGGCCTAAAGTCATCAAAATGCCTCATTCCTTGCACCCAGCCTGGACCTAGAAGATGAGCAAAAACTGTAATATTAAAGTAACAAAATATGCCTTATAACAGTATAACATATATTCACAGTATATGTACTATATAAGAACAAACTTATATTTTGGATGTTTAAATCACAATTAATCATTTGATAGCACTAATAACTACACAATCCCCCAGTGGTTACTGAAAGATGTTCAATTAGTTGTTCAAAATGAATCATCTGTATTACTATGCTGGTTAAGTGAATTCTCAAGATTGGCTTTGATGAGAAGGGTCTGGCTGCAGACTGACTGCACGTGCACTCTCAGACATTATAGGCTTTTAACGATTACACCTTCCCTGCCCATACCCCCCACAGTGACATCACTTGCTCTTACTGAGTGCATGTGACCGAGAGTCTATGTCTGAGAGTGAATGTGCAAGTATGCAGCCGGACACTATTGGGCTTGACTGTTACCATTGTTGTAGCGGACAGTTGGCATCAAAGGAGGAATGGAGCGTCTCTCATTGCTGTAGGCTCCTGTTAAAAACAATGTTTTGAATTGTGAAAGTCTTGAAGGATGTAAAAAAAAAAAGTACAATTCAAATACTTGAAATACTATTTTTGTTCTTTTTGAAAGATGTCTTGTGCTCTTCATGCTTTTAAACTTTCAACTTCCTTTAGTGTGCAATGTTTCAGAACGAGCATAAAAAAAGCATTAAAGACATTAAAAAGAGCTTTAAAAACCACTCCAAAAGGAGATAATCTCTTAGTAAGTTTAGTTTCTGAACTCTCAAACTGCATTCTCAAATGTTATATTTCACACAGTGCTCCAGCTTTGTGTCCATGTTTTGTGCGAGTCAAAAAAACATATATTATAGACATGTTGCATGACACCAGCTGGAGCAGAAACGCAGGTAAATCTAGGTTTAGGAGGATTTTATTTTACAGGTGTTCATCACCATGGTAATACACACTACTAACCTGCTAGAAAGCAGGTTTTGTTTTGGCTAAGAGATCTTAGATCAAAAGTGGGCCAATCAAAATTGACAGCCACTCCTCCTGTATCTCTCATGCTAAATTAATGTAGTTCACAGGAAAAGAACATACATTCATACAAATGTATTTATTTATTTAAATATTTTAAATGTAACATTACATTGTCTATTATTAATAAGTGTAAACATCACCTATTCCATTAAATACATGTGTATTTTTATATGCATAATATAAATATACACTGTATACACACAATTTAAAAAAATAAGACAGTGACAGTGTACCTCTATAGCGCACAGGAGGAGTTAAAGGCCCTCTTTGCCGGTTCTGCTGGGTTGCTGGTTTAGAATCCTGCTGTTCTGCAAGAGAAAAAAAAAAAAAAACAGATCCGTGACAATGTTCCACGCATCCTTAAGCAAGTCATTTTTTACAAATGTGATGATCTGTACTGTTCGGTTTGTATGGAGAGAAATGCTGCAACAAATAAGCTACCAGAGAAAACAAAACATTCTCGTCATTCTGGGACCCCAGCTATCAATCTATAACAAAATTACTATATTTTGCCAACCAGTAGCAGCAACTCAACCTGCATTTCTCACCCAGCTTCGGCAGTTTAACGCCCCATGCCTCTGCAACGTGTTGCAGCAGCAGGGATGATAGTTTCCGATGGGCCACAGCATTCCAGTGGACACCATCACGTGTTCGATGCTGCAGGCTGAAACGAAACTGATAATGGAGGTCCAGCACATCAAAGCCAAACTCATTGGCAAGTGTGGCTCCAAAGTAATTCGCTTCGATGACATCAAATCTTAACGATGGGCCCATGTGCTCTATCTGAGATTGGGGACAAGATATGAAAAAAATATCATGGATTATAATTTCTCATCTTTGTTTTATAATGAAGTTTAATCCTCTACCATTTTTTTAAACCCACCTCTGGAACCAAGAAACCTCCTATGATCTTCTTGCCCAAGGGCATGGTCATATTCCATATCACCAGGCTCTCCTCTGGCAAAATACTCTTCAGCTTCCTGAAGAACTTTTTCAAGTTCTCCCTGTATTCCACAGCCCACTGTCGGCTGTACCTGTGAAATTTAGTAAAACAGAAATCAGGTTAATCCACATGCTAAACGCCCCGCATCTGTAACAGACTGTAATAAAGAGCAGTCCCACCTGGAAATATCCCACACACAAGAGTTTACTACCACCAGGTCTGGCTTTATGCCCTTTTCAAAGTCAGAGATGATGCTTTCCACATACTGCGAGAACGTCCGGGTAATAAAATAAAAGCGGACCAAGTGGTGGTCTGTTCTGTATTGTCTAACTTCTCTGTATTGTGTCCCGTTATTCATCTCCCCGAGTCTGCCTCCTTCCACCAAGGTATCATTTTCAAAAGAGAATTCACCCTTGGAAATAGGGAAAAGATAGATATCAGACCTATCCTTAATCCTATACATGTTTCCACACTGATATGTTTGGTTTAATAAATTACATTAAATAAAAATAAAACAAAAACTGACTATGTTAACTCTTTTGACTTAACAGCTTTGGTATAAAGGCTATTATAGCTTTTCAGTTTTCAATTTGCTATAAATTTCAGTTTAGTTAATTTCATTAATGACTTCTTTTGGTTTAGTTTTTATTTTGTGAACACATTTCTATTTAGTTTTTACATATTTAGTTTAAATTTAGTAATTCTAGTTCAGCAGAACACATCCAGTGTAGAGCAAAGCAAGGTTGAATGTTTGCACAGCTTAGATAAACTCTTATGCAAACCTTTTAGTAATAAAAATAAAATAATAGTTTGAACAAACACTGAACTCAAAACCATACAAATGCAACAAACAAGTAATTTTATTAAAACAAGTAAAAAATATGAAGAAATCAAGACAAACATGAGCATTTAAAGATATGTAGTTAAATAGTTCACCCCCCCCCCCCAAAAAAGGTCACGATTTACTCTCCCTCAAGTCATTCCAAACCTTTATGAGTTTCTTTCTTCTCGTCAATACAAAAGAAGATATTTTCAAGAAAGCTGAAAACCTGTAACCACTTCCATAGCAGGAAAAACAAATACTATGCAAATCAATGGTTACCAGTTTCCAACATTTTTCTAAATATCGTCTTTAGTGTTCTGAAGAACAAAAAAAACAAAGGTTTGAAAAGGGTAAGCAAATGACAATTTTTATTTTAGGTGAACTATCCCTTTAAACATGCATAGTTATCCATTTCATAGATTTAAAAAAAAAATAATAATAAAAATCAACAATTCATGTTTCATGTTTTTGTATATAATCATGCACTTGACTGACATGTTTGCCATAAGCGCCATCTACAGTTTTTATCTCTAAACAGCCACAGGCCAGATTTTCCACCACAGAATAAGTGCTTATTAAAGGGATAGTTTTGATATAATTTACACATCCTTTACTTGTTCTAAATGGGGAGTAAATTTTCATTTTGGGGTAAACTATGCCTTTAATTCTGAAAACGAGTACTAATTTTGCTTTTATTTTATTTCAGGTAGCTTCATTTAGTTTTAGTTTATCAGCAGCCATGATCCATAACGTATGACAATTAACCATGGTTTTATTATAGTAAATTGCTGCAATTGTTGTTTTGGGCGCACTGACCGACGTTTATGTAACCACCCTTTTACTACACATACCATGGTATCTGTCACCCCACATTTGGAATTCTCACTTGAAAATTATAGGTGATATATGCATATTATACATAGTTTGTCAAGATAAGTTCAGGTTTAGAAAAAATATATATATATTTGTACAGAAATTTTCGTATATAATTTTTCAATAATCGTACACTGCAAAAAATCCTTTCTTAGAGTTTTTGTCGTTTCCAGTCCAAATATCTAAAAATTCTAAAATCAATTAGCATTTCCCAGACAAGCAAAACATGGTCTTGTTTTAAGAAATATTATGCCAAAATGAAGTGAGTTTTTCTTTAAAACAAGCAAAATAATCTTAGCCCATTTTGCTTAGCCCATTGGCAGATTATTTTACTTGCTTTAAGGAAAAACTCACTTAATATTGGCATATTATTTCTGAAAACAAGACATTATGTTTTGCTTGCCTAGATTTAAGAATTTCTAGATATTTTGGACTAGAAACAAGACAAAAAATCTAAGAAAAGCCTTTTATGCAGTGTATTTTTTCACTGCATCTCAGACTGGATTTACCAGCAAAACAGATTAATTTGCCTAATTTAAAAGATCGAAAATAAGTTTCTTTAACCGTGTACATTGTAGGATTTATAAAACGAGATATCCCAAACAAACATCCAGTGTTTACTGACCTTGCTTCTAAGTTGGGATACACTTAAATGCGAGTCCTTCTGCAATATTAGGACCAAGTCCTTGTATACAGCCCGCTGAACTGAAGGGAAAATAGGCCCATTACAAACTTGTGCAAATTTCAGGAAGGCCTGGTGATTACTTACCAAATTTACTTCACAAAATATAAATCTCCGTCAGTACTCACTTGAATCTCCCAAAACCACCACAAACTTGTTGTGAAGGAGCTGTTGCACGGTCTTCATAGTGGATTTACCTGCCTCACATTGAGATCATAGCAATTAGGTTAGGCCCAATTGAAAATCAAAACACGCGTTAACTGGAAAAAAATAAGATACGCAAATTTTTCTATTTTTCTTTTTACTTCAAATATTAAAATTTAAAAAATGCCACAAAAACTTACGTGCCAAAAGAGCAACACCGTAAATAAGATTTATTAAGAGCAAGATTGAGAGCCGTCAATTTTTGAAGAACTGTGAAGAAAAGTGAGGTATTGCTCCCCTAGCGGTTCATATGGGGAAAAAACGCCAATTTGATTCTTAAAGGGGTCATAAACTAAAATTATTTATACGGTGGTTCCTCTGACGTGCAGCTCCATAAAAGCAGAGATAAAAATGTATATATTTTTAAAAATAAAATATGTTCATTAACATTGTTTGGATCAAATTCCAAATTATTTAGATAGGTAGTGGTATGATCAAAATATCCTCTACAAAAATATGTTTTATTAAAATATGCCATGGTTAGCGCAAGTGAAAAGGCAAGATTTAGATCAAATGCACGTGCCTTATTTGTTTTTAAAAGTTTGTTACCTTTCAAGACGGAACTGTTTATTTTATTCAGTTTTTTTTAATGCGAGCAAACAATGCTGGTTTCTGCTATTCCCTTTATTAAACTTTTTAATCTTTTTTGTTCTTTTGATTCCATTTTCATGACTAAACAATACAAAAATAATCAATGAATTCTTAGCACACTTTTCTCATATAAATATATATATAATGCCTCAGGATAAATTACTAGCAAATTTTAAAATTACTTTGCAAATCTCTCTGGTTTAAAGCATCTGCTAAAAAATATGTACATGCAATCAATTTAAACATCTATTTACAAAATCAATTACAAAACCACACGTATACTAATAATTTAAAGTTGGAGTATAACCAAAATGATTTGTCATAAAATGTCATGATTTGATATAATGCCAGTCTGAGGAAATCTGTTGTTGAGTGTTCAAGGAAAGTGCTTTAATACTGAGGTCTGTTTACAGTCTAATTGCCTGGTCTGTGATCAGCCTCTAACCCTCAAGGCAAAATTGAGTCACATATGGCTTCAGTCGGTCAGTCACAAATTCATCATTGCGAGGCAGCTTCTTCATGAACTCTCGAATGGCTTTCACTGATTCCTTAAATCCCCATGTCTCAACAACTAGATTCGCCACCTCACACCTGTTGATATCCTTTTCAAGTCTCACTGAAGGAATAGGAGTCCTTTTGCCAGTTTGATGCATTAAATTCTTGAGCTTCCTGAAATCATCCATTTTAAGATCCTCCATGATTTCACCAAGATCGGATATCCATTTTTTTCCTAGACAAATGATTATCACAAATGTTATAATTCTGCAAATCCCAATGAACTTCAGAAAAAATTCAGTTTATTTAAGTGAAATATTATTGTACCTCCAAGGATTGAATGTTCTTCAGCTGTCGAGTGTGTGTTGTTATCTAAGGTTACACAAGAAAATGTTTTAACTTTAAATGCTATTTACAGTGTGCAAAGAACAAACAACAACAACTAAATCTACTTACTTGTGCTTTTCTTGAGAGTTATCCTACGGTTCCATGCAGTTTTAAAGGTAATCTTGTTGCTTTCCTTCATTTTTTGCTGAATTTTTATTCGAAGTTCAGTAACATCTTTATCAAAAAAGACCTCAAATGCTGGATGGTAATTACCAGCATGCAGAGGTTCAAATACTTTTCCCTAAAGAACATTTTCTAAGGTTAGTGAAATACACATTTTTCTTATTCTATGCATTGGATACTGTATATAACTCAGATTCTCTTCTGAAACAAACGTATTTTACCTACTAGATGTAGATACAAATGTCAGAGACAAACAATCTCTGAATTTAATTACCTTTGGTTGGACTCTTGTGGCTTTTTTCGAGATCAGAGTGTACTTTGTATTTGTCTTTAGTTTGCAGTCAGAGGTGGTCTGGATATACACATACTCTTGTTGTCGAGCCTTTATCTGTTGATCAAACAAGAAGGTGTGGGTGTTTATTAGAAGTTATCTACAAAAACAAGAAGTACAAATTAAATGTGATCTGACCTCTGAGAGTGGAACATTTGCTGGCAATAGGAAAACCCATAGTCTTTGCTGTGCTTCTGATAAATCGGGTTCATGAAACAGGAGCACTTGTCCACTGATGCTTCTGTTTTGTTCATCATTCTCATACACAGTGCCATAGGTAGATAAGCCAGAGATAATTACAGCTACATGCGTTTTTGAAATTTTAACTGGAGAGAGGAATTCCCGAGTGTCCTTGTTGTGCATATGGATCACTGAAATATTTCCTATTGCATCAACTGTAGACATAAAGAAAAAAAGAAACAAAAACAAAATGTGTTACTATATCAATGTTGTGAAAACATATTTACAGTAAACAATCAACATCACTAAACCAATACTGTATATATGACCAATTAAACCCACTTTAATTTTCTAATTTAAGTGGAAATCAATCTTTAAGGAAACAACTTAGAGGTTACCAATTTTTATAGCATTTGTTTGGCAATATTTCAACAAAATGCAAGACAATGCAAAGTTTTAACAAGCTCAAATTGTAAAGGAAGGCTTCTTTTCTTTATTTTACCCATGGATTGACCACAAACTCCTGTTTTTAAAACTATATTATAACCTGACTATAACATTCCACAAAACTCAAAGGTCCCGTAAAGTAATTTGAAATTAGCATTTTTTATTCGATGTCTGACGTAATCTCAGCTAAAACATGAAGACAGGACAGGACATATTGCAGTCCCTCCCCTTTTTAAAACACAGCTAATAGCATTTAGTTTTTATCAGCTCTGCCAGTGAGAGTGATTGAGCTCAAGCGCATCAAATGAAAAGCAAATAAGAAGCACCTTGAAGGGGGTGGCTGGGTCATGTCAGATACTAGAGAGTTGGTCAGAAGATCTGATGATAAACAAGTATGAGGTGATCATTGATCCATTAAAGCAGATGTGACAAACTGCAAGCTTCGGTTGTTTATATCTTCTTAATGCGAATTTTGTCACTGTTTTGTAGCACGATTAGCTAATAGATATCCTTAAGACTAAAATACTGATACTAACATCTAAAAATCTGTATTTTAATTTCACGGGAGCTTTAAGTGCTATTATTTCATTTTATTATTTTTTTCAATAAAGGTTTTGTATTGACTGGCGATGTAACTAGTGTTGTCATTTACCATGTGTTTCACAGTGTGGGAGATGAAGTTCATAGATTTCTCCTGCAGGGGTTTTGATATCAAACAGAGGTCCGGCAGGCTCATAGTGAGTGTTGATGAGGTGATAGGGATCCCAATGAACTATACTGTACTCTACACATCCACTTTTCATTCCAAACACAAGTCCAGTTGCTCTGCACATGAAAAAGCCTTCTGATTCACACTGAAGCCTACAATACAAATGAAAAGATTTTAAGAAACTATTTTACACCAAAATATATTTTAAATTATGAATTGAAAAAATATACATTCTTTACTCACCTATAGGAAATCTTGCCATTAATTACAGTTATTTCAGGTTCAAACTCTTTTACAGTATCTTCCCTCTATGATGTAAGAGGATTAAAAATGTTTTAAAATAATGTTTTACTACTACATCACATTTCAAGAATGACTCAACTTTTGTAAGTTGTTAACTGGTTACTCATAGAAGGCACTGAAAAACTACTACATTTTACAAAGAAAGCAGTTTTGCTCATTCATTTGTTTTCACATCAAAGCATGTTTATTCTTAATTGTTAATGTTGCCCTCATCAAAACTGCATTGAATTATCATGACCTGAAGATTTCAGTTTGTCTACAGTCTAATGTCTAATTGTACCATTCAAATTTCATAAAAAGAAATAGATGTGAAAAAAGGCAAAAATGAATGGCAACAAGAAAACCTACCAGTACAACGTCCTTGTTATGTCCGTAACCCATGTTCCCTGAAGGAGGGAACGGAGACGTGTGTCTAGGAGAGACACTAATGGGAGTATGCTAGACAAGTAATAAAACGGGTCGATGAATACCTATGAGTTGGCAGAGCACAGCTCCGCAGGTGCTGGTGATTAGTCTTTAGTAAAGTATATAACCAGCCCTAGCAGGAGAGTGCTTTAGAATTTTAGCCGCTGAAGACCCAGCTGGAGACCCAGCTGCTGTGGCAAAGAAGACACACGTCTCTTCCCTCCCTCAGGGAACATGGGTTATGGACATAACCAGGATGTTCCCTATCAGGTCGGGAACTTCGACGTGTGTCTAGAAGAGTAGAGTAGTCTAGAAGAGTAACTGTAGTCTAGGAATTTTTGAACTATGGCAGTATGTTGGGGAAGCGTGCCAGTCCCGAATGGGAAGGACGCTGCGGAGGCCACCTGCTACCCAATAGGGGAGACCCGGTGACAATATGGGCATATGGGTTAACCCTATCCAGGGGGAGCGCTACATATGATAAGCTGGTTAGCGAGTAGGGAAGACATGGGTCCGCCTGAGAAGGGCGGCACATAGCTGGCACCGATCCTCAGCATGCGGGCAGATCAAGTGGGTATACCAACATCGTACTGAGCCAAGCACCCGGATCCTCTGCCGAGTCGGGTGCTGGGGGCCTCAGAGGAACTCTTTAGGGTTCGCCTTAGTTTCCTCCCGATTGACTGAAATTACCCAGCAACTGGGAGGAAATCAGCTCCACGCGAAGATTATAGAATCTCAAGAATGTGTTAGGTGTCGCCCAGCCCGCAACTCTACAGATGTCTGTTAGAGAGGTGCCACGTGCTAACGCCCAAGAGAAGGCTACAGTCCTTGCTGAGTGCGCTCTCACTCTCAGGGGACACGGCTTGCCTTGGCACTGATAGGGGAGGGCGATGGCATCACCTATCCAGTGGGTGAACCTCTGTTTTGATATGGCACTTCCCTTCTGCCGACCACCGTAACAGACAAAAGGGACGTAAGCATGCCTCATAAAGGGTGCTCTAGCCTGAGTGATGGTGTTAACCACCGAAGCCGGTAGGTCACCTAAGTCTTCCGCTCTCTGTCTATGGAGCACACGTGGAGGTTCCATAGATCTGGTTGTGGGTGCCATAGCGTGCCCCATCCCTGAGAAAGGAGTGTGAGTTCGGGAACCCAGGTTCGGTTGGGCCAGAGAGGCGCAACTAACAAAACCTGCTCCTCGTCCTCCCTGACCTTGCGCAGTGTCTGTGTGAGTAGGCTCACTGAGGCAAACGCATTTTTGTGCATGCCCAAGAGCCAAAGGGGTTGTGGGTCACACATTGAGTGTGTGAATGCCCTCGAGCCAAAGGAGTACTAGGGCACCCTCTGCGAGCTTTGTGAAAACCCGCGGAGAGGGAGAGCCCAACTTTGTATTCCCATGCTCAACCTTCAAACGCAAACCGGAGAAATGACCAGTGGCGTGGAAGAGTGGAGACATGAAAATACGCATCCTTCAGGTCTATTGCTGCAAACCAATCCCGAGGACGAACACACCAGTGGATGCGTCTCTGTGTGTATCCTGAATGGCTTCTTGTGCAGATAATGGTTCAGAATGCACAGATCTAGGATTGGTCGTAACCCACTTCTCTTTTTGGGCATGATGAAGTACGGGCTGTAAAACCCGACCTTCATCTCAGCTGGAGGGACGGGGTTGATTGCATCCTTCGCCAGGAGGACAGCAATCTCCTCTTGCAAGACAGGGGCGGACACGTGGTTGACCTTCGTGAAATACATGCCCGTGTACTTGACAAACTGAATATCACAGCTGAGTCTGATTGTCCGAATGAGCCACTGCGACGGGCTGGGCAGTGCTAACCAGGCTGGCAGAGCCCAAGCAAGTGGCACAATCATCGCAACCACTGACATTCCAAAGGTGAGGCAGCTGGGAGTGGAAGTGCTGGTCTCGGGAAGTGATGCGTCCCGAGGAGGAGCCAAAAATAATAGATTGTCTCTTATCTTCCTCCCTGGATCCCGCAATGGGGCTGGAGAAGTGAAAGGAGCCTATTCTATAATACATCCTCGTAGCCTGTGTAATAGCAGCTCCCTTCTTCACTGGGTGGCCCACCTCAGGGTTGCTTCACAGTCCATTTACCGGACTTAAAGGTGCTCTGGGGTAGGGGCATCTGCTGCCTGCAAGGGGCTCAGTGCTGTCGCTTAGCCGATGGAACAGGCTGCGGAGGCGAAGCAGGTCTTGTAGCCGCAGGTGGACGCCCTTGGCGAGGAGCTGCCGAAGTTGATGAGTCTGGGGGAGGAGCAGTTTCGGAGCCCACTGGTAGATGACCTGCCCCATCACACTCCACTGCTCTTTCACCACCGAGAACTCCTGGGTAAAGTCCCCGACAGTGTCGCGGAACAGTCCAGGCTGGGATATGGGTGCGTTAAGAAAGCGAGTTTTATCAACATCAAGCATATCTCCCAGGTTCAGCCAGAGGTGGCGTTGCTGGACCACTAGTGTGGTCATCGTCCTCCCATGGGCACAAGCGGCCGATTTGACATACTGGATCAGGTCCAATACGTAATGGACATGCATGCGCGAGCAGTTGTGGCTAGAAATAAGAATTATTTCTATTAATTATTAAATTACCCATTACATTGTGTGTTATAAACATCTACACCTACCCCAACCCTAAACCCAACTGTCACAGCAGCATGGGTCTTACAATGTCCACTATGTATTGGACCTGATCCAGTAGCTCATCGTGCTACAGACTGCAGCAAGGACATCTTGGGTCAGTCTGCAATCAATTCATAATGCTGTTCAAAATATCTAACAACCAACACAAGCGTAACATAAACATAACAAATTCCCTGTCTCCATCCTCTTTGTTTACCTTCATTGGTTTTTCGAATTTGCTTTTTGATTGCAAATCTTTTGTGATGTAATTCTGAGAGCATTTTGTACCAGCCGGTTGGGTTTCAAAGCGTGATTCTTCCACCAGTAGAGCAATCTCTGTTATGTGATTGTCACAAAGGCTGTGCACATGAATAAACAAATATTAATTAACAAGTTGATTTTGTGCAACATGTCTTCAATCTTTGAACTTTAAAATAAAACTAAAAACGAATATGTTCTCTTAGGCCTTTAACATATCTTGGGATGTCTTATTAATATTCCCCTTTACACTGTGTTCTGTTTTATATTTCTGTGCAATATTTTACTTTGTGTTTATTTTATATTTTGATGTAAGGTGTTATTTCAATAAAAGTGGAATGGAGTTGATTAAACTATAACACCATAATTACCATATGGCCTTTGTGAAACGGTTCACATGTAAGGCTGTGCGCAGTCTCAGTACACCTTTGTCAGTTATGTAATTTCCTGTAAGACTGAAAAAACAAGCAAAAAAAACTGTGTGGTTAACACCAATAATGTAAAAATAAAAACAAATAAACAAATACAATTAGCAGCTTTTTTAAAAACAGCCTGGTCATTTCTTTTATTTCTGATTAAATACTCACTCTAATGTCAGTATTTTGTGAAGATGAGGGAGGAAAAGATCTAAGCATGCATCTGTAATCTGGCAATGGCTGAGATTGAGATGTGTAAGATCCTCTGTGTAATCCAGGACTAACTGCAGAGACTCACAGGTACGGTAATTAAGTGGAGTGTCACTGAGGTCCAGCTCTTTTCCAAGTGCTTTGGAAAGTGAAGATGCCCATTTCAAAGACATAGCCATGGGGGCATTGGAAATTAATGTCACAAGCTGACAGAGAATGCTTTTTCCCAAGCTGTTGAAAGAGACATTTTTGCAACAGTAGAAATGTAGCCATCTACAGAAATATAGCAGTAAAAACTATTGCCATAATATATGTAAATATATTTGATGACTCACCGAAGATGCACTTTGTGCAAAACAGGGAACAGAGTCTCAAGTGCAGAATCCTCTGCTTGGCAGTCATATAAAATTAATTCCGTCTCAAATGTTGATGTTTCAATGGCAGAAGTAATGGCTGCACAATCCATATAACACAGAGTTAGAAGATCCCCTTTCTGTTTAGCAAAACCACTACCGAGGGAAGAACTGAAGGAGAAGTCCAGCTTGTTGTTCAGAGCTGTCAAGAGGGCATGTCCTTGTTTCTCTGTGTCCTTAGACATATGAAGAAAGCTCAACAACAGCTTTCTATCAACCCTAGTTCAATAAAGTACAAACAGCGGGTTTAGCAAGGGCTGCAAGAGTTAGCAATTTTGAGCATAAGCTGCACACAAATAATTTGAGCTCGTTACCTCAGTTCTGAAACTCTGTGCATGAGTTTTACAATGCTGTCAGTCTCATTATTTGGAATGACAGAGTTCAAAAGGTTGAGCTTAACTCCATCACTATAGTGCAAGGCAAAGCAGAGGGCTTTGCAATCAGCTGAATCCAACTCTCTCATGGAGAGGTTAATCAGGTTAGCTGACGATTGGACTAATTTCACAATCAGATGACCTGCTCGTTCTTCATATATCTCTTTCAGTGCAGCCCTGACAATCAGTGGACTTATGCTGTATAATCGAGAAAAGAAATTCAATAGAATTACATTTATATAATCAACTACTGTATCTACCTGAAAGAGTCTTGCCTTTTAAAACAGACTGTGTCCAGTACAGGAAGAAGATGCGGAATATTTAGAACATTAAATCTGCCTTCTGGAAGGTCTATTGTCACTTTTTTTTTGGCGACCTGAATTAGACAAGATAACACATCCCAGGACAAACTACAAGGTGACAAATCGCCATCAATTTTCTCCAGGAACAACTGTGTAAGGTTTTCATCTTGAGCATCACACACAACTTCTGCTAACTGTTGCAGTGTGTCTTCATGAAATCTGTTGTCACAGAATTATTGTTAATAAAACACATTTATTAAATTGATCTAGTAAATTAACACTTCAAATACACATTGATAAGAAAAGTAAGACATTTACAGTACAAAATATATGCCTTTAGTATTTAGTAGACTAAAAGTAACTTAACACTTACCTAATGGATAAGGGACTCTGATGAGACAGCAGACAAATTAACATGTGAGGCTCAATTTGAAATTCTGAAAGGTTCAAGCTGTGGACTGTCCAGACTCTAAGAAGGGAAGTCAGACTGCTTAATAGCTGACAAAGTTGTCTTTCTTGCAAATTACAGTCCGACAAAACCACAGACAGTTCTTCCACTGTTACTGGGTGTATTTCTTTGTCTGACCTGGCCAGTCTTGCCAACTTTGAAGCTGCAATTTCATTTACTCTGAAAAAAAGAAGAAAAAGAAACATGATTATTTTAATTTGTGGCAATGGAAATTTGCAATGAATCTGCATCACAAAAAACATTACCTCAAGGTTTTAAGCTTTCTCACATTTGAAAAGAGGTAGGCACAACCTTGATAAGAGATCTTTTGAGGGAGAAGATTGAGGGAGATGCAGTCTTTTTCCAGCTGTTCGAAAACACTTCCAACAGCTTTGCAGAGGTGACTTGGCAGCATGCCTATGAAAGATATGCTAAAACCAAGTGATCTCAAAAGCTCAGCAATCTGTTTCGGATTCCAGTCACTGTCAGTTGAAAGGACCTCACAAATGGTCTGGAAAAACTGCTCACCACAGCTGTAGAGAGATAATGAGTTGTATTTACTATAACATTGAGCAAGACACCATACAAACAAAACAACAAAATGCAATAAAGAATTTGCCATATTTTACTTTTCTCTTCTGTCCTTGTGTAAGAATTGTTTGGTTACCAAGATTCTAAGTTTCACAGAAGATAGAAATCTTACAGGTTTGGAAAGGCATGAGAGTAATTCATCATGACAGAATTGTGTTGTGACAATTCACGACAATTGTCATGACAATTTTTGTGTCAACAGGCTACAGTTGCTTCTTATGATCTGCAATTCTGTGGGCTTCTGGATTTTGTCAGAACTGCTGCTTATTGGTTTGTACCTCTGGCTTTGAATCAATTAACAATAAGTCAGAATCAGCTAACAATTGATTCTTCTAGCTTCTGCTCTTCTCATATGAACAACATTCCAAATAATTAGTGTATCGTATATCTGTGATGAGGGATTCATACAGGAAAATAGTCAGGCTTGCAAAGATTTCAGAATTAGAAATATGCATCCAAACTTTAACTGAGGGTAGTCAGTGTCAGGGCTTTAGATAAGGCTTTGGATGCAGAGCCCCTGCAGAAGGGTGACTGGGTGACTGTCAGAAGGCATAGTTGCACAGAAAAACAAAGCATGTTTGTTCCAATAATCAACATCTCTTCCAAGATGGACACTCATCATGCTAAAGGCCACTGATAAGCCAATTGTCTACTGATGGCTAAACTGCCTCGTCATTCATTTGGCCATAGGATAACTGGTCTCTTTACTGGACCTGGTTTCTCCCAAGGTTTTTTCCAATACAGACACATTGTAAATACATTTCAGCCTACATTTTTATAAAACTGAAAAAAGTTTGACTGCAGTTTCAAGGTAAAATTAACCTCTATTGTGAAGCACGGTTCCACTAAAGAGGTAAAAGCAATGTAAAATCAAGGTAAAACTACATCATGACAATGCATTTTTCTCTAATGTTTGCTTGTTGGGCTTGAGTCAGTGGGTCACTAGGTGATCTTTACGACAAGCTTGATTCACAATGATAATGCTTTGCACCTGATTTTTATTATTGCATGTTCATCCCTGTAAAGCTGCTTTGACATTCTGCTTGTATAAAGCACCTTAAAAATAAAGGTGACTTGACTTATCCCTTTAACACAAACAAAGGAAATTCTGTTAAGCATTTAAATTTTAACTTAGCAAATCAACTCACCGAAATTCTGAAATATAGGGTAAACAATTTAGGAAAAACCTAAGTTTTTCTCTTTCACATGATCTACTCATAAGCTCTAAAGGCTTTCGAATGGCCTGAAGCTTTAGTAGTTCAGTAAAAGCAGATGTCTTCTCTAGTTTTGGTAGGTCCACTGTCCATACAGAAGGAGCAACATTTAGAATAGGCTTCAGTACTAGTAGTACTGTCTGCCATGATGACCGTTCCTTCAGCTGGCTGAAGAGATCTAAAAAAAAAATGCTCTGCAAGATTTTGCTGTCTCCGGAAAAGGGAAAGTTTGAGTAACTGCATGCTGTAGAAAGCCTCCTCAGTTCCTTCTCTCCGCATTCAGATGCAAGAATAAAAAGATCAGCCACAGTCTTCACAATTTTGTGGATATCATTAGGTTGTCTGAGAGCAGCACTGAACCTGCAATCATTTAAAAAAAGTTGTTTTAAAATGTGTTTTAGCTTAACCCGTGGACCAAAATTTATACTCATGGATCCATGGCTACTGTCTACTGTTTGGTTATCAACCTTCTGAAACCTTTTTGTTCCACAGAAGACAGAATTTCACAATTTAAGTTTAGGACAAGTGGAGCTAAAGTAAAATGATGATATCATATATCTCTTTAACAGAAAATATACATATTTTAACAAACTATCCCTTTAAGAACAGTATCACAATATATTAAATAAAATGTATATTTACTGACCTAATTTCTGTAACGTAGGGAATACACTGAAGAAATAGTTTAAGTTCACTTAGCGCATATGTGGCATGATCTAATTCAGCAGGCTTCTTTAAATTTAGCGCTTTCATGATTTGGAGGAGCAGTGACAATGATGGAGTTGAAGGATGTACAACCCATGTGGGTGGCAATGCATAGAAAACAGGTTGCAATAATGAGAGAACATCCAAGTTCTTCACATCTTCATAAAGTGTCAGCAAAATTCTACAAAGTTCCTCAAAGTTTTCTCTTGGATTTTTGCTGAAAACTGACACCAGATTCCTTACACATCGTTGACCTGTTTCCATCTCATGAACAGCTCCTTGAAAATAGAGCTTTGTTTCTACAGCTACTTGAAATTGCTGAGGAAAAATCCTATAAAAAAATACAGAATACATATTGACATAAGTAAAAAGAAATGCAATGATTTAAATGGTTGAACAAATGAAAATGTGAACAGGTTGCACCTAATGGCTGCAATATTGGGTAAACTCTCAAAAATGGCCATCTGCAATGGTCTTGTAATGAATTTTTCCTTCACGTGCAGAAAAAGATGAACACTGTTTGATCTTTTCTTTTTAAGGACTTCTCCTATCCTTTGAAATGCTTTCTGGTTTAGTATTTCATGTATACAGAGGTGCATTTCAAAGCTGAATGAGCTAAGCAGGCTATCAAAATCTGAAAACTGTTCTGCTTCAAGAGCCACTCTCCAAATCTGAGATTGCAACCTGTTTGTCGACCTAGGAATAAAAAAAAGTGGAGAAAGAAACTTACATATTATATAATTTTTATTATTGCCATGCATTCATCAAAAGGAGTAGAAATGTAATTAATTACCTCAGATTTTTAACATTTTTCAATGAGCCTAGAAGTAGTTTCAACCCAGGGTCAGTAATGTTACAATGCATGAGGTCCAGATCAATATTCTGATGCCTAGCTTGATTAACCACATAGGATACTACACAGCACTGGTGAGGATCAAGTGTTTGGTCCTCTAAATCAATCTCATACTGAAGCTTTTCCAGGAAAACTAGGCATGCCTCAGGAGACTGATATTCATAAAGGCATCGACACACAAACAGAATGTTGTCAGCTTCCACATACTGATCACAATCACCCTCTTCATTCTGTTCTTGAGTGTGGAGGAAAGTATCTATAATCTGTTGAAAGTACTTGCCACGTGTGGCCTGTATCTGTTTCACTGGCACCAAACACTTTATAAGGTCAACTAGATTATCAGAGAGTAGTCCAATCAAAAATGGGATTATATATTTTAGGTATTTCCCATCTTCATCGCTGCGGCATTGATCCAACACATTGGTGATATCATCAGGATTTAAAATGAGAAAGAGAGCTGCCCAAAACTCTTGCATTGTATTATGCAAAAAAGCAAACACGTTGCAAGAGGTTGTGGATGAGTTCCTAAATTGCCTCGTTAAGAATGCATTTTGCACAAATTTGTCTTCATAATCCAAATTGGACAGATTCACGGTCCTTGCTAGCATTGCTTGATAAGACGCTTGTGCTAAGTTCATGATATCCCTTTCATTGTCTGCAATGTACTTATCTAAGTACTCCACATTTTGGTTCCCATGTTGTTTCATGCAAAAGCGAAAAATGCGGACATACATCTCAGTAACTGTAAATGGCTTACTCCTTTCTTTAGTAGGAATTGCTGAAATGCAGGCAGTTACTATGAATGCATACAGCGGTACAGAACATAAACTGAATAGCTCTGGGTTTTCCAAAGCACCCATGTCATCTGTTGTTCCCAACATCCACTTAAAGTATTCACAGATGGATTTGTGATTAAAGCCCTGAACCTCCACTCGATAAGACTGCCACTTTGACAGGTAACCTGTATCCTCGGCTTCTGGCCTGCAAGTGGTCAAGACCTTTGCATCCTTTAGAAGTTTTTTCTCCATGAGCTGCTTAATAACAGAGTTTTCAGTCACATCCATGACACCATCGAAAATTAGAACAACATTCTCTGAATTTCTCTGAATATTTTCCAGCACATGATCTGATTCTTCATGCGGAGATAAGTACTTCTCAAAAAGAAGATCTTTCAACGTCTGTGGATATGAAGTCTGAGAGAAGACTCTCATCAGTGGCTCATCAAAATAAAACATATAACTCTCTGGACTTTTCTCTTCAGTCCAGAGTCTGAGAATCTCTAGAGCAACTGTTGTTTTGCCTACTCCAGGTTTCCCCACAAGCAGGATGCTTTTTTCATCATTCATTAATAAGTCTTTGGGAGACAATATTTTCTTGTCTGTTGGAATGTATGTCTTCAGTTTCTTTGAGCGAGATTTCTTGTATCCCTTGTTCTTTTTTTGTTTTGAAATTGTACCATAATCGGTGTCCATAACAAGTGGTATGTACATGAATGACTTCATTTTTTGTTCTTTCTTTAAGAAATTCATACTTTGGTTCCATTTTTCATCCTGTATTTGTCTTGCTTTCCATCTCAAAAGGTGCTGGTATTTGGTACAAGGATCTGAGTCTGGAAAATATATTTTTAATAAAAAGTTTTATTAGTGATACTACAATTGTACAGTAAAACATAGTCTAAATATATCTGAAGTCTTAATATATATATATATATATATATATATTTGCTTGGTGTGCTTTTATAAACCAAGTCATCTTGAACCTAGTAATGCTACTTTTTCTTCACCAACTGTCATCATACAGCTCTAATTATTAACTGTAAGATTTGAATGACAGACTAATTTGAAACACCTGACACAATTATCAAAAGTAATAAATATCACAATTAAATAAAAGTATAGAATAGATGTGTTTGGTACCTGTTTTGCTTGCAGTGTGAGACTGTGGTTCATCCCGGAAGGAGAAGCAGCTAATCCAGTGATGCAAATCTCCATACCCCAAACCAGGTCTTGGAAATACTTGAAATCTTTTTTTGTCGAGAATTTTCAAAAATGCATAGCATGCCTCCTCTCCCATAGAAATAACCATGTCCAGAATAATTCTGATCTTGTCCTGATTATCTTCTGAAGATTTAACTGAATTAAGTTCATGGTTCATGAAAAGCTTGCACTGGTTTAGGGCTTCAAGTATATGATCACAGTTTAAATGACCTGTAATTAGCAAAGTGCGGCCATTTTGGAGGAATTCCTGTGCGGATTGCTGGGTGCTTGCCATGCTAAAGATTCTGTTCTGGTTTAAACAAATGTTAACATTAATTGTGAGGGAGAGAAAGAGAGAGAGATGCTATTTCATACATCGCCGTTTCAAGTTGAACATCTTTTGATACTGTGCCCAACTGGAGTATATACCGCCAACAGAAAAGCTTTTAAATATATCTGTATAGGATTATGTACAATTTGCATAAAGCCTAAAATAAGCCAATTTGCATAAAGCCTAAAATAAGCCAATTTGCATAAAGCCAAGGCTAAGAGATAAGATATAAAAAATATAAAAATATAGAACAACAAACAAAAACATGCTAAACCAAGTGAAAAAAAAATAAAATAAAAAATAAAAAAATCAGGCAAACAGAAAATAATGAAAATTATATTTGTGCAGTTTCCAAACTCAAAATAAATAAATTTTCCTAAATAAACCAATAAATAATTTTGCATCTGTAACTCTGTAACTGAATGCAGCCAAATAGCTGCATCTTGTTTTAATGTTATCATGATGGCAATAATCATGTTTTACATTTCTAAAAACATATGAAATTAATAGACTGGTTGTAATCGACTCCAATACAAAAGCCATTATAAATTTTTTTAATTTGCCCTCTCATTTAAATTCCATTGAAGTAGCCTACACAATTTCATTCCCTTTTGTAAAACAGTGAGTTTTAGGAGGGCAATTATTTTTCCCAACGGGCCACATTAGACATGATGCCCGGGGGGCGTAAAATGTCCAAATCTGATCTAAACAGACCCAAGCAGTGCGATTCCTCTTTTCAATCTCTTTGCTTTCGGCATTTCATCTTTTAGTAATTTGCTCACTTTTGAATGCAAGTTAACGAAAAGAACGTGTATAACCCTACAAAAAAACATTTCCATAAGTGGGGCACATAAATTAAAAGTAGCCTAATATTTAACACAAAGTTAATCTAAAAAATATACATTTATAAACTAGAACCAGTTCAAATGTGACACCTAGCGATCAACCGACCTTTTTCAGCGCTTCATTTCAGACTCGTATGATCCAGGAGGTTAGCTATGTCGAGCCGCCCATGGACAAAATCCCTTCTCCATTAAGAACTTTCATTTATTGCGTTATCCAACAATGTGGGATGTATTTCTTCATCTATCTTGACACGGACCACGGTCATGTTTACGCCCAAGTTCCAGGAAGTGCGTGGATATATGCCTATGTATAGCGAGATGTGAAAACGAAACGAATCAACATTTACGATAAACAGAATCACAAAATGATTTAGTATACCGTTTGACCTTTTCAAGTTTGTTTTGTGCAAAACAAATGCAACCGTTTTGATTAACATCCTTTTAAATTAGGTCATTATAGGTGGCCTGTCATTGCTGAGACTGCCATCATAGACTGGCTCTTACAAAGTCTGCTGGGCAATCCAGGACCGCAAACAAATGGAGAACTGAAAGAAATTAAATGTATCAGGAACTGAAACAATGTTTTTGATTACTCAGTGACTTTAATATGATAAATGCTTGAAATTATACTCCTTTTGTGTGTGAATAAGGTTGACAGTAATCAATGGTGTTATTTTATTTTTTGCGTTGTCAATCTCCATTTTTAACTTTATTCTTGAAATATGTAATTGTTGCTTCTGTTTCCTGTCAAAACAACAATCTAATAAGATCTGTAATCCTTACAATGTTTTTATTGTTTACTTTATCAGAAATCACACAGAGGCATTAACATGAAAATTGGGAAATACTGCAAAAATAAAACAAGCATTTGTCAAAAAATACCAGTGCTGGGGAAAAATTAAATCACATCCAAAATAAGATTCTGTTCTGACAATTTAAGTGTGTGTACTGTATATATTTATTATACACACAGACATGCATATATTTGAGGAAATGTTTATCTATATTTAGATACAAAATATACATGTATATGATACATCCTATGTAACAAAATTTCTTTTGTATAGTTTTGTTTCTATGTATGTGTTTGTATCACATATAAATAATAAATATATATAACACACACACGTCAAAACAAACTATCATTTTGGATATGATTAATCTGGATTAATCTTTGCCAAGCACTAAAAACACTATTTTCAAACAGAACATTTTCAGTACAAGTGCAATTATATGCAGTTTTATCTAATCAGGACTAGGAACTTGCATATGAACGTAATTGTTGAAACACCAAAAAAAAAAAACACTCAAAAAGAAAGGTTGACATTTCTTGAACATCAAAAGCCTGAAATGACTAGAAACCCTAGATGTGTTTCAAGGGTTATTCAACCTGTCATTTAGCGGCTGAAGCAATCTACCAAGTGTTTGGAGTTCCACGGTCCAGCATTGTTGGCCAAGAATTGCATGTTGACTTGAGTCTTGGTCTCCTGATACAACTGTGCAGCCATCTAGACAAAATGTAAAGCACTTACAGTCAGCAGTTATAAACAGTAGATTATGGCACATTCATATACATTCTAACTCAGTTAATGAATGCAAATATTTCACAATATTTATTTGTGGATACTGTAAAAATTCTATACATATACTTTTGCACTGCGATACGTGGTGAAAGACAGAAGCTCATGGTGGCCTGCCAGTCCCGCTACTTTTCTGAAGCAGAAGTACAACGCTCTTTTACATAGTCTGCTGGACGACCCAGGACCGCTTACAAATGGAGAACTGTGAGAGAGAAAAAAAATGGATTATGTAAACCTGAGGTGTCTAATCCTACAGGGCCACTGTTCTGCAGAACTACAATACATTTGCTAAATTTTATAGTCCCAATCTCAAATGGTATACACGAAATATGCCATTAGGGCGGTCAATTGATTACAATTTTTAATAAAATTAATGACACAAAGTGGCCTATGAAATTTGGCTGAGAAATTACACAAAGAAATGCTATGTGTTGAATGTTTTTTGTATCAAATGTGAGAAGGATGACAGACATTTCAAAAATAGCTTTAGATTTGATTCAACTTAGAATTTATTACAAACTTATTTAGGCTACAATGGTCAAGATTTATTTTTTCAGAATCAATTTCACCCCCAATACTTTGCTGCAGGGATTAACAAATCCTTGAGAATGTTAAAAATCGATTTAATCCTTATAAAAAGCAACCATCTTGTCAATATTAAAATGAGCTAATTTCCCCAAACAATTAAGTCTTTGTTGACCAATTCAACATAGTCAACAAGTATTCTCAGCAAAAATTTCTTTACTATAAATAATAGTACCTAGGTACTATAACTTTCAACTACTTCAATCTGGTGGCTATTAACCATTTTACCTGGAACGACTTCCTGCTTCCACTACAGGTCAATGCACATATCTTTCATTTGACCTGTTTTAAGAATTAGACCAGCCTCTTAACACCAATTTGGAAAACACTCAACAATAGGTCTGTGTTTCCTCTCCTCTCCTCACCAACCAACAAACTTACTATAACAGCGTCCTCAGCATTAAGAATGTACCAATTTTCAAGCGGACACTACAACACTCATTGGTGTATAAGATGTAAACGAGAGGAGAAACAACACATCCTGTGGTGAGCCCATAGATGTAGTATAGGGCCTGACAGAATGCTATTTACCCTAACCCTCTGAGAACTATTAGGTAATTTAGTAACCAAGCAGTCATACTTGCATATATAATGTGTGTATTATTTAAATCTATACATTCTTTATGAATGGGCAACTGAACCACTGGTTCACTTGATTCATTCAAAATGCAGGTTCATTTACAAATAAATCACTGCTTGTGTTGACAAGATGGTAATTTTAAATATTACAATAAAACAGCCATTGTGTGATAATGCACTTTTTGCTCATGTTATATTGCTTAACTCTATCATTTAATATTAATATGAGACAGAAACCTCACTCAGTGGCATTTTTGCAGCAGTATCTTATTAAGGACATATAACTGGCCTATCATGCAGTCAGCGGTTGTTCATGATCAAGTGAAGTCAAGTCATCTTTATTGTCCTTCTTCTACATGTGAGGACATGTGGTGGAATGTAATGTTGTCTTGCAGAACCATGATGCTATGGTACATACTGATTAGAAATGATTAGATAATGATTAAACAAAATAAATATACAACAACAGAGAAGGAAAAAACTTATACACAGCTAAAAGATCTGACTGGACAAATACTTTAAATAACTGGCTACACATAAATATAATCTGTAAGATCCTATAGAGGAAAGCCTAAGTGGAAAATGATTTGTGGTGCAATGCACAAGTAAACCTATGTATAATCTTATTAAGTTTTTGTGCCAGGGAGTGTGCAGCAAAAAGAGTGTGTTACTACAGGTGGTTTGTCTATCCCCCTAACCTGTGTGCTCACTTAGAATTTTATATTTTAAAAACTGTTAAAAGTTTTAATGTATTGGGAGAAGGGGAGGTGAAATGTTTACGGTCACAGAAGAAATGGGTTGTGAATGAGGGAATCAGGGGGATTGGAGTTGAGGGCACTCGCAGCCTAAGGAAGAAGCTTAAGCACTGTGACAAAGCTGGGTTGGATACTTCCAGGAGGTGGAAAAGACTGTGGGAGGGATAAATCATATCCTTTAAGACACAGGACGTAGGAGTAAAGGGCACTGATGATCTATTCAGCTGTTCACGGTCCACTGTTGGGTCTTGAGATTTCAATGGTGCCCAAGTAGACTGTTGTAAGTATGTGAATGAAGACTTGCTCTTTTAAATAGTGGAGAATTCTTGATGAGTGATGTGATATTGGTGGTCCAGGTAAGACCATCTGTAATGTGCACTCCCAGAAATATCTCTACAGTTGAGCTGCCAATGTCAGTGGGGGGTGGTCAACGTAATAAAAGTCAAAAGTCATAATAAAGTCAAACCTGAGCGTAAAAGTGCCTGACGCCATGTTCTTCAGCACCAAGACAGTTGATTTAGTGGTTGCCTAGCAACATAAAAAGCACAGTGCATTGCTCTTAACTAAAGTCAACAAAAAAGTTAGTGCAGTGCGTTCAGTGTGATTGGTTTCTTAACTAATTGTGCTACATCTTCTCTATAGAGTCTCTTATCATTGTTGCTGATAAGATATACCATAGTGTCATCCAAAAACTTGATGATGACAACGTTAGGATGAGCTTGGCAGTGCACTTGAGAGTCACCAGTGTAAAGAGCAGTGGGCCAATTACACACCCCTGTGGGGCACCTCTGCTCAGTGCGGTGAAATGAGTGCTTGAGGTTTTGCAGCCAACATGGACTTATTGATGTCTTCTGACCATCAAAGTTCAATGTGCAATCATCACTAGCCTGTTGGAGAAGCTTGTGGTCAGTGATGGTTTCAATAGCTTGCCACAGGGTCAGAGTGTCTTTGCCATTACTGAGGTGTTTGTTGATTTTTATTCTTTATGTCATTAGACATGCTTAATTTCATATTTTTAGCAGTCCATGAACCTCTGCTGTCATCGATAGTTTCTGGTTAGTGTGGCGATGCTTTCCTCTTGCTGGAAAATTCACATGTGGGTACAACTTTGAGTTTTGTAGTTGAAGCAAAGACTATAGAATACACAAGACATGTCACTCATATAGTTCTGAATGGAGAAAAGTGTAACGGTCAATATGTCGAATGAAGCCCCGCCTTCTAGTACAACAGCCAATCATCGATCGCTATAGACTTGAATTTCTGCTGATTTTGTGTAATGCGAACATTTAGAAATGAAACTAAAGAGACAGCTGTTGTTTAATTTAATTGTTGATTCCTAACATGAAATTTAATCGAAAGATTGGCATACAATTGATGTTTCCCCATTCAATCAGAATGCCCGAGCATACTGCCCGAGAGGCGTTTCAAAGATGGCCGCCAAGTGAAATGACTTGCCTTAAAGAGACTTTGGTTGAAGTCACCAGCTATGGTAAAAAAAAGCAGCCTGGGTTGTTGGTTGCATGCTAACAAAAATGTTGTTTCGTTCACAAAGTGAGCCCTTAAGATTTGATGTTTGACATTTGTAATTAATCAATTATATGAAATACAAGATGTATATACTGTATTCAAAAAATTTATACTTTATTTTTTCCCATAGTTAATGTAATTAATATTTTATCTTTACTGATTTGTGAAAGTTAACTGAATAACTAATTGATTTGAAATATAAATATTTGCAAAATAATTAAATACTAATATTACTGTATAACCACTAAGGCTTTGATAAGAGACAAGTTCAATAAACACTGACTTGTTGATGGCATAGCCAGTGGTGCTGTCCAGTATCTCAATACTGGAGTCTCCCAAGCACCAGTTGACACTGAGGTCTTTGCAGTACTCATTGTTGTCTCCAGGCCCCACGTTCTCTCCACTCAAGAAGAAGATGTTGGTTTGTTTGAATGGAGGAGGCAGTGCATCTGACCAGCCTGTGCCCAGACGCTTGTTGATGATTTCGGACACTTTCTCTGAGCAGTGCCTAGAATCACCTTGGCAACAAGCAGAGAAAAGGTTAATAAGTAAAGCCATTGTTCTAGCTGCTTGGATTTCACAATGACTTGCACAGTTTAATCAAGATTCAATTAAGATATTAGGAAACATTTGGAGTGCTTGGTCACTTGCTAATGTGCAAAGCTTACCAAGCACAAAGCTGGTAATGTAGACTGGTTTAATGAAATGACTCAGTAGCGCTCCCTGCAGGCCTGTAACAGTCCAGCGAGTGAGTTTGGCACTGTCAGACATGCAACATGTGCGAGCACCCCACACACTTGGAAGCAGGAAGGCAGCAGGGATGAGAGAACCTTTAGCATGACACTGCAGCTTCAGAGCGGAGTAAGCACTGTTTTGGGACCTGTGAGAGATTACAGATTTTTCACTCATTTTATGTTTTGATATAAAGAAATATATACATTAGACAGAATTGACGTAATGAGTCAACCAGGGTTGTCAAACTCTGGAAAATGAAAGCCCTGCAGAATTTAGTTCTAATAGGGCTACAGAAAGCAAGAAAATGGTCGCATTTTGTGCAGTCATTCACCATATTACTGACAAACTGCTGAAACACTACGCAAAAACAGGTTAAAAGGCTTTTCATTACACAAATCAACTATTACCATAGTTTTACTGTAGTAATACTAATGGCAGGCATTGGCAGCAACATATGATATACTTATATAATGTAATTAATGTATCAAATATACTATATATGAGTAATGTAATGAAATTACTGCATTTGTAATGAGTCATATTAGTTGTATTTAAAAAATATATATATTTAACTTTTCATGTTTTTAATTACAAACGAATGATTGTCTCACGCATCGGAGGTGGATTTGTCCTGCTGGGAATGCAGCGTTGCTCTCTATTGATCCCGAAGACCTTGATTAGCTGGTACGAGTTTGTTTCTTTTGGCTTGAAGCTGAATCTGAGTTTGACATTCATGTAGTATGTGTATTACATTAAAATGACACTAACAGAACTATGACAGAATTGATACATAGAGTAAACCAGGGTCGTCAATCTCTCTCTTCTGCTCTGCAGAATTTTGTTCTAATAGGGCTACAGAAAACAAGAAAATGGTCACATTTTATGCAGTCATTCACCACATTACTGATAGCTGAAACACTGCGTGACAACAATCAGGTTAGAAGATTACAATGAGGTTTCATTACACAAATAATAAACTATTACCATGGTTTTAGTGTAGTAATAATCAAACACACACACATATACATATATATATATATAGTAGTTAATATATCAAATATATATGAGTACTGTAATAAATTACTGCCTTTTAATAAGTCATATTAGTTGTATTTAAAAAAAATAAATAAATGTATTTAAGTTTTTCTTGTTTTATTTATAAACAAATGATTGTCACACTCTGAAATGCCCATTAGAGGCAGATTTATCCTGATGGGAATCTCTATTGATCCCGAAGACCTTGATTAGCTGGTAGTATATTTCTTTTGGCTTGAAGCTGAATCTGAGTTTGACATTCATGCAGTATGTGTATTATTTTAAAATGATACTAACAGAACTATGCACTGAGCTGCTCCTTTTGGGGTTTTGTTGGTGTACAAATGAAGGTAAATATGTGGCTTGAGCTGAAGCAGTCGTTCGGATGGAACACTTTCCAAAATTGAGCGCTGTTTCATCTCTGGATCAGCACTGTAGAACAGCAGGAGCTGCTTGTACAGGTACCTGTAACACCATACAGGACAACAGACACATTTTTCTCATTTTAGTTAAAACTATGGTCAGAAGAGAGATTATAATGTGTGTAAAAATATTTTACCAAAACTGTAATAGGGATTAAGACATGCTCTCAATCACCTTAAAAATAGAGACTTGCAATTCTTAATATTGGAGACTAAAAGTGCAATTTATTCATTATTTAATCACCTTCAAATGGTTTCAAATCTTTATCAGTTTCTTTTTATTTTGAAAACAATAGAATATATTTTGAAGAAAGCTGAAAACCAGTAACCATCGACATCCATAGGAGGGAAAAAAAATACAATGGAAATCAATGGTTTCCACTTTCCAAAATTCTTTGAAATATATACTTTTCTGTTCAACAGAACAAAAAAAAAACTAAAATAGTTTTGTAACAAGTGGAAGGAGAACAAATAATGACATAATTTTCAGTTATAGAAATAAATACAATTGAAATGTTTGTGTGAGTACATTGTATGCATAACAGATGTTTATCATATATGCTTGTCTTTCTCTATTTCTTTCTATACTGTTCAAAATCGTTGCACCTTTTGAGGGCTCTGTGGGCAATGACAATAGCGTGGCAGTCATGAACAACAGATCCTGTGTAAGAAAGCCATCCACTACAGCAGCTCTGACCCGATCCCAGAGCTACCACTTCATAATTCTCACAGCGCTGGCCACCTGTGTCCCGCACCTCTGAAACACACATCAAATGGATATATTTAACCAACTAAATTAAACTCAACTAAAGTGTAAAAAAATGAACTAATTATTTACATTTACACACAAATTACAAACATAATGGTTTTAAATGTCAAAAAAAAAAAAAAAAAAAAAAAAAAAATAAAAATATAAATTTAAAAACAAAAAAAAAAAATAATGGTTTTAAATGTAAAAAAAAAAAAAAAATAAAAAAAAAAATAATTCGAACATAAAATTAATATTAAAATTGACTTGTGATTATCTTGGTAGAATCTTAGTGAAAATGGGCCTGCAAAAAAAGGGCCCGTTTTGCAATATATTCCAATAATTAAAGATACTTGAAAAAAAGAGGTTTGCATTGCATTAAGTTTTATTATTTTTTTATTAATTAGTTGTTTGTTTTTTTCAACTTTAGTGATTTTGCTGTTTTTGTCAGATTACTTTTTATATTGATTGTTATAATTCATTTTTATTTTAGTTACTGGAATTCAATAAATTAAACTAAATCAAAACGATAAACGTTGCTTTGGCAACTAGCTGGGTTTTTTTTTTTAAATAGACCCTTTTCACAAAAAGGTGATGATGCGTTTAATGGTCATCTGCTTCTTAAATCCTCTTTAACATTTGGATTTCTTAAAAACATTTGTACATTTAAAAAGCTATACTTTGTATTATTATCTTTGCATCAAATATTGAAAAAAATACACTTACGCGAAGTATTTCAAATGCAGCATCTACAGGCAGCACCGAAAATTTGAAATTATTCTCTCTTCAGGCTGCCGTTATCAGTCTCCCACAATTTTTGAAAGTCATGAAAACAATAATGTTTTCATACGAGTTTTACTTTTGTTATTTAAGCAAATTGGAATGCAAAAAAAAATTGTGCTACTCTCCCATTCACTGCTATCTAAGTTTACCCAACTATGATGGGCTGAAAAACTTGGAAATGTGAAAAGGGTCTATTGTTTTTATTGTAGTTGCGTATATTACTGTTTTTATTTCAAATAAAGAATTTGCTTTTATTTATGGGTTAACAATATAACCTTGTCTCACACTCACCTCTTTCCAGTACAAAAGCAGCAAAGCAGCTCTTAGTGCTGTGGTACTCTGGGCATTCCCTGAGCAGCTTGTCGAAACGTCCAGTGCACAAAGCTGTTACGCGATTTTTGTGCCAGTCTGTGAACTTTACTGTATAAACAAACAGAGTTTAAAACAAATGTAATAGTAAGCATAATGTAAATTCTCCAGTCTGTGTACCTCCAGTTCTCTGGTCCCTCGTGAGAGAGCCATCTGTGGCGTCTTCCAGTAAATCTACTGTGGCTTCAGGTGCCGTAACACTGCTCAGGCTCCATCCAGATAGGGACCCAATGTCAGAGGCAGAGCCTAGGTCCTCCATTTGGGGCGGAGAATCCAGTGACTGGACCTCTTGGGTTTGGTGGCCTATGGAAGATGGTCCATCAACATCATCTAAGTTGTGTAACTCTGGATTGGTGGACTGACTCTCTTCTCCAGCAGACCGAGAATCCTCAATCTCGCTGTTAGGGGTTAGAGGTCTGAGGCCGGCCCTGTGGATGCCAAAGGTGGGCTCCCTTTCAGATGCGAAGCGCATCATTAGGGTGGCAGCCATTCGTGGAAGCCGCTTCCCCTCTGTGCTGACACCGTGGTTCGCCATGATCTGTTGTGAGAAATCACACATTTTTAAAAAGTCTTTTTCTGTTAACCTTAATCTTCACATATGAGCAGGCACAGACATTGGAAACTTATTGAATCAAGACTTTTGGTCTCATTTACATCCATTAATGATGTTGCAAACTGGTATTTTGTAATGATATTATTTTAATGTACAGTCATAAACACACTTGTCTGTAGTAGTTTGAACGTTTTCTGCCATTTGCTGTTCCTAGTCATTTCTACCATAGGCAATTGAATTACAAGTCCTAAAACAACCAGGTGTTAGACTAGCTAGGAAATATCGTATTATTTACATATGTATGATTGTCTTTTGTTGCTCCGATTACATCTATTGTCTTATTTGTAAGACACCTTGGATAAAAGAATCTGCCAAATGATTTAAGTGTATATGTATATACAATAAATAAAATAAACAATAAAATATGATGACAGAGATACATCTCAGATACAAGAAGTGGCAAATCTCAGCTCAAGAGGCATTGCATACGAGTTACTTACAGCAAATTACGTTTAGATACATGACCGTGAGCTAGAATGTAACGTAATTACAATCGGACAGTCGGTCGTTCGAGAAAAATTTAATTACTTTACGTGTCGCAAAGCTGAAAAAACGGTCTACAACTTAACAGCTTACAGTATATAAGTGATTATAGCGTTACCTGACTTGCAAATGAGCTTCGAGTAATCGCTCACCTGCGATGTTGAAGCACAAGGTGAAGCTAATAAAGGGGCGGAGTCTACTTGAGGACCGCGATGACGATTGTGCGTCAAAGATGGATGAAAAAAACAAAACTAATTTTTAAAATATATTTTTCTCGCTGAAATACATTTCTTTGAGACTTTTTAAAACTTAGATAGGTAGCAAAAAGTTCATAAAAATACAATTGAAATGTGTATGTCCTTTTGTATTTTGTGATATGTTTTGATTATTTATATACCCCTTTTACATTTGTTTTTGTCTTTACTTTTTTTTTCATTGTTTTGTATTGCCCTTAGTTAATAGAAAATCTTATGGGTAGTTGTGTATGAAAATTTCTAATGTTATTTTTTCGAAATAAATGTATTAAGTATTATTATTCATAATTATTGCTTTTAATTTTGAATACAATTTCATATTACTATCTTATGCTCCTTATAATTATTGATATTATTCAATTATTTTTTTCTTTTCCTGTTTTGTATCTACGTTCCATAGATGTGAGGTATTTTTTGTAATTTGACATCTGAAATATGTTACATGTATGTCTTTGAGTTTGCATTAGATGTTCTTTCCAAAAGCTGGTATTTGCAGTGCTGATCTGCTGTTTTGGCTCAAAGGGTGTAAAAAAACACAACTTATGTCTTCTCTAAATTTATCAGACTTTACCTGTCGTGCTTCATGGGTCATGGCTAAATGACCTAGCCTTCATTCTGACCTAATTTAGGTGGAGGAAACATCCTGTAAGATGTAGATTAGTGACATTATGGGTAAGTTCGTTTGGCCTTTACTCATCAGCATAAACATCTGGTGCTGACACAGGAAGTTGCAAGTTCTCCAGCCTATATAATTGATGAGATCTGCTCTGGAAGCTCTCTATCTCTTGCTCTCTTGCTTTTCAGCACTTGTCCTTGTTATTTTATTTTGTATAAACTTATTAAACTCAGATACTTATATTCTTAGAATAGTTTGATTATTTTGGGTTATAGATTACTTAAACTTTTTTATATTAATTTGTTAGTTCTTCATGTAATGTATTACAGCCTACATCTGTTATTGCAATTGTTGAATCATCATTTCGTACAAATAAAAATATATAAACATTTGTTTTTAACTTCAAGACTCTGACTGACTGGGTCTCATCCCATCAAATATTTGCATCAGGCAGTGAATAAATTAAATGCAATTAAAAATGAAGGGTTACGTTAAAAAAATCACAACCTTAAATAAAAAAACATCAATCAAGACAGCTTGTATATTTAGGTAATAATTCCAAAAATCAAACTAATCAAACATTGTTCACAAGTGTTAAAATAAGGATTAACTGATATGTTAAACACAAGCCAATAATTATATTATTATATATGATTTTTATGCATAAATTTGGTTCTGTAATGTTAACTCTTTTATGTAAAAACAAATTTGCATCAATATGTGTAAAAAAATATTGAAAATGTGAATCTTTCCATTGCATTTACATGCGTTTGATCAGCAGATGTCACCAACGGGCAGTGTTTTGATTAATGTACTTGAGCTTACTTCATTCCACATTTGACAGCCTGTATACAAATATAATTTTCATTGTGATTTTTAAGAATGTGTTCATAACAAAATAAATGCTATTCACAATATATTATAAAATCTTAACCAATTATGCGTATGTAACTTCCCCAGTAATATAAATGTAAAAAAATTTATATACGCCTTTTTTATCAGTTCCTTTTTTCAGTATTAAATTAGATTAAATTTTTATGTTTTATAAGGTACATTTATCTTCTATACAGAAATCAGAGATATATACAGAAATAACCAAACAAACCATTTTACCGTCAAAAAAAAAATCCTCCCCCTGAAGACATTCATTCATTGGTCGGCCTTTCTTGTCAATCAACATTGCAACAACAGGAAAAGAGTTTGTCTCTTCTAAGGGATTGGTGAATAGGATTATCTCCCCGCCTACTCATCCAATCACAGCGCTGCGTGAGTGGAGCGTAGTGGCGGTGGCGCGAGTTTTATATTTATTGTGCTTCTGGTCGGCGGGAGATATAGTGCTATCTACTGGACTTTAGCTAATTGTACTTTCGTTTGTTTTGTTGGAGAGTGGCAATTTAAAAGCGTTCAAATGGAGGATTTTGGCGTTTATGCAATATTTGGATTAGATGAAGCACCACAACAGATCTTGAGGTAAAGTTCGATAAACATTAACGTTACTGCATGCATATGGTTGTTGTTGGTTTAATTCGTTTTAACTCCGTTCAAACTGCACATGCTTACACGTATTCCCATTTTTCAAGCATGACATATGTTGAGACGGCTTAGTATGTTTTATTATGAAGCATAGTATGTATTTGTAGTCAAGTTTTGACAGTGCAAATTGTGTCTCCCGCCTCGTGAAATTCTAGCGTAACGTTAGAGATGTAACCGTAACGTTAAGCAGCTGTACTGTTTGCTCGTTTGCGTGAATATATATTAAACGTGTCTTCATTATACGAGGAGATTGTATTCTTCATCATTTATTTTTCCTAGCAGGCGTGAAGGCTGGCAGAGCTCAGTGGAGATCCAGCCTGGTGTTCAGCTGATGGTTCTGTTCACCAGAGGAGACTGGGGAAAGCGAGATTCAGTCTCTGTGGAGCTTTCTGATGAGAGAAACATGTCTATTACTATGGGGAAGCTCACACCGTTTAATAAGTGCGTTGCTTTGCTGCCAAAAATGAACATTTACTCACTATTTATTCACCCTCAATTAGTTTACGAGTTTCATTCTTTTGTTGAACACAAAAGCAAATATTTTGAAGAAAGCTGGAAACCTGTAACTTAATACCTGTAAATAATACCATGGAAGTCAGTGGTTACAGGTTTCCAGCTTTCTCTCATCTTCTTTTGTGTTTAAAAGAAGTTAGTAACTCATAAAGGTTTGACACAAGTAAAGAGTGAGTAAAGTATGACAATTTTAATTTTGGGGTGAATTATTATCATTAATCCTGTTTAGCATGTTTTCATTGTAATCTTTAACTTAATTCGAAACCTTCCCTTAATTCAGATGTCTATCATGGGAAGCTGGTGAAGATGGTGTTTGGACCAGTGGAGCAACCTTAACTGTCAAACTCAATGGGGTAAGAGAAGATACAAAGTTTAAAGCTTAGTCTTAATTTGTGTAATTATGGGTTTACTATGGAATTTCTGCATTCTAAGTCTCAAATCTAAACACAAAGTCTTAAAAGTCTTAAATTGATGGTTATGGCATTTAATGTATGCACTGCAGAAAACAATATCTTCCTCAGTATATTTGTTTTCCAATTCAAATGATTAGATTTCCTTAAATCGGATATGTTTATTTGAGATGCAAAATCAAGGATTTAACTCTTGTTTCTCTCTGGAACATTAAATCAAATTAAGTGAGTGCATGCTTAAATAAACAACAAATCTGTCAAGTGGAGTATGACAATTACTTTGTCTGAGTTCAATTTTCTGTTTAATCAAGTTTTCTGTACCTATTGTCAGATGGTTGTTGTTTTTCTGGTTATACTGCAGCATTTATTATAAATTATTCATCTTTTTTTATGTGATTGATATTGATCAAAGCATTTCACTTGAGTGCATGTCACAATAGGAAAGGAAACCATCACAAATTCTGTTTCATGCTTATATTATTGATATAATATTATGCTGTGAATTTAGTTTTGATAATTGTTTTGTAAAAGGACAGTACACACCAATGCATTTAACCTATTACAATCATAGCCAAGATTAGCAAAATGCTAATTTCCACCTGTAGTCCCTGGACAGGTTGGTGTTTATAGAGTTATTATTTTTGTGTGAAAATTGATTAATATAGTCTTGTCAGTAATATTACACAGCTGTACAAAAACTACATACATATCAAATATTCAGTGTTCAATCAATAAACCAATATTCTTCTATAATCATTCCAAGAATCTAACCCTACTCTCATCACACTCATTTCTTACGCACAACATGCAAATGTACAAACACAGTGTCTCTCCACTAAGGATACAAGTAATATAATAATTTGCTCAGTGCTCATGCATATGTTAACTTATTCCTGTTTCCCAAAGGGCACTAATGATTTGTTGGATCCAGTGCTGACATTTTCACAGATGGAATGCACTCCAGAGGTGAGTTTAACCTCTTATACCCAGTTTGACTTGTTTGTGTTAGATTGGAGTTAAGTTCTAGTAAAAAACAGTCAGTAATTTCTCTCAATCCCTTATTTTTAGTGCACCCCCACAGTACCTGCATTAAGGGAATGTGCAGGCAAGAGGAAGCGGTCTCAGGGAGAAGAGGACAATGTGATCATTGAAGGCAGGGGCAAGGAGAACATCTGCCCTAATGCCTCCGAAAAGGCTACACCTCACAGACGGGCCAAGAACAATCCTCGTGGAGGTCAAACACGTCTGTTCTCTCAAAAGGAGGAGCAGACTGCAACTTCTGGTTATCAGAACCACAAAACCAAAGGCAAGCAGACCAAAACCTCCTCGCAGACTGGTGAGTGAACATCTGCGTTATTTGCATTAATGTGCTTATGGTGGTTATTTAATGTTTAACAATGTTTTCCAGCTCAGTTGGACAAGCCGTCAGGTCGCTGGGGTCAGACTCTCTGTCCCATTGATCCTCAGACGGCCATTTTGATTGGAGGACAAGGTGCCAGAATGCAGTTCTGCAAAGACCCTATCTGGAAATTGTGCACTGGTAAGAAATTCACATTGAGAACATTTACATGGACACCAATACTCCGATTTTAATACGATTAAGACAATACTCTGATAGAAAAATGTGTACCATGTAAACAGCAATTATTGATTATCTTAATCCGACTAAAGTCATAATCGAACTAAACAGAAATCAAATTAAGACATGTAGAGTATGCCTATTTTATTCGTATTATTGAAGTGCACTACAGAGATGTAAACACCTTAATCAAATTATTACTGTTTTGTAGTTTGTTTGTTTTTTGCAACATTTTGCGACATGATGCACGCAGAGCATTTGGCAGGAATTTGACCACAAACAATGAGGAATGGCTTTTAATTGACTGTGCTGTGCTGTGTGACTGTGCTGAGAATTTTCCAGTACCTCCGTGTTTGTCACGGGGGCATGAATGAAAAGTTAGTGAATGAAATGTCAGAGGTGACCTGTTGCTTGAGCATTTGTATCTGCCGTCATTTGTTTGCACACATAGTGTGAGAAATGAACTGCAGTTAGACAATTACAATGAAAAACGAAACACCCAAAATCACATATGGTGCCATGATGAACACAAACTGTTGTTGCTTGAAACGCCAGAGGAAACTAGCTTCGAATGGTGACGTAATGATGTTAATCAAACTATGTACTATAACATGTAAAATGAGAACATGAAAGGAACATTCAAAAAGCAACTCATGTGAACACCTTTATCATGTTAATGTCTTATTCAGATTAAGAAAAATAATTAGATTAGTGATGTCCATGTAAACATAGTAATTGTTTCTGTCTCACTTTTAATACATTGTCATTTTGAAATGAAAATGTTTTATTTTTTTCAGAGGATCTGTCTTGGGTGCCTGCTGAAACCCTGGCTGAAGGACCCACCCCTGAGGCCCGCATTGGTCACACAGTGACCTATGACCCAGAGTCGAAGCGTATCTTTGTGTTTGGAGGCTCAAAGCATAAGAAATGGTTTAATGATGTTCACATCTTGGATACACAAAGCTGGCGTTGGACTTTGGTTGAGGTTAGTGTGCAATGTAACAAAAACCTGTTTATTAAAATTGTTTAATAAGATTTTACCATTTTTATAATGTTAATAAAAAATACTTTAAAATTTGTTTTAGTAATAAGCTTAATTTTTTCTTTAACTTTCATTTGAATTTTGTTTTTGTTTTTTTTGCCTTTTGTAATCATTATGTAACTTTTGTATTATTGTAATATTGTTTTGGTATGACAATGCTGACACGGCAATAAAACTAACTACTAACTAACCTGCCAGTTTTCTAAACAATACAAAATTGCTATAACACATGATTAGGCATTGGTTTGTATCTTTGATGTGATCTACAGTAAATACATCCATTTTACTAGCCAGTAGCTTCTGAATATTCTAAAAATCTCAAGTGATTTATATTTACCCCTTTAGGCGCAGGGAAAAGTGCCTCCTCTGGCCTACCACAGCTGCAGTATGTTCAGAGGAGAGCTTTTTGTGTTTGGAGGAGTGTTTCCTCGCCCACATCCAGAACCAGACGGCTGCAGTGACTCCATCTACATCTTTAACCCTGAAATGGCCATCTGGTATCAACCCATTGTCAATGGAGAGAAGCCTGCCCCACGCTCTGGGTAGGAAAACTTGTGCATTTTATTTATTTATTATTATTTGGTACATTGAAATGTCATTCAAAATGGCACTGCAGTGTATGATGTGTAATAATTTATTAACTGGATGGCTGATTTCCATTTTAAAATTTTGTTTTGCTGTGGATTTGGCAGAACTTCTAACTTGAGGAGATTTCGATTCATTTGTGCAGGCACTCAGCATGTGTGATGCAGGGGAGGATTTTTGTGTTTGGCGGATGGGACACCCCTGTGTGCTTTAATGACATGTTCATGCTAGACCTCGGTAAACACTCTAAGATTTGTTACTCTTTTGATCATTTTTGTATTGGAGAAAATATGCAAAAATGTAACGTAAAAAAATGTTTCACTCCTTGGAGTAATTTCACTATTGTTGCTTGTGGGTTAAAATCAGTACAATTCTTTTGCTAAATGAAATGAATATACTCAATTTCTCAAACAGAATGTCTAGATTTTCTGCATATCTAATACCTGGTATGACTCATACTGTTTTCACACATTAATTGCTGAAACGTGGAGTAGTCAGCCTAATATATCTCATTGTCACATTCCTATTTCAGGCTTGATGGAGTTTTCTCCTGTAAAAACAAGTGGAACAGCCCCGTCTCCCAGAAGGTACTTAAAATGAATCTGATAATTTACTGTAAATAAAGACAATGGTTTATTATGATTATTAAATCCATGCTCTCAACTGCAAACAAAATGTGTAAAGGAATTTCAGTCATAATTGTAGTGATTCAGTTAATGGGCATATATGTTGATCAATACGTTGAACATTTAACCTTTGACTCTCTCCGTATCGCAGCTGGCATGGCTGTGCGGTTCTTTCAGAAAGCAGCTTCCTGATCCATGGAGGTTACAATGGGAACAATGCACTGAGTGACGCATTCATCTTCAACACAGGTGAGAGCTAGACTTCATGTCCCATTTCCATTGTCTGGACTTTGTCATTGCTATTATTATACATTACTAATGTTTTGACTCCAAGGCTGCATTCATATAATCAAAGTGCAGTAAAACGGGAATATTATTTACGGTCACTTTTTGCAATCATTCAAGGCTTAATAAAAGTATTTTTTTGTTTTTGTTTGTTTAACTGACCCTTAACCTTTGATACAGTTGAAAATGTTGCATCCTGACAAATATTTTAAATGTTTTTTCCCACCCAGACACTAGTTGCTGGTCATCTCTGACTCTTCCTCAGCTCAATTCTGTACCCAGAGCTGGACATTCCATCATTACTATGCCCACCACATGCAAAAAGGTAAACCAAAAGAATGAAATTAAAATTATGAACACTCTATAAGTGGCTTTGGTTGATTATTTTCTTGTTTTCAGCACTCAGATTTATAATACTCATGTCTTTTGTTTTAAAGGGATCTATAGATGAACAAGAGGATATTCTTGAGTCAGCCCCACAAACACTGCTGGTTTTTGGTGGAGGTAACAATGAAGGGAGCTTCTTTTCAGACCTGTTCACTATGCCAGTAAAGGACTTAAGCAGAGACTAAACATCTGCATCAATATTTGGTTTTATATGCTTTTTTCTTTACATATGTTTTACGCTTGGGTGTTTTTTGGCGATTTTGGTCTTTTGTCATTTTGATGTTTGGAGTAATGCTTGTTTATTTAAAGAGGTTTATTATGCATTCACTCAGGTATTTGCATAGTCATCATTGATTAGCATTAGTTTATGCACAGGTCTTGGGAAGTCACTCTTTATGATGTTATGGAGGATGATTTGTGATACAAGACTAATATAAACTAGTAAGTGTGGACTGTTTTGTATATAAGAAGACTAATTCACAAAATGTATTTACTCACCCTCGTTTGATTCTGAAGTGCACGATGACAATGTCTTACTGCAGTTGGTCCATATGCGTTTTATGATATTGCAGGTCTTCAACCCCCAAATTTAAACTTATTTTACTCTCCCTCCACTTGTTCCACACCAGTTTGTTCACTTAAAGAGAAGATATTTTGAAGAATGCTGGAAACTGTTAGCCATCAATTCTGGTTTCCAAGCAACAACCAATTTCCAGAATCCTTCAGGATGCCTTCTAACACTTAATGTCGAACATTCTCCCACAAATATGTTGTAAGCTTCAAAAGGCCTTTCAAATTGTGCACAAGTGCTTTTAGCTTCTGTGATTCTTCAAAATCCCTCATTTTATGTTCTACAAGAAACTGACAGCATTTGTTTTTGGAATATGATGAGGGTGAGTAAACAATGACAGGTTTTGATCATTTAGGTGAATTATTCACTTAACTGTCATAGATGGAAATCAATTTTCTGATTCATCATACCGAAGGGATTTAGATTTGATGTATGAAAAATCATTGAGGTGTCCGTTTTTGTATATACATGCCTGCTTTTAGATCAAGTTTCCTTTTTATTTTTGAATGTCTGTATAAAATTATGATTAAACTGTAAATAATGTCGCAGCAAACCTGTTCAAAATTAAAGGTTCCTTAAAAAAATCTAACGTCTTCACTTGTTATTTGAACACTACATTCACACCATGATTCACACACAGATGCTGTTTCCTGTGATATGGCATCTGCTGAATTTCAAAATCTCCACGGTAACAACGACCACATGATGTCACCCCACGTCTACTGTCGCCGTTACGGCCGCGAATACCGCAGTGCGAGCGCCGACTGACGCCTAGACGATCCGTGCACGGATCCGCCGCCGCCGCCCCTCCCCGTTCAGCCCCCCTCCGCTCGCTCCGGAGATCGGCCATGTTGCCTCTCGCGCTTGTTCCGGTATCAGGCACGAGCGTTTGAGCAGCTCGGCCGCAGTACGACACCGATCAGCCTCCACTGAAGCCCGTTTCACCGCAGCCCCGAAGCCAATTATGGATTTTACTACGTGACTGTGAATGTTTCTCTCTGGACGCGAGCCCTCGGCCGTTTTCTTTCATTCAAGAGCCGTCGGTAACCGGATCCCGTGAGTGGCGGAAGACGGTTTCGTGGATCATGAGGGTAATTCAGGATTGATCATTTTTGAAATCCATTTTTACGTCTGCCAGTGCTTCATAATCTCGGTTGTTTTTCTTCAAACCCTCGTTCAGTCGGTTTGTTTGTTTTGTCTCAAACTGACGGCGAAGCTATTTCTCCACCTTTTGTTGACACTTATTGTTTTTGAAGGTCGATATAATTGTGATTTTTATCCAATTTTATTTTGTTTGGCCAGACATACATCATCACATCGCTCGCAAAGAAACATTTTTCTTTTTTCGTGTCCTCGTTTCCTGTGGCTGTCATTTATGGGAAGATTTGAATTGTTTTAAACTCCAGCCGATTCATTTGGAAGACAACATTAAACGTTGGGTCCATGTTAGTCCCTTCAAGAAGACTGAAAATCCTTCATGAATCCTCGTTAAGGGCCATTTGTTTATTTTCAGCCGAAGTTTTTTTTCCTCCACATATGGACTGATGTTGGGCTTCAACTTGTTGATCTCCGTCTGCGTGGCTAGTTCAGGCTAGCTAGCAACACTGATTACTTCTGTTAGAACAAACGCATAGCCTCTAACGGCAAGCTTATAAATGCTTGTCAACCACTGAAAACGATTTTCCAATCACATTTCCCCCCTTGGCCCTGTTTTTGAGAATCTCTGGGCGACAATGTCAACCCGGCCTCAAGGTGTAGGTGTTATAGAGAATTCATCCAGCCAGGTGAGACATGTCTTTACACTAACTGTTCAGAAACTAACGCGTGTGTGTGTGTGAGTTTTGTTGCTGTGGATGACGTCATTCTTGCTTTTCTGTTGAACCTTGTTTCCCTCAAGCTTGCAAAGAGAGAGAGTGTTAGGTGAGCTGAAGAAAAAGAAAAAAAAACAAGTTAGTTCAAAAAGAATATGCCTGACACAACATGACTTCCCCTAACTGTTAATTGATAAGCGTTTAAAGGCTCCTCATGTTCCTCATTGTAGATATTGAAAACATAATGGCTGATTTAACTACATTGTCCTTTTGTCCATTGGATAGACTGAAAATCCCTTATGTTTGGGATTTAGTAACAGTGTGTCTGCCAATAAAATTAAGCTAACAGGGCCCTCAACAAATTCCTATGGGGCCTCAAGATAACTTCAAAATGTTTTAAAGGTATAGTTCACACACTTAATGTTAATGTATGTGAACTTTTTGGTACAGTAAAACATTAAAGAAGACTTTTAACTAAAACTGTGGTTAACTTATTATTATTATTATTATTATTATTTAAAAGGAAAAGAAAGTTTGCTGGCAAAACAACATTGATACCTGTGGCTCTTGACAATGCATTGTCTTATGAAGTGAAACAACTGGTCTTTGCAAGAACTTGAAAGTTGTTTACAACATTATTAACTTTAATGCATAGCTTCAGGCAATGGACCTGAGAGCATTCATGATTGTCAGTAGCACAAGCTTCCTGTTGCATAATGACGTGTGTGTATACTAAACTGGAATGGACTCGAACTCACATGTGAACTGATGTTTGTTTAAAACCGGGGGGAGGATACATGTCTTGTATTGTTCAGTAAAATGATCTTGTGCTTATTCTGGATGCCGCAACCTATATATAAATGTTGTAAATAAAGATTCCTTTAATAAAAAGATTCTTACTTGAGTCAATATACATCAAGAAGCTTAGGACCGCTTCCTGGGGCTGTGGATTAAAGGTAATACTGTAAATAATGTTCAGCTTTCTAGTACAGACCAATCATTTCACTTCATAAGACCTCAGCATGCCTTTAGGAGCTATGGATATTAATTTTGTATCTCTTTCTCATTTATCTTTTTTTTTTTTTGATACTGAGTGCTTTCATTTGTATCTTCGCTCTAATTTGCATATCTATGATTGTTATTTATTATATTTTATGCAGGTGTGCTGCCCTTCAAAATCCGCCCAATCAAAAAAATTTTTTTTGAAAGAGAGCTTTTCATCTAATCTGGGGCAATTGTATTTTACAATTGCTCTCTCTCTTTCTCTCTCTCTCTCTCTCTCTCTCTATTTATATATATTTATTTATTTATTTTTTCTGTTTATATGGAAAACAATTATTATTTCAATATCGTTTTTTCCAATATATGCAGAACTACTGAGGCAAACTATCCGTTTTAGTTATGAACAAATAAACTGCATTATAAGCTAAAATAGGGGCGCAGCAAGAAGGTCACTGGTTCGAGCCTTGGGTGGTCAGTTGGCATTTCTGTGTGGAGTTTGCGTGTTCTCCCCGTGTTTGCGTGGGTTTTCCTCTGGGTGCTCCGGTTTCCCCCACAAGTTCAAAGACATGTGCTATAGGTGAATTGGCTAAGCTAAATTGTCCGTAGTGTATGTATGTATGGGTGTTTCCCAGTGGTGGGTTGCAGCTGGAAGGGCATCCGCTGCGTAAAACATATGCTGGATAAGTTGGCGGTTCATTCCGCTGTGGTGACCCCAGATTAATAAAGGGACTAAGCCAAAAAGAAAATGAATGAATGAATAAGCTAAAACAACTAAAAAGTAGGGGCGACGCGGTGGCGCAGTGGGTAGCACGTTCGCCTCACAGCAAGAAGGTCGCTGGTTCGAGCCTCGGCTGGGTCAGTTGGCATTTCTGTGTGGAGTTTGCATGTTCTCCCCGTGTTCGCGTGGGTTTCCTCCGGGTGCTCCGGTTTCCCCCACAGTCCAAAGACATGCGGTATAGGTGAATTGGGTAAGCTAAAATTGTCCGTAGTGTATGAGTGTGAATGAGTCTGTATGAATGTTTCCCAGTGATGGGTTGCAGCTGGAAGGGCATCCGCTGCGTAAAACATATGCTGGATAAGTTGGCGGTTCATCCCGCTGTGGCGACCCCGGATTAATAAAGGGACTAAGCCGAAAAGAAAATGAATGAATGAACTTGTATTGTTCATTGAATTGAATGTATTATTTTTCAAAGTAATTATTTTTTTTATGAAGTCATCCCCAAACTTCTGGAATTGAACATTATCTGGTATATATATATATATATATATATATACATGTATAGCAAAATTAATACAATTTCACCAGATGAGATCAAAAAATAATTTTAGATTTAGCTGATTTAATTTGTAGTTTACTTTTAGTTATTCACAGACACTAAATTAAAACTACCAAGGCATCTTGCATTTATTTGAATTCAATCCCTATTTTCATCACATTTTTTCATTTACTTTTTTTCTTTATCTAAAACCAATAAGGGAGCCTTAAAATGACTTAATGACTTAATTTTAATGACTTAAAATGAGTAAAATAACCTATATATAATTTAAATATCTTTAAATTCAAACAGTCAAATTGTAATTAGAAATTTAATTATAATTTTTTCAAATATATGGACACTTTCTATCTGTAAATAATGCAATAGCAGACTGTTGTGAAATTGGTAGAGAACCACTATTCTAAGGGGAGAATCAGTCAACAGGTACTGCATTTGACCTGGGAACCACAAAGACCACAGGCAGTGAAGAAAAACCAGCCTCACCCTTCTCAATGTGATAAGGCATAGATTGCGTCGCGAACGCCAGAGGACAGAAAATTGAGCCATTCCGAGTGAGGAGGAGGAGGAGGAGGAGGACAGATTCAGTGCTCATTAATAACTCATGCCAGTGTGACTAATGCTGACTGAGCTTCATACAATACAGGCAGCACTAACGTGTTCCTTTTTCTCTAAGTGGCATAATGAAAAGCGAAGGACTTTATATCGTTGTCCAGCTTTTTTTCTGCGGATGCCCTCTCCGAGATCTCTAACATCTTCTTTAGAGTGTGTCTGTTTTAGTAGAGGAAGAGTGTGAGGAATGATTCACTGCTGTTAATCATACTAGTGAGGTCGTGGGTGAGTTTCAGCCTGCTATGTAGGAGGAGAGGTATGAAAATGTGTTATTATTTAGCATTATCCGCCATTGGTTTGCTCAGGTTCATGGAAGAATGCTTTGCATAATAAAAAAGTCAGACTTGGAACGGTGTGTTTATGCTTCTGAGTCGCACCATGTTTGCATCTTTAGAAATTTTATCTGTCACTCACAGTGCTGCGTCATGGTTGCCTTTTGATTGCGGTGTTTTTATTATTATTATTTTTTAATGTTCAGCCTGAATTGAGGCCCGTTCAGCCTGTTCTCCAGCATTATGGCTTTCATGTGTGAAAACCACACCATACCAATAAGTGTTAACACAGGGTTTTCTTGTCCTCAGTAACTCAGTGTGTCACCTTGCTAATACTGTGACCCGACACCACAGGCTTGTGTTACAGATCTCTGAAATCCCAGAACCCACAAACACAGATTTAGAGTGAGAGAAAAGGGTCTTCACCTGTTTCTTGTCCTCTAACCTCTGCATGATGATGTTTTTGAACTGGGTGTCCACAAAGTCAACATGAAATCAATATTGTGCCTGTTTTCTTTACTACCCACTTTTCAGTCATATTATGAGGGCCACATAGAATCTGTGGACATTGTTTTGCTATTTAGGTGCTGAATCGTGTAAAACAAAAAATACAGATTTATGTAGAATGATTTTGAGAGTACAGTAACTGAAAACTAAACACATGAAGAATAACGTTTTTTACATGTTATTCAAGTTTTACAACGGAAATCCAATTAGAACCACTTGTTTGGTAAACAAAGTATCTTCTGAAATACAGAGTATTTTACTTTACAAACTGTATTGTCAGTCATAAAGCATATTGCTCAATAATATTACTGAAATTAACATTAAAGCTGCATAAATATATATTCACACACATTTACATAAGTAAATAGACTCAATGAAGAACATATTTATAGTTAATAAAATATGATGTATTTGATTATCTACTAAAATACAGAATATACAAACTGTATTGTCAGTCATAAAGCATATTTCTCAGTTATATTACTGAAACTAATATAAAAACGGAATAAATATATATTTACACACATTTACATCAGTAAATAAATAAACTCAATGAAGAACATTCGTTCATTCAATTTCCTTTGGCTTAGTCCCTTTATTCATCAGGGGTCGCCACAGCGGAATGAACCGCCAACTTATCCAGCATATGTTTTACACAGCGGATGCCCTTCGAGCTGCAACCCAGTACTGGGAAACATCCATAGACACTCATTCACACACATACACAATGGCCAATTTAGTTTTGTTCAATTCACCTATAGCGCATGTCTTTGGACTATGGGGGAAATTGGAGCACCCGGAGGAAACCCACGCCAACACGGGGAGAACATGCAAACTCCACACAGAAATGCCAACTGACCCAGCCGAGACTCGAACCAGCGACCTTCTTGCTGTGAGGCAACAGTGCTAACCACTGAGCCACCGTGTTGCCTCAATGAAGAACATATTTATGATTAATAAAATATAATGTATCTTATGTCCCAACTGACATCACCTAGGCTGAAGAAGACCATATAGCTGTTTAAGCTTTATTTTAGGCATTTGTTGTTTATTATTCATTTAATGAAGGTTATTGTCCTATGTCTTAGAAAACAGGGTGGCTGATAGTAAATATATGGGTGATGTACAGTATATGACATCACACTTAAAAATGCTTTGAACACAGCTTCAACTAATGAAGAGACAGAATAGGAGCTCCTGTGTGTTTGTGTTTATACACCGAAATTTTTAGCACTGTAAAAATAAAACGTCTGACACCCTTGGGACTTATCAGCCAAACAGAAATAAATTTGACAATATTAATAGTAGCCAAATAGCCAAATAATTTACAGATGCACATGTCTTGTTTGACAACTAAAAGGTTCAGATGTTAATTGAAAAAAAAAAATTTGAGTTCGAGATTTGAGAATTGCCACTCTTAAAGGGATAGTTCACCCAAAATTAAAAATGTACTCACTATTTACTTACTCTCAACTGGTTCCAAACCTTTATTAGTCTCGTTAAACACAAAATAAGACATTTTGAAGAAATCTGAAAACCTGTAACCATTGACATTCCATAGTCGGAAAAACAGTTTCTATGGAAGTCAATGATCAAACATTTTTCAAACTCCTGGGTCATTTATCTCCTGGCTCCCAGTTTGTTTATCTTATCTCCTGTTTAAGAGAAGAAAGAAACTTATAAAGATTGGAAACAAGTAAATGGTGAGTAAATGCTGACAGAATTATCATTTTGGGGTGAACTATCCCTTTAAGGGTTAGCTTGACCTTCAGGTTCTATATCTTAAAGGCCTACGAAAAAGTGGGTTGCCAGCATTGTTTCAGTTGTCTTCCATGACAACTTGTCTTCCATTTTGCATGAAGCCATATATCGAACACCTACCTGGATATGCTGTAAGAAAATGCCACGTTTCTTATGATATTTTCATTTCATTTTGATTTTAAAGTCTCAGTGAAATCAAAAATGCATTTTTTACTTTTATGAATTTGTTAACCTTAAAGTCTGCATGAACTGGAAGTTGCTGAGGCTTTTACTTCAGTATGCTGATGTACTTCATACTGATACAGAATATTGAGTAGGGGGTGGGGCTTTCTTTTTGCACATCATTCAAACTAATGGTAAGAAGGGCATGGTTAAGAATATTGGGGTTGAAGCATCAATCTGACATCAACAGAGAAGGGCCGCCACTCCAAAACGCAGAAGCAAATAGTCAGACTTTGAAGATTACCAAAAAACTTTTTGATTGGAATAATTTGCACATATTAGTTGTTCACCTAAAGAATAACAATGTGCACTAGCAAAATAAACATAAGCTAGTATGCTTTAAAGCAATGAAAAAGACACATTAGCACAGACGAATCTCATTCAAAGAGTTACTTTGAATTCTACACAGAATGCTATATTTCAATATGGAGAGAATTAAGGGGAGACCGCAGACTCTGCATAATTATTCGACTGGCTGTCAAAAGCTGTCATATGAAAGCTGAAGAGATCATCTCACACAATTGTAAAGTGCTTTGGGTGTTTGGCCATACACAATAAAGTGTTTCTATATACATGCACATTAAATATGTGAGCTTTAGTGAGCTCAAATGCTCTGGTTTGTGATGTGAACAAAATGCTATTAGCTATTTAAAGAGGAGTGGGAAAAGCTTGTCAATATTTTGATATTGTCCTGTTTCAGTGAAAATTATGTCAACACAATGAAAAATGCTACATGTTTCAAGGCACTTCAGGGGACCTTTAAAGTTTCCGGGTGCTATCCATTAGTTGTTTTGGTAGCTTTTGGCCATTGTAATGAAATATAATGGTTATTGATGACAATTACTTTTTTGGGGGTGAACTAACTCTTTAAATACAAAATTGATTGTAATTCTTTATCCCGTTGAGATTCTATCTGACTGTCATTTTTTGTGCTCGCCGCTGTAGCTTTTGTGGACTTTTAGAAATGTCTGTCCACCTGCCTCGTTTTACAGGTCAAGTCTTGGTGAAGTGTTCAGTGCTGTGAGTCTGGTGTGCTTTGTTTGGACATCCTCCATAGTACCACAGATTTCTGCTGGGTCCGTTGACCCTGATCAGTCTCAAAGACTCACAGTTTTCCACTGCAGTGATTTACTCCATTAGCGCTACTCGCTCCACTAGGCAGATCATTTCACCGGAATAAAAACTTTTTTTTTTTTAAATGCCAGCAGTTTTGTCCTGTATGTGAAAGTAGTGATCCTGCTATTATCCAGTCAGTCGAAGCTGATCTGCAAGTACTTGATAGCAGTGCAGGTATGTAATCTTTTGAGATGACTGGATATAAACAATCCGTCATCATGTCATCTGTATGGATGGCTGGCAAGCGACAGATTACAGTAATTCCTGGATTTACCACTCACTGAGATGCACAAACGCTTCTTTAAGATGGCATCATCATTTCACTTCAGCTGTTCTGTTATATTACATTTACATCTACATTATAGCATTAGAAATTATACATTTGAATAAGTTCACTGCTTTGAAGCAATGTAATCGTTACACAAACATCATTTTCCATACTTGATTTGACTTCATTCCAGTTTTATCCATGTTTTATATACGCAAACAAAGTCCAGTATTGAATAAAAAGAAGTAGCATGTGAAAAAGCAGGTTTTAAATGTATAAATAATGGGTACAATCTTTGTAACTTTTGTCTTTTTATGGTTAATCTCTGTGAAATGTAGTTTTAAGGAAACAGAGTTGTTTTAACTTGCGTCAATGCGTGTAAAGTTTGCAAACTGCATCCACATGTTCTCAGAGTCTATGAAGGGGATTAGGCGTGGTTAAATCTGAAGGGATGGACAGCATTACGTTAGACTCACTGTCATTACTGATAAATTACTAGACTGAACTTCAGCATGTAATCAGCTCTGTGGAAATGGCTCCCATTCAGGTCCTGTGAGCCTTATATGGGTACAAGGAAGACCCACAATAAAGTGATCTGACCACATTAGAGCACCTTACAGTGTTTTCTCAGATGCATCATAATTCGTTTGTATAGTGAGACGAGGAAATGAAATGCTTTTGAAGTATCGATGTAACCGTTTACACAGCAACATTTGCACTATAAGTAATGTTTTTAATTTAGAAATACAATGAATTCTCAAAGTGTTTTTTAGTGAATGGTAGAACCATCATGGTTAGTAGTTTTCCCCCTGTCACCAACCAAAGAAGCTTGAAAGCTCCCAAGACCTCAAATAGTTATTAGTGATTATTGGGGTCATTGCCAAACTGTTAGCAAGATTGATAGTTTTGGTAGGGCTGCATAATGAGTTCAGTTCTCACAATTGTAGTTTGGTTCTCGAGGCACTTTTGAGCACCCATGCTCACTGGAAAAACAAAGTCAACTCAAATAATGTGGAGACAGGACGTTTTTATATAGTATACTTTCTCCTGCTGTTTGCAGTAGTGCTACTGTGCTGTCATGGCAACGGTAGTAAAATGATGCCTCGATTCATTCACTGTCAATAAAATGTGGTTATTTTATTGGCTTGTGCATTTTAAAGTCAGTATAATTAAATTATACTGATTTAAATTGACAAAGTCTTACTGAATAACTTTAGATTATATAATAAGATAACAAATAATTATTACAAAGCACACTGCTTGTGCAAACTACTTATTTAAAATGAGCTGAATCAACACAATTCTAAAGACAATGTTATTGTTTTATGTTCAGTTATGTTTATGTTAAGTTAACTTAATTGATTTGCATTTGGACAGCATGAAGAAATCGTTTGGAACCCATCATTTTTTTGCAGTGCATGTGCATCCAGAATTTCCGGCTTTGGCCCAAAAATCTAATTTCGGTGCATCCCTAAGCATTACCATAATTGTCACAGAGTGAGCTGACTTGTATAAAAGGAATTTTGGCCATATTTAAATATTTTATTTGCTCCTTAGCCCATAGACATCTGACACTGACTTGTATGTGGTAATAATCTGCAGCCCCATAAAACATAGATGATCAGTAGTGATTCACTTCCTGTCTGTGTTCGTTTCAAAGCAAAAAACAAAACAAAAAACGAACCGGGCTTCACATTACGCAGAGCTGCCTTTTAGCACGGAGTCACACAATCATTTGATGTGGTGAAGCACCAATCAAACAAACCTCATGATCAAGACACAAAATCACAGCCTCATTTGCAGGCTTTGTTCCAGTGTAACCTTTGGTTGTGTTCAGTCAGTGTGCAACAGGTGAGTCAATTCAGTCGCTCATCTAATAAATCAGTCAAATGGGTGTTAACACCATACCTGTCCTTGCCACAGCCTGTGTTAACGCAGTTTATTTTAGTAATGTATTTTTCAGAACACGACGTGGTATTTATTGTTATTTTGCTTCAGTTATTTGTGAATTGACTGTTTAATGTGTGGACGGCGATAGGCTTGAGCTCTGGTAATTGTATTGATCAATTGGATGCTACATTACATTCCAGTTCCTTGTGTATATAATTCAAAATTTCTTAGCTTGTCATGCTATGTACAAATATTTGGATGGTGTTCGTGACCGTATTGAAGATAAGCCTATTTAGTCTTTTAGTGTTTCCCCTACCATTATATTAGGGGGGCGCCCCGCCCTCCCAACGGCTTTCCCCGCCCCCCTGTAAGTCAAGTTAATTTTATTTACTATATAGCGCCAGATCACAACTTCTTTTAATAAACAAGCTTAATAGCCATATGTACTTTCTTATTTACACAATGGCATGTCATTTCTGTCTCTACATGGTCGCGCGTTTACAAATTTCTGCTCTCTGTCAGACATCTCGCCTGTCAGATGTGGCGCGCACAGTGCACTCTCTGCTGTATGGGAATGAGAGTGCACTGTGCGCGCCACATCTGACAGGCGAATCATTTTGAACGAATCTTTTGTATGCCTCGAGAATGATGAGTCCTCTCAGGGAGTGAGAGGCACATTTGTGCAGGTGGAGTAGAAGATTAGTTCCTTTTCGAGTCTTCTATCGGCTTTGAGTCGGTCGTTCGTCAAGTGAAAGACAGAAGCCAGTCATTTAGAGCCGGAAAACGACTTGATCCGCTCATTTCTTGAGTGCTCGGTTTGAGTCGTTCGTTCATCATGTGAAGGACAGAAACCAGTCATAGAGCCGGAAAAAGATTTGATCCGTTCATCTCTCGAGCCCTCGGTTTGAGTCGTTCGTTCATCATGTGAAGGACAGAAGCCAATCCATATGCATTTACAGCTGACTCGAAATTATTCGAAAAAAGATTCGTTCATCTCAATGAACAAGACTCAAAGGACTGAGTCAGTAAAATGATTTGAACTTCCCACCACTACACCGGATGACCCAACTTGGCTGTCAGAGCGGCAATACTTCCCCTGGCTGTACAAGATCTTGGTAAGCAAGTCAGTAAATACACCCTTAGGAAAAAGAAGTATATGAAAACACTGTCTTTCATATCTACATTTATGTGCATTCAATTGACTATGGTAGCTATGTAAAGGTAGTAGCGAAAGTGTGGCAAGGAAATATTCAAAGATGGGGATCATCTAATCTTTTGAACTTTTCCATTGGCATTTCTGTGAAAGCACCACACCCAAACAAATGAAAGTATCCTTTAAAAAAACAAAACAAGAATTTGAATACTGTCAGAAAGCGCAGAGCATGGATGTGTTTGCGAACGTGAGGTTGGCCTGCTGAAGTACAAGCTTAATATGAGACTGTGAACACAGGACTGTAAACCCTCTTTAGCTCCCTGACCTTCAGCAACTCAAACAAGGCTCACATTTACACACGGCTTTGCATTTTTTACAATGCTGAGCATGGAGTCACTGTGTTGAGATCAAGTCCAGAGTCTAAAACGCTGTGTGTGTGTGTGTGTGTGTGTGTGTGTGTGTGTGTGTGTGTGTGTTTCTGTGTGTGTGTATATATGTG
>CAIGQV010000818.1:19364730-19384312 GCA_903798115.1 Danio jaintianensis | reverse complement strand
TGTGTGTGTGTGTGTGTGTGTGTGTGTGTGTGTGTGTGTAAACAGGCCTTTCCAGTTGCTCTGGGTGTGAAGTTGACTGAAGGGAGTGCCGAGGCCTTCTCTCTGATTTTAGGAGCTTGACGTCATGTAGGGGTGTGTGTGTAGGGGTGTGTATCTGGGGAACAGACACACAATGTTAATGCTTGTTTTTTATGAACTGATTTATTAGTACCTCAGAGCCTGTTTTAGTTTAATTAATGCCTTCAATTCATATGGAGAATTCATGCATGACTGTTTGATGGTGGTGTTGTGGTGGTGTTGATGGGGAGGGAACCTTTAGGCATCTCATTATCTGATTCTGGGAATCCTGATCCTATTCTTAACTACATTTCTTTCTACAAGTTTAACCGCTGCGTTTGTGTGTGTGCGGTGTGAATTGGCCTTTATTTACATCATATAGAAAATGTTTAGGTTACTTTCATGTATTTCAGGTTAAGTTGATGAATTAACATGTTATAAATCCAGCAGCTCTCCGCTGGACATGGCGATGCCCATTACCAATCAAAGATTAAACAATATGGTAGTTATTGAACTGTTTAAGTGACAAAATGCATGTTCTCTTACATATTTGTGAATCAGAATATCAGATCTTTCACAATATATTTCGGAAGCTTGTAAATATTTGCAGAAAATGGGAAAAAAGGAACAAAATATGACATATGGTGATTATGGTCACCTGATAAAAACGGATGCATCACCATGGAAACTTAAAAGCAATACATTTCTCAGACGATACAAAGAAACTCCGGTTTGGAGCAAGTATAGGGTGAGTAAAGGATTTAGAATGTTTACTTCGATGTGAACTATCCTATTCAGGTAAACTAGAGGTGTTGGATATCTACACCCCAAGCAGGCAGAAGAGCACACACCACACCCTGCAGTGCTCCAGAAAGAGCCAGCCATGCACCCCAAGGAGCGTTATATCCCAAAGGAATCACTGCTCAGTGAGGGAGTGCATATTAATATCAGGATTATTTATTCACTGTTGACAGTTTTCTGACATGGGACGAGCTGGAAACGTGAGGGGGGAGGTGTGATGAAGAAGAGGGAGAGCGAGAGAGACACTCCATCTGCTCTCTGTTTGTGCCCTTGGCTGCCTCCAGACTAGATTTAAATAGAGGCAGTGTGGGATTTACAGCCACATGCTTTACCTGTAGGGCCGGCTTGGTCCAGCATTTATCCATCCGTCATTTTATCATCATTTGTCTTCTTTTGCATGCTTCATCTGGCCAGGTTAATGAGAAAATGATCACACCAAAAAAGGATGCATGTGTATATCCGATTATTTATATCTTTACCTCCTACTAGTGCCGCTTTTCTGTTTTTTATCATTTCATTTGAATGTAATATTTTGGCACAGTTTTATTTTTTAAATGGAAAGACTGGGGTTTTGAATAAAAAAAGTTAGCTAATGTTACTGTTCAAGTAACACGATGAAGGTATGCCAGTGATAACAAAAACAATGACTGCATGACTGCACACCTGATTAACACTCACGTGTGAAGCTCTGAAAGAAAAAAAAAAAGGCGCCAGCAGTGGTATGGGACAAAAAAGATTATGAGAGGCGAGTTGAACTTTTAGCTTGAGCACTATGTTTTTAGAACGCTGTTTTATGCATGAGAATCCACAAAGGATAAAAGACATGAGCACAATGATCAAACGCATCTGTCAAGTGCATGTTTACATTGAAAAACATAAACGATGGAAAATATGCACAGTAAAATTCTAAATCTACTACTACTGTATGTATCTTTCAGTTTTGCATGCTGGTGACAAACTGAATGGTGCTTTTATTTTAAAACATTTAGTGTTGTTAATAGCTTACTACTCCTGTTTTACTTTTAATCTTTTTGATTTTAATTGACTTTTTGAGTTGACCTAAAACAATGTTTACATCTTTTTGTAAATATGTTTCTATGTGTATATATGTATATATCTCTGAACATTTTGTTCTCGCTTTCATCCATTCTTTGTTTCCTTTTCTGTTTTTGCTTCCTTTTCCTTCCATCTTTTTCTGAAAGTAGAAAACAGGTCAGAGCAGTTTTTTTATTATGTAATTGTTGCCTTCTGCACGCATAACCAAACATACAGCATGACTAGTGTAGTAGAGAGATTCACAAATGAATGACTCTTATGAATTGGTTCATTTAATGAATCACATGTCAGCATGAAATGAAAATTCAGTTCAATTAACTTTTGTAAATGCGTTTTATAGATTTTAATTGTGTTCGATTCATCCATGTATGTTTTATTTTTTTTTTTTTATATATATTTGTATATGTATGTGTGTATGCGTGTGTCTGTGTGTGAAAGAGAGGGAGAGATGGTGTATGTGTAGGTGGTGCAGTATTTATAGTTCTTCATCGTGACTGTCACTTTCTGGGTGTGTATCTGTGTGTAAAAGAGTCTCTTTTTCAAGGCAGAGATGGGCTTCACTCTCTGTACTTTGAATATTATGCCCACTTTCACCACAGAAAGCATGGAAGAGGGGGTGAAGAAAAGTAAGAAAGGTGGAAATGGAGAGAAAGAGAGGGAAGCTAGCCGTCTTTAAGAAAGGTAAAGAAAACAAAAGATAGCATGAGGAAGAACAACCAGATCTCCATAGCAACACAGCAATCACGACCCAACCTCTGACTGCTTCTTTAAAGACACATTGGATTGTGCTGAAGTGTGCTCGTGTGGTTTTTAAGCCAAACAAGAGAGCATGCTTTACTTTGCTACTTTGGCATATATGTTCATAGTGAAGTGAAGTGAAGTGTGGCCAAGTATGGTGTCCCATACTTGGAATTTGTGCTCTGCATTTAACCCATCCAAGTGCACACACACAGTTAGTGAACACACACATACCGTGAACACACACCCGGAGCAGTGGGCAGCCATGCTGCGGCGCCCGGGGAGCAGTTGGGGGGAACGGTGCCTTGCTCAAGGGACTCACCTCAGTCGTGGTATTGAGGGTGGTGGAGAGTGCTGGTCATTCACTCCCCCCACCCCCAATTCCCGCTGGTACCGAGTATCGAACCAGCAACCTTCGGATCACGAGTCCAACACTCTAACCACCAGGCCACGACTGCCCGTTCATGTTCATAGGCTTACCATGTTCCTCTGGTCCTTTTAAAGAAGGATCTGTAATTTAAAGTCCACATAAACCAGAAGTTGTTGAGACTTTATTTCAGTATGTTGATGTACTTCCAACATAAACGGAATATTGAGTAGGGGGGCGGTGCTATCTTTTGCACATCATACCCTCATAGCAAACTAACGGTAAGGGGATAATTATATGCAGTTGCTATGGAAGCGTTCAGGTTGACATAAACAAAAGGAGTGCCACTCCAAAGGCAGAAGCAAATGGTCAGACTTTAATATAAGATTACAAACGTGGATGAACTGCCACGGATGAAATATTTACCTTAAGAATAACATTGTGAGCTGACAAAATAAACATTGTAATTTTTGATTTCACGTGGACTTTGAACTCATAACATCAGGTCTGGTTGCAGAATTCTTTGCCATGTACACTCAAAAAATGACGTTTGTTTGTTCAAACTACTCATTTAAAATGAGCTGAAACCACACAATTCTTGGGTTCTTTTTGTGGACAACTTGATCGTTTTATGTTCAATCCACGTAAATTTGTAAAAATTAATAAGTTTAACTTAATTCCTTCATGTTGTCCCAATATAAATTGATTGTGTGGAACCCAGTATATTTACGGTGTAGATTTATGAAAATCTCAGAGCAGTATTTTGTCTGATCAGCTGTCTAGAGCTTATTACTGAGCTGAACCAGTGTCAGCTATACTCTGTATCTCCGAGCTGCCGGAGAAGGTGGTATTTAAGGTTTAGCGCTGAAGTGAGCAGGACTCCCAGTAAACCTTAAAAAAGATTCCGGCACAGACAGCATGTTGTCAGGGAGAACATTATCCTATCCTCACGGCTGTCTGTGTCTGTGGAGGGTGTAATTACAAGGAGAGATAAATGATATGGAGCGAGGGAAAGACCCAGAAAAGGAGCTAAAAAAGATGATTCGTCTTAGATGCTTCTTTAATAGTTAGGTAGATGCCATAGGATGTAGTTCTGCATACAAAAAATTAGCCCTTTGGAGACTCTCTGGATCTCTGCTAAATCCTGGTAGACTGCCTGCGGTCTGTTACATTTCAAAGAGGCAATTGATTATGCTGAAGTAATAATGTTGCTATAAAAGAATGGCTTAGAATGAACATCCTGTCATCGTTTTCTCATGTTCATGATGTTCCAGACATGTCAGATCAGAGCTCAGTGGGAACTATATCAGATTCCAAAAATGGTTTTTGTATATAGGTTTTAAAATAAAAGCTTGTAATCAGATTACTTACTTTTAGATTATTACACGATGTTATTGGCACACTGGCATAAATGATTCATAATTCATTATTTGTTCATGATTTTCTTAAATATTTAAAAAAATGTAATGTTTAGCAATTTTGTTTAGCTTTGACTTTTTACAATATATAGGATGTACATGTAAACTACATGAACAGTTATAAGCAGTATAATGCCATTTATAGCTGTAAAATGCATTTCTATCCATTTCAGTGACCTTCGCTTAGTAATTATTCATTGAAAAAGACTGATGGAAAATATTCAAGATCTTTGTACACAATACAAGGATACCTAACCAGCCAATATTCTTTGACCTTTAATACTTATTTAAGTGAAGATTTAGTTGTATATTATTGATAAATCCAAAAATAGTCAATTCATTACCTGAATGGAGTAATCTAGATGAATCTAGATTTCTTGTTTATAACTTCAATTTTCATAATGTAATTTGTAATAATTTGTAGACAGTTTGCCAGGCACTCTGCTCTGTAAAAAAAGGGACTTCCGTTATATGGCATTTTTGTAAAAATCTTTTTTGGAGTTCTGTAGAAAAAGTCATAGCTTTGTATGGGTGAGTGAATGGTGTTAGAATTGTCATTTTTGAGTGAACTGCTCCTTTAAGGAAGCATTTTAACTGCAAGGAAACCTGGAAGTGACTGCTTTGGAAACTGTAGATGCTCAATTAAGGGTCGCTCATGCGTGACACACAAATTGCTCATGTTACACTCACAAAAGACTTGATTGGCAATCACATAGGATTACAGACAGTAGAGATTAGAGCATTTCACGAAGCTAAAAGCTCAAATAATTAATAGAAAATTTTAGTTTTAATTAAATAGAACTATTTGTATAAAGTTTTTAGAGTCGACAACTGAGAGAATTTGTAGTAATTCAGCCTAAATTCCCCTCAATTACACTACCTTTAAACAATTTGAGTTTTTTTTTCTAACTTTTGCTCAACAAGAACACATTAAATGAATCATTAATTAAAGTGACAGTAAAGGCTTTTATAAAACTCACCGAACTTTGTTCAATCAAAGAATAATGAAAAAAAAATCTTTTTCTAAAATTAGTATATTAGAATGATTTCTGAAAGCATCATGGGATACAAAGACTGAAATAATGACTGCTTAAAATTCAGCTTCAGGAATTAAATTATGTATTAAAAGAAAAAAGTCATTTTAAATTGTAATAATATTTCACAATATTAATGTCAAACAAGTTTCTGTGTGATGCCTACAACTCCCTGCGTCAGCGTGGATTTACTCCATGTACTCCAGTTTCCTCCCACAGCCCCAACTCGAATGACTTGAGGGCTTTAAATTGTCCCGCCCCCAACTTGTGTGTCAGAAATACTTGTGTATGGATTAACTGGTTCCCATCACGAGTGTAACCATACGCTGGAATGGTGTTAAGAAGAAAATAAATAAATAAAAGTATGATACCTAAACAGCATCTATACATGCAGTTTTAGCTGTAAACTATGAAAAACACTTTCTTATACACTTGTTTACACATGTAGTACATGCAGTGCTTATGTAAAGGTCTGCTTTATAAGGAAATATGCTTCGCTAGAAAGGAGTGTGCGATTGTAAAAGTGTATTGTGTCATTGTAACCGAGTGTTTCATTGCTGTTTATGAGTGATGTATTGATATCAGTTCTGCTTTATGTATGCATCAGCACTCCCGTGAGTATGCGCGCACACACACAAACCATACCAAAGTCTAAAATCCGAGTCCCCAGGAATATCTGCACACATGTCCTCTAATACCTTAAGTCCTTGCCCCTTTGCTCCTGTCAGCACACTGTCCATCTCTGGCTTTCCATGCCCTGCCCTTTGCTACTGCTCTTGGCTCAGTTTACCTGTATACTACTTAGACAGACAGAGTTTGGCTTTGCTGTATTGTTCTGTCCAGCTTTTCCCCCCTCTTTCGAAATTGGCATCATGTGAAATGGGTAAAGAAATAAATAGCGTCTTCATTTAAATACATACCACAGAGTGTGCACCATTTAGTGCGCTGACGTCAAGCATTACATTTATGGCTTTGAACTTTGATCGCTTCGTCTTTGAAGATGGAGCTGTCATGAAGTACAGTGCTCAGATATGTGAACTGTGGCTTGCACGTACACACAACAAACACACACTTCGCACCACAGGGCTCATGTGTTGGCTGGGTTCCTCTTGATGATTGAACTTTCTCTTTAATGAGCCCCGTGTCTGCTTTAGCTAAGTACAAAATGGAGAAACTCCTTTAAAGTTCTGAAATTATAAATGATGTGTGATGCTACGTAAATGTTTAAGGGTTAGTACATTCGGAAATGAATTGTTTCTGCCATTTACTTACCCTTATGTCATTGAATCACATAAGAATTTTAGGAATTTAAAAAAAATGAACAGGTTTTTAAAGAAATCTGAGAGATTGAAAGTCTCTTCATCCAAAACTATATAAAAATATATAAATGAAGCATTTAATCCAAGTAATCTTAAGTGTTATGATCTCTTTTAATGATTTAATTTAGACTTTTTTTCAGATACTGCAGAACATAGAGTGAACAATGTTTAGCAATCGAATTTTGTCACAAAAATTCAAGCCAATGAGGTTTAGTTTAAGTTTGAGCATCAGCAAGAACTAGTGAGGCTGTGAAGCAAGATTCTTAAAAATATATTTATTTGTGTTCTAAAGATGAATATATATCTTATGGGAATGACAGAAGTGTGAGAAAGTTATGGCATGTTTTTTTTTATTTTGGAGTGAACCATGATAATGTTTGTGATGGACTGAAAGCAAGAAAACAGAGAAGAGCATAGCATATATTTGTGTGGGTGCATGCGTGTGTGTGTTTGCGTGATTTTTGGTTCCCGTGAGGAAAACAGTTAATAAAGCACACAGAATTAAATATTGTGAAAATGTAAAATGCAGATTCCTGTATGGGTTTAGGGATAGAGTTGGGGGAAGGGGATAGACATACAGTACAAAAACCATTGCGTTTTTGGGAAATCCCCATAAAGATAGCTGTACAAGTGTGTTTATGTGTGTGTGAGAGAGAGTGTTTGTGGTTTCAACAGATGGACTCGTCTGTTTTAATCTAATGTAATCCAATGTGATCTAATCCAATCCAATCTAATGTAATCTGATCTTGTTTGTCCAGTGTAAAGCGGTAACATAGGAAGTTAGGATTTAGTCTTGATTTGGATGAGAGAGTTGAGACGATTTGCTGGAGTTAAGGGACTGTAGTGCATTTTAGAACACATCCTAAATTGCAGCGAGGTCTAATGAGATTAGGATTTTTCATTCATTGGAATGTTTTGCTATTGATGTGGTGATGTCCCTCGTTTTCTTCCCTTGATCAGCATTATTTAGAAAAATGCAAATCCAGTCATTTTACTCGCCTTTATGCTGTTCCAAAACTGTTTGACTTCTGTGGAACACAAAAAAAAAAAATCAAACAATTTCGATCAATTGTATGAATACAAAAAACAGAGATTAATTGTTTTAACAATAAATTTTTGAGTGAACACATTCCCTTTAAGATTCGTAGCTGTGCACATCAACCAACAAAACGAGTTCTGCCGCTTATTTAGGCCATGCAAGTTCAAGCCTGACTCAAGTCATGTGCTCAGATCTGCCATGCATGTGCATAAATTGCTTTGCATGATGAGTAGTAGTAATGATTATATAAAAATAATTAAAGAACTCTATAAAGTGGATGCTGGGTGAATGTCAAGAGAATAAAAGGACATTGAGTGTGTTCTGAGAGTGTACTGAAGGAAGTCATAAATTAACATGGTGCATGTGATGCATTACATAATATTCATTTCTCAAGACCCAGTGAGTCGGAGTGTGTATCTGTTTCTGTGAGCCTTATTCCTGTTCGTTTGATAGCTAAGCAGCAAATACAAAACGTACACTAATCTCTGAGGTGATAAGTCACTTAAAGCTATAGTTGGAAATTTACTCAAACTCAAGTAGTTAAAGAAAATGTTTGATATCAAAAGTGTAATTATTTTATTTATTTTATTATTATTATTATTATTATTGTTAGTTTATTATTATAATTTGTATGTGTGTTTGTTCTTTTGAGTTTATATTATTTATCTGTGTTTATTGGATTTATGATAGCAACATCTAATTACTGTAACTAACACTGTTGGGGAGGGGAAGGGAAAGGGGATGTTAAAAGGATGTCAAAATGTGTAAAACTGATGGTACTGTTAAATTATTGAAGAAAATAAAAATTTTGAATCATAAAAAAAAGAAACTGATTGAAATCATAAAAAACCTTTAAACATTAGTATGCACTTTTTTGCATCTTTTCCATGAAAACAGAGTCTGCTTGTAAACCGTCGAAGGCAGAGATTGTTCTTAACACACACTAACTGCTGCTTCATTTGCTCAGTACAGCAATGACATGATGCGTACATGTGTTCAGCTGCGGTTCTGTTCAAACTCACTTATCTGATTTGTGTTTTACATATCAATTAAGACATTGTCAGCATCTGTTAGCTATAGTGGTAGTGAACAAGTGACTAAGTTTAAAAAAAAAAAAAAAAGTTCTAATTTCATCTAAAATCTATATTGGGTATCATCACTGTTGGTGATATAGCATAGGTACTTCAATGACGCGTTGGTGTCTAATTATTATTCATAAGACTTAGTTTTCTTATCCTTATTACTCTGTTAAATTGTGAGACCACACAGTATTTAGGCATTCATGATGGGTCACGGCACTGGTAGTGTTGTCAGAAATTTTTCAAATGTAATTATTGCAGCATTTCTCAGTTGCATTTTGAGCACTGCTGATTGGATATTGTGCACTTACATGGACGCTGGAACATTTGAAAGCCATGTCTATCAGCTGATCTGTGAGCAGATTGACACGGCATTCAAACACTGACAGTCACAACTTTCACACGCTCGAGTGCTCCAGGACATTTCTGTCACTTCAAAGTAGGCATGTGTGTCAAAAATTTAAAATAAGCACTGTTTAAATATACATTTTTGCGTTTTCTCACGTTTTATCTCAGAGTTAGAGTCAGTATGGGCCACTGACAGATGACTGTTATTCACTCCCTTCTTTCTCCCCTGCTTTGCCTGGTCATGCCCACTTACTGACCTTATGCTCACACCATTCTGAGGTAGATTTGAATTGAAAGAGGGGGTTTTCATGACCACTTAAAACAGGGGTCACCAATCACGGTCCTGGAGGGCCGGTGTTCCTGCAGAGTTTAACTCCAACTTGACTTAACACAAATGCCTGGAAGTTTCAGTTATACCTAGTAAGTAGGGCTGGGTGGTATGACCAAAATTTTATTTTACACTATGAGAAAGTTTATTTCACAGTAATGATATCTTTCACTATATAGTTTTTTATACAGGTAGTTATTCCAGAAAATGTACAAAAAGGCTTTATTTAATAAATAAGCTTGAATATTTAAGAAAAGAAAAGGACTTGATCTTATTGATTGATTATTTTGTATTTTATTTTTAAACTTGTGTATGTATATATAAAGTAACATCTTCTCACGGATCTAAAATATATCCCAAGTAAGTAACAGGAAAATAAATCAACAAACAAATAAATCTTGAAATATGAAAATAAAAATATGTAAACACTATAAGGAAATAATATCAAACTGTTTTTTTCCTTCAAAAATACAAAAAATAAAAATTTATACTTGTTATAATACAAAATATAAATTCCAATTCTTGTATAAATATCACTTTTTGTTGAAAAAATAAAGTAATTGGCAACACTGCCAGTCTCCCATGGAGTGTCTTTTTCAGCCTCACACATGCTTCATGTGAGTTGGCCTCACCCACTTATTTAAATTTAATAGTATATACAGAACAAGAAAAAATGTATGGTACACATTTGATTCTGCAGTAGCGAATATATATACCTTCATAAGACTTGGTTAGCTTGTTCTGGTGTGTTTGATTAGGGTTGGAGCTAAACTCTGCAGGACACCGGCCCTCCAGGAACAAGTTTGGTGACTCCTGATTTAAAACGAAGCGGCTTTGCTTAGAGGATGTAATTGTCACTGTGTATTTAGCACTCCTGAACAGTTCTCTCTTCTGCTGTGTGAATGTATCCATATTTTCCTACTGTGAATCAGTCTGATACAATTATCAGCATGTGTGAGTGTGCGTGAAAGCGAGAGGGGGAGAATGCAGTTGAATTTGAGTGTCATCCAGTGTGACCATCTGAAACATTTTTTCTGATCCCTATATCCCTTCTTTCCGTCAGACTCACTCTGATGCCAAAGGAGGAGGGCGTTCCAGCGCTCCACGCTGTCGGAATGCAGTGGCGACGGCGGAAGAATACCCTCACATAGGAAATTACAGACTGCTCAAGACCATCGGCAAGGGCAACTTCGCCAAGGTTAAACTCGCCCGACATGTCCTCACTTCTAAAGAGGTAATTAGACATCTTCTTATTGCAGACAATTCCAATTTGTTTTTGATCATTCTAATTATTAGGATTGTGGAATATATCAAAATATTGCAAATGTGCATATCGCAGTGGTTTGCATTGAATGAATGATTTACAATTTATGTCAGTTCGCAGCTCTGAAACCAAGCACAGTGGACTGTAACCATTTTAGTATGGTGCTGAAATGACCAAGCCATTAAGCTATGTTAAGAAAGCAGCAAGACAGCAAAAAAGTTACTCCACTCTGTTTCAAGTATTTGTCTGGTTGTTCTTGATGTTTTCAGCTTGATAAAACTATACCAGTGGAGCAAAGTGGTGCTGATATGTTTATTTTTGTATTTTTGTTTGTTTACATTGATAAAATGTCTGATTTCTTTTATTAAACAGTAAAACATGGCTGTTCACTTTCAGATGTTATATTGATGCTTTCTTTTCCCTGAAATATTATGAAACATATGTTGGTTATAAATACTGCATCGAATATAGCATTTTTAGCATGCTCTCACATATTGTATTGTTTTTATCAATATTGCACAGCCCTACTAATTATTGGTTAGTCTTTGTTTGTTTTTTTGTTTGTTTGTTTGTTTGTTTAGACTTTATTATTCCCAAAGGGAAATTTACGTCACAACAGAGCTCACCATACTATAAAATAAAAAAAGTTAAAATAAATTACATATAAATAAAGCAATAATATAAATAAAATTACATTCATACTGCACACCTTAGTTTCAAACAACGTGTAGGCACTAGTCCATATCTACAGTATCAATGCTATTTCAATTCTGCATAATTCATCTAATATGAGATTGAACAATCTGATCACTGTTGGTAAAAATGACTTCCTGTGTCATTCCCTATAACACTGTGGCTGAATTAATCTTGAGCTAAAAGAGCTTGCACACGCTTGGACAGTATCAAAAAGGGGATGACAATCGAGGTTCATCATACTGATAAATTTGTCCATTATTCGGTCATGTGCTATCTCATCTATAGTGGGTAGTACACACCCCACAATATAACCTGCCCTTTTTATAAACTTATTTCACTAGTTTTTCTCCTTTTCCAACAGTCCGCCTTCCCAGCAGGTTACAGCGTACATGATCACAGATGACACCACAGAATCATAGAAAGTCTTTAACAGTTTCTGACACATACCAAAGGATCTCAGTCGTCTTAATAAATACATGCGACTCTGACCCTTCTTGTACACCTGAATTGTATTTTCAGACCAATCGAGCTTGTTATTCAAATATACACCCAGGTACTTATATGATGAAACAATCTCAGTTGCTGGCTCATATATAGTCACTGGCACCACTTGTACTGGATGTCTGCTAAAATCAACAATTGTTTCTTTGGTCTTATTAGCATTTAACTTAAGACAATTTGTTTCACACCAGCCTGCAAAAGTTTTAAAAGCAACCTATACTCTCCGGCAGACACTGTCATCATGTAACACTTATTTTATGTTTGGACCCTTTTACGCATGCTGTTATTAAAATGTGTTGTTCTTTGTCCAGTCACAACTGGTCAGTGCTAAATAATAGTTTAATCTGGTTTTGAATCTTATGAGCTTACCTACTTAAATCACGAAGACTCGAATATGGTCAAAGTTAAACCGGTTGGTTCAATAATAGTTCAATAATGTATGATTTGATCTGATTGAATGTTCTTTTAGCTCGAATTAATGGCCGTTTCCACTGAGTGGTACAGTACGGTTCGGTACGCTTTTATGGCTGTTTCCACTGTAAAAAGGTACCAAAAAGCGAACTGTACAGTACCACTTTTTGGGTACCCTTTCCAAAGGGTACCAAAAGGCGGAGCTATAACTATATTATCATCCAGATCAATATGCAGCAGCATTCGGATTACTACTGTATAAGCTTATTATGCTACTTTAAATGCCTGAGCGCTTGAGAGCAGGATGTATTCTGATTTGCTATCAGTGTTTTATTATCACTCATTCGCTGGAAAGTATTCTGAAAGTGATTTCTTTTTCCTGTATCATTATCATTCATTATGTCTTATGTATGTTTTATAATGTAGTATCATGTATAGTGCTCTTATCTTAGGACTTTAAGACTTTCTGGTTAGTGTTCTTTTTGTAAACAGGACTTAACTCTGTTACTTTGTGATTTAGAGAGGTGTGTTAAGATGGGGTTCTGTTTCTTTTGTCACAGGTAGCGGTGAAAATCATAGACAAGACACAGCTCAACTCGTCTAGTCTTCAAAAAGTGAGTCTGCAGATGTGATCTGTCTCTATCTGTATATCTGTGTGGAGCGAGGGCACAGAGGGGGTAATTACAGGAAGACAGGCTGAAGGATTTCCTCTGACGTGGATATGAAAGGGGTTCTGCCTTACTTTCACGCACACATACAGCACCTACACTGCTCATGCATCATTAACTTTTTGGATGTAACTGCTGCAGAGTCCTGGAGGACATTAAAGTAATGAGGCTGAGGGATTGTTCTTGCCGCTAGTGAAATTTTAACAATGTATTTCTGCTGGAAAATGTTAATACACCGAAGTTAGTGGTCAGTAGGATTTTTTTTAAGATATGGATTTTTATGTAACTTCTACACTTCATTAAGCTGCACAATCATTTGCAGCTAATAATACAAAAGATTATAATGATTTCTTAAAGGTCTCTTGAAATTAAAATAAAATATTTTAGATGTTAGTTTCAGTCTGTTAGTTTTGAGGATATTTATTAGCTAGTGTGCTTCAAAACAGTGACAAAATCTGCGTTTAGAAGATATACAACTGATATAAACATCCAAGGATTGCAGTTTGTCACTTCTGCCTATATGGATCAATGATTTTTTTCATGTCACCTCATACTTCAGTTCTTGACCAATCAAATGCTCTCTAGTATCTGACATGCCCCGCCCCCTTTAAGACTCTTCTTATTTGCTTTCCATTTGATGTGCTTGAGCTCAACCACTCTCACTAGCAGAGCTGTGATAAAAACAAAACACTATTGGCTGTTTTGTAAAAGGGGTGGAGCTAGTCTGTCCACCCTCTTCATTTTTTAGTTGAGATTACATCAAACATCGAATAAAAAATGCACAAAGCACTTCACGGGACCTTTAAGGACTGTGAAAATAAAATTCTATACATTAAAATAGATTAGACATTTTAAATTGTAGTAAAATGTAAAGACATTTTTTTTTAATTAAATTCAGTCTTGATGAATATAAGAAAATCTAGCTGGCCTTTAACAGTTTTCATTGGCCGATCACTATATTATGCCTGTGCCTATACTAAAATAAAACATAGTTGCATAAATTATTTCAACAAACAATCGTAAAATCTATATATGTGTAGATTTTTCATTGTTCTTTATGACATAATCTATTAGTAAAACCTGCTTTAAAACCTAACTCCAAGATAATTTCTTTTGTTGGTCTCATTTGATCTTCCACTTTGACTAAAGACCCTGAAACACTCACAACAGTCTTTTTGTGTATGTGTGTGTTTTAAGAATTGGAAATAACCATGAAATGCCGACTTGTTTGTGAATACCCGACACTGCCTTGAAACGGCTGCAAGTGGCATTTTTTGAATATGTAAATGCTTGCTGTGTGTTTTCCTATCAATAGCAAAATAAACATACAACTGAAATTGCGGTGGTTAAAAGCTGCAGTTAAGCATCTGATAATCGCTATGTGGATGTTTGCACAAGCTCTGCAATTTGGCACTCGAGTCAAGCAACGTCACATTTATTTAAATAGCACATTATGGACTGCAAAAAAGCAAGCAGCTTTAATAAAAAAACATGGTCAGTTTCACTTTTCATCCTATTATACTTCACTTTTTACTATTAGGTTTTACACTTCAGTTTTTACTATTAGTGTTTTTTTTTGTTTTTTTGTTTTTTACAGTTTTTCTATTACACTTCAGTTTTTACTATTAAGCAGCTCTTCAGTGTTTGTGTTTTTCCTTAAACTCCTGAAACAAACTCCAAACAAATTGATTTATTCAAAATAATGTATCTGGGACTTATGTATTGGCCAAAACCCCCTATAAAACCTACCTGACCAGACTGAGGGGCTGTTTACACGACAATGTTTGCAGCCAAAAAACTGGAAACTTTTAATGTGTTTTGTCTGTTACACCAAAACAGCATTTTGGTCCTGAAAAACACATAAATTTGAAATCAATTTACAAAGTGGACGTTTTTTGAAATACATTTTTGGCTACACCGTTGTCATGTAAACGTATACTGATTGACCAGCAAATGACCTTAACCTGAGTCCTTAATGTGAAATAACTGGCATTAGCACAGTGATCAAGTTAACAGTTCATAGCTGATTTTTATAATTTTCTGACATATTTTCTAATTTCTTTATTTTGTCAGGTCTTCCGAGAAGTGAGAATCATGAAGCTTCTGAATCATCCAAACATTGGTGAGTGATCCAGAAAGAGCCATCGAACAGGCCACACCACAATTAATAGATTTATTTCTGTATTTCACTTCATTTAATGGCATCTGATGTGAATCCTTAAAGTCCGCATGAAATCAAAGTTTACAGTTTTGTGAGTTTGTTTAGCTAGCTCACATTGTTATTCTTAAGGTGAAAAATTAATCTGTGCAGGTTAATCCACTGAAAAAAAAATAGTTTGTTTTGGTAATCTTCAATGAAAGTCTGGTCATTTGCTTCCGTCTTTGGAGTGGTGATCCGTTTGTTGACGTCAGCCTGAGGATTTCCATAGCAACCTCATATTAATACCCTCTTTTACCATTAGTTTGCTGTAAGGGAATGATGCGCAAAAGAAAGCCCCACCCCCTACTCAATATTCCGTTTCAGTTGGGAAAGAAGTCTCAGCAACTTCCGGTTCATGCCAGGCTTTAAATAAGCCATAGTTGTAGATATCAGCATCCTGAAACTTTGATGTCATAGATGCTAAATGAATGTGTTTTTTAATGTGTGCTGATATGCACTCGCCGAAACGTACACATGAGTCAGATAATGTTGATATATAGAATTCTTTGTTTACGTGTGTGTGTGTATGTTTGCCTGTGCTGGCTTGACGGATATGCTAGCTCATTAGCGCTCAGCTTGAGCTCATAAATATCAAAGCACAGAGCTGAAAAATGAAAGGAGAGACTTGCCTTCTTTGAGGACGCAGCGCTGAGGTTTCAGTCCTGGTTCAAATCCTTTGCTCTCTCTGTTCAGTGTCCGAGCTGTGCTGGGATCAGATCACACAATCACAGCCGATTGATCTCAAACACTCCTTAATCTTTCCATGACGACGCACACAAAGTAGGGATTATGTATTTTATTTATTGCATTAATGTCAAACAGTAGTGGCCTGTTTCCGTTGAATAGACTGCAATAAATAGAATAGCTCTGAGTTTTCCATAACGACTCCAAAAGCATGCTCATTTTTATAATTCTACTTTATTAATGCATCTCGTTTGGATTTGGAATATTTTTTTTTTTTCCTTGGGGGTTTTATTTTTGTTTCCTTTTTCTTTAGAAAGATACCAGAATGAATTGTTCAGAATACAAACAAAACAAAAAAAAATCAACCAAGACTCATTACTCAAGTACTGATTCACAGTTTGTGTAAGGAACTCCCTTTGGGCCAATAATGAAACCCAGCAGTGTGCGTTCAATGCGTGTAAGTGTTTTGTTTGTGCTTCTGTCAAATTCACTTAGTTTATTGGAATTGTGTTGCAGTTTAATTCTAGCTCTGTGTTTAAATCTGACTCCAGTTTCAGTGATGATTAAAACTGTGTTTCTAAATTGGAACTAATTACAAATATTGATTACATACTGATTTAGATATCTGGTTGTTCTGAATATAATAGTTTTAAATGTATTTGTTAGGGACCAGATATTGCATTGTGCCTCATGCTGACTATAAACTTGCCTTAGTTAGAGATCTGTTGACTAATACCTTACGTTGACCTTCTGCTGTTTCAGCAAAACAAAAAGTGTTGTTTGCTTTGTTATGGTCATACAATTTGTCAGTTGTGGACAATAGAATGATGTTGACTGCAGAGAGAGACAGCAGCATGTCTGGATACTGAGACTGGCATAACACTGTGTGAGGGTTTTTTAGCTACACAATCCCAAAGATCCTTGTGCCACATTGCCTTAAAGTCCACATGAACCGGAAGCTGCAACTGTTTTTTTTTTAGGATTGTGACACCGTTTCTAGAGAAGCGGAATATTAAATGAGAAAACAGTGGGCGTGGCTTGTTTTTTTATAGTGTCTCCATAGCTGGCTAAACGGAGGTTTGCAGTTTCTTTTTTCTGTTTGTTAACAAGGTGAATATCTGACAAAAACAAAAATATCTAATCATCTTTCATATCATTGTTTGCTCTACATTTGTGTTACCAAGGAAACGACTGATGCATTACCATTACATTCCGAAGAGCTTTGATCATTTTCCATGGAAAATAAAACCTTTTGTATATGAAACTAGGCCGGATTGGCACTTAATGGAATGTTTCTTTTTGGGGTTTTTTCATATGATGCAGTTGGCGTGGCTTGTTTTTCTTTTTATTGCGAGCTGATTGGATGTAGTAAAGTAGACATTTCATTCACAAAAGGATTTCAGGAGAGTTATTACAACCTAACAGACACCTCCTCCTCACCATTTCTGTTTGTTGTCATAGCGCTGTCAAAACAACAGTTGGAGGGGTGTGGTTAAGTGTTAACTACGCCCAATAACTCAGACAGACGTAATCTGAGAATTTAACTGAAAACAAACACTAAGAGCATTTTCGGATTTTAATTAAAGATAACAAGGGCAAACACCTTTTTTCTTAATGACATGTTCACCACAAAACTAGCAATGTGAGCTAACAAAATCAATATGGTTAGTTTTGATTTTATTTGTACTTTAGCAAAGAGAACAGTTCGGCTGGATAGTGGAAAAAGCAGCTTTATAATCTCAGCTTTTGCTAATCATGGTATTTTTGTTGCCCAGCAAGTTAGCTTTACACTGGTTCCTTTAAATTCTGAACAATAACCCAGTAGGATTTTTCCATAGCTTTTGGATTATTGCCAAAATTAACTTTTTTTTCTCTAACAAAATGTTTTTATCCTTTATCGTTTGACATTTTGTTCATGAAGATAAATCTCTAATTAACAAATTAACTGATTTAGGAATCTTGAAGCCTAAATGTTTTATTGATTTTGAGACCGTAAAAGTGGACTTGTGAAAAGATGAGTTTACTTGTTTAACATAATGACATTGAATGCCTGCAAAAATCTTAGATTAGCCACTTTTTCAATAGCTTTAAAACTAATTTTCTTTTGTAGAGGATATGCATTTAAATATCTTGAGGTTGTGTTAATCGTATAAATCAGATTTGGCGTGGTCAGTCTCTATGCTTTGATTTGTGAATCATCTTTCTCTTTCCCCACCAGTGAAGTTATTTGAGGTGATCGAGACAGACAAGACGCTGTATTTAGTCATGGAGTATGCCAGTGGAGGTGAGTGGGCTAAAAGCCTAGAACTGCTGTCAGCTGTCAATCATGTCAAGAAATAAAAACCAGGACACTGCATTTCAAATAATGACATTCTCTTAACTTCCTTTCTACTTTGTCTCTTTCTGTTCTTCTCCTCTTCCTGTACCACTTACCTCTTATCTTCCACTGTCATTTTCTACTCTGTTGCAATATTCTTTTTTTTTTATTTCCAAGGTGAGGTTTTTGATTACCTTGTTGCTCACGGGAGGATGAAAGAAAAGGAAGCGCGTGCCAAATTTAGACAGGTCAGTGCGAGTGCATGTTACATGAGTCATACTTCGGTGCCGAAGCTCACATGTACATACGATGAGGTCCAAGTCTTAGACCTCTGATGAAAATGTGTCTACTTTGCATTTTTTATAATATAACATATTACAGGTCATGTAACATATTATAGATTATTTCATCAGTGTGACATTATAGTGCAAAAGTTCAACTGAAAATATTAACGTGAATGTACATAAATCCTGGTGATCCAAACAGCATGATGTTTTAATGTTTTTTTAATCAATTTCAAAGACTTAGACTTTTTAACTCCGTTTACATTTATTTGTTCTTTATTATTTGTATATACACACACACACACACACACACACACACACACACACACACACACACACACACACACACACACACACACATATATATATATAATTTAGTTTTACTAAAAAAAAAATTCTAAAAATAAAACCTGAGACATGGCAATTTTATATTTTATATATATTTTAATGTATTAAATGTCAATCTTTTTTGGGCATATACAATTTTGGACAGTATTGTGTGTGACAGGTGGTGTTCAGTGGTTCTTTGCTATTAGGAGTGTATCTATACACGCACATTAACTCTGCCGAGTGCACATGTGTGTGTATGATGGCTTAATTACTGATAGAACAGCTCAATTAAAGAGGCACAACTCCCATGAGCTGCCGCTGATTATTCACCACACCTTCTCTCTTTATCTCTCCAGATTGTCTCAGCTGTGCAGTATTGCCATCAGAAGTGTATTGTACACCGAGATCTCAAGGTGAGAATTTGTTTGTGTGTGTGTGTGTGTGTGTTTGTGAGGGGCTGTTTTGTGTGAACTTGCCCTGAGCATCAACATCTCTATTCAGCTGTACCTTCACCTTTCAGATGGTCTTTAGTAGCTCTTCTGTGTCTGTCATGAAAGTCCATTACAGATGTCCAGGATAAGGAATGAGTCGTCTATACACACACACACACACACACACACACACACACACACACACACACACA
>CAIGQV010000818.1:19314205-19364720 GCA_903798115.1 Danio jaintianensis | reverse complement strand
ACACACACACACACACACACACACACACACACACACACACACACACATTGAGATGTATACTAAATAATGGCATCGCAGTACTGGAGATGTATTGATTACAATAGAACAAGGCAGAGTTTGACATATTGAATCAATATGAGCACCATAAATAATAAAGCACTTATTCAAGCCTTGGAGTTGCATCAGTGTGTGTGTGTTGCATTAAACCACACCTCTGTTGTGGCTACAAAGGTTTCTGGCTGTTCAGGTTGGATTGCAGGATCAATATCCTATTTCTTTTAAGGTTAAAGGCGTGTTGATTGTTGTGTTGTGCTCTGTGGCACTTGACCCAGCAAAGCAAATGAAAGTAATTGGAACTGTTTTGTCCTCATTTGTGGTGGTACATGCAGTAATGTAGATACACCACTGGTTAAAAGTTTGGTAGTCCATAAGATTTTGTTATCTGTCTTATTATTAATTATTATTATGATTGTTTATTATAATATATGATTATATTTATTATATTATTATTATTAGTCTTTCAAAATTTCTTTGATATCTTTTTATTTATTTCAGATAAATGCTGTTGTTTATTAATTTTATTTATCAGTGAATCCCTAAAAAGTTTATCATAGTTTAATCAAAAATGTTAAGCAGCAAATGTTTTATTTAATCTGTTTTCATAGTTTGTTTTCTGAATTTTACTTAAAATCAGCCTAGGTTATATTTCAAGAAACTTGAAGAAAGTCTTACAGACCCCTTTCTTTGAATGGAAGTGTACATCACAATCAGCTCAGTCAGATTCTTGAACACAAGTCTGCATTCTTAAAGGTCCAAAAAAAAAAAACTTGAACTTATTGACCTTATTCTGCAATGTGGAAGTGCGCTCATTTTTGAGTTTGTTTTAGAACTTCCAATGCAGTTGCCTATGGGAGAAATGACTAGAAATAATAAACAACAGAAAACTATCAAACTACTTGCTCTACAAATAAGTGTGTTCATGACTTTACATAAAAAGAAGAAGAATATAAGAAGAAAATATCAGTTTGCAACATGAAGCAGCATAACGAGCTGTTTTTAACGTCTAAAAATCAATGGAAGTAAATGAGACCAGAAGTGTCGAACCAAAAACATTCCAATGGTTGTGCCCGCTCATACATGAAGAATAAGGTCAATAGATCAAAGTTTCTTCTTTCACTCCTATCCAAGTTAAGAAGAACCAAGACCTCTTCCTGTGTTAAGAGTGACTGGTTTGTCTACATTACACCTTTCATTAGGTTGGCGAAGTGTGATTGATCAAAGCCTATGAAATCATATTTCAAACAGGCAATGAATGAACATGCAAGGCATTGCATAAGTACAACAAAGCAAAATTGAAGAGTTTAAAGTAGAAGGACAATATAATTGCACCTTAACGAGGCATATATGTTGCCCCCATGCCTCATCCATCCCTTTCTTTGTTGCTGTGTGTTTGCGTGTTGTAAAAGTTTGGCTTTATTGGCAGAGTAATATTTAACTCCGCAAAACGAGCCCAGTTAGCACCCGCTTCTGTTGCTAGGAAACACGGCCTCCCTGTGCGGCTAAAGTTGGTGTGTAGATGTTGAGTGGCAACACAGAGGGCAAGTCTCCATACACACACACTCAATAGCATGAGTGAACTAGTTAAGAAAGATTTGGACAAACAACATTTCTAACTGTTGCTGACTGAAATTTGAACCTGTACCTGTTTTCCATGTCAGGTGCAATCTTTTTTTTTTGGCAAAGCATCGTCTTCATTCTGTCCTCTCTTTTTCCCTCAGGCTGAAAATCTTTTATTGGATGCTGACATGAACATAAAGATCGCTGACTTTGGCTTCAGTAATGAGTTTACAGTGGGCAATAAATTGGACACGTTTTGCGGGAGCCCGCCGTATGCAGCCCCTGAGCTCTTCCAGGGCAAGAAGTATGACGGGCCAGAGGTGGATGTGTGGAGTCTGGGTGTCATTCTCTACACACTGGTCAGTGGCTCGCTGCCATTTGATGGACAAAACCTGAAGGTGAGGGACACCAAATGTCTGTCTTAAAGGGATAGTTCACCCAAAAATGAAAATCATCATTTATTCACTCTTTATTTTTTCCAAACCTGTTTGAGTTTTTTTCTTCTGTTTAATACAAAAAAGATATCCTGAAAAATGTTGGAATGGAAACTGGTAGCCATTGACTTTCATAATAAATATTGTTTTCTACTATGGGCGTCAGTAGCTATCAGTTTCCAACAGAACAGGAAAAAGAAACTCATTAAGGTTTGGAACCTTCATTTTGGAATGGTGAGTACATTTTCATTTTTGGATGAATGAAACACTTTAAAGCCCCTGTCTTTTGATTTATCCCCTTCATTGTTAGTGTAACATTCTGACGGTGTGTGTCTTCCTTTTACGCAGGAGTTGCGAGAGCGTGTGTTGAGAGGGAAGTATCGGATTCCCTTCTATATGTCCACAGACTGTGAGAACCTGCTGAAGAAGTTTCTCATCCTCAATCCTACCAAAAGGGGAAGTTTAGAGGTACACGTGGTTTAGACATATTTAGGTCAAAGACGAAAAGAGGTTTTCAGGTATCAAAACAGCGAAAGTCTAATTTAACTTTAATATTTTTTCTGTAAATTAGAATGTAGAAATGGATTGTTTCCCGAGCACTATTTTCCTTTATACTTTATAGTATACTTTTTTACCACGATTTACAAAAACCACCAGGGAAACAATAGTTTGTATACCAAAAAAAATAAAACAGGCAATTGTCAGGCATATTTAGAAGAAGAATCTTTTGAAGTATTTAAACAATTATGATCTATTTTGTTTTATAAATCTGTTCTTTACTAGCCACTATCCTTCAAGCCACTAGGTTGAAAAGTTTAAAACAATCAAATAGACACTTGTAGGCAATATGCTTTCTATATATAAAGACACTTGTAAATTAAATTTGCTGCTCTTTTTAATTAGACATATTTACACATTGAATATCTGACTGTGGAATGGGGACACACAACATCTCAATTATGAAGACAGCACAAAATATGAAGAATTAAAAAAAAAATTGTGTATATATATAGACTCCACAAAAATAACATTTTCATAATTTTCATTTCGAAAAAGGAAATATAGAAAGCAGTTTATGGCAAAATGTGAACTTTTTTGCATATACAGTTTTTTTTGTTTTTTTGTTTATTACAAAGGCCCCATGACTTGAATTTGTTCATAATTTGCTGGATAATGATTTTTAAACAACACATCTTTAGCCACAGTTTCTACCCAAATAAAATTGTCTAAAAAGACCCTGATATTTTTATAAACTATTCATTAATTCCCATAAGCAGTTTTCTGCTTCTTTTGATTCACTTTGTTAAATGTACATAATTATTTATATTTTCTCATTAAAGAATGTGGATGCCTACAATGTCTTTTACTTTAATTCAGATAGATTTTTAGTAACTTTATTGAATTTATACATTTAAAAAAGCTACTTATTTAAAATGAGCTAAAACAAACCCTATTCTTGAGTGTTTTTTTGGGGGGGGAAACTTAATTAATTAATGTTTTATTTTCAATCCACTTAAATTTGTAAAAACAATTAAGTTAACTTACTCGATTTGTGTTGGACAACATGAAGGAATTGTGTGAAACCCAGCATTTTTTTTACAGTGTAGTTCTATGTAAAAACATTGGTTAATGAGATCTCTCTGATTTTGCGTCTCTGTGTCTGCAATCGGCTCAGCAGCAGATCATGAAGGATCGCTGGATGAATGTAGGTTATGAAGATGATGACCTAAAACCCTACATTGAGCCTCAACCAGACTACAAAGACCCCAGGAGAACAGGTGTTTGTGTGTGTTTGCATCTCACACATTTCAAATAGTCTAGATGTTACAGTAAAACATAAATAAAATTGGGGAATGTTAAATATAATAAAATGACATTGTGTATGTTTCACCCACTCAGACATAATGCTTCAGATGGGTTTCTCTCAAGAAGAAATCGAGGACTCTCTCGTCAAACAAAAGTACAATGAAGTCATGGCCACATACCTGCTGCTCGACTATAGGAATTCAGAGGTACCCAAATACATGAACACACTCACACATGAACACACTCACACTTTAATCAATGCAAACATAGGTGACCAGATCTGATCTTTGAAAATCTCTACTTACAGCTTGACGAGGGGGTCAACCTGTCATTAAAGCCACGCCCAGGAAGTGACCTCACTAACAGCAACGCCCCTTCTCCACCTCATAAGGTACAGCGCAGTGTGTCTTCGACTCAAAAACCTGCCAGAAGATCAACAGATCAGGGTGAGTTCATTGGAAGGTTTTATGGGTTACATTTATTTATTTATTTTAATTTTATATTGTTTGTTTTATTAGGAAAGAATAGTAAGTGGACGGAAAGCCAATTTTTTTTTAGGTTGAAGTGCTCAGAAAAGAGATATTGTACATACATACACCCATAAGTTTGACTTTCTTTCACCCTGTTCAGGCTCATACTCGAAAAGGCCTCAGGGAGAAAACAAGCATGGAGTGGAGGATTCTGGGAGGAAAGGTTCAAGTAGCTCCACCAAAGTTCCACCCAGTCCGGTTATCTCCAGCGAACGTAAAAAGAGTTCGACACCCTCTACAGTAAGTCTGGATCAGTTTAGTGGTATATTTCTTAGGATTATGGTTAGGTTAGTGTAAATTATGGTTAACATTTGGGTTCTGGAAGCGCATTCCACCATGTATATAAATTTAGTTTCTGTAAACTGCTGATTACTTTTTTGTATTATTTAAAATAGAAATGGCCAATTTGTCATTCACAGCTATTTTTTATTTTTTTTATTTTTTGCATAAAACAACGAAAAAGTTTTTATACTAATCATTTTCATTCATTTTCCTTCGGCTTAGTCCCTTTATTCATCAGGGGTCGCCACAGCGGAATGAACCGCTAACATATCCAGCATATGTTTTACACAGCAGATGCCCTTCCAGCTGCAACCCAGTACTGGGAAATACCCATACACTCTCACATGCAGTGAATTGAATTTATTCAGTTCACCTATACGGCATGTCTTTGGACTGTGGGGGAAACCGGAGCACCCGGAGGAAACCCACGCAAACACGGGGAGAACATACAAACTGACCCAGCCGGGACTCGAACTGGTGACCTTCTTGGTGTGAGGCGACAGTGCTAACCACTGAGCCACCATGTCGCCCTACTAATAATTTTATAGTAATTAATTATAAAAGACTCTTTTAATGTTTTTTATAAATGGACACACGTTGATTAAAAATCTTTACAAATCCTACATGCATTACAAATAAAACATTAAATAAAGGTAAAAAGGGATAAATGAGAATATACAAATGTATGTCCAATCAGAGGTTAGGGCTTTGAGTTGATGAGAATCAGAAAATTAAAAGAGAGCAGCTTTTCAGTTGGTTCAAAGTTCATTGAAGCAACCATTTTAAAAGCTGAAGTGATTTTATTTTTCTATTTATTACTTAGAATATATATATAAATATTATGTTCATCACTCAGCATGAATGCATACATTCGTCACAGATCTCTCTTTTAAAGTAATATTTTCTATAGGATGCTTTATAATAATCTACTTGTGCATATACATAAGATCAGTGAGTACCAAAGCCCAAACTGGAGCTAATCTGACAAAATAACTTAAGATCACAGTCCAAAAATTGGTACACTCAAATTACTGTTTAGGAGAAATATTAAATAGAATTTTAATAAACAGAACAAATCAAGAGAAACATAAAAATAGACATTTAGTTAAAATTTTGGGTAACACCTTTAGAATAATGGCCCATTACTTAATGTTAGGTAATGTATTTACTAACATTAAGTATGAATAATTGTATAGGATTTATTTATCATAGTTCAACATTAACGCACTAAAAACGATATATTGCGCATCCTAATTGCTACTATTAGCTCATCAACCAGTAACTGAAAATAACACTTGTTTAGCTGCATTTCGACCTGTGACTTTCATGTGGGCGACAGTCTTGTGTACTTTCCTAATCATGTGCCAACCTCTTGCCATTTTCATTCTCAACTGACAAAAAAAAAGTCAAAACTTGTTCAACTTTTAAAACAATACAAAAAAGGGGGAACTGCATCAATTACACCGTTTATCTAGACCGCATGCTTGTTGATCTTTTACAAGCTGAAATGAAACAATACGCAAAGCAGCACTGAAGAGCACTCGTGCTTATCAACAGCACTAATACAGCACCAAAGTCACGTCATGTTCTTTAGTTCGGTTTCCATGTACTTAAAGAACATGTAATTACATTATGGATTGAGGAAGCTTTTGACATAATAGCAGGGTAATTTTTAAACATCTTAACTGCCGCTTACTCTGTTCTCAGTTACACGAGGTGCTCTGGAAAATCCTGCTGATATTTTTCAGGCAGCAGATGGTTGGCAGGGTTTGCCCAGGGTTGAAGTGCACTCTCTGACTGAGAGATCTTTGGCACGACTTTTTTTTTTTTTTTTGCTTTCCAGTTATTTCTGAGAAAACGCAACAGAGGATGCTATTTTCAGCTTTCACGGACCACATCATACTTGGAATTTCTGTGTTTTTGCGCCTTTAGGAAGCGTGGCTTTTTCATTTGTTCTCAATGGACAGTTGAAACGAAGCTGTTTAATGTAGGCCCTGTTTGAGGACTGGCCAAGTAGTAGCTCTACCGCAGGCTGGATGGATAAGAGAGCGAATTTTCACGTCTTGAGTAATGGAAAGAAATGGGTTTTATTTCTAGTTTGTCATTAAACGTTCACCCAGAGTACATAGCAGGGTTGTCCTTTGCACACTCGACTGCCGTCGTGATCCACCAGCATGCTTGGATTTGCTGTCACAGTTCTATTGTTAGTTAATACAGACTAAGAATAATCTAGGTAATAGATGTTGCTATAAAATGTTATTTGTTAATTATACACTAATGTTTGTTCTGTAAGTCTATTAGTGGTTATTATTGATTTAATCACAGAAAAAGCACCATGTTTTGATCAACAGTCCTAATAACTACTAATATTTAAGAATAATTTGACATTTTAATTATTTTCTTTTTATTTTCTGTATGTCTGTCTATCTGTCTATCTATCCATCTATCCACCTATCTATCTATCTATCTATCTATCTATCTATCTATCTATCTGTCTGTCTGTCTGTCTGTCTGTCTATCTGTCTTTGCTCTTCATTTATTAATTTGTTTTGGTTATTTTATTTGTTTAGTGTAGTTTTATTTAACAGTAACAACATGGCTTCCTGTTTGTGTGGCATCAGAAGCCAAACTGTTAAACATATACTTGTGAAATGGCCTATTTTTAATATATTAAATAATATATAGTATAATAAATAATAGATTTTTATCTGGAGAGACTTTAAATGAAATATTTTTAAATGTAAATCCTTCCAAAATTGCTCAATTTTGATCAAAAGTTAACCTTAAAAAACTGATTTAGATTTTTGTCTTGTATATTATTATTATTTATGTATTTTATATTATGCATTATTTATTGCTGGTGATGTCTTTTTAATGTTATAATTTTTGATTGTTTTAGAAAAGTGACATTTATAAAATGTGGTAAATTTGATCTGGTTTTTGCCATGAAATAGCCAGAGAAACTTTTTATGGCAATGAATTCAAAACTCTCTCTCCTGTGTGTGTGTCATTTCAGAATAGTATCCTGTCCACGGGCACAAGCCGCAGCAGAAACTCCCCTATTTCTGAGAGAGCCACTCTGGGAGTGCAAAACGGCAAGGACAGGTACACCCAGAGCCACTCACACATCTGATGAAAGATTGTTTATCTCAGCAAAGGCAAAGTTCAGGAAAAAAAACACTTACCTTTCTCCTGTGTCTCACATATATGGGCACAGTTTATCCTTATAGATAAGATCACTAACAAGACCAGTCTGCAGTTTTCTGTCATTTACACCACACACATACTGTGTACACACACACAGTCTACATATCTCTACTATATCTTTATACCGTTGGACATTACCTGCCATGGAGCCCAAACTGACATTTATTAAATCCCCATAAACCTTGCCAGACTCTCATACATCATCTACATTATTGATGCCAAGAGTACCATCTCAACCAGTCCCACACACTAATAGGGAACAGGGAAAAGGCCATTTATTTATCTTGAAAACAGTTTAATTGCCTTAATAATTGCTTAAATCGGTGAAGCGCTGAAAATGCAAACATAACACTGATAAAATGTCATCTAAGCCCCTTATAAACCTCCCACAGTCATCGCTTCAGACGCAAAGTCAATCACCCTTTGCTTCCTGTGCACCTCTGACCATTGATCCATCATAACTCCTCCCCCTTCAGGACTCATTTTGCTGCTTATGCTCACACTCCACACACTCCAGTGTCTTCACTGTATCAGTTATGCATAAGCATATGCAGGAGATGTATTTTGAAAAAAGCAGAGATAGGGCTTTCTGCATACAGGAGTAATGTTTTGCAAAGATGGTGTCGTCTTATTGGCCAAAGCTTACAGCATTACAAACTATGAAGTTGCTGCAATTCGTCATGAGTTTAATCAATTGTACTAAAAATAAAAATTGTATGAGTTTTATAAGTTGTGAGAACTTAATTGTGCATTTCCAGTGCAGAAAGCCCTATGCCATTAATCATGACGAAGGCTTGTTCAGACCAAGTGTAAATAAACAGGGATGATGACATTTTATAAGGAAGCAACACTGTAAAAAATGTTGGGTTGTACACAATTTCTTCATGTTATCCCAACACAAATTGATAAAGTTAACGTTTTTACAAATTTAAGTGGATTGAACAAAGCAATTTAGGTGTCACATCATGGACCAAATGTCATTTTTGTGTCTGGTATTCTTTTGAAACTTGGTGTGAACAAGCCTTTAGCTGCTGTTATTAGAGTTGTGCTGTGCTGCTCTATGGGTGGATATCTGTAAGTATGTTAGAGACACTGTATTAAAGACCCCATGAACTCAGATTGTGCAAGAGCAACACTCTTTTCTAATATAGTCTTAATCTAGAATGTATCAAATCATGTGCCATACACTAAATGTTAAACAAGATCCTGTTAAAGTTGTGAATATTGCAATCTTTCAAAAGAGAACTGCTTTCGTCAAACTGTTTTCATGGGGTCTTTAAGAGTTTTAACCATTAGTCCTTTTAACGCTCCTGTAGGTTTTGTGTGTGTTTTCTCATGAGCTTATCTGAAGGCATTCAGGCGGTGTGTCGGGTTAAATATTCCCCACACATCCTTCTTCCTCTCTCTCTCTCTCTCTTTCTTTCTTTCTCTTTCTCTCTCTTTCTCTCTCTCTCTCTCTCTCTCTCTCTCGCTGCTGGTTTGTTTGTCTTTGTTTTGTTTTTTCTTCTGTCTGTGCTGTGTGAAGGTGTGCAATTTTGTATGAAATGTTTTGTAAATGTGTGTGTGTGTGTGTGTGTGTGTGTGTGTGTGTGTAGCTTTAAATGGATTAGGGTGGCTTGTGATGGAAAAAAGCACCATTAACTCTGTTGTAAGGTTGCTCTAGTTGTCTGTAATAGGCTTAGCTTCTCTCTGCCACATAGCAAGGTGATAGCATGTTATTTCTCCACCACAAGCTCGACTAATCCTTGCATAGTGGTGCGCACGCGTGTGTATGAGTGTGTGTGTGTTTCTTTTGTGCTTTTCTGTGAAATCAGCACTCTGTTTGACCTCTTTCTCCATCCCTCCCCCTCTCTCTCTTGTACCATTCACCACTGTCTGCAGCTTTATAAGATCCATCTATCTGTCTGTCTGTCTGTCTATCTATCTGTCTGTCGTTTTATCATTTTATCTGACAATTTGTCACCCACTTGTCGATCTATTCCTATTATTGCTGTCTGTTGTTCAATCTGTTGCTCTATTTTATCTGTCGCTCTCTGTTGCTCTATCATCCATCTATCTATTCCTCTATTGCTGTCTGTTGTTCTACCTGTCGCTCTATTTTGTTTCTGTCTGCTTATCACTGTTTATCTAGCTGTTATTCTGTTGCTTAATCTATCATTTTATCTATTGCTCTGTCTTTCATCTGTCGCTGTGTATGCCGTTTCTGTCAGTTGCTCTGTTCGTTGCTCTATCTGTTCACTTGTCATTCTGTTTTGATATCAGTCTATCTGTTACTTTATTTCTCTGGCCATCTCTTTATCAGTGACTATCATATCTATCACTCACTTATCCATCTGTCTATTGCTATATTTTGCTCTGTTTTGTCTATATATTTATTAGTATATTTGAAGAGTTCAGATGCAAGTGCACAAGTGCTGTCTGACAATGAACATTTTTCTCAGCCTCCTTTGTTTATGTTGAGTTATTTCACTTTAAAGACCATGAAAAGGACGTATTTGTTGCCATAAAACTGATATTATTAAACCTACACACAGGAGTCTGATAAAAATGCTCATTTTAGAAGAAAATTTCAGACGGTATTTAGAGGTTTTTGCATCTGAACTCTTTATTTATATTACTCTGTCGGTCGGTCTGTCTGTCTATCTAGCTCTAGTCTATCTAGTCTGTCTTTCCTAATTATCTTTGTCTCTTGGTCTGTCTGTCAGTCTGTTTGTCTCCATCATGCTTTCTAATGTGTGCAAAGTGTTGTTTCTAATGGAATGCTTCTCCCTCCCTCCTTGCCTCCACACATACGCGCACACATTTGTGTTTATGTGTGTGTGGATTTGTGCGTGTGTGTACGGAGGGGCTGCTCTCTCTCTCCCCCTCAGCCTGAGCACCCCTGGGTCCCGCGCCTCCACGGCCTCGGCTGGCCCTGTGCTCTCTTCATCCTCCTCTTCCTCACGCACCCGCCATCACAAGTCCCTGTCCACCTCCGCCCATCCCAGTCCCGCAGACCTGCACTCACACCGGCCCAGGCAAGTCCCCTCGCCGCCAAAGAGTAAAGCCAAAAGGAAACCAGTCATATCATTGTACTACTGTACAGTGTCGCATAGAGTGATGAAATCTGCAGCATGCCTCGAGGGGTTTATACATTCTTAGAAATTGTGTACTTGGCAGGGTTGCAGGAAGCTAGGAGATGGATAAATTCTATTGGATACATTTTCAGTTCCCTTCTGAAAAGACCAGAAGACCAGTTACACAGATAATGATACTCTGGAAAGTTCAGCCAAAAATGAAATGTCATCATTTACTTGCCCATGAGTAATTTATTCACCCATGAGTTTCTAATTTTTATGACTTTCTTTTTTCTGTGCACAGCAACAACACCAAAAATTATATATATCAAAACTAATTTGAACAAAAAACAATTGAAGTCAAAGTTGGTTTGTATACCACTGACTTTCTTTTTATGGACAATGTGTGCCATATTTTCATTTCCAGTATGGAAACTTTATTAACCTTTTTTTTTTTTGGTCAACCAGTTTTATGGGCAAAAAAGTAAGTCAATTTTATTTTAGGCTCCACTGACTTAAATTTAATGAAAAAACATGTATATATTTTTAATTGTGTCAAAAAAGGTCATAGCAATTTGGGAGCCTCACCCTAAAAATTATGTCACAGTTTTCATTTTTGAGTGAACTAGCAGGATTTTATTAACCAGCAAGACTTTCTTGGTCAACCAGTTTAACTGGCAAAAAAACAAGCAGCTACATCTGTCATAAACAAGCTTTTTTTCAGTGACAAAAACATTCTTATTACACCTCATGAGTGATTTAATATGTGGTGTAAATGGTGCTACCTGGCTATTGAGAATAAGGAGAGTGATACTGTTTCCTTAGATTCTTCCTAAGAACCTTAAAATAGTATGCATTGTGGATGAATTCTAATATAATTACACCAACTCTGCCTTACTTTACTTTACATCCCCCCCATTTAATATTTCCTGTCCTCATCACTTTAAAAATTGCACAAATACAGCCACATTTTGACAGCTGACCATATCAGGAACACATGATGAATTGTGGCGCTGCAGCTAGGGCAGCGTGGCGTGTGAATGGCTCGTGTTAGCCTGTTAGTGCTGCTGTAAGTGAATGGCTGGTCTGTTGCATGCAGTGAGCTGAGCCTCTTCTGAGCGTGGTTGGGGACCATTGATAGAAGGTACCGCTGCTCTGTTACGTTGTCTCTCTCACCACTGTGTGCTTCTCTGCCCCCTGTGCACTTTCTCCCCTCTGGAGTGAAGCAGACCTCAGTGCAAGGGCCATATATTCAGACCTGAGCACTGTATATATGGGTGAGGGAGTGAGGAATCGTGTACAGCACAGCACATAGTGTGGCTTATTCTGTCTCTCAGGGTCCTTTCACGTGACTCGCGTCGGGACACAAGAGCTGACCTCCACATGGAAGCAAACAGAAAAAACTGCTTTTGTTAAAACAATTTGAATTGAACTGATTTCTTGCAATGGCAGAGTGATGGATTTGATTCCCAGGAAATGCATGAGCTGAACTTATTTGACATCTTCAATGTCAAATGTTTAAATGTGAAGCCCCAAGTAAATTCATTTGAAGTGCACAATAGGGTTATGTGTACAGTGCATGTGATGTGACAAATTTATCATAGGCCCATTGCAAGTATAATCTAATTTTCATATATGTGCTTCAATTTTTATTTATTCTTCAAGGTGTCACATTTGAGCCAGGTTGTTGGAAAAAAATGGAGACATAAAAAGAACATCAAACTACTAAAGACAGATACAATATAGATACCCAATTGCATACATTGGCGAGTGTATGTGTGAGGTGAATATCTGCAGTTCTAGTTTGAATTGTGTTATAAATTAAACAACTTTATCACTAATAACCTTTGTAGAGAAATGGAGAAGACATTGGACAGGAACAAATCTTTCTAATGCTCATGTGTTGAGCATGCGCTTAAATGAAATAAAATAGCCAATCTACTCTACTGCAAAATTGCAATTTGGCAGAATTAAAGTTTTTAGTTTTTTTTACTTCTGTTAAGAGATCAACTTAAACTTTTCAGTGCAGCAAAATGCAGAAACTTTTTTGTCTGTGAAAGTGAAACAAATGAGTAATGTAGTTTTTGACAATCTGTGTGTAAGTAAACATATTTTACATATTTGACACTTTTATTCAACGCCACTTATATTGCATTGAAGTTACACCTTTTATCAGTTTTGGCTTTCCCTGGGAATCGAACCTACAACCTTGGCATTAGCACCATGTTTACTTTAGTAATGTAGCAAGACATAAAGTGGGTTCATCAATCTTAACTGTCTCAGGACTCATGATTTTTGCATCATAACTGCCAAAGTAATGATACCACATGCCCTAATCATCACTGGCTTAGCTTTGAAAGGTCAGGTGTTTTCATTTCAGTGCAATCCAGTGTTGATAGCAAAACTGTAACTTAATGCTTTTCCTCATAGTGTGAGGAACCCTTATGTGAGTTCCGTATAAGGGCCTTTACTTTGACACCTTTGTTTGCCACTATGAAAATCTCTGCTCCAACAAGAGAGCATATGTTTGTAATATATATAAATGGTACTACATGCATGTCTTATAAATTTCATGTGTGTTCAAAAGATGTGTTTTCCATGCAGATGGGTTTTCACAGTGGGCTGGGTTTGATACCTAAAGAGATGGTTCACCCAAACGTGAAAATACTTTCATCATTTACTCGCCCTCCAATTGTTCCAAACCTGTTTGACTTTCGTTCTTCTGTTGAACACACACAAAAATATTGGAAACTCATACTTATTGACTTCCATAGTGTCTTATCTTACTGCTGGAATGGTGGAATGGCTTCCAACATACTTCGAAAATATCTTCTTTTGTGTGTTCAACAGAAGAAAGAAATTAAGAATGTTTGGAGGCACTTGAAGGTGGGTAATTGACAAGTAAATGTAAATTTTTTGGTGAACTGTCCATTTAAAGTTCTGTTTATATTTGCAGAGTGATTGCTGATGTGTTATTTGTCCTATTTAGCATACTGTGGTGTTACCATGAGAATTTTTCCTTAAGTCCATTGCTTGGTTGTTGTGTTTCTGTGTTATTTTGTGCGGTCAGAATTTGTAAATGAAGTTTTCCTCAAATTTGCCCCTTATTCTTGATTCATGGTATAGTGATAGATTTGGACAAACTCCCAGTGATGTGCAGTGATTCAGGTCCCAGTTTACTCCACCCTGTAGTGTTAGTCATGACCTGTTGTGAATGTTTATGTAAAAACGGTTTCAGAACATAATTTTAGCCAATGTATTGGGGTCATTCATGGATTTGAAGGTAAGTGATGGTGCAAAAAAACAAATGTAAAACTGCAGATTCCCAGTTGTTAACCCATAGTCAACATGAAATGATGCTCATAATGCATTTTACTTCCATATTGTGGATTTTTTTTTTACTAAAATCTTTTAAATGAAAAATAAAACAAAACATTTCAAAGTATATTTAAAAACTGTAACAGTAGAATATTTCAGTGATACAAAAATAACTGATTTGAAGAATTGTTTGGAGCGTAAAAATCTGTTCTACTATTAAAAATATTTCATATATGTTTTATATTTTATTATAATATAAAAGTATAACATGCACAATTAATCATGAAACAGTAAGGCCAGAAATGTGAAAATAAATAGGTTTGACTTAGAAAAAAAAAGAATTAAGTTGTCAAAGCGAACCAGTGTAAGTAACCGTGTGACACCAGCAGCTACAAAAATGGCCATAAATGGGATGATAATCTGCGACCCATGTATAGAGCTTATCATAGTTCGTGATTTCAAACGCTATGTTTTTGAGAAGGGTCCACTTCCTGGCTGAAGTGGCTGGACAGTGTTTTGTTAATCTAGCTTTGGCAGGTTGAGTCACCCAGAGTCATGTGACCTCTCTGGCTCTGCCTGTGTCAGTTGGCAGCTGGTTCTGGTTAGGTTCTACTACACTGGTTGGCACTTGAACAGATGTTGACTTGGACCTGACATGGTTGGGTGAGATTTTCACTGATAGTGTGCAGAAAGGATAGTGATGGGGAAGATGGTCCATTTCTCTCTCTCTCTCTCTTTCTCTCTCTCTCTCTCTCTCTCTCTCTCTCTCTCTCTCTCTCTCTCTCTCTCTCTCTCTCTCTCTCAATTCAATTCAATTCAATAATTGCTTTATTGGCATGACAAATGTTACAAATGTATTGCCAAAGCATTTATAAAGTTTACATTAAAAAATAAATAAATAAATAAATAAAAGAACATACATATATTTTAAAAAGCAAACAGTAAACACAGTAAATAGTAGTAGTAATAGTAGCAGTAAAAAAAAGATATATACACATAATAATTAAATAAATAATATATCATATTATTATTATTCAATATATCATATTATTAGTCAATATATCATATATTATTCAGTATCTCTCTCTCTCTCTCTCTCTCTCACACACACACACACACACACACACGTTTTAAAATATCCCTTATCTATGTGTTTCTGTGTTGTGTATTTGAGATTAAGCAGATAAAAAGATATGTTGGGTTATAGATATGATGTCTTGTTCTCTTTTCTGCAGTCAACATATTTTATTATTTTACGATTACATAACATAACTGACTAGAGCACTGCAAGAGCTTGAACACAGCTACAGATACAAAAATCATTGTTTTTGAAGTTCAACATGGATTTATGTAGATTGCTTCATTAATGTATAAAACATGTATTTGTGTTGTTTTTATATGTATGTTTTTTCTGCAGACATAAATGGTGAAAATCAACCTTTCATGCCTATTTTATATTGTTTTAAATATTATGAAATGCATTTTTATTATTTATTATTTTTAAAATTTTATTATTAAAGTTATTATCAGTTGTATTAAAAACAAAATTGCATTTAAAATATGTTTATGGACTGGCTAAAAGTGCCATTAAATTAGTGATACCATAAAATAGATTCTGGCCTGGCTTTTATTGTACAGCATTTTAGTCTTGTGGTCATTTGATTTTTAATGCATTGTTGTCGTAAAAATGTCAAGAATTTAAAAAAATTACAAAAATGACAGTAAATAAATATACATTTTTAAACATGTGAACGTTTTGAAGTGAATCCTACCACGTTCTCATCTTTTTTTTTCTTTCTTTTTGTTTGGGGAAAATTTGCTTTGTCACAGTGATCCCCCACAGAGAGCACCTGGTGCCTCCCCATCAGCCCACAATATCAGCAGTGCAGCTGGGACGGACCGTACCAATTTCCCCAGAGGGGTGCCCACCCGCAACACCTTTCACCTCGGCCAGCAGCGGGGAGCACGAGACCAGCAGGGCTCTCCTTACCACGGAGCTCCCGCCTCCCCTTCCCTGTCACACGGGAACAGCCAACAACGAAGACCCGCAGCTTCTGGCATCTTCAGCAAATTCACCTCCAAGTTTGTGCGCAGGTGAGACAGACCGAGTGTTTGATAAATCATTAGATTGACGTGAAGCTGGAGGATAGACAGAAATCGCTGGTTTTTGGAGGTGTTAATGGCACCAGAAGCCCGATGGCGGGTGGTGTGAGGATGAGTGTGATGAATGCTGGGTATTTTCAGCGGTTATAGATGGATTAGTTAGTGATGGAAAAGAACAGAATGAGACTTGAAGACAAAGCGAAAGACGAGCACACTGACACATCAGCACATTCTCACACCTTCTGCTGAGGGCCGTTTCATAGGTGTCCGTCAGTTCATTCAGTTACCATATAGAAATCGACTAAAGCTGTTGTCAGCTTCTGATCAAACAAGTAGATTTATCCTTGCAAAGCATTTTGATCGTTCAGCAGGATATTATATTGTCAAAATTTCACCCTCGAATTCAGATCTTCATAAGCCAATCAAAGCACTGTCAGTCCCCACAATCCCAACACGAATCTCAGCTCATTTAAACACATGCAGATTTCTCATCAGTTTCATCATCTTTGTCTCCAAGTTCTAGCACACACTCCCAACACATTTCTACCTTTTCCGCACCTCCGTGGCGACAGTATCCTTGGTAACAGCTGAGGTATTGCATTCCCCTGCTCTATAAATACTTGTGGAGGGGACACCTTGGCATCCACTCACTAGTACCACCATAGCAGTTTGCCAAAAAGCCTGCTTACGTTATGTGCTATACTGATACATTTCCATATCACAAAACTCACGCTTAAACTGCTATTCTCTCGCATGCCGTTTGAGGAACACCAGTCGTTTCATTTGTATTCATTCTCCCATTTCAAAAGGAAAAAGTGAAGTAACAGATGACATTGTGTTTTGTCTGTGTGCATATCTGTTTGTGTCCTTTTGTATGTATATTCAAGCTAGTGTGCGACCATTTTAGTAAAGGCCAATTCACTTCTCCGACAGATGCAGACAATCTCCAGATTACAGCACATCACTTCTTAGACAATCTATGACCCGACAACAACAACAACTCATGCATATTTAGCTGCGAATACAAGCTTCGACAGACATTGACAGATGTAATATGCTCATTTGACAAAACTCGACAAAGTGACTGTTGGAGTCTGTGTCTGTCAGTGGTGGGAACTGGCTTTTGAGGAAACATGTTTACTATGTGGCATTCACAACCCTTTTTACTTCTGCAATATTTACATCTTTCAAATTAGACTTAATATCAGAATGGGGGTATGTGAATTGGCATTATCCAATATGTAACTTATATAAAATAAAAATAAAAGAAAATAGAAAATAAAAGCACTCATTGTAAGAATTGAATGTATGATGAAGCCTATTGAAGTGGCCCTGAAATTCAATTTATGAAAGCTAATACAAATATCGTTGTACGGTTTTTGCCATTTATCCAAATATCAGCGTGTGAGCATGATTGCAAATACAAACCTACTTTATTCATGATGGACTTCAACCAGCCAAAGTACCTGGTAAAAACATTAAAATATATATATATTTAAGAAAAAAAACATTGAGATACCATATACTCAATATCGCACACCCCTGCATCAGAATTGTATTATAAGTGAAAGAGAAATTTGAGAATTACATGCTAAAACGGGGGCCAGGCGCAGTGGGTAGCACTGTCGCCTCACACCAAGAAGGTCGCTGGTTCGAGCCTCGGCTGGGTCAGTTGGCATTTCTGTGTGGAGTTTGCATGTTCTCCGTGTTGGGGTGGGTTTCCTCCGGGTGCTCCGTTTTCCCCCACAAGTCCAAAGACATGCGCTATAGGTGAATTGGGAAAGCTAAATTGTCCGTAGTGTATGTGTGTGAATAGAAGTGTATGGGTGTTTCCCAGTGATGGGTTGCAGCTGGAAGGGCATCCGCTGCGTAAAACATATGCTGGATAAGTTGGCGGTTCATTCCACTGTGGCGACCCCAGATTAATAAAGGCACTAAGCCGAGGGAAAATGAATGAATGCTAAAACGGACCTTAATGTGGGCAATAATGCCTGTATTTTAAATGTGATGTTTAATTGGTAAATTTCTGCATCCTTTATTATACTACATAATATTTCAGGATCATTAACGGTGAAACTTAAGACTAGAGTATTGGCTGCTGAAAATTCAGCTTTGCATTTCATAAAATAAAATAAATAAAAATAGAACACCACAGTAATATTGCACAAAAAATTGCTGTTTTACTGCATTTTTGATCAAATAAATGCAGCCTTGGTGAGAATTACACAACAAAATAAAAATATATACCGCCCACAAACCTTTTGAACTTTTGATTGGTAATTTGGCTATAAATTACAGCTTTTATAACTATTTTTCATTGACAGGGTTGCATTGCCTACGACAATAAATCTGAAACAAAGTCTACTGTCCGTTGGTTAACATTTTCACCACCCGCATGGCCTAGTTCAGCCTTAAATGCTAATCATTTCAGATGTGGTGCTAGATAAAGAGAAGTTATGACAGATTTTTGTTTTCTGTGTATGAATTTGCATTGATTAATTGTGCATAGTTACTACACTGACATTCTATTCTTAGTCACGTTGTGATATGTATTAAGTAAATTGGGTCAGTTCTGATTTCATGTTGGTTGTAACAATACTTCAAGATTAGGCAGTTTAACTCTACCTAGTTTGTGTAAGCATTCCACACCTTTTATAAATGTTAATAATTAACTTAATAGTTTAATCGCATGTAATGACCCCGATTACTAATGTGAGTTGCTCATATTTAAATGGATAACCTGTCAAATAACCTCACACTGATAGTCGTTTTTGTGTCCAGGGCCACCCGATGACATTTCTATTTTTTTATTTGTTTTCAATTTACACATATATTTCTTTCCTCTTTTTCTTTTTTTATTTTACTTTTGTTTTGTAGAAATCTGTCACTCAGATTCCCCAGAAGGTAGGCAACGTTGAACCCAACCACCCCTTTGTTTAAGGCTTGTTTTGACCTTTTTATTTATCTTTCCTCGTTCTTTGTCTACACCCCTCAGTATGTTCTGTGATTGGCCCTTTTCCCCTGGTTGTTTATTTTGTTTGCAGTGTGATGACCAGCACTAACGACCAACTTTAACCATAAAACCAGCACTGCCCTTCACTTTCCTCAGTAACAGCCAGTCTTTCCTGGCCGTCTCCATCCTTTAATTTCCCCTGGCTGTCAGTTTACCTGGTGATCAAACCCGTGTGGCCCAGATTCTGTGTGCATCACCCAGTGTTTCTGCCTGCTCAAATATCACAGAGCTTTTGAAAACAGATGTCATATTTAAAATGGCTAATAGAATGTGACATCATGGAAATTCATAAGCAAAGTTGATACACTAGAGTGGACTACACTGGATACACTATAGTTTGGGCTCAGTAAGTTAATAGTTTCATTTTAAAGCTGACAGTAAAAATTGTCATCACAAAATGTAGCACTGATTCCATGAAATAATAAGAAATTAGCATAATAAAATTATTTCTAAGGGGGTATGTGGAAGGCTAGAGAAATGCCACAAATGATTAGTTGCAATTTAGTTATTTCACTTTAAAAAGTAAGTAAAGATGTTGCCTTAAAAGCGAGAAGTTGACTTTACTTTAAAAAAAGGGAGTAAACCTATTGTAACTTCGAACTGTTATTACGAAATTGTAAGTTTTCCTATAATTATGCACTTAGTTAATTTAATGCAATGTGTTTACTCACTTTTTTTTTTAGAAAGGTCAGCTAATTGATTTAAAAGCAACTGATTTCAGCAACTGAAGTCAACTATTTGCTTTTCATGTAAAAGTGCAGATTTGCTGTAACAATAATAAATTGAATTTAGAAATATATAAATATATATAAATAAAAATGCAGCCTTGTTGAGCACAACCATCTTCTATCAAAAACATTTGTAAAAATTCTTACAAACTCCAAAAGTTTATCAGAACTGTTTTGGCACAGATTAACTTCCTCTTTTTGACTAGTAGAGGAAGTCATTGAACATCTGAGTAAAAATGGGAAACAAAATACTATTAGCAGTCATCAGTAGTCCATGTAAATGGAGGAATTCCATTATGATAAACACAGTAAAGATACCGCATGTAATGTCAGATATTGTTCAGAGCTGTGAATTTCAAAGAAAACAGGTTGAAAGATGACAGAGACTGATGGTTATCTTGTACAGAAACATTTCTTCTCTTCGTCTCTCTGTCACTTGCTCATTAACAATGACAGCAGCTCCAGAAGCTGAGACCAGCCAGCTGTCAGGCTTTGTCCTGCTCAAACACCTAAAACCAAACTTCTTCATTGCACGCCTATCTGTTTGTTTGTATCTGTTTCTCTTTCTCTCTTTGTTCAGGCGCCATTCCTTGACTCACATACACACACACAGGCACCTGGTGAACGGACGCCACCATCTGTTTGAAGTCACTAACCACTTGAATTAACGGTCATTTTTCCTTCCACTGACATGATTGTATTGAAAAGCCTGTTTATGTTGAAGTAACTGAACTACTGAAGTGATGCAAGGTGCTTGTTTTCGAGACCACCAGAGGGCGCAGGTGAGCAGTTTATAGGAGGTGAAATATAAATCTTTGCGCCCTCTGGTGGCTAAGCTTGTATTTTTGTGATTCATGGTTTGTGACAACCAATTATTCTTCGCAGGATTCGTCCGATTTAATGGTTCATGTTTCTTTCAGAAATTTAAACGGAATGTATGCTGCTTTGCTTCTTTTTAACCATTTGTGTCAAAAGTTTTGTAATCTCTCCGTGTTTTATCCTGACTGAGTTTGCGTGTTTCTGTCGTCTGTGTGGTGTTTTTTTTCTGACAGTGATGTCAGTCTGCTAAGGGCCTGTTTGTCTGGTGGTGGTTTTGTTTTTGGGATGCTTGTGTGCTCGGCCTGACAGACTGTAGGGGCAGGTGACTGTCGGATTTGAGTTGTTACCATGGTGATGGGGCTCAGTAGAATCTTTTAGAGCATCTTGAACAGACCTGCATCATTCCACCCTACTTTATGTTACTGAAGCAGTCTGTCCGATTCATCTGTTCATTGGCATTAAAACATGCTTGTTTCCAGATGCACACAGTAATTGCATGAGTGTGCATTTTGAATTGTTGTACCATTATTTTAAAATGAATGCATTATAAATGTATTAAAGGAACATCACACACTGTCGTACACAATAAATATCAGCACAGCTGTGAGAGAGTGAAAATAGAGTAGCGCATAAACCCCCCCCGAAAAACTTGGGACATTTTCTAAAATGCAATGAAATCAGGAAACTGTGATTTGTTCATTCTCGTTAACTTTTATTTAATTCCCAAAAGTATTTTTAATTTTAATTAAGGTTAAAGAGAGCAAACAAATCACATATTCATGATTGTGTTGCATTTTACAAAGTGTACCAGCTTTTTCTGATTTTAGGTAGTAAAATTGAAAGCATTTTTAAAATAGGAACAAACAACTGAATTGGTGGAATGAAGGTTCTGGAGGGGTAAATGTTTTTTGTGGTGCTGGACATTGTCCCCCTTTCTGCTCACTGTACTCAACAAGTTAAACTAGAACTCAAACTAAGACTAAACCTGTTGCAATTTTTTTCGAGGAGCCCCTATGAGGGAGAGGGTCAAGAGGAGGGGAGCAGGTGAGAACAAAACCCAAGGATTTCTTCATTGGACCTAATCAGTAGATCCTTAGAGGTGTAATTGGGCAGCAAAGTGGCTTTTAAATGGTTGATAATTGGTTTCAAACAAATATTAGTAGAGACCAAGTGGGATTTAATTAGAGGATTAATTGCAGTGTGTTTGAGTGTGTGTGTGCGTGTGTATGCATGTGTGAGAGGGAGAGAGAAAGAGAGAGAGTCCCTTGGATATGTTTTGATTTTGATTTGATTCATAATTTCCTTCTGAAGTTTGTTTACAAAGAATGCATTTCACGTACTGCCTGTATCTTTGTTTCAAAAGGGCAAACACATGCACAGCTGAATGTTTTCTGACTTACAGTAATCAAATCTTTAATGTTCGAATCAAAATACATCTGCACTCTATCTCAGTCTCAGACATTTTAAACATGATCTTTAACAGGAACCAAAAGAAGTATTAGTGTTGTAATACATTTAAATATTTAAAATCACACTGCTGCCTTCAAGTCATATAATTGTTACGGGTTTAGCATAGATGCCACTACTGTCATCGTAATTATCATGACTGTTTGTCAACTTTTACAGTTTGCATTTTCTTGCCCCAACAATGTTAATCGCATGTAAATGAACAGCCGAAACACATAGGACTTTGCTGTTTAGCTGAAATTGTTCTCATGCAACACAACCCTAATTTTGTAGGTAATTTGGGTACTGCTGTGCTGATGGTGAATAGTGATAATACTGAAGGTTTTCATTAAATGCACAACTGCTAAAGACCACACAAAATCAAAACATTTTGATGGAGTAGATAAAGCATCAGTTACTCCTAACCCAATGTGCATTTTGTCCTTCAATTTCTGTTAAGCTCCTAGAAAAACGAAACATCAAATGTGTCATCTATACCAGTGTTTCTCAACCATGTTGCTGGATGACCACCAGCTCTGCACATGTCTCCTTAACCAAACTTACCTGATTCATATCATCAGCTCATTATCAGAGACTGAAAGACCTGTAATGGGTGTGACAGACAAAGGAGACATCCAAAACATAGTGTTGGTGGTCCTCCAGGAGCGTGGTTGAGAAACACAGATCTATACCAACTAGAATCAAACCGTTTTCTACATTCGTTAATAACTGTCCAAAAGGACTTGAAAGCAGTATTCAGTTCTTGATTGAGACTAGCACTACCCAACTCAACCTAATTTGGCTTGTCATTTTGCAACATTAAGGGATATCATATGTAGGGATAAAAGGAAGAGAGATTCAGAGCTTCTTACAGGTTTAAAGTCACACTAACATGCTCAGACTTCCCTCAGCTGTCATTTTCAGTCTAGAGTGAATAAAGCATCCAGTTTCTACATTCAGCACGTGAGGTGTTACTTCACATACAGACACTAGAAAGCCTCCAAGTTGAAAGGTGTTCATTTAAAGCAGAAGCCTTTCTCTGTTCCATGTGTTTGCACTTGAACATCTGCATGCATGCTCCTTTCCTCTGCAATATTTCCAGTTGTTTATTGCTGAATATCTCTCTCCAACCATGTCCATTGCCTCATCCTCTCTCTCTCTCTCTCTCTCTCTCTCTCTCTCTCTTCCTCTTCAACACACTCTATTTCCCTCAACCCTCCATTTTTTATTCTCAACAATTTCTCACTTTTCTCCCACGCACCTTCCCACATCCTCTTTGTTCTCTTGTTGCTTCCTTTCCTTCCTTGTTCACCCCCTACCGATGTTCTCTTCTCAACCTCCCCCACCTCCATCCTTCTCTGTCCATCCCTGTCTCTACAGATCTATGCTCAGCAGCGCAGAGAAGTCGGAGAAAACTAGCGTCGGGCCGGAAGATGAAAACAAAGATTCCTCCTCATCTCCGGGTGGCGGGACTCCTCCAGCTGCGCCAGTGTCCTCGCTTAAAGACCAGGCCAAACCTCGCTCTCTCCGCTTCACCTGGAGCATGAAGACCACGTCTTCTATGGAGCCCAGTGAGATGATGAAGGAGATTCGGAAAGTTCTTGACGCCAACAGTTGCGAGTACGAGCTGCGCGAGCGTTACATGCTGCTTTGCATGGCTGGCAACCCTGCCCGCGACGACTTTGTGCAGTGGGAGATGGAGGTGTGTAAGCTGCCCCGTCTCTCACTCAATGGCGTACGCTTCAAGAGGATATCTGGGACGTCCATTGCCTTCAAAAACATCGCCTCCAAAATCGCCAATGAGCTCAAACTGTGAGAGGAAAAAGAGAGAGAGATGCACAAATGCAAGTGAAAAAGTAGCATTTTAAAGAGTCTCTGAACAGGGATGAGTACTACTCAAACATGAAGGTAGATACAGAGAGAGGTATAGGATCAGATTCATAAAAACAGGAGGAAAAATAGCACACTGACCCATCAATCCTGCACATGATGAGGAGTTTTAGAAGGTGTAAACTCTGCAGGTTCTTTGTCCTGAATATGTTCAATTCAGAAAGGCGGCGAGTGCGAGTCTCTCGACACATCTTGTTTTCTGCTGAAAATGAATTTTGAACTCACTTCTGGTCTCTTCGTACACTTGCACACAAACGCACCAATTGCCTATTGAAGTGGATGGAGGATGAAATGCCAAACTTGACAGAGGGGTGGCCATTGACTTCAGACCCCAAAGTATTCATAGGTTGGAGGTGGATCATTTAGAAGCAAAGAATGATGTTTGTGGCCACTTCAGAGACACACACACAGACACACACACACACACACTCTCTTTCTGTTTATTTCTTCCTTTTAATCTGTCGACAGGGTTGCGGCTCACCATTTGTTCAGTAAGGGCCAGCGCACTTGATCAATACTGAGAGGACTGTAAATTCTGGTTAAGGTGATTTTAATTCTTAATCGGCTGGGTTTAGATTTGCTGCACTGGAATGGGTGAATTTCTGTTGCCTTTTTATTTTCTTATAGAAATTAAATGTTTCTTTGTTGTATTTACCAATGATTATGTTTTAATATTATTCTTAGGAACAACAAATTCTTTTTTTAATTATTATTATTATTTGTGGTTTGTGCTCTTGATCGTACTATGCCTTTGTATAAAGAATGTCTGAAAAAAGCACCACACGACTCCCATGAAACGTTTCGCACTCTTGCCCCACTTTGCCACAAAGGATCATGGTGCAGCAAGTACTCTCCTCATGTTTTAAAAAAAAAAAAGTCACTGGAAATAAAAAAAAACATTTAAGGACTCAATTCATGCAACTAATCATTCCCATGCCATTTTCATGACTAAGGAACTATTGTTGAGGGGATCCACGGCCCTTCTTGCTTCAAGCCAAGAACTTTCCACTTCTGTCTTCATCCGCAGGAGGCTTTTGGCATTATTCATTTGATGGTACACTCTTCATATAAAAATGTGTCTTGATTGAATGTGTATGTATGAGAGATGATGATGGAGTGTTATGTCTGAATAACCCAAAGACATGCTTAATTTCATATTCAAAGCAGAGACCATTAATAGTAGTACCTGCCATGAAGAATATTTCCAATATTTTGTTAGCATTATCATTTTCACTCTTGAAATCAGTTCAGATGTCATCCGCGCACAAGCAGATCAGTAATTCGAGCAGATGGGAACCAACCCTCAGATGTGTCTGCAAAGACAGAGCAAGAGAGTACACTGACTGCAAACTAGAGTATGTTTCCATCCTTTTCTGCTGAGCTGTACATGCTTGTATGCATCCTCTAGTTGACATCGGGTGCACAGTCATCTCTGTTATTGTGTAAAGAGGACAGGGGTTGGGATCAGATCTCCTTATAAAGTCTGTCAACAGTTTGGGGGGACAACTGTGCACATGTGTGTCTTATATCTTCATAGAAAATAATGATTATCTTTTTTTTTTTTTTTTGTCATGTACTTTGCTGTTCTCACAAACGATCATTTGTTCAAGGTGCTGGGGATCCAATTATTTTAAGTATTGTTTGTTTCTTCAGGGTTGATTATTTTTATTCACAAGATTTATTTTTGTTGTTGCTGTAATTTTATTATTTGTGTCAGACTCTGCTGTTGGGTTAGGGGGGTTCACATAGAAACACACCAAATGGTTTTTTTTGTGTGCAAAGATATGATCGACGATAGTAATAAAACAATTAAATTCAAGTTGGCTGTATTAAAACTGATGCAGTTTGTTCAAATGTTTAATATACCCAACGGCATGTGCTATGTTAATGGCATATTTGAAGGTGTTTGACATCAAATAGGCTCCTTAAATACATGCTGGTAACTGGTATGCCCTACAGGTGCCACACAGTAATTAACATGTTATCATAAACCAGGGATTACTTAACTTTGAGGATGCTCAAAGAATGGAAATTCATCCACCACATGTTCAAATCCTGTTTGTGTTTTGTTTTTTTGAATGGCTTAAGGCGTTCTCGCGGTGTTTTGATTTTGATCCGTGAACATAACCTGTAAGTAACCATAGTAACAGTGATGTTGAAAATAAAAATATAGCGAGGCGCGACATTTATAATAGAAGATATTACTATATCTATTTGTAGAAGCGATGTTTAATCTGTCGGATATTAAGCAACCGACGTGAGCTTTCACGATTACCTGAGAGGTAGCGAGCTCAACGTTCTTGTCGCGCGCAGAGCACAAAACTGGCGGGAGCAGCTCGGAGGAAGATGGTTATGAGGAGATAAACCTAGCCTACATCTGAGACTCAGTAAGTTAATAAAACTACCATAAAACACGAACCACACACGATATGCCTTTGTGTGATAAACAGGCGCTCCCATGCTGTGTGCCCATTTCCGGTGTTCTGTTCGCACTGTAACGTCAGGCCAAAAGCATGGTTGAGTGGCTTGATAAAAAAACACAATACGCAGATTAAATCATAGGATTAATGTCTTAAACATTGTTGTGCTTAAATATCTTCAATTAGCTTGTTCATTTTGACAATATACATTTTGTAAAGATTAAAATTTTCCTCAAAGTCACGTTTTTCAATTCCAAGTCCTACTGTAACTAAATATATCATTGTTCGCCTGTTTCATATTTCTGTAAAAAAAATGCATAAGAGCGTGTCATATCACACCTGATTGGGATATGATCAAGTTTAGCATTTAATGCTAGTGTTTAAAACTATGTAAAACTATTCATGTATTATGTAAAAAGGCTGTAGATTCCTTAGAGTCACAACAAATTAATTTGGTAATTTTCACTTTATTCTGAAAAAAAAAAAAAATAATTAAAACAGAAATAGTCACAAGCAAATCCAGTTCACAAGTAAACAGTTCTCACATACATACGTTTTGGAAGAAATGAGAACTCCAGCACAAGCGTTCTCTGGAATCATCTTTAGTGTTTTAACGCCTTTCTGTTTGTGCCTTTAAGAGCGAGATGAAATCAGTGTACTTCAGAGTTGCAACAAGAAAGGTCAAGTATTTTGCATCACTTAGTGCTTAGACAATATTAACTAGTACTACATAAATTCACTATCTAACAGTATCGTAAGGACCTAATTATACAAACAACAAAAACTGCCTCCCCCAGTATGATTCTATCAACATGCTCTTCAGTGGGAAAGTGGCTATGCACAACTACACCATGTGCACTTCAGAGCACTCAGTAGTGCCTGTAGTCATACACACTAGGTGCTGTGCAGCTGTGGCCATAGAGATGGTGGAAGGTTGTTGTCGTGGCAGTTTTTAATTCCAGTGTATATATTTTTACCCCACAATTTTGGTTAAACTTCCGACTTCCACTAAGCTTTCTATGACAGATGGCGTTTTAGTCGCTGTAGTTACAGTGGAAGCAGCTGTGCTTGAGACTGTTCACGAGGTATAACTGTAGGACCTGAGGACAGATGGGTTTGTGGGGCAGTAGGGTTTGTTTTTTTGGCAAGACTGTGGTTCATATGCCTGTATATTTGGAGGACTCTCCTCACACTGTGTAGGATCATCCTTCCTGACTTCAGTGTTTCTGGTTTCATACAATTCTACAACATTACCCTTTTACATTGATTTGAGACCAAATTCTCAATTAAACGACTATTCAGATTTCCATATACCATTATAAAAAGGCAAATACTACATGGCAATCAGTGTGACTGAGGGGAATCCACCTTCAGCCCCACCAGTGAGGGCGGCAGCTGTCCGGCAGAGGACGAGGAGGAACTTAGAGAGTTCCTCAGTGCCCCCTGGTGGAGCGTGGACGCAATTGCAGGTCTGATAAGCGGAGGGGGAGGGTGATTGTGAGGGGTCCGGTTTTGTAGAGGTCGCGTCTGAAGTGGGGGAGGCTGGCGCAGCAGGCTAGGGGGTGCTGAAGGGGGCGCGGGGCGCAGTAAGGGTGGAGGTTGAGTGAGAGGTGGGGAGGACTGAGCTGAACTGGGGTTCCCAGAGGCACTACCATCAGAAGAGGGCAGGGGACTGTCAGAGTGAGGCGGAGAGATGCCATCCATCTTCACCTAGGACAACAAAGAAAAGAAATGAATCTCTATTTTCTTGTCAACTGCATTTCATCTCCAAGATAAAGCTCTGCTTTTAAAAAAACAACCTCTTACGCAACATTCATTGAAATGGTCTTCTCTCTCACCTCATCATCTTCCAGTTCTGCAGACCCATTCAGCTCCGTGTTCACAGTCCTCCTGCTGCTTCCTTGAACCTCCTGTTCTGCCTGCCATTCACGTAGCACCTCCTCTAGATTGAAGCGTCTCCGGTAGCTGACAAAGAATGAGCTGACTTGTGCCACCGTCTTGTTGCCAATCACATCTGCTATGGCAGCAAAGTCTTTACCATATCGCCTGACAGCTGGAGAGGAAAACAGATACATAATGAAACTGCACAAAATAATGCATTACAATGCACATTATCCTACACGTTCAATGTGAATACTTGATTTTGATTGGTCAGTCACAGCATTCAAATGGGTAACTGCGCCTCAGCAACCTTAAACACTAGCAACAGTGAATAAACAGAACATTAAGGTATCAAGAATTCATCTCTTATTTCATATTAAAGGAACTCCACTTTTTTTTGGAAATAGGCTAATTTTACAACTACCCTAGAGTTAAACAGCTGAGTTTTACCATTTTTGAATTCAGTCAAACGATCTTTGGGTCTGGCGGGAGCACTTTTATTTCATTGAATTGGATTAGATCGAGATTAGATCGGATTGCTCAAAAAATTCAAATAAGATTATTAATTAGATAATTTACCTATTTAAAGCTTGACTCTTCTGTAGTTACACTGTGTACTAAAACCAACAGAAAATGAAATGTTGCTATTTTCTTGGCCAATATGCCTAGGAACTATACTCTCATTCTGTCTTAATAATGAAGGAACTTCACTGCCATAGCATGGTTGCAGCAGGCACAATGATATTACACAGTGCTGTTACCTAGTTACCTAGCTAAGGACAATTTTCAGGTGTTGCGTAACATCATTGTGCCTGCTGCAGCCGTGGTATGTCACCAAATTTCCTTGATTATCATGCCAGACAGAGGATAATAGCAAGTATGGTTTATAGTCATATCGACCTAGAAATCAGCAACTTTTTATACATTTATACAACTTAATACATGATGCAACTACAGAAGAGTTAAGCTTTAAATAGGAAAATTATCAAAACTTTTTTTTATTTTTTTTTACAATTTTTTGAACAAGATGCTAATGGTCTAATTTGGTTCAATGATTTATGCTAAGATAAAAGGGCTTTCACTAGAGCCACAGATTTGCTGGATGGATTCAAAAAAGCTAAACTCTAGGGGAGTTGTAAAATTAGCCTATTTTCTATAAAAGGTGGAGTATTCAATTAATGCAGTTGCTGTCATCTTGCAGTTAACGATTGTATAGAAATTTAAGCCAGAGGACCTCAGTACTAATAGTTCTGAAATATTGTTTCTGATATCATCTGCTTACCAGGACAATTGTTTCACTGTGAGGGATACACTGTAATGGATTACGATATAACAGGTAAGATTTTAAAACAGTCATCCAAATCAATATCTCTTGCTTCATTATTATTTATGAGGTGAATAGCCATGTAATAAGAGGTAAGATTGCACCTCAATTCTTAAAGGTCCAATAGGAGATTTTGGAAAATGCTAACATTAGCCTGATGCAAATCAACAATCCAAAGCCATGCCTTCTGAATCCATAAATGCACCCTAGACAATATCAATACATCACATAACATTTACCAGAGAAAAAAAAACACAACTTAAAAAGGATGTAGGTTGTTGATGTTTGCCTGTCATTTTCTGTCTTAGCTGTGTCCGTGAATTTAACTCTCTGTATGCAATTACATACTGTATTTTGAAAGGCAGGTAGGAAAGCCTATTGTTTTTCTGATAATAACTTGCTGGATGCAGTTTATCGCTTATTAACTCATTGGTTAAGCTAGACAATTTAGCTGCTATTTAATGTTATTAATTTAGCATGCAAACAAACAAGTCATCCTTTTCAGATTATTTCGTTTTTTTGGAAGATTGTCTTGGCTTTCAAACCAGAAAAAAAGCAATGTCTATATTATACCTTTACTTGTCTTCTAATTCTTTTATGCTAATTTGTGAGAATAAATAACACATAAAACGTTTAAATCTGTGGTTTTAAATGGTATGCATTATAATCTACAATATGAAATAAAAATATTAGTTTGAGATCCATTCAGGAATTAGAGATAACGATATTTCAGCTCACCCTGAACAGCTAGGAGCTGCTCCTCCGTCGTCCAACGCGAGTTGATTTTTTGGCTGGGCTGAAGGAAATGCAGCACACACAAAAAAAATTAACATTATGATGTAACGTAAAAGTGCCATTTCACTTAAAATTGGTAGGGACAGATGGCAAGCCTAAAACATTGGCGCCATCTTGGAATGTCCTTGTCTTTCCATCAACCGTTGGTACCAACCATTTATACCTCACTACTCAACTCTTACATGTTTTGCACAATATACAGTTATAAATTGGTATATCAGAGCAATCCAGGTGGAAGCTTACCTCTCTTGGTCTCATGTCTTCAATTCCATCACCTAAGTTGTTCCTTAAAACGCTGTTGGTTTGCTTGATTTTTTGGACCTAAAACAAAACAGAGGAAAAAATGTTTTAAATAGTGACCACTGCACATTTACCACTACCATTTATAAAACTGTATGGCTCCATATATTTCTTTGAAAATGCAGTATATTGTTAAACATAATTACAATCTGGAGATTAATTCAGGATAATTGCAAACCTATTGTGTATTTACGTTTGAGTCTCTCCCATTTCAAATACTACCAAAAACACAGATTTGATACATTAATAAAAATTTGGTTTTTATGCACATTACCTGTCTCTTTAGTGACACTAGCTGTGTGTCCAGCTGTCTGATAGTAACAGCTCCTGAATCAGTGGATGCAGAGAGGGCGACAATGTCCTCCTGTTCAAGGTGCATGCCTTTAGGAGGCCTGCGGCGAGCTCGAAGAGGGTGGTGACGGTACTGTGCACTCTGGTTCTCTTTCCGGGTCGGACAAGACTTGCTTGGACCTTTCTCGTTTCCTCCTCCATTTGCAGAGTTCTGCTTTGCAGACTAAAAAGCAGCACACATACAATAATTTTAAATTAAAATTTTAAGCTAAATTTCATATGAAGTGTGTACCTTAAATCATGCAACTGGTCAATAATTTTTTTGCAGTCACTAGTCCCTCATCACTGCTTTTATTATTAATATTCCAAGTAGTATTATTCCATTTAGATTGCAGGATATACTTGTAGTATAAACTCCAAGAAAACCTCACTGTTTTATACAGCTTCACTTCTTCCAATTGCAAGAAATAAGATCTGTTCATAATTCACAGTTTTAAAAATTCACAATATCAACAGGAAATATTTGTGAAATGTTAACTCAGAATTGCACTTTTACAACATTTTAAAATGACTTTTGAGATATGAAATTTAAAAAGTCAAAATTACAAGACAAATCACAATTACCATTTTTTAGTTTCATGAACAAGTTTCCATACTAAATGAATACACAAAAGCTGTATGTATAATGATTATGCCAAATATCATGTTGGACAGTTCATCATGGAGTCTGGTTATTTGTTACACCACATGCTCACCTCTTTCTTGGCATTGATCTCAAAGTCACTGTCGCTACCTGGATCTCCTTCCTCTATCTCATCATTACTGGCAGGAACACAAATACACACTTTGTAATCCTATATGTCTGGAGGCCACAAACATTTTGATTAATTTTCCTCTTCTCTCTTTTTACCTCTCATTCTTTTCTCTCTTGCTGAGGAGTTTGCGAGCTTGGCGGTCCATGACGCTGGTTCGGGTTCTGGTTTTCTTCCAGGAGTAGTAGTACTTCACCAGGCTAGTGATCATCTTGTCTGGAAGCTGAGAAATAAAAACAACAGATGGATGCAACCAAGTTAATACAAGCACAAGATATTATGTCCCGATTCAAGCTTGTGCATGCAAACTCCCTTTTTATGTTTTCTGGAATAGTTTCAAATCATTTCAATGTTCTGATGGATGAAATCGCAGCAGGTTGTTCTCCGTACAAGACAATAGGTCATAGTGTTGACACTGAGACCTCTCTACATGGATGTGTGATTTTACACTGGGCCGCATCTCTTGTCTAGTTGCAGGCAGATGTGAGATCAGCAGATGACTCTTATATAACCCATCTTGCCTCCTGCTCACCATCTGTTGGATGCGATGGAAGCTCTTGCCATGAAAGCTGAAAGCCTGTTCAAACAGAACTTTGTCTTCCACCGTCCACTCATCAGGAAAGGGAGTAAAGTTGGCCAGGTCAGCCAGTGACTTCTCCACATCATGCTTGTGCCACAGAAGCATGCCAAGAGCCTGTTGATATAACACAGGAGGATAGTTTCAGTGATCTATGCCTCCATCTAGAGGATTTGCCTATCATGCTTAATGTTTATGTCAAGTGGTACCTGTTCCATGTTGTACCCATGCTTCTCTTTGGCCATTAGAATATACTCATCCACTGAGAAACAAAAAAAGAGGAATATACAGTTTCTTTATTAATTAACATGGTAATGTTGATTACCCCACAATACAATACTCAACCACAATACCCATAACAGGACTGATACTTTGCACACAACATAGTGGAAAGTAAAGAATATTAATACATAAATAAAAGGGCTGTGAATAAAAAAAAATCATTCATTGGATCAATAATGTATTTTTTTTAATCAATTAATTAGATTTGAGTCATGATCTGATTAACTATTTTCTTAAAGGCATTTCTTTAATTCTACTTAATATTCTTTAAATATTGAATGCATCTTAGACAATAAAAAACTAACTTGAAAATAAATTACTTAAAAACAACAAGTGCAATACAAACAATGAGTAGTTTACATCAACACAGATTGGACAATTCCTTTAAGCATAAAAACAATAACAGTTTAGTACAGCTTCACAGTTTTTTAACTATATATTAATAATTATTTCTTATGCTTAATTTTATTTTCAATTACATGTAATTAATTTTCTAGAGCTGTGGCAAAAAAATATATTGAGAAATCAATTCTGAGATTTTCAAAATGCACCGCTGTTCTCTCTTGAATGGATTCTGAGCTTAGTTTTTAACAGCAGAAGGTGCTGTGTGCTTTACAAACCGTCAGACTCTGCTTGCATCCAATTCCTTACCAGTACCACATGAACTGAAAATAATTGATATAGGGAGGAAAGATTTAAATGTCCTGTGAAGTGCTTTTGAAATTATGCTTGACAATCTCAACTGAAAAAAGAAGACAGGGTCTATATCACAACTCTGCCATTCAGAGCTGTTGTTGAGGTCAGACTCACAGTCTATCAGTCATACTGAGTCTGACTTACTGTTTCTCCACTTTTAAAATACAGCTTTCTGTGTAATTCACATGAGTCTGATATGTTTTGTGGTTTGTACCAACTGGCGCATATAATCCGCTCTGTGGTGTGTGATACTATGTGGGAAGCTATGATACTATTGTGCTCTAAACAAAGAAAACTATATATCATTTGAAGGTTTAACATTTCTGGTGTCGATATCCGGTGACTGTCTTTTGATAGGAATTACTGAGCAGCAGTTATTTAGTAATTTGTACAAGGGTACTCAGAGACGAAAAGCATTACTTTGCTACAGCAATTCACATGTAAAACATTTTTATTTTTTAGAGGCTAATTTCAAAACTCAAAAAACACCAAACTGCCTAAACTACTTTAATTAATTTGATGTCTACTTTAAAAGTATGAAAAAAATGTCTACATTTTCACAAGTGCATTTTTGTTTTTGAATTCCTTCATGAAAGTAAATAGATCACATTTTACAAGATAACATATCCTTTGATAATTGAATTGATTTCTCAAACATTTTTTTTGCCACAGCTCTAGAACAATATGCCATCATTTATTCACCTTGCACTTGTTCCAAAACTGTTTGAGTTTCTTCTGTTGAGCGCAAAATAAGTTATTTTGATGAATGTTAGAAACAGAAAAAGCCATAGTATTTATTTTCCTACTATAAATGTCAACATTTTCAAAAAGATTTATTTTGCGCTTATCAGAAATAGGAAACTTAAGAAATAAAAAGAAAAGATTTGGAACAACTTGAGGGAAGGAAACGAGTAAGTAAATTTTCTTTTTTGAATAAACTATGCATTTAATTGTCCAGGATTTTTTGCATCTAGGAAAAAATCTTTTTTTTTTTTATGACCGCTTAAGTGTAAAACAGTTTGGCTTCCCCAAAGAATAATAGTAAATTATATTTTCTTTCTAAAGTGCACATCACCAATAGCCTAAGCCAGACAATCAGCAGTTTTTGACATTTCTACATGTGAATTTTTGCCCCTTACACATGGCATCAGAAACTTGGCTGTTTGGTGACCAAACCAGCATGCTCCTTTGGTCCTTCTCACCATAGCGGGATGCACAGTCTGTCAACACAGAGAACAAACATGTCTGTCGCACAGCAGCTTCTCTCAAATACATCTGCAACTGTTTCCTCCCTCCAACATCCTTGTCATTTCACTTCACTGCCTCTCTGCTGTTTTTGTCTGTATTCTTATATTTTATATATAGTTTACTCAAAGGCTATATCTGTGTTCTCTCCTACTCCCCATAACTTGAGTGCACACAGAAACACCTACACGCAGCCCTTTATCTTATCATGCTCATGCAGACTGAAAAAAAATGCATGGAGTTCAGAGATGCACTCATCTCTTCCGAGATTAACTCCCAACTCCCTCTTTACCTGGTTTGAACTCTGGGATCTGTGCTTGGTAGTCCCCACCAACGCGGATCATACTGTCTGTTTCAAAAGAGCAAGAGAGAAAAAGACGGTCAGGGAGAGGGGAAAAAAAACACAGGCACGAAACTGGCAGTGCAGAGGAAGAAAAGTGGGTGGAGGGAGAGCAGAAACAATGAACAGGGATGCTTGACCAAACACACAGAGAGACACTGACATATCCAAACATTTTACACTTAAATTCAACCATTTAGGATTGATTTTGTTTTTAGGACTGTGCTACCATGTTAATGAATTAAAGGTGCAGATGGTGGCTTGGACTTGCTGGGTACAAATGTGTCAGACGTACCATTTGGGTGTTCCTCATCACTGCTCTCTTCCTCAGAGTGCTGGCTGTTCCCGTTCATGACTGTTTTGGCCCTGCTTCGGGACAGCACACCAGACCCTGACCGCTCCATCACTGATGGAAAGGCTGAGAGAGAGATTTGAGTTGGCCTTTGTTTTCAAAGTCTTAAAGGGATAGTTCTCAAAAAAAAACCTTTGTTAAAAATTGTCATTCACTCGCCTACTTGTCATTTCTAAACTGTATGATGTACCTGCGTCTTGTGTAACACAGAACAACATTATAACTGTTGTTGCCCACACAGAGAAAGTCAATGAAGTCCAAAAGAAACCAAGTCCAGCAGGTCATACAGGTTTGATGAATGATGAACAATTATAATGATGAATAATTACAAATTGTGTATGAATTAATGTAGATCATATACAAATAATAATGTACCAGTACCTCTGAGGCAAATAACTTTTACTGGAATAATATTATAACTAAGGCTTCATGTGTTCATATTATTGTAATCAAAATGCGTCCAACTACATTATTACATAAATAAAATTTAGGAATGCACCAATATGGACATTTTGGATGATACTGATGATAACTAAAAAAAATAAAATAAAAAAATATATAGGCCAATAAATAAAATTATTAAATTTTTTCTGAGCCTGCTTACAGAAACAGAAGGCAAAGAAATGTCAAAAGACATCTTCACTCTACCATAAACTCTCCTAAAGTGTGTGTCTACTGTATGTGACATGTCACATCTTGTGGAAGGCCCCAATTAAAATGCTCATGTTCAACAGCACCCATCTTAAGTGGCTCAACCAGCAGAAATAATTCACAATTGTATTTCATTTCTTATCTGGCCAATAACCAGATAATGCTTAAAAATACGCATTTATTGGGCCATACTGATAGGGTCACCAATATACCATGCATCCTTAATAATAAAAAAGACAACCACCAGGATGTTCAATAATTTGAGTACAAATAAAAGGACAGTGAAATGAGATTAATCAAAATGGCAGAATCGTTGAAGAACTTCTAAGGTAGAAATTACATCATTAACCCATATGCAAATATATTGCACATGTTCTCTAAAGGGTACCACTAGTCTGAGGAACCCAGAAATAAATGATGCCTCGCGTTACGGCTGCACAATATATCGTTTCAGCATTAATATTGCCATGTGTGAATCCGCAATAGTCACATAGCAGGATCTGCAATGTTGAGTTGGGACTATACTTGAACAGCACTACAGTTCAGTACATAGAGTCATTTCAAATTTAAACCTTAGAGGGAAAGTTTATTATTTGCATGTGTTTTTAAAGGCCTCTGTGAGCAGTTCAAGTTAATTGAAAATGATTTATGCCATTTGAGCACAAGAAATTATGTAGCTTTGAGATTAATTGTACAATTGTGTATACAATGTTATTTTACATTTGGTTATTACATTTCTGAATACTGTTAGACTCCCCAGAAAACCATAAAGCGCTGTTTGTTTTATTTCTATTTTTGCTCTATTGTATTTATCTATACTTGTAATTTGTTTGATATATTTTTGCAGATACTCTCCCCTACAAAATCATCCCAATCAATCAATCTGAATTGAATATTTTTTTCCAAATAGAGCTATTCAAGTCATATGGTGAAATTTATTGCAACATATATATATATATATATATATATATATATATATATCACAGAAATACAAAATATCGCAATATCAGTTTGTTTTTTTCCAATAATGTGCAGCTATACCTAGTAGCCAATCTTCTGAATTATTATTTATAATATATCACATCGTTTATAAACTGCTGGAGAAAATCAAATAAACCTCAAATCAGTACAAACAACTAAAATAAATATGTATGGAAATTATTTTTTGTCTCAAGGGACAGTGATGCTTAAATGCTCCTGGTTGTGTTTTGAGAGCCAGGTGATGGAGTTTATTTCGCCTGACTGAGGTATCAAAACACAAAGCGCGGTATATACGCATTCGTGTAACGTTTATAGAACTGCAACGAATTTAGATAACTTTCATTTGATTCAGCGCTCAATAAATGAGACTTTTATTAGGCGGACAAGAAGTCTTTGTTTCCCGAATGATAACGATGCCGGGAGTAGACGTTAAACTGACTTTACACTTTACAAACATGTGCATGAGCAGCTCCAGAACAACAAATAGTATTCTGTATGAAGCTTAAACAATGACCAAAGGCTTTATTCCTTAAGCCAAAGCCGTTACGATAGCCAGCCACCAAACTGCACCTCTCGATGTTTTCATGGATTATAACTCAAGAGGTTGAATGAATTGTGATTTTTGAACATGGAAAGCAACTACACAAACAAGAAAGTAAATGTTTCTGATCTAGTTTAGTAGACTCGAAATATTCAATTTCGAGCAAAATCAGTGACATAATTAATTCCACATAACATGTTTTATTACGCTTCATCAAAAAAAGTTAAATAACATTACATATCTGTTCACACTCACACACACAAAAATCGTTATGTGTCATAAAATGAAGCGTTGAATGGACCGCCTGACGTCACGACCAGTGTCTCTATTGATTGAAGTTGCCGTCCGGCGCAGTGTGAATCAAACGTGCTGTTCAGATGAGTTCAAAACACGGAATATGTGCCACCGAACTGTCCGTGGCATAACAAAGTGCCCAATCAACTCTTAACAGTGTTTCAGCTGAAAGCAGTTATCGATTGCCCTCTTAAACTCCGAGAGGTCGCATCACTCCGACCATCATCCAATCATCCGTCCCTTGTTCATTTAAACATTTCTGTGAGTAAACGCGCAGGGGTCTAGATCGGCCCATGTAATTTCACCATTTCAACTTAAGAAGTACAGATAATGAAAGAAACAGAAACATCTTGCCCTCACCTCACTTTTCGTACAGTCGCTCACTCAAGTCTGAGTCCTTTTGTGTAGAGCCACGCTTATGTCCCTATTTCAGTTGTTGGCTAGCTGTCGCTGAACATTTGCCTTATAACGTTAGTTACCAGTCCGAATAGCAGTTCACTACCTGGCGTGCGGGCTTCCCCTCCTATTCAAACTTGTTAAGCAACAATTAAGTGCTGTGAGACATCAGTACATCGCACTTTTGGTCATATTCAACTACATTAAAGCTTCAGTGGATATTCGCACGTCCCTCATTCTCTCCAGTTCATTGCATCGCCCGCATAGGGATCCTATCCGTGTGTATGTGCCGGGGAGACCCGAGAACTCCTCACAACCGAGAAAACCTTCCGCCCTGCTCGCCTCTCCCCGACTAACTTCCATGTCAATTACATAGTCCCTTTAACCGGCATTGAATTCATAACAAGTGACTCTTACACCGTAACGATTCGATTCGTTCGCGTTAATCTGATTCTCGCTGTTGACGTACGGGTAGTGCTAAAATAGTAATGTTAAATGTAAACATCCCATCGTAAAGTCCGTTATTTTGACGTTGGATGCGACTATATTTAGATTTAAACTTATATTTATACAAATTCAGAACCTTTCGAACAACTGTGCTCATAAAATGAACTCAACACCGAACAATTACTTTGTGCTTTACCTGCGGTGCTCCCACATTAAATGATACGGAACTACTTCCTGCTGTGTGTGCGGAGGGATTCGTCAGCTGTGCAATGCAGTGGTGAGGCTGCCCAGACCCTTCACTAATGTATGCAGGAAAGAAAAACACTACAACTTGCTTGAGAAAAAGAATTTTGTGGTGGGTATCGTGGATTAGCCATTAGGTAAGGTCCTTTTACCGTATTTGGTTGAAAAAAATAGTAACTTAGTATTAAATAATTTGATAAGACACACACTGTAAGCCATAATCTCTGGTCTACATTAATTAAACAAAACCTGGAGGTACCACAGGTGAGAATAAACCTGATATCTTGGCACAATTCTAACACAGACAAAAAGACTGAATACTGGATTCAGGCTGGACTCCCAACACCCTCTCCCTCTGCCAGCAGGCCTATGTGGTGGACAGGTCCTTCGCTGCACACCAGTATACGCTGATATTCTTCCTCTGTGGCCCTTGCAGACAAGAACAGAGGCAGACATACCAGCACTTGTGGCACAAGACCCCTCCCAGCCATCTCTCTCTGTCTATGTTTCTCTCTCCAACCATCTCCTCCCTCCCCTCCTTTGTGCCATCTTGCCAGTACTGTGGAAAAGAACCATCTCCATTTTCTATAACTCACCTTATTTGTCCCTTTCTGATGATCTCTCGTCTCTTCTCTTGTCTCTCTCTCCTCTTCCTCTCTGTTAGACTTCCTCCATCCTCATCACCTCTGAGTTCCTCTTTCCTCCCCTCCCCCTCTCTCTATTCCTCCTCTTCCTCACTCGCCCCCCCCAGCACCCCCCACGCGGGCGTGCGCGCGCACACATGCACACCAGGCAGAGAATGAGGTTTCAGTACTAACAATCTCTGCTCTGCTGGCAACCACAGGCCTGAAGGTGTAGCTTGAGTCTTTCTCTGTTTGATCACCAACTCTCAGCAGTAACATGGAAGGCACAGCCCATTGTTCACGTGGTACATTAGTATGGCCCTTTTGAGGTCGGATCATGTTTATTTATGAACACCATTAACAGTTTTTAAAATCAGTCCAACATAGTCATCATCGAGCATGTAGCAAGGTTTGGTGTGAGTTGTGGTGCAGCGGAAGAGATTTTAACAGCGGTGAACTCTCTGACCCCCCTTCTCTTGTTTCCCCTCCTGAAAATGCCATCTCTCCCCGTCGCGAGACAGATTACCCGAAAACAAAAGGGTCGGGGCGGGCCTTCATGACGGGCCATCTGCGGGAGGGGCGTGGCCAAGAATATGCAGCGTTCTTTGCATTCAACACATGGATCATGGACCCTTTAAGTTATGATGATGACTGTGGATTGGCCTCCATATAATAATCTAAAAGAAGAAATTCCGTCTAAGAAACAGTCCTTGATGTGAAGTTCAAAGTTTAATGTTTATAGCTCACTCGACGTATTACAGTTAATTACTACTGGTATTTAAATACGCTCTCAATGCAGTGCAAACCATGCGATTATTTTCCAGGTGGTGACACAGTAGCAGTTCCTACACAGTAACAACTTAAGTAGCTGCTCTATATTGTCAACCAGTGCTGCCTCGTGGACAAAAGTGGTACTGTAGGGCCAATCTAGGCCACTGATAACGCTTCACTCCTTCAGATATTTACAAGTGGTGGCACTGGTTTACCTCGAAAGAATACTGAATATGCGAAACAAACAAAATAAAAAATATTTACAAACAATTGCCAAGCATTCTGTTCTATCCCCAGCTGGCTCAGTTTCACCTAAAAGAGTTTTCAGTCTTTTACTTTTTTTGTACACTAATTACAGTATTAATTTGTGTCCCCACAACATCATGGCTATAAAGAAAATCTGTTCATAAACATATTGAGTTCATTCATCATTGCCCATTGAGGCTATTTTCACTATTAAAGCACAAAGACAGGATTCCAACATGGGATATGGAGTTTTTTTATTATTGAAATGTCAAAACGGCAAAAAGAAATACTGATAGTGACATTGTTAGAAGCAAATAACATAAAGACTCCAAAGAGATAAAAAGGCCTAAATCAGTTGTCAAATGTAGCGCCAATAAAACTTTCTAAAAGCAGAACAAAAATATGAATAAATACTAATTAAATAACTTTTCATTTTTTCTGTATTTGTAAGTCAGATTGGATGGAGGCACTATTTGTCCTAGCTAATTTATTATAGCTATTGCCTAAATTTGGAATCAGTTTGGATTAAAAGACATGCAAATGAGTCATGAATATATTTAACTTTATTGGACATCCTATAAAATCCATTCATAATGTATTCACTAGACAACATTCAGCTGTATACAGTGAATGCATGCCAGTTTTTTCATTTTCTTTTCTTTTTTTTTTAAAGGTTTTTCTTTTAAGCTCTTCAACTGATGCAGAACACTTCCTGATGGGACAGAGAACAAAATTATTGTTGATTCTACATATATAATATAATATAAAAAACTTTCATATAATACAAGTGCACAAAATCAGCTTGTTTACCTCTAATGAATTTTGAAAGCATGTTAAAATGAACCATTTTCCAATTTACCACGAGAATCAACGACAACTTGTCACAAATGTGATTTATTTGCCATTTACTTCCATTTATAGTCACGGCTCTAGGTCAGTGCATACCTCTGAAAGTGAGGAAGCGTGCGGTGAGCGCTTGACCTTTAACCCCAAACCCTATGTCGTCATTTCCCCAAGACTCAGCGGCTAATGCCCAATGCTGCTGAGAGGGAGAGAAAGCGTGAAGAGAGGGAGGGAGGAAAGGAGAAGGAGATAAAGAAAGGGAGAGCAGAGCGCGGAAATTTCGTGCCCGCTTCTTGGCGCGAATCTGGCAGGGGGAAAAATAAAAGCGAGCCGCCGTCGCCAGTCGCTATATAGATGGTTGTTTTTGACGCCGCCAGTCCCGCGAGCCCTTCTGTTATCGCAGCGCTGCGTTAGCATTTTTAACATTCTTTACCTCAGACCACATCTCATCTCCAGATCTCTAACTTCTTTAAAGCGTTTTAGAGTGCAGTAGTCGCGTCAAGCTGGTCCTATAAAACCTGCACAATGGGGGTGAGTTTGACTGTCCATGTTGTGTGTTGTTAGCTTTGCTCTTATTTGCCTTTTGATAAATGCGTGCGGCAATTTGAACAAAGACTGATGAAAGCAAATCATGATCCCCGGAAAGAGACCGAGAGGTAAACGGCGGAGCTCATAAATAACGAGGGGGTGGTGTTGAACATTTGGTGGTTTAAAGATGATGCCCGGGTCCCGAATGGATTCCTGTAGTGTCCACTAATGTCTTCCTCAAATGGTTTCTGGTTAAATTTTTTCCAGGTGCCTCGTCGAATGCGCCATTTCTTTAATATTAAGCACAGCAAAACACCGATATATTTGACACCGCAAACTGTTGCTGTTTTCGTCTTTATCAGTTTCCAACGGTCGATGCAATAAAGTCATACGAGCAGTCGGTCAGATACGAGTAACGTTTAACGTGGAAACCGTGTATTTGAGCTTCCGTGTATATGAGCTTTTTAATTAGCACGATGCCAGCAGCCACTCCGAGACAGCCTCACACGACAACGGCTTGCCTGCGTTCAATAATACACATTTATTTCTGATATTAGTCAACTTTATGTACACAGCCCCCCCAATCGACAAGCCCTTAAAACCGTTCATCACCACGTGCTTTGTGTTCTCAGCACCTGTTTCCTGCTTCACTTATCACGAACGTACCTGAAGCTGAAAAAAGCTTGCTGTAAAGTTGTGCTTTATACTAATTATTGGCTTCTGGTTTATTGATATGGTTCATATGTGATACTTTTTAAAATGCAGGATATAAATGTGCACATTTACAGATCATATGATGTCCACAATTGTAGATGTAAAGATAATTGTGCACACATCTATTTGGATGGCAGCATTTTTGCACTCTTGTGTTAGATGTATGGTTATTTGGATATTATCTAGCCATTTTGATTATTATTATTTAATTTTCTAAAGATTTGGACATCATTTTAGTTTAAATAAGCCAGACAATATGGCTAGTTGGTTGTAAATATCATTGTTTAATTTCTCAAATCTTTTTGATTAAATTGTATTGTTATTTCATATCCTCAGGTCTAAATCTCTGAGAATACTATTAAAAATATCATAACACATTAAATAAATGTTTGATAACATTGTAAATGTAATCTAATAGTGAGCAACGTGTCTTTAATTTTGTTGATGTTTGGTTGTTAGCTCACAGCACATTAACTATTGTTAACAAAAAGTCTGCATTTATTGATGTAATATGTCGTTATCAATGTTGGAATGAGCTCAAAATAATAAATTAATTTATTAGTAATTTGTTAGTTTTTGTTAGGTAAAATAGTTAATCAAGCTAATATTAAGAAAAGAAACCTTAGTCAAGTAACACAGAACATTTTTACAAATTTTACCTGTTATATAAAATTTCTTTTATTGCATATTTTATTATCATATACCAAATTTGCATGAGTTGATAGCAAATTTGGTTTATGATAATAAAAGTATTAACAATAAACAAAAGTAAATCACAATAAATATGTAGAGCCATTTACAGCTTGATAAAGTCCTTTTGTTTCATTAGAAACCTTTCATTAAGAGATCACAGATTTTAGTTAATTATTATAGTTAAATATTATATTATAGTTAATTTATTAACTGTCACATTTTAATGCGTTATGTAATATTTTTTATTTTGTAATAATTTTTAAAAACACAGCTTCATTGTAGTAAATAGGTGTTATTGTTGAAAACCTTTAGCTGTAAAGCAGCTCTGCATAAGACAATAGTGTAATTATTTAGCACACTTTAGTTCAGTGATCCAGTTAATTTCAGAACCCACTCTTTGTATATTCATATCATACATTTGCCACCCTCTGCTCTCTAGACACATTTATTGGCATTCAATCAGTTGGTTTTGTTCACAGTTGGCTCTGAATTTTCCCAGAGATGGACTCAAAGTTTTAAAATATAGTGTGAATTTCATAAGGCTTTTCCGACTAGTTTTTTTTTTCTCCAAGGATGGTGTTTAACAGTGTCTCCGTTTATCATTTAGAGAAAATCAAACCGAGCAAAGGAGAAAAAACAGAGAAGACTTGAAGAACGGGCAGCTATGGATGCAGTGTGTGCTAAAGTGGATGCAGCCAATAAGGTGTGCTTTAAAAGAAACCATTTCTAAATGTGACCAGTTGTCTTAAAATGTACAGGTGTTCATATTTCTGCAGCGAAACATTAAGCCAAATTGTTTTGTTTTATTTTTTAAAACAGCTTGAAGATCCTTTATCTGCCATGCCAGTGTTCAAAAAATATGACAGAAACGGGTACGCTCCTCTTTATTTTTCCCCTCTATCTTGAACTCGTAGTTTATAAAATTGTAAACTATAGTTTTGGTTTTTTGCATACCATCTTGAATGTCTAAATCTGTCACAGGCTAAACCTGCAGATTGAGTGTAAACGGGTTACTGCGTTGAGTCCAGATACAGTGGAGTGGGCCTATGAGCTGACCAGAGCCAACATGCAGACGCTGTAGGTATTGAGTAAATGTGAGGTAATCCAGCATCTTGTATTGTTAGATGTTACTATGCTTTATTCAGATGGCTACTGAATCATGTTCCATTGAAAGAGTGATTTAAAGTCACTTCCTGTTTGCAAGTGATATTTAACGTTCACTTGAAAATGAAAATTGTGATGATTTACTCACCTTGTTGCAAACCTGTTTTGTTTTTCTTCTGTGAAACATAAATGAACATGCTAAGGAATGTTTTTGTGTGTGGTTTTTCATTCCGCAAAGTAGTGTGCTACTTGTTTGGAAGGATGCGATGCAAGTAAATAATAGCAGAAGAATGGTCGTGTTTGGTGAACTGTCCCTTTAAAGCTTTTAAGGGCATTTCTACAGCTGGTCATTTAGCTGTTTTCCATGAGCAGTGTTTCTGTGAACTATTGCTACAAGCCTGTGACTAATATGCATGTACTGTTTGCTTCTGAGAAATGTTGGTGCTCTTGTAATTCGTGGCGTTTCTAATGTGTTGAATTGTGGCATTGTTTTGGCAGATATGAACAGAGCGAGTGGGGATGGAAAGAGAGAGAGAAGAGGGAAGAGATGAAGGACGAGAGAGCCTGGTATCTGCTGGCTCGTGATGCTGACTCCACACCTCTAGCCTTCTCCCACTTCCGATTTGATGTAGAGTGCGGAGATGAGGTTTTATATTGGTAATGATTATTACTTCTCACACAGAAAGCCTATGAAATTCTGTTTGTGTTTTTATTAGGAATGCACAGTGTTTTAGTACCTTTTTTTATCTCCGATAATATTATCTGAGATAAAAATTGAGTTTTTTAAAAATTATTATTTGAATCAGTAATGTATTTGTTTTACCATTTTTTTTTAATTAAGGGGATTTTACACAAGTGTTTTCTAACTAAAAACAGAAAAGCTTTTATGCGCTTTGACTGTTCATTTACACAGCAGTGTTTTGGGAACTTGAAACATAAAGAGTTTTTTTTTTTAAACCCATACCATTGTCAGCTTTGTGTAAACAACAAAAATGCAGTTTTGTGAAAGCAGTGACGTCTGCTTAAGCATATTATGCATTCAGTCTTTAGGCATGTGAAACTAAAACAACAGTGGCAGACTACAGGTCTATATGTGTGCAGACACGTAGTGTTTCTTCACAAAGAAATGCATTATGCAGCATCTTTATTTGTTGCTGATGGGTATGAATGTGGAAGGTTTTCACAACGTTGTCAACTGTTTTTAGTACATTGTTGTGTAAACATGCACTTAACACTCACCTAAAAGTTATTTTTTTAAAACACAAAGAACTCACAGGAAAATTTTTAATTAACATCAGAAGTCTTATTTAATTAATATATTTATTTTAATGAACTGTTTTTGCCATAAAAATAGCCATTGTTACTGACATGGCATTAAATAGAAATATATGGTATTTAAAACACAAATTTTAATTTATTTTTGTGATATTTGTGGCTCAAATTTACCAGTAAATATATGGATTAATTTAGCTTCACATAGCTAAAAAAAAGTGTGTTTGTTTTAAAAGTATTTATTTACATTTATGAATTTGGGTGAGATTTTTGTCTGAAGTAATTAATTGTGCATCAGTGGCATACATTTTTATCTATTCATGCATATGTTAATTTAGTTTAAAATTGATAACTTTTTCTTTAAACACAGGGGTGTTTAAAATGGATAATTAAAAAAGTTTAATATAAAAACTTATATATATTTTTTTTTCAATTTTTTTTTATCTTTATTGCTATAGTGTTTTACGATGTAGATTGTCAAAGCAGCTTAAAATATTATAATTATTCAATCATTTTTGGGAATATCTGAGTACTGTTAATGTTAAACATGTACTTCATTTCTGATTTTTGATTAAATATTTATTTATTTATTTATTTCACCCACAGGAAATAATTTGTACTTACATTTTGAACATATTGAATGTGTTATGAAAAATAATCATCAGCTAATTGATATCTACCAAATTTGTGATATTGTAAGTGTAATATTGTATAGTACCTATCTATCATTCTCACCTCTTTTCTTTTTGTTTTATTCCTCTAATTTTAAATCTAATACTGACTGTATCTATTGCTCTATCATTCATATACCTGTCTGTCAATCTGATCTGTCTGTCTACAATAGAAGTATTTCTGTCCGTCATTAAAGCCATTGTTTGTGCGTGTAGGAAGGCTTCTGTCTGGCATGTTATTTTTGCAGTGTGTGACTTCACTGGTTCTCTGAGTCATAAAAGACTATTGCCCTTAGAGATTGCTGTTTGTTTCTCACTGTTTCTAATAATGTCTCCTCAGTTATGAAGTGCAGTTGGAGAGCAAAGTCAGACGGAAAGGCCTGGGGAAATTTCTCATCCAAATCCTCCAGCTTATCGCCAACAGGTACCACAACAAACACTGCTCTCCAAGAATTTTTTTCCCATTCGTTGCTTTTGCCAGAAATTAATGGTCTTTTTGTCTTTTCACCTTTGTCTCAGCACGCAAATGAAAAAGGTCATGCTAACAGTATTTAAACACAATCATGGGGCTTACCAGTTCTTCAGGGAGGCTTTACAGTAAGACCTGTCCTTCTGCACTCATTCAGCATCTCCTGTTTCAATAATCAACCGATCAATTCCATCCGCTTGTTAAGCTGTTTGTCTGTTTGTACACTTTCTTGGTCAAAGTCTTATTTAAATTGAGAACACTCTCTTAATAGCCATTTATTATCACTATTTAGTCATTTAACAACTCAAAGCAAGTCTTTTACAATATCATGCTGTTCGCTACAGTATCTGGACTTGCTGTTTTCCAGACACTAATGCAGTGTTTTAACGATTTCTAGAAGATGAATGGCTTTCAGACCATGCTAATTTACTTTAGACATGAATATGAGCATTACAATCATGATTTTCAGTATTATTCAGGGTTTCTAAGTCACTCAGTATTCTCAATAAGTTCATACTAATGCAACAACAAGTGCCCTGCAAAGTGGACCCTATAGGATATTCCTCATTGATTTCAGTTTGAAGGGAGCGCCTATACATTTCATTTAATTGACATTTTAGTGTGTGAATGTATATTGTATTTATGGAAGTGTATTATGTCGCACTTCTCTAGTAAGGCTCTGCAAGCAATGCTGTTGTGTAAATCTGTGAATTAATGTTTCAAAGTGAAATAAAGGTTTCTGGTGCTTTGTAGTGCACAATGGAGAAGTCACTAGGGAAGAATGCACACTGTGTAGGGAACGTGTCAGTCAGAAAACAGTTCATGCATGGAGCTTTTCTAACAAGCTAGTTACCTAAATCAGCTGTGTTAAAAAAGAGAGACATGAAAAATATGCAGATCGGTTTGGTTGATCACACTGAGTGTACTGTAGTCCACATTTAAAGTGGATAAAAAAAATGATGAAAATGGTCAAACTATTCAACAACACCCATTCTTGTCTTAAGACAATTTTGACAAACTGTTTTGGATCCACTTCAAATGTTGACTACTGTATATTACTACAATTTGTTGTTCGCTTTTGGACCCAGAGACTGTGGGTGCGTCTTGTTCAGTAGTTAGTGCACCGATCAGGGCATCAGCCATTTTAAGGGCTGTCTCAATCGCTAAATTCTTCCAGTGCACTGAAAAGTCGATGTGTACTATTAGCCCTTAACGGAACTTCAGAAGTGCAAAATATGAATCACGTGACCCAAATCATCAAACTTAATGATAAACGAGACCTTTTTCTAAAAACAAACCATTATTTATGTACTATTTTTATGTTATACATTATATATAATTTTTTTACATGAACGAACATTGCTAGATAGGTTAGGAAAAATCTAGCAAACATTTATAATTGTTTAATGGTTGAAATGTTGCTGGTAATTGAAACAATCAAATTATATAGCTATGATGTACTTTTTAAAAACTTAGTCAAATTAATATATGAAAATGATTAGTTCTGCAGTTGTTTATAAACTCCAGTTTTGATGATGAGGATGTTTTGAGGATGTACAATAAGGATGTTCTCATGTCACACTCACACTGTCCTTACCAATGCCCGAATTTGTGCACACGAAACACTGATGAATGACCTCAGGAGCTATGGTGCTCATTGAGCCGCAGCCTGTGACTCATAACATCAGACTTAACAAGCGAATAGAACCAAGTGTCCTGGTCGACTGTCTTGTGTATTCACTGTTCTGTACTCTTCCAGGTTTGAGATTGATGAAACCTCACCCAGTATGTCGGGCTGCTGTGGCGAAGACTGTTCCTATGAGATCCTTAGCAGGAGAACGAAGTACGGCGAGGTCTCGGGCCATGCACATGGAGGTCACTGCGGAGGCTGCTGCCATTGAGAACCAGTGTGTTCATTCAGAGCTTCCTCATCACCCACAATCCCCCATATTCATCAGCGAAAACCCCCCTCTATGCTTGCTCTTGGTTTGTTTTAACTTATAAAGCTCATTCGCCATTTCATGTAATAAGCGATAGTGTGCTGTTTTTGGGTTTCCTAAAAGTATGAATGACAAAAAAAAATGGCAGTAAGGCCACTGTGGGCCAAATGTACCTTCTCTCACCTCAGGTGTCTGAAAAGAGCCCATTTCGCTTATTCATCAGCTGTTTTGTTACTGCAGTGAGTGAATGCAAGTGTTGGTCACAGTGGTTTTTACGGCCATTTGATTCTCTACCACCTTTCAGGGTAAACTCGTTTTAACTAAAAGCTGAAGTTTGCTTCACACTTCAAGAAAAACAACAATCTGTACTGTTTGTAATTCGTAATCACTGAACCTAGACTGTCTCAGGTCATTCAACTTAAATATTTTATAACTGCGATTATTAGGGGAATCGATGGACGAGGATTATATCGGCATTTGATTTGATAAAGTTGGCATGTTAGCTAGTGTAGAAATATACTTTCATTTTACTTTTTTTTTTATCATAGCATACTTTTATCATGTCATTACTGTATATTTCCATTTTTTTTTCCTCTCTTCACTGTATATAATCCGTTTGCCATGTACATTTTATTTGCCTTCAGAGACATTGGAAAAATGATATACAAAAGTTTGAAAGATGAGTGTCCTTGTCTTGTGCTCTCGTTGAACTGAAACGAAAGGTCATTCCTGCTTTGTGTTTGATTTGTATGCATCAAATAAAGGAATCTTGTTTGATGTTCAGTGGTTTCATTGTGCCTCAAACGGACTTTGAATAAGCTGTTCTTGGCTGTTTAAATTATTAGTAAAAAAAAAAAACCTGCAATGAATCATGCTGTGAAAATCAAATCTGCGCACTCTGATTTATTAAGAATAGCGGCTTTGTTTGAGTCCTTTGAACTTCCCATTGAAGCAAAGACAAGAATCCTCAGTATTTTGATGTTTATTTTGTTGAACGGATAATTAAGTTTTAGCAAAAGCACTTTATTTTATAGACCATATAAGAAAGGCATCTGTCTTTTTCTCTATACTTGTATTTCTATGTTTATAATATATATATATATACACACACACACACACACAGTTGAAGTTAGAATTATTAGCCTTTGTAAATTTTTTGTTATATTTCCTAAATGATGTTTAAAAGAGCAAGAAACTTTTCACAGTATTTCTCGTTAATATTTTTTTCTTCTGGTGGACGTCTTATTAGTTTCATTTTGGCTAAAATAAAAGCAGTTTTCAATTTTTTAAAAACCATTTTAAGGTCAAAATTATTAGCCCCTTTTCAGCAATATTTTTTGATTGTCTACAGAACAAACCACAGTACTACAATGATTTGCCTAATTACCCTAATCTAGCTAAGCCTTTAAATTGCACTTTAAGCTGAATGCTAGTGTCTTGAAAACTATCTAGTAAAATATTATATACTGTCATCATGCAAAGATAAAAGAAATTAGTTATTAAAACTATTATGTTTCGAAATGT
>CAIGQV010000818.1:19274770-19313805 GCA_903798115.1 Danio jaintianensis | reverse complement strand
CAACAGAAGAAAATCTCATAAAGGATTGAAAAATGTAAAGGTTGAGTAAATGGAGAGTAAACTTTCATTTTTGGGAAATTGAACTATCCCTTTAACCTGGAGAATTAATGAGGGGAAACATAGTCAAACAAATATACATACTTTTCAAGCTTTCCATATCTGTAAGATATTAAAATGCACTGTTAAAGGGATAGTTCTCCCAAAAATGAACATTGACTCACTATTTACTCACCCTCAGGTGGATCCAAACCTTTTGAGTTTTGTTCTTTTGAACATAAAAGAAGAAATGTAGAAAAAAGCTGAAAACCTGTAACCATTGACTTCCATTGTAGGAAAACAAATACTGTGGAAGTTAGTGGTTACAGGTTTTCAGCTTTCTTCAAAATATCTTCTTTAGTGTTCATCACAAGAAAGAAAGTCAAACAGGTTTGGAACAAGTAAAGGGTAAATAAATGATGACAGAATTTTAATTTTTAGGTGAACTATCCCTTTAAAACAGACGATATATACATAAATACAAACATTTAGCATTTTGTATAGTATTAAATGATTTTATTTTGCTATCTCTCTCTCTTATACATTATAAGCTCTGTTTTAGTACCATGAAGAGAGGTTTGCTTTTCATAAGTTTGCATTTGTGATTTTTTTCTGTAATAATAAAACCAGCATTGAGCGATCCTTGACATGGCTTTATTCAGTGTTGTTGATGGTTGTTTTTTGTCCGCAGGTCAGCGCTGTGACTGTCGAGATCATGAGCAGTCTAAAGATCAGCAGATCTCTCAGCTGAAAGGGGAACTGCAGAAGCTGCAGGAGCACATTAAAACATCAGAGCTGTCCAAGAAGACTGATGTGCCCAGAATATACGTCATAACACCCACATATGCTAGGTAGGCCAAATAATAATAATATAGAAATGTCAGTCAGGATGTCAGTTAGTTTTGTTGAAGGAAATAGCGGCGCTTGTGTGAGGTGTTTTGTTACAGGTAAAATGTCTTTGCACAACCAGTTTTAAGGCATAGTTCTCCCCAAAATAATGTCATTGGTTACTCACCCTTCACTTGTCACAGATATGTTTCTGTCTTCATAATGTTATTTAGAAAAATGTTGGAAATCTGCAATCATTGACTTCCATAGTAGGAAAAACAAGTACTATGGAAGTCAATGATTGCAGGTTTCCAACATTTTTCAAGATATCAGAAAAAAGGAATCCATCTGTGCCAGAACACACACCCAATTATTGTTGGAGAGGAGACAGAGTTGATGAAGCCATTTATGACATGGGGATGGTTAGGAGGCCATGATGGATAGAGGCCAGCAGCCAAATTTGGCCAGGATGCCAGGGACACACCCCTAGTTTTTTTGAGGGACATACTGGAATAAATGTTTAATGACCACAGAGAGTCAGGACCTCAGTTTAATGACCTCAGTAAGATGGTCCTCAATGACAGCATTATGTCCACATCACTATACTGGGGCATTAGGACCCACATAGACCACAGGGTGAGCAGCCCCTGCTGGCCTCTCTAGAGTTACTATTTGGTCTCCCAGCTATGTTCTAACCAGGTGCAGCCCTGCTTAGCTTCAGTGGGTGACCACAATAGAGCTGCAGAGAGCTAGCTGATTGATGTTAGAGTGCGATTAGGCCTGTGCAATATTACAATATATATTTTATGGACAAAATAAAAAGTTTACTGTTTCATATTATGCTTTCCCAAAATACATTGTTTATGGTTATACTTTTTCAAAATTTAGATAAGTGCATTTCAAGCCATTACGGGGATGCAGACAGAAACATGAATAACATGCATCGTGAGAAACTTGCAATCTTACATTTTGCATTTTGTTTATTATTATGTTTTATTAATATTTATTTAATATTTCTACATTTGGAATCAAACATTTGCCCTGAAGTTCTAAATAAAATGAGAAATTTGATCACGTATGAATGAGTAAATTTCAAAAAGAAATAGTCCTTTACACGTGGTCAGTATATATAAACAATTTATTGATTTTAAATGTATAAAAATGGTACTATACCATGATAAATATCATTATCAGGATATGAGATTTTTGTCATATTGTCCAACCCTATAGGTGTTCAGTTAGTTCTTCAGTTCATTTAAATGAGTGATGCATACTGCTGAAGCATACATGTTTTTCCTCATTTGCAATTCAGTACATGAGTTGAAAATGCATGTTAGTTTGATCTTTATTTCTGTGTTTGACCAAGGAATTGAATGAATGAGTGTATTTTATGTAGCGCTTTACAGTGTATTTCTATATACTCAAAGTGCTTTGCACACCTACGAGTGGGTCTGTCCTCACCACCACTAGTGTGCAGATCCACCTGGGTGATGCCATAGCTGCTACAGTACAATGACACTAGTGTGCTCACCACACAGCTGCTGTAGGTGATGAGAGAGTGATGCAGCCAAGTCAGTGGATGGGATGATTAAGAGGCCATGATAGGTAAGGGCCCATGGAGGTTTTTTTGGGATTACACCCCTAGTCATTACGAGAAGTGCCATGGAAATTTGAATGACCACAGAGAGTCAAGGCCTACGTTTAACATCTCATCTAAAGGTCAGTGATTGTAGGCCACATTTACACTACAAGTGACCCAATTCTGATTTTTCCTCTTATGTGGCACACATCAGATATGGTTCATGTAAGCAGGATAAAATCACATAGATTCCAATATACTCAGATCAGAGTCAGACCTTATTTATGTGTGGAAGTAACGTATAACAATATGAATCAGATTTGTGCATTTGGACCTGCAGTGTAAGCAGCTAGATTGAATTTTTGCCTGTCAATGCAAGTCGTACGGTAACGAATGTCGGTAACGAATGACGTCAACTTTGATGCTGCTCTCAGAACAGAGTCCTGCATGAGTCCTAAAACTTAAATCTCTTATGCAAGTTATAATCTATAACAAATAAAAAAAACTGTTTTGGTGCTGATTTGTCTCCTTTATGCATTTTATAATAAAGGTGTAATCCGAATATACTCTTACAGTACGATCTGGTACTGATTCTCTGTATGTTGTAGCAATACAATACCGTAAAAATTCTGCTCTACAATTATGATTGATGTATTGATATTAAGATTAAGGGCCCATTCTGCACAACCAGTTAAGTTTTTATTTACTCACAACTGCACCTAAATATGTAGCTTGATCATTGCTTTGATCTCTGAAATAGAACATATTTGAACATCCACAACTGAAGTAGTTTAATCTGCAGAAATTATTTATTGTGGTGTAATTTCAAAATATGAATTATTAAAATAATAAACAACCTGACTTGAAATTATGCTACATAAAATAATACTGACACAATACTAAAATGGAAGATTCTAGATTTTGGATAGAAATGCAATTTCGTTCATTCTCATTCTGGTTGTTTAGTTTTGTTTTTTTCTTGCCGGCCAATTGGTGCATTTCTAATTAAAAACCAACATTTATCAGCTTTTTCACCAATATATCATGCATCTCTACAGATAGCCTAAGAATAGTTGATGTCACTGTTAGGGCTGTGCGATTTTGGGGTAAATAATGTCTAATTGCATTTTTTTATTATTATTATTATTATCATTTTTATTTATTTATAATTTTTTTTTACAGATATTGCAATTTCAATTAGATCTGCGATATAATTTTGTTGTTAAGCTTCAGCTCAATCATCTGTATTGTAGCTTCTTACTGCTAAAATGCAGTGAGTGTTAGTTAAAAAAAGGAACTGAAAAGATATTAACCTACTTAAACATTTATTCAAATTTGTTGTTAAATATTCAGAACTCACACACAGATGGCAATCACACATTTACTCTGGGTGGGGGAAATTAAATAATACATATATATTTCATATCGCAGCCTCTTATGATTAGCAAATGGCAACGTTTTTTAAATCGCAATTATGATTCGATTTCGATTAATCGCACAGGCCTAGTCACTGTATAGATCTTAATGTCTCTGTTTGTCCCTCTTCTTCCTCTCTCCAGACTGGTGCAGAAAGCTGAGCTCACTCGTCTGGCTCACACATTCCTTCACGTTCCTCAGCTGCACTGGATCGTGGTGGAAGATGCTCCTCAGCAAACTCAACTCGTCTCTGACTTCCTGTCTGCTTCCGGCTTGACCTACACTCATCTAAACAAGCTGACGCCCAAGGAGAGGAAGCTGCAGGAGGGAGACCCCAACTGGCTGAAGCCCCGGGGGGCAGAGCAGAGGAATGAGGGTCTACGCTGGCTCAGATGGATGGGTTCTGCGGTTCACGGGAAAGAAGCAGCCGCCCTCGAGGAGGCTGTGGTTTACTTCGCTGATGATGACAACACGTACAGCCTACAGCTTTTTGAAGAGGTGAGCTGTTCACATTTCAGTAGCTGAATGTCAAGTCAAACTTAATTGTCTTTTTTTTTTTCATGCGAAGACATGCAGTTGAACAAAATGTTGTCTCGCAAGGCCATGGTGCTACATACTCATTAGACATAAAAATAAACACAACAATAGTGAAAATGACTGTTTTTGAAAGAAAGCTTTTATGCTTAGAATTTTATCAGTCATAACATTAGAATGGAATCAGTGCACCCAAACTTACATTGCCTTTTAAATAATACCATATGCTGAATATGAAATTAAAGGCTTGCATATAATATTATAAAAAAGTCCACTATGTCAAATAATAATGCTATATTAGACCATAATACCTCTACTTTTGTGAGGAATATGGTTTATTCTATTGGTATTTCTGTAGACGTGTTTAATCATTTAAATCCAAGTTGTCGCTAAATATTTTAGGGGAAAATCTTAAACATTATATAGTTTTAATATTGCAAAGAAGTAAAACCGATTCTGGCGGTTCATTCCTCTGTGGCATAAATAAAGCCACAAAAGCTGGCATGGCAAGAAGGAATGAAATAAGGAAGGAAAGAAAGAAGGAAGGACAGGTTGCAGTCATTATTTTATGCTACAATTTTACACAATTTTTCAGAAATTATCTTAGTGTTGATTTGGTTCTTAAGAAGTATTTTGTATTTTCAATGTTAAAAATAGCTGTTCTGCTTAATATTCTACTCTATATGCTACTAATATGCTACTCTGGTGCATTTTCCAGAATATCTTTTATAAACAAAATTGCATTTAAAACATGTATGCACCTATATATGGTGTAGTGTAAAGTTTTTGGGCAATCCTGAATAAATTGATATTTTCCATGATGTTTGCTCCTCTCAAGGCTTAAATGTCAGGAATTTAAATCTAAAATGCTGCTACATTTGAGTCTTTACAACATAATTTTAATAAATGAACATTAGTCACTAACATTGTTTCATCACCACATACATTTCTGCACTTTAATGTGCATTACTTATCACATTTCTACTTAATTTCATTATTCTAATGTGCAAAACAAGATGGAATTTATTTTTAAAGTTTTTACTAGTAGAAGTAGATGCAAAACATGTCCAGATATTAAAGTTTGTTTTAAAGAATGTTACTGAAAACTGAATGTAACAACTATTTCTTGGGAGCTTTCTAGTTGAACCTCTAGGTGGAGCTGAGCTTCAGGTGTAATACATGTGCTGTTTTGGAAATATAATAATGTAATAATTCAGTATGCAAATTATCATTGAGCTCTCAATTGCACCAACCCACACTGGTTCTAGTCTTTCCCAGCGAACATATGGACAAAAGGTGTCCTGATTGGTTTCTCTTACACTTGTTTTTTTCCATTCACACTGTCCTTCGGTTGTCCTCAGATGCGCTATACGTACCGTGTGTCAGTGTGGCCTGTGGGTCTGGTGGGTGGGATGAAGTTTGAGCGGCCTGTGGTGGAGGATGGGAAGGTTGTGCGTTTCCACACTGGCTGGCGTCCCAATCGGCCCTTCCCCATCGACATGGCTGGATTTGCAGTGTCACTGAGGCTGGTACTGACCAATCATGAAGCTCTGTTTGACGGCGATGCTCAGATGGGCTTCCTGGAAAGCAGTTTCCTTCAGCACCTGGTCACTATGGATGACCTTGAACCCAAAGCAGACCTGTGCACCAAGGTGAGTACTTTATTCTGCTTCTGGTCTCTATACTCTGCTGAACACTACGTAAGATAACGTAACATGGTTTTACACATTTTATTATTTTTTGGAGGTTTTGTTATTACGCATTATACATTTGCAAGTGAAAGAAAATGCATTTGCTTTGACAAGCTTTAACAAGAAAATAATTCTGGTTAGAAAAGATTGAGCTGAAAAATGTTAAAAGAACATATCTCCAAGCAGCTAAATGACATTATATATTTCAGACCCCATTTTTCCCCTAAGAAAAACAATGTCATAATGCAAAAGTCAGACTTTTACTTTTTCAAATATTTATACTATATTTCTGGTTTTCAGGAACTCTGAGCCCAAACATGCATAGACACAATATTAAGACAGAAATGACATTTAGATATATGATTGAGAAATAAAATGATTTACAAGCGAAAGGTAATTCTATTTAAAAAATATACTTTATTTCTATAACAATGATAATCTCAGGTACTGATTATGTGCTTTATTAAATGTTAATAGTGTCTAATGTTATTTTTGCATGGCCTTTATAGCCATATTGAAAGTAACAATAAGGCCTCAGGTACATGAACATTAACTCCATGTGAACAGGCAAGTGTATTACTTCATAAAGATCGCTCAGAAATGTTTTTTTTTTTTTGTTGATAAGTAGTTTAGTATTTATATTATGTACTCCATTTTATTTGCCCACATAATTTTTTGATTGGTTGTGATTTAGATTTTTTTATTTTGTCATGTCTCGTAGTCATTTATTTTCTGTAGTGGACAGACAAAATGTTGCTGCCAGAAACATATTGCATTGCATCTGGTTATGACAGTGTATAAATGCTTCTTACCACATCATGATTGGGTCATTTGACATGCTACAAATTGAGATTTGGGAACTTTGGCAGAGGAGGAAAAAATCCACTTTTATTGGAATCAGGTTTATTTTTTATTTTTAGGCTATGTAGAAAAGATTTAAATGGATAGTACACCAAAACATTCAGCACAACATTAAACAATATTTTTAGCTAGAGTTGTGGTCCTTTGTGATTAATAATATTAACTGTTATAAGTCATTTATACGGTGTAAATCATGTTTAGTTTCGTGTTTAATCTGTCTTTGCAAGAAACTAAACATTATTTACACACAAAAAATGTTTTTGCTGCTTGTTCAAATTACTTATTAAAAATGAGCTGAAACAACACAATTCATGAGGTTTTTTGGGACAACTTAACTGTTTTATGTTCAAACTTAATCAGTTTGCGTTGGGACGACATGAAGGGATTGTGTGGATCGAGCATTTTTTACAGTGTACATCAGAAGCATTCATTCATTCCTTTATTTTCCTTCGGTTTAGTCTCTATTTCAGAGGTCGCCACAGCGGAATGAACCGCCAACTATTCCAGCATACGTTTATACGCAGCGGATGCCCTTCCAGCTGCAACCCATTACTGGGAAACACCCATACACACTCATTCACACTCATACACTACGGCCAATTTAGTTTATTCAATTCACCTAAAGCGCATGTCTTTGGACTATGGGAGCACCCTGAGGAAACCCACACCAACACGGGGAGAACATTCAAACTCCACACAGAAATGCCAACAGGCCCAGCTGGGACTCGAACCAGCAACCTTCTTGCTGTGAGGTAGAAGTGCTGACCACTGAGCCACCGTGCCGCCCCACATAAGAAGCAGTGATTATTAATTTTGTTTTTCCTATGTTTTTTTTTTTTTTGACTATCAAAATACCAGCAGCCATTGACTTAATTTTATGGATCACCAAGGACCACGGTTTTACCTAAAAATCTTCTTAATTGCTCAAATAAAGAAAAAAGTCACCATCTTGGTGAATAAATTATCAGCAGAATTCTGTTTTAGGGTGAACTGTCACTTTAAGAATGCTTTATAAAGTCCACTTAAGTTTCTGATTGCCATGACCTACTTCTCCGAATAGTTATTCAGCAATTTCCACTTAAAATTCCTGTGTGGACAATAAATTTGAAATTACTCATGAACTGAAAGCGAGCCAGTTCCTAAACTCTAAATCTTGCCCAACCCTTTTCGCAACGAGGGTGAGTAAACAATGACTTTTTTCTGAAATAATGCTTTTTTTTGTTTTTCAATGCTCTTCTCAGGTGCTGGTTTGGCACACCCGGACTGAGAAGCCAAAGATGAAGAGAGAAGAAGCTTTACTGAAGCAGGGGATGGGCTCCGATCCGGATGTGGAGGTGTGAGCAGAACATGCCCAAACTTCACCAAACATCCACACTTCCATTGTGTCAAACACATTCTCTTATTTAACTGGCAAGAGCTGAAGCTTGTAATGTACTGAAGACACTCTATAAATGTGAACTCTGGCCTACAAACCAAAGACATGAGGAATGAGGAAAGAAAATGTTGAATGCATGGATAAGAAATGCAGGAGATGCACACAGAACAACCTGTGACTTAAATGGAAATGGGTTGCTCGAAAACATTTTACGTTTTAAACACCATGCTTATCATCTGAATAGTATTTAAAGAATTTTACAGACAGAAGCTGTAAGATGAGCTTGTGTCAATGTTTTAGAAATGTAAGTGTTTAAAAGTTTGCCTGAAATATATTTATTACTCATTATTATGTCTATGCTCTCCATGTCTCTATTACATTAGGTGTTCGTGTCTTATGTATTAAGCCTTAAAGGGATAGTTCACCCAAAAAGACAAATTTCCTGACCATTTACAAGGGGTTCCAATCTTTTATGCATTTCTTTCTTCTGTTGAGCACAAAACAAGATATTCTGAGGAATGTCCATAGTGGGAAATAAAAGTATTGTGGAAGTCAATGGCTGCTGCTTTCCAACATTCTTCAGTATATCTTCTTTTGTGTTCAACGGAAGAAAGAAACTCAAACAGGAGAGTAAATAAATGACAGAACTTTAATTTTTGAGTGAACTGTCTTTTTAAGATAATTATTCACTGATAAGTGGAGGATATAAATAGATCAGAAATTGTTCCTATTTATGCCATTTAATCTATGAATCACGACGGTGTGTTTTATCTTTAGTACAGTTCCATGTGTGTTGCGTGGCACTGGTAAAGAGTGTAAAGTACGTATGATGTCACTTGACCCTGGAAAAAGACAGAGCATGAAAACATTTACAGAATGTGAGAACATTTTGAGTTTTATTTTGCACATCATAATACTGGTGGAGATGTAAAAATGTAGATAGCAGAAAAATGTAGCAGATAAGAGTTTTCAGCACAGGTCATCGGATTCCTTGTGTTGAAAAAGTGCTATTTTATTGATTTCAAAATGTACAGAATTGCAATGTATGTATAGTTGTCAGGATTGTGCAGAATCTTTAAAGGTGCCATAAAGTGCATTGATTCAATTGTTCTCAGATATATATACATATTAGGTTTGTGGCTTAGGTAAGTTAAACAATTCTCCATAGTTTTATATGCTTATTTATGATAAGAGGAATTACCCCTAGAATGAAAAGCTCGGTTTTGACCATATTTGGAATGGTTGTAAATATTAATGAGCTCTGCTCTAACGCTCCACATCCCATGTCAGTGCCTGCCCTTTCACACACGGAGCATGATGTACTCTGATAAAAACGTGCATAATGATACTTAAAAATCTTGTCAAAAAATATTTGAACAAACTGAGTAGAAACTGAATTGAAAAAAGTTCACATTAGAACAGAGAGTGCACTATCTGTAGCCTACTAAGTCTGCTCCTCTATTACTGTTCCTGAGTTATGGATTGTGAATAAAATATAGTCCAAATTATAATTATACTTATTTGTTGCCTCATTACAAACATACTCAGCAAATTTCACAATATACACAAACTAACTAACTAAACTATTAAACTAACAAAAGAAAACTAATCTTTATATGCTGCATTATGCGTTCTGATCAGCTGTAAACCAATAATACGCATGACTGCCTGTTTCACAGAAAGCTCATTTCCTCTTCCTGCCTCTCCCATTTTCAAAATAAGAGTCCCACATACATAGTATGATTAATACAAACTTAGATCTATTTAAGAAAAAATTAAAATATGATTGTAATCGCACTAGTGGCCAGTTAAATGCTGCCTGGGGTGTGCATATTAATAATCCCATGTGCAACGTAGCAGTCTGTGTTTTGTTCCTATTGGCCTGGTTTTCACCAGGATTTTGCACTCACTGGATTTACATGAGAACGAGGAAACAGTGGTGTTTGAGGCTCATGGTATGTCTTTACCATGTACTGAACTCTCATCATCCAGCTATGCCTACTAGGAATATCCAGATAATTATTCTATGGCACCTTTAAGTGAAGTTGTTCCACTTCCATTTATTAGTTGGTCGCCTCTTTACAGGATGTTAAATCCTCTGCATTTTCTCTATAGAAATGTTTTTTTGTAGTGTGCTTACTGACCTACTGTAGGCTACCAGTTTGTTTACTGATGGTAAAGGCTTTAGATTAAGCCACTCAACTATTTTTTTAAACGAAACACATTTAATGAAGAGGATTTAACAGGAATTCCTATTAAAAAACTATATTAACCATGCAAAAGAGAACTATCTATACGTGCCCACTCCCAACAACCACCAAGAATGAAATTATGAAATAGACAGTCTCCCTAAGCTAGCTCGCGTGTGTTGTGTGTGCGTGCATGCGTGCGTGTGTATGTGTGCGCGTGGCCACTTTAATAAGTCCATCTTGCCAGTACTGGTTTGGTCCCCCGTTGGCCTTCGGAACTGTCTTAAGCGATGACAAATTTAAGGAGCTGGAAAAATATATCACACAGTTGCTGCAGATTTGTCAGCTGCACATCCATGATGTGAATCTCCTGTTCCGGCACATCCCAAAGGTACTTACTGGATGGTGACTGTGGAGGTCATTTCAGTTTATTGAACTCGCTGTGATGTTCAAAAGAACATTTTGAGTTGATTTGAGCTTTGTGACATGGTGCAATATCCTAGTGGAGGTAGACATGGCAAGTTGGATTCTCTATGGTCATTAAAGGATGGACATGGGCTGCAGCAGTACTCAGGTAGGTTGTGGTGGTTAAATGAAGCTTAATTTGTACTAAGGGGGCCCAAAGTGTGCCAAGGATATGCCCCCCTCATCACCACCAGCTTAAACGGTTGATCCAGGCCTGTATAAATCATTTTTTTTTATTATGGTCAAATTCTGACCCTACATTAGACAAGGCAGGCTTTTCCAATCCTATTTTGTTGAGCCAATTGCTGGCACTGTTGCTTTTCTGCTGCTGTAGTGCATCTGCTTCAAGGTTTCAGCGAAGTTCTTTTGCAGACCTCAACTGTAATGAGTGGTTACTGTTGCTCTACCATTCCCCTCTGACATAGACCTCCCCTCTTTTTTGGACTATTGTTTTTAATCTCTGTCAAAGGAAATCTTTCTTCCCAAATTCCAATGTTTGGTTTAGTGATTAACTTATTAGACATTGGATGTTTGTATTAATTAGCAGCTGACATGATGTACCTAATAAAGTGGCCGGTGATTTTCTGTGTATGTATATTTCTCCATTTTGAGTGTGAAAGTCCGTACACGGTTCTTCATGAGATTGTACTTCTTATCTTCATTAAAGCTGTCACATACACTTTTGGCTTTTTTTTTTTTTTTTTTTTGTCTTTTACCTTCACATTTTTAAGCGATTCAAATTTTATATTGACTTCAAATTTCACTTTCATCCATTTAAGTACAATATCGAATTCTGTTTTCTGTTTGCTACCACAGTAAAAAATAAAAGTATTCACAATTAATTTGACAACATGACCTTGATGACTTTAGCCCCTTAAAGGTCCCATGAAGTGCTTTGAATGTGCTTTTTTTTTCTATGTTTGACGTAATCTCAACTGAAACCTAAAGAGACGGTGGGACATTTAGGCAGAAGTGACAAACTGCGAGCTTTTTTTGAGGTTTATATCTTCTAAACATGAAATCATGACAAAATCAGAGATCCTTAAAACTACTGATATTAACATCTAAAAAACTTAATTAGGAAACATAATTCGAAGTATCTAAATAAGAATTTTTGAGATGCAAGTTTACAGTTTAGACCAGGGGTGCCCAAACTCGGTCCTGGAGGGCCGGTGTCATACAGATTTTAGCTCCAACTTGCCACAACTCACCTGCACGGATGCTTCTAGAAAGCCTAGTAAGAGCTTGATTAGCTAGCTCAGGTGTGTCTGATTGAAGTTGGAACTAAACTTTGCAGGACATCGGCCCTCCAGGACCGAGTTTGGGCACCCCTGGTTTAGACCAAAGCATTCAAGTGTGGTTAAAGGGAGAGTTCACTCAAAAAATCCTAAATTTGTTCCAAACCTGTTTCCTTTTCCTGAACACAAAGTAAAATGTTGGGGAAAAAACAGCCATTGAGTTCCATAGTATTTTTTGTTCCTACTATGGATGCCAATGGCTGCTTTTTTCCCAACACTCTTGTTTTGTGTTTAACAGAATAAAGAAATTCATAAAAGTTTAGAACCACTTTATAGCATGAGAAAATTATGGGGAAAATTTCTTTTTTTGTGTAAACTATCCCTTTAAACAGCACTCTGTACGTTGCCAACCTTAAAATAATGTTTCTAAAATTCAGTTGTACAATATCTTATATCTAGATGAATTCTTCTGTTGTAGCTACCAGATCTGCCTCCTCTCTCCTGAAATCATACTTGCAACTTTGGGTCCTGGAACACACAGCCCTGGAACACACATCCTGGAACACACAGCCCTGCCCACCACCTGCCACCAGAACCAGGGACATATATAGAAATGCCTTTGAGCGGAACAGTGCAATCTGCTTTAATGTTACTTCCAGACAACTCAAAATTGGAATATTTGGAAGTATTGTCAAGAAGTCACTAGAACCGACATATGGCCTGTGAACTCAGGGCAGATTGAAGAACCCCGATTTCAGCGAGACACATCATTGGACGTCACTTTTCAGATGGTGGCTAGTTCTGCTTCAGTAAGATTAGCGCTGAGCTAGTATATGTGAATCATAATTAAACTTTCAAGTGTGTTTACAGAATAAAATGAGTGGGAATTCTACTAATAAAGGCTATTTCTGAGATGATAATAGCTTAAGATTTTTTGTCAGCTTTATTCAAAGTACGACTAGCATTTTGTATTCTTTTTGTTTTAGCTGTAATTGGCACAATAACATTAAATGTTATTGTATGAAATATTCACATCTCCCATGGTGAAAATGTGACTGTAACAACCGATTGGCTTGAACATATTATGGTCGGAAGTGGGACATTTCACTGCTGAAATTCCCACACGTAAGTTAGCCAAAAGCTGGGAGATGTAACAATGTAATATAGAACCAATACAGTTGCTCCAGAGTCAATGTTTCTCATCCATAGAAAACTCAACCTTTTTCTGTTTTCTGTCAGTCTTTCAGCAGCTAAATTGCCATGTGATCACCAGAAACCACAAACAGTGAATAAGCAGACAGTAAACTCCCTCTCCATAATGATTCAACAGCACTGAAACATCTTGTGCCTTCTTTAAAACACACACGCAAGGGCAAACACACCTGTGAAACAGCTGTTTCTCTGTATCCTGGGGGCCGCTGGCCAATGACCTCTCTTTATCACACACTTTTGTATCTGGAAGCAGTTTCACAAGGTTACACTGAAACGGCTATTTCCATTTAGAGAAACAGAGATCCAAAGACTTTTTTAGAAATGAATACTTCTCACAAGCACATGCACTTTTGAATACCCTGTAGCAGTCACTTAAAACGCCACACCTAGTGTTTCTAGGCATGTATTGCATTCATTCTCTTTCCTTCACCGGCACGTTAGGGTTTTTGAGCTGCCTTGGATCTTGTTGGCTCTGTTTATTCCAACAGAATTCTGAGGTGGAAAAACACATAAATGAGCAAGAGCACTTGGGAACGTTGTGTGTGTGTGTCTGTTGAGTACTGTGCGAGTTTAGTGTATTGGTATTCCTTTTGGAGATGTAAATCCCTGACTGTGCATCATGTTCCCACCCAGTGAATAATCCCCAAAACACTTTTAAGAGTCCTGCTCAGGTGAGTCAGTTCCTCTTAGAATGGTTCTTGGCAACTGCTAAAATATAGTGTTTGTGTATTTTGGTCTGAGTTGGCTCACACTTACTTTGTTTTTTTTATAGGCTGCTTCACTTGGTCAGGTAATTAAATGAAACAGAAACTGAGTGAGTGAGTGAGGGAGTAAGAGAGAGAGAGGGAGGTATTAGTGTGCTTGAATGATGACAGGTTCAGACAGTGTGACGATTGTGTGTGTGTGTGTCAGATTAAGGTGAGTTGGGCCCAGAACAGAGAGCGAGTGAGAGCAGAGTCACAGCAAAGCAGCCAGCAGGTGAGTCGATCAATCTCTTGCTTTTATTCTGATATGTTACATGATTATGTTATATATTAAGTTCTTCTGGGATTTTGTTTTTGAGCAAATATTTTTTTTAAAGTGGTTTAGGCATACCATGAAGCAAATTTAAACTAAATTATAACTTACACAAATGAATAAGAAAAACAAGTCATATATTTTATCAAGCAATATTGGAAATATATATTTTTACAGTACTGCATTATATTTATACTCTGATGTGGTTATGAAAAACGTTCATTTGTGTTTCTTCTCAAACCAACTTTGCTTTTACTGGAAATTTACTTTGAATTACAGAAATTATCATTTGTATGCATAAAGGTATCAATAATAAATGATGCTTAGATCTTGTAATATGAGAAAATAGCTCTTTTAAAAACAGGTTTCTTGATTGGCACTGATAATTCCATGAACAAAAATGTTTTTATTAAATGTTTCTCATTCTTAGATACATTTATTTTAAGTTCTGTACACAGAAAGGGTCTTTGGGAAACCAAAATGCTGCTTCTATTCCATTGCAGTGTGGTTTTCCAGTATAAAGAGCCTTTTGTTCAATGGAAAGGTTCCAGGATGTTAAAGGTTCTTCATGGAACCATTGTTGCCAATACAGTCTTAAATGAAGGTTCTTTACTGGCATTGAAGTTCCCATGAATAACCTTTAACCTCAATGGAAAGCTCTTTACACTGAGAAAACATTGCAGTTTTAAGGATTCTTTTTCTATTTGGGGAACCAAAACTGTTCTTCTATTTTTTTCTAATGTAAATTTTAAGTGTCAGTGCATTATATCTTGAAGATTGAGTGTTCCCATATGCTATAATGAAAACATCATAAAATATATTTTTTTTAAGTGTAAAATGAAGAAAGAAAAAAAGAATTCAGCTTGTGCAATTATGAGTAATGTAAAACAAAATACAATAATAACAGCTGAAATCTCTGCAGCATGACATATTTGTGAGTGATTTTGAGTCACAGTCATCTGTTTGGCAGCAGCTGTACTTCCAGCTCGACCAACTGGAGTCAAAGTCAATGACAGGCTGGAGCTCATCTTATCAAAAAGTCATAAAGCTGAGGGTAGTCTGTCTGTTTAGGAGACACGCTGTCCCTAAATAGGAACTTACTGATATGCTGTATACACACAGATCGAACTTTGAACTGTGTGCTTATGATGACATGACTGATAAACATCCATTATTGTGGGATGGGGGAGAGATAAACCTCGGGCCATGTAGATTTATTTCAACAGTAGCCCAATGAAAGCCTGCTGCTCTTCCACTTCTTCTTGTTTCATGTAGGAAATGTTGTGAAACTATTCTCTGTAAACACATGTCTGATCTCTTCCCAACTTTTTTTAACAAATGACCACCATCACAAGTCAAAGTCACATGTTTCCTTCTTCCTTCCTTCCTCTTTAGATTGCAGACGCTTGGATTAACATCTCTCCTGAATTCACAAGACCATGACGATTGGCAGGAGCTTCAAAAAGAACCAGGTCCCTCGTACTCCTGCTTTCCTGGACAAGACTAATGGATTCTATGGGCGCTTGGACGAGATGTTTAGAGACGATGTACAGATGGAGGGAGAGACCAAAGAAGAGCAGCCAAGTAGCCAAGACAATGGGACAGCTCCAGGCTGGATAGAAGAGGATGACCATGTGGTTGATTTTAACCACGGTATGATGGATGATGACGATGGGACAACTTTACTGAAGAGGAAGCCCAGCAGACTGAGCCGACGATGGAGCAGGATGAGCTCCAGGAAGGCAAAGTACGGCAAGTTTTCCTCAGAGAAAGAACTGGGTAATGACACCAGTACATCTGTAGATCTGAAGCCAGAGGAGGCACTGCCGTCCCAAACCCTGGAAAACAACAGAGAACCAGAACCAACGATGGTGCATTTCTCTGCGAAAGAGCACGCAGATGACCAGATTCTGATCAAAGGGAAGAAGGGAGAAGTGGAAGACATGAAAATAGAAGGAAAGCTGAATGGGGAGACAATGGAAGTTGTGAAGAGGAACACTCTCAAGAATTACCGCAAGGTGAGATTTAGCTGTTTATTAGTGCTGGAAAACGAAAAACAGTTTCTTACACTCATTGTTCCGCTGATCCTACCGAAATACCATGCTAAAATATCCTGATATACTTCTTCTCAACACTGGTTTAGCGGCGTCGATATGGTCTTTTTTCCTGAATAAAAACATGCACGCAACCAGCATAGTTAGAACTAATGATTCGAATGAATCGGTTCTTCTGCGAATCAAAATCGGTCCATTATGAGTGTACAGCAAGGTGTAAAATAAAGGTGGTACATGGCTGGCTGTTCATATAACAATGTGAAACTGAAGTTAAGCGTCTAGTTATAAATGGAAGGTATAGACATTAGAAGACATATGTTCATTCATTCATTCATTTTCTTTTCGGCTTAGTCCCTTTATTAATCTGGGGTCGCCACAGCGGAATGAACCGCCAACTTTTCCAGCATATGTTTTACGCAGCAGATGCCCTTCCAGCTTCAACCCATCACTGGGAAACACCTATACACTCCCATTCACACACATACACTATGGACAATTTAGCTTACTCAATTCTAGAAGACATATGTCTCTATTTAATTTTGTTTAGTACTGTAAATTATGCTTTACTATATAATCCCAAAAACACAGTTATGTAAACCATGTTAACCACAAATTCAAGATTTTGCTACACTAACGATTAGCCATGGTATTTGTTGTGTGGTTATACAAATGGCACTCAATCTTGTGTGGTGGTCAAAAATGATTGTTAAAAAAATGAACTAGGCTATATTTTAGTTGCATAATTTTTTTATTATTTAATCCATTTAGTTTAAGGGGATTTTATGGTAGTAAGTTATAATTGTGCAGTGATAATACTTCGGAGCACAGACTTAGGTTTTGGTCTGATTTTAGGTAAAAGAAAGAAGATAAAAGTTATAGTTTTTATTATTAGCTTCAAATATCGTCCGCGCAGTTAATATTATTTGAAAGTTCACAAAGCAGGCAAGGTCATGGTTATTCTGTAACCATATATGTTCATAAAGTTCATTTTTATTTCTATTTTGCAGTCTTTTAGAGAGTCGATCACTCTATACCTGTTTACATTTGCTCCAATATGACACAGTTGCTCCTCTTTTCTACCTCTCCATCCCACTGAAAACGAATAGCTTCACATGTATCTTTATTACTTCCACCCCCTGTTTATTAGTCCATATGTTATGTCACTATCAGTTGTTTGCACATATATGGTCAGAGGACAGAACCAAGTTATACAGTGACCACAGTTCTTTTGGTCGTATGCAAGGTGACCTTGGTTGGAGGAATGTCTGCAAATAATTGAAGGACTCTGTCAGTTCACCTCCATTACATGTCCTCTAGTTCAGCTAATAAGGGCACATTCTTCTTCTGTCAGAGCATTGACCCTAGAACTAAACCCACTTCCTTCTACCTGACCATGCATGTTCATTCACTGTATAAAAAGTTTCATAGTTATTAATAAAGACGTAATAATTAGTAATAATTATATTAATTTGTAATTAATAATAACAAGTAATAATTTCTCAGTAATTTACTGGCAGCAATTTACTTTAAATTAAACTTACAGCAAGATCACTCAGTTAATTTAGAATTGTAAATATATACTGTAAAATATGCAGTATTTTAGTTCTCTCACCTGTAATATGTTTTCATATGTTAATAAAATTAACTCATTGTTCATTATCTATTTGCTATAAAACAGTCCAAATGGTAAATTGCTGTATTTCTTATTATTGGCCAGGTTTCACACAAATCTTTTTTCTTCTATATTTAGATTCAAGATTCAGGAAATAAAAATACTGTTTTAAAGGCGCCAAGAGGATATTTAACATGGTGCAAATTTAACATATAATACTGCATGTCTGTCATACAGTAAAATACGTTTGATATTACAATTAAATAGAGTGTAATTTACAAAAATCGTTAACAGTGTACTATTTCAAAGTCAGAATTTAATTCAATTCTATTTATTTGGGCTGAATTTAAACAAACAAATTAAGTTGAACATTACTAAATTTCATTTGTTTGTTTAAATCCAGCCCATATAAACTGTTTGCAACCACTTACCTTAAAAAAAATGTAGTAAATCCAATGAATAATTTTTTTTAAGTGTAAATCTTACTCTCATAAAAGTAATTTTACTTAAAGGTTCAATAATTTATTGGGTTTTCCTCTTTATTTTCTCCTTTAGGCCGTGGACAAAGCTTTCCGTCGAGGATGGGAGACTTTTGTTGCCAATCTGTACAGTGTGACACTGACACCCATATCATCAACTTCTTCATCCACGCCATCAGACAAAACCCAACTGAACAGGAATCGTGTTTTGGCAGAATTCAGATAACGGTCAAACTCTCTCAGCTGCACCTTTTAATTTCAATTGCCGAATAACTTGATTTATTAATTGAAATGTGCTCATGTATTTTATGTGCATTGTTGTACTCTGCATTAAACAGATTGCTGCTGATCAGATCATTATGTAACCTGACAAGAGAGGTCAATATTTGAACGTTTTATCAGTGTATAAATTTATCATCGCAGCACTAACTAAAGGGAGTGTAGCTGATCTTTGTTACCTCGTGAGGAAACATGTGGCTTATGTTATTAATTATCCCACATGGAAAGTTTTTGAGCTGTGAACAGAAGGAGAGTTCCTGTACTTTGGCCATTAACGTGTACTGTTCCATAGGGTTAACTCTCAAGAACGAATCTGGGAGCTCAAAGATGAAAAAAAAAAGTCATCAACAGGTACATCTCTGGCAATGAAGTGCAGAAATAATTGAGCCAAGAGATAGAGTGAATGATGGCTTTTGTGTTCTGTAGAGTTATTTATGTTCTGTTTCTTATTTACAAACCCATGGTTTTCTAATGTTGCATATGTAAAATAAAAAAATGATTTTGTCTTGTTTTATCTGCTTTGTGACGTCAAAGCAATGCTAATAAAAACACAACTTAAAAAACAACCTGTTTCACTTGTTTCTGTGGTGCTAAATACATTCATTCATTCATTCATTCATTTTCTTTTCAGCTTAGTCCCTTTATTAATCTGGGGTCGCCACAGCGGAATGAACCGCCAACTTATCCAGCATATGTTCTACGCAGCGGATGCCCTTCCAGCTGCATCTCTGGGAAACATCCATACACACTCATTCACACACATACACTACGGACAATTTTAGCTTACCCAATTCACCTATACCGCATGTCTTTGGACTTGTGGGGGAAACAGGAGCACCCGGAGGAAACCCACGCGAACACGGGGAGAACATGCAAACTCCACACAGAAACGCCAACTGACCCAGCCGAGGCTCGAACCAGCGACCTTCTTGCTGTGAGGCGAACGTGCTACCCACTGCGCCACCGCGTCGCCGTGCTAAATACAAAAGTAGTCAATTATTCTGGATTATTTTAGTAATATGACAGTGTGCTGGTCTTCACATAGCAACATTCTCAAAATATAAATATTATAATAACTTTGTGGTTAAATCTTTTATTTAATACCCTAGCAATTATATTGTAGTTCCCGAGAGTGGTCTCAAGAACATGTTTTGAAGGTTTAGGTCTTCAAATCAATCTCATTTGTACTTTTTTTTATTTCAAGAGTGGTCAAGACCACAGCTCCTGGGTAATCACTAGATTTTGCACACACTGTATTTATTTGTTAACATAATTTATGAGATTGAATGTAAAAATTACAGTTTCAAATACAAACACATTGGAGTCAGATTTCATTTCTTTTGTTACTGTTGTGCTTTGTCAGAATTTAGCAGCAACTGTGACACAATTGTCACATAAATTAATAGGAATGTTAACAAAATTCAATATAATTGCAAAAAAGTACTTGAATGAGATCTCTTGAGAGCATGTGTATGAAAGTAACTGTGCAAGACTATCAATAGTATCCAATCATACGTGTGTGTGTACCCCAAAATCAGGAGATGTGGAGAAAAACTTTGCAGTAAATTTAGATATCACATATAATATGTAGTAGTGTGTAAAGTGCTGCACATTTATTGGTATAAAGACGTGTAGGCCTACAAACGTATGCTATTTATCACCATTTTCTTCATTTATAGGAACTGAACAGGGACTGAAAGTTTGGTGTTTTAATGTACCTTATTGCATGTACAAATAAACCTTACTTGCATTTTACAACACTACATTATAAGTGTCTTAGTTAATACACTTGTAGTCCTCACAACCACTCACACAGAAAAGATGTCAAGTGTACTGCAAAGATCTCAAATGTGGATTTTGAGACAGGTTCATCTCAGAGTGAGTAGCTATGCTATTTCATCTCAAATGTTCTAGTTAATACTTCTTCTTTTTTTTACAGTCTAGTTAGTACCCTACCCTTTATAGATACCGATATAACGCCATCTAGTGGAAATGTAAAGCTTGAAAAGTTTTGACAAAAAAAATCAAAGCATTTCATCTCCATTCCAAATAGTCAATCCACAAAGAGCAGATGTTTGTCGACTATGTAGATATGATACTCTCATACGTTAGTTATAAATATGTTTATAGTTTATTTACCTGCCTCTTCGCGTGTACATTGCTTTTACTATACTCTGCTGAATTCATCAATCGTTGCCATTTATATAATGTGTATATTATGTACACTACAGTTAACATAATTTTCATCAACTTTTTTTGTGCAATCATTACCTCTCTCTATATAGCCTATTTTTAAGTCAACAAACAACATTGATAGACTGCAACGTATGTTGGCGCTTTTAATGTTCTCCGATTAGCTGATTGGTTGTCGTCAAATGGGCGTGTTTTTTTTCGTGTGACACAAATAAAAGGCGCCGAGCCCTTCTTTCCGTCCATTTTGCTGCTTCTTCTTCATCGGTAAGAGGTCTTGTATTTTTCTGTCGAACTATTGCTATGTAATTCTATTGTGTTTTTATATTGTTTTACAACCATGACGTAGGCGATATATTGACTGCTTTTCTTTTTAGTATGTTTTGAGTCTCGTTTCTTTTATATGGGCCTTTAGTAGACCGCTCCAACGAGTGTTCAGACTGCTGGCCCACGAGCTTCAACTTTTTATCTAAAGCCATCCTCGCTCAAGTGTGACCCTTTATTGATCGTGTCATATTCTTCGCAGAGTATACATGCTAGTTTATCGTAATTGCTGTGTATTTCGTGTTACCTTCGGTTCCTCTTCGTTTTTCACGAGATCTCTCAATGATGATAACTTTCACAGACCTGTACTGAAACCCTGTGATTGCACATTATTTATCTGACGTGAGATCGAGATGAACCTTGCATCTTTTTATTTTCTATAGTTTAGTTTTGCTCGTATTTCCTGAACGCTTCATACGGAAACACGTGTCTAATAAAGGGTTTTCTTTTGCAGCAACGATGACTACCACGACCAGCATGGAATCATGGGAAGGTAAGATTTGTAGCAGCCCTTTTTAATTGTTATTATTATTTGGTTCCTTAACGTACTGTATTCATCTTAACATACTGTAAATGGACCATTTCATCCTATTTGCACTTTAAACACTTGATATTAAGGTTAGTTAAAATTTACATGCAAGGAACTTACCTTAGTGTACTAATGCACTAAAACATGTGCAATACTTTCTCCATACGCATTTGTAAACAGCACCTTATAACAAGATACAATGCAATACTTCTCCATATGCATTTGTACACAGCACCTTATAACTTATATTATATATATATTTATAACAAATCTGTACAAACAATTCATCATCCAGAGCTCTTTTGTCTAACTGCATCTGTTTAATTTGTATTTTTCTAATATTTATTTTGTGTTGTCACTATGTACACTGGAAGCTTCTGTAGCCAAAACAAATTCCTTGTGTTTAAGCACGCTTGGCAATAAAACCAATTCTGATCTGTAAAAAAAAACAAAACGGTTCTAATATATTTGCAGTTTTATTATTTTACAAGGTTGATTGGTTTAGTGTTTGTTAATCTAACATCTGTTGCATGGTTTGTCACTTCATATTTTAATGTGTTGGTTTTTTGCAGGACTGCAGTGGACCTTTACCCCACAACTTGTGTCCTTGAGCAGAATAAGGTTTGTGTTTGTTTGTTTCCTTGACTTGTTACTTGCGAACCAATAGGCATGATGATTTTAGATTACCGCCCCAGTCTGATTTATCTGACTGATTGGTACCCCTCTGACCTCTGCTAATGATTTTCACTTTAATTGTGTATTTTTGAAGCCTTTTATTAATGTAGCATTCCCTTTTTCAGATGCTACCAGAACTTGCTGATTAACTGCAGTCGTCTTGTGCAGGTACCCCCAAAACAATGCATGTTGAGAGTAATACACATTATACAACAATTTAATCCTTATGCGCAAGCATATTAAAACCCTCCAAGAGAAATTTAGGATGTAGAAAGATCTCAACGAAGATGTTTACTCTGCGTAGCAGTCTCAAAGTACACTGCAGTACCCTGGGTTCAGCAGAGTCAGAATGAACCCTGAACATTCTTAAACAATCCTTTTACACTGTTTTAATTTACTGCCTTTAGTTGTAAACTAAGTTACTTGGCTGTTGTTGCAGCTGTGCTCTTAATGCAGTTTTGGCACCCCATTGTATTGGTTCTTTGTCCGCACTCACCCCCATTCTACAACTTCACCATTTGCTCAATGTGATCATCTTAAATGGTGCATAGACAACAAACTGTTGACTCTTGTCATAATTCAGCACTTTTGGGAAATGAGCATAAACACTATTTAGAGTTGAAGTTGGGTCGAGGCAGACTTTATTCTTACAACCCTATATAATTGTCCATATGTATTGTCTAAACTGTGCCATATTCATTGTCTTGTATTTAAATCAATTTCAGTATAATTTTCCGGGTCTATAAACCTCAGCCCCCCCCGGATAATCATTCATAAAACGCTTGTCATCCGGTGCTACGGTGATGACTTCAGAATTCTCTCTTCCTGAATTGCTTTGATGTAACTGTTCTAACCTGAGTAGCATTGGATGTCCAGATTTTGTTCTTGTGGTGTTTGTAAAACCAACTTAAAAGTGTTTGTTTTTGCAGTTTCCATACAGTCTGCTGGGATGAAGCAGAGACCTTTTAAATTCAAGGTAATACTGTAAAGCGTTTTTATAAAAAAATAAAGTTTTAAATGATGAGTTTCAATGACAAGCATATATCTGAATTCCAGTGATGTTTGCCTTTTTTATTCTGATATAATCTGTATTACTCCAGTTTAGTCTTCTAATTTGCAGTTTTTAATAGTTCTGTTTCTATTTTAAGGGTTCCTGCAGATGAACGGTGTATGGTGTTCATGGACCTCTTCTGGGTAAGCGTTTTTAAATTCAAAGTCCACTTAATCTTGTCTGAAATGATTAAGTCTTTACATCTTAACTGGACGACAATTGTCATATGGCATTCTAGTCACCAAAGTATGATCAGACCAAGTGACTTCAAAAACAATTACTGAACAGTATTTGCACTTACAATGCTTGTTGTTTGTCTAGGTGTTTCAGCCTTCGTCCAGTTGGTCATAGCACAATGTTTTGGTAAGTTCTAGGGTTTATTTTTATTTAAGTCTTTCTATCTGAGAGGATGAACGGTTTATTCCGTTTTAATATCTGGACGGCATTATTGCCCCATGGCATTAAAGTCACCAAAGCACTGATCAGACAACTTTTAAACATGCTTGATTTTTATACATTTAGGATGCTTATTAAAGGTCTCTCCTCTGTTTTTAGGTTGCACTGTCAAAAATGACCAGTTAACAAAGGATTTGCTGTTTCCCTAAAGGTAATTTTTATAAATTTACATTAGGGGTGTTTTACTTCAATCTCTGTGATGAAGAAACTTAGCTCACTTTGACCCAATGTGAAAAGTCACGAACAACTGAGAGATTGCTGTGGTTGGCTAAAGATCTGGTGTTATGAGTTGCACTGACTTATCTATATAAATTTCCCCTCCCCCTCTGCAGGACCCCTGGTTAAAGACGTGGATTGGTTTGAGTCCTCCTAGTGGTATTAGGTAAGGCTACTTCTGTGTACTTGAGTATTGAGTCTGTCTGTAACTTATGATGATTTTTCATTGGAATCTCGTTCGTCTGAATGCCTGCTGATATCTTTTACATACTGATGTTACTTAATATGCTTTATTGTAGACTTTTAGCTGGTTTAATGTAAACTAATGCCTAGTGTTTGTTCCCTCAAAGGTTCCAGTCAAGATGTACACAGTAAGAAAATGCTTCCTAAATTCTATTACAGTTTAATTTGATAAACTTGTACCTCTGTTCTTCCTGTAACACATGATGATTTAGCAGTCTCGTTCGTCTGAAGTTCTGTTGAGAAACTTAGCTTTGTACTGATGTTACAACCATCGTTTTGCATGTGTATTTGTCAATCTCCTCCACCTAAAAGTTTTCTTTGCTCATAGGTGAGACGCCTGGCCTGAAGTCACCCAAAAAGGTGAGATTTTGGTCCCAAATATGAATTCCTAACTTGCTGCAACTTGTCCTTTTATGATGCAACTCGCACATGTCTTACGTCTTGTGTCAATACCAGAACCTGAAAAGGTGAACCCACTGGTGTGTCCTGGGCAATAAGGGGATGATCCGTTGGAGTTTCCAACAGTCTGAGAAGCACTAGTTGTAGTTTGGATGAGTTTGTCCCTTCATGTGATCCCTATTTATTTATTTTTGTTTCGTTCCAGGACTGCGGTGGACAGAGTTATGTATCTGAGCCGAAAGAGGTTTGTGTGCATTTGCTTTCTTGACTTATTTGTGAACCAATAGACATGATGATATTAGATTACCGCCCCAGTCTGATTTATCTGACTGAATGGTACCCCTCTGACCTCTGTTAAAGATTTTTCTCTGAAGTTAAATGGTTTTATTGAAGCACTTAATGTAGATTTTCACTTTTCAGATGCTACCAGGACTTGATGATTGATTGCACTTCATGTACCGGTACCCAAAAATTGTACTTGTTGAAAAATTAGTATGGATGTGATGAGTAACTATTACCGCCCCAGGCTGAAAAGTTATGACTGATTGGTATCCCCTCTGATCCATACTTGTCTAGTCTATATCACAGGTGTCAAACTCAGTTCCTGGAGGGCCACAACTCTGCACAGTTTAGTTCCAACCTTAAACACACCTGATCAAACAGTGCTTTAGGCTTGTGTGATACCTTCAGATAGGAGTGTTGAAGCAGGGCTGAAACTAAACACGGGAGGCGTGCGGCCCTCCAGGAATTGAGTTTGACACCCTTGGTCTATAATACACCCCCCCCCCCCCCCCCTGTAGTTGAACTTTTTTTTTTTTTTCACTAGGTTTCCAATGCTGGTGCATGTTGCTGATGAAGCCTTCATTAAATGTTTGGGGGAAAAAGGACCCGTTGATTTCATACTTCCATGTAATGCAAGCCCTTACTGAAAACCGCTAAGGGGGACAATAAATGTTTTTTGAACTTGTCTCCCTTGTTTTGACTTTCAATTTGTTTTGTATTTACTCTTTAGTTACCTACTCTAGGATAAGCTTAAATATTTTCAATTTACTTATTGTATTTCTCAAATATATATATATTTTTTGTAAAGGTGATGTCTGCTGGAAGTGTTTCACTGCATATGTCATGACTTTTAAAAAAAAATTTTTTTTTTAATTTGTACCTTACTACATAAATAATACCAAACACTTTGGTTGTGCAAGCAATTTTACATGATTATCAATTTACTGTTTTAATCTTAAAGGAATTTTTATTTTTTTATTAAACATGAACATTAATGTTCACTAGTAGAAATAAAGAAGTTTGTTACAGATTAGACATGTACTTCCCTTCTGAGTTCACATGAAGGATTTCACAATGAAAGCAGTGAGTCACAACCCAGTTTGAAATTTAGCAATCTGGTATTGATGAAAGTTAGTCTTGATCGGTCAGAGCAACTAGCATGTGTAAGACCTCAATTTCCTTGCCATTGCACTATAACAGTGGAAAATAAATATTGTGGGCAACACTTAGAAAGAAACTGGATTAAGGGTGTTTTGGCTTTTTTATATGCATATAATCTAGCATGTACCTCTGTCAGTGTTAACAATAAATCTAAATTACACAATGGTTGTGCCTCATTTAAGGTTATAGACTAAAGAGTGTTTTCAGACAACATTTAAAGCTAGTTTGTCAGACAGGTTTCAATGCCAAGACTATTAATGGTCTTTGTCAAGTCAAAATCCAGCACCAGATGAATCATGGAAATAAATGAACAGTGGTCACCTTTTCCAAACACAAAGGCTGGACTGACCTGTAACTATTGAACAGCAGAAACTTTAAATAGAACAAATTAGCACAGAGCAGATTTTGAGAAGCAGAGTTGTGTATTTGTGGTAGATGAGTTTTCACAATTGCTGAACAATATTTTAAAAAGTGACTACCATCTTGAGCACATTTGCATTACATACATGTGCAGTCCAACATGCTGCTCCTTTATTGTCCATTAAAGGGAAAATGTGTTAATGTTAATTAGTCAGTTGTAAAGATCCGAGCTGCTATATCATCTAGTAGCCAATCCACACCGGAAAGTAAATTCTCGCCTGTTACAGCACTGCATCCCACAATGCACCAGTGATGGGTCTTAATGTCATCAAGGGCTAAAACCTACGCAGATGGAGAGAAATATCAGAAAACAAGATTCATTGAATCCTTATGTGACATGCTATGTGAAGACTCACCTCTCGAATGCCGTCTTTTGATAAAGCACCAGGTAGGTCTTGCTTGTTGGCAAAAACTAACAGAGTAGCTCCTGCTAATCGCTATTCAAGAGTAAAAGATATTTAATCAGAAACATCATGTAATGGGATTTTATTTCAAAGACTTTATAAAATCGGAGTAAAGGAACTGGCCATCACACCTCTTCTAGTAATAAAGCATTCAGCTCTTTCCTGCAGTCGTCCAGTCTCAATCTGTCAGCACTGTCCACTACCCACACCAGTCCATCTGTGCTCTCGAAATAATTCCTCCAGTACGATCTCAATGACTTTTGACCACCCACATCCCAGATGTTCAGCTTAAACCTAGTCTCAGTGTGAAGAGAAAGAAACAGATGATGCACTTGGGGATTATTTGAAATAATTTGATGATTACTTTCATTAACCCTCAAGTGCTTTTAAATAATTTCTTGGCAATAACAACAACAACCTTACATTTCAGCTTCTTTAGAATGTTTTACTCTGGAATAGTACAAACATTGATAATGATTTTGGCACATGCTATTTGGACACACTTGTTTTTAAATGGTCCTAAAAATGCTGTTTGTGGTCAAAAGTGAACACGTTGGAACTTATTTCATTTAGCAGAAATGTTTGGTACTGTGTGAAAACAAAATCTTACTGAAAACTACTTTTTATGAGCCATGAAACGCAACTTGTTTAGATTTATGGAGGGGAACCTACTTTTAAACCTTTCCAATAACCTACGAAGTGTCTTGTTTTAAAAATAAACATGACATTTAACTATGCTACAAAAGTGTTTTAAAAATTTGGTTTGAATTGCTAATTTCATTTTCAAGTGAAATGATTAAGAGGTAATTAATTGATTGATTATAATTTCAACATAGAGAGGATTCAGAGACATAGAATTCCATTAATATGCAGTATATGATATATAATATGAATAAAAACCATTACTGACTATAATATATATTATTTTTAATAAAAAAAAAAAGCCATTTATATCGGGTAAATAAAATTAGCTTAAAGTTAGCATCTTAATGCTCTCAGTAGTCGTACCCTCTATGCTCAAGCGTCTTGATGTTGAAGCCTAACGTTGGAGAGATTGTGCTGACATCTTCGCCGTTGAACTTCTTTAGGATTGTTGTTTTCCCCGCATTATCAAGACCACTGAAAAGAAACGTCAAGGACCCTCAACAGTACTCAGCATTACAGGTGATAAAAGCATTTTTCTGAGAAACTGACACTTGTTAGAAAGTATGCGCATTATAGGAAATACAAACATATGAAAACAACAGCGGTTCAATAATGTTGTTTACAAATAAACTCAATTCGCATGACTATTTCGTTTGAATCCAGTTGTGCGAAAAGATACAGCATGAGTAGACGCATTTCACGCTCCTTGTGCTTCATCTTCTTCAAGATCGTCAGTAAACCCATCGCGAGCGCGTAGATGAAATACACAATACTGTCCGAAATCGCGCATTAACTAATAGATGAAAATATTGCTTAAATGTCGCATGCGTTTAGTGCAAAGCCATACTGGAAACAAGGAAGCGTTAACAAAACACACTGAGTTGTGATTGGTTAGAAAGGGAATACGTATGACGTTGAAGGCTTACGATTGGTTGTTTTAACTGTCGTTTATATTTGGGCTTTTTCTATTGGCAAAGGAGAACCGCGGCAAGGGCGCGTCTGCGTTGCTAATAGGTGAAGAACGCTGTCAGTTGAAATGTAGTCGTTTCTATAGCAGCGCCCCCTTAAGTTCATTTTCCAAGCAGGAGAGCTGAAGTCCACCTAAAGATTTCAAGTAAGTCTAATCTCATACAGTCTCCATGGTCAATCTCTGTTGATCTACATTTGTATGTTTGGTTCTTTAGTCGTGCTACCTTATCGATTAACGATAATTATTACCAACAAGAGCAACCCACAATAACATTGATACAATTTTACATTGAGCAAATGGGAAGTTTACTCTATTACTATTTTGGGTGAAAATTTGCTTTAAGTAGTTTATTGCAACATTGTATGAAGAAGAATGCCAATATAAACAAAACTGTTTAGGTTTATTTCAGGTATAAACCTTGTTATCCTCAGGTTTTTAAAACTTCCTTATGGTATGCAAGACCAAACATTTTCTGGTTCTCATTGACTTGTCTAATGTAAAACAATTAGGTGGGTACCATCAGTTGTCTAGACCATATAGATAGACTGTAAAAAAGTCTTGACAGGCTTCGTGTTCATCAAAAATATTTTGTTTTCAACAGACAAAAAACAACAAAAAACATTCACACAAGTTTGTAACAGGCCTCACGGTGGCGCAGTGGGTAGCACGTTCACCTTACAGCAAGAAGGTCGCTGGTTCGAGCCCCGGCTGGGTCAGTTGGCATTTCTGTGTGGAGTTTGCATGTTCTCCCTGTTTTCACGTGGGTTTCACTCTGGTTTCCCCCACAAATCCAAAGACATGCGGTATAGGTGAATTGGGTAAGCTAAATTGTCTGTAGTGTATGTGTGTGAATGGGAGTGTATAGGTGTTTCCCAGTGATAAGTTGCGGCTGGAAGGGCATCCACTGCGTAAAACATATGCTGGATAAGTTGGCGGTTCATTCCGCTGTGGCGACCCCAGATTAATAAAGGGACTAAGCTGAAAAGAAAATGAATGAATGAATGAAGTTTGTAACAACTTGAGTGTGAGTAAATGAGAACTGTATCTCTTTGTTAACCATGAAATAATAAATACACAATTCTGTAGTCTAAAAAATGCAGCCAGACTGTTTGTCGGTTGTCCTTTGGCTTACATCCAAAGTCTATTAGCTCTAGATTCACAACTTCTCCTTAAATGAAATCTTACAGTAAATGTCTTTTGTCAATCATTGTCAGATTTCTGTATTTCCCCATTTTGAGCCTGCAGCCCTTATATGTTTTCAGCACCTTTATCCATTCATCTGCCACCATCATAATCCTGCCTGTAGACACTGAAAGCACTTGAAACTTGTCTTTCAGACGATCTGCTAAATTATATCAGTAAATATAAAAATACTGGACTCATTTCAGTCATTTTACATTAATTCCGGTGATGTAATGGCATCACAGTAAAGCTTACAAATCCCACACACTTCCAGCTGTCTGGATTTCCGGGTTGGAATTCCCGAAATTTGTCTTCTTGTGCGGGAAATGAGCAACCTAAATACGGGCAGCGGCGTACCGGAAGCGGTGATCTCCCGGCTCCGCTAACCGGACCATTTAAAATAATTCGAAACCGAAAACAAGTCTAGTCCAGCACCTCTGTTGCGTCAACTTATTAGCCACGCAACAGTTCCACCGCCCACTGCTTACATTAGAAAGAGCGTGGAGTAGTTTAAATCATGAGCAGACGCTGACTGCAGCTCAGAACAGCTGCCTCAGGATTCTTTTAACTCGCGTTACAACTCACTTCGGAGAAATGACTGCAATAAGGACCATTACCAATTGAGCTGTTCTGAAAGTATACATGCAAGCATTTTCTTGTGATTTAACTGTCGAAGAGCATTCGTGGACTTGGAGATGCCAGCTGCCGTCATGGAAAACTTTGACCAAGGAAGTCCTTTTTCTCAAAGTGATTCTCAAAGCCCTCAAGAATGGGTAGGGAGTTAATTAATTCATTTAATGTCATTGGACTTGATGTGGTATAATACTGTTAACATCATTGCTGATAATAAGCATTAAATGAGTTAAAATGTAATTTTTTTATTTATTTATTATTGATTGTTTTCATGCTATTGTTATTATAATCTCCAACATTTTCTATTCTGTCTTTTTTACTAAAACAATTCTTATACCTTTACTGTTTCGTCTATTCTCTACTTTTTCTTGTATGAAATGTAGATTTTTCTAACATTAACAGTCCCTTTTATATATGTTTATATATATTTAATAATTTATATATACATAAATTGTATGCTACACAGAACAAAATGAAAAACGCTTATAATATTTTAAACCAATTTTATTTACAACGTGCACTGTTATATATCTTCAGAACACATCAGATCGCAGAGGGAAAAACAGAGATGCAGCTCGCAAGAGTCGCAAGAAACAGACCGAAAAGGCAGACTTGTTGCATGAGGTGAGTTAGAGATTGGGACTTTTGACACACTCTGACATACCGCTTTAGACTAAATTGGCTACATTGTGAAACTTGCAACACACCTGGAACACATACTGTATAAAACATATGGTTTTGGAACATTTTAAATATGCATGTATATTTAGTCGTTTAGCAGATTCTTTTATCCAAAGCAATATTAAGCGACAAAAGAAGTGTGATCACAGGGGTTTCACATGAAAATATTCCAAAACCACAATTTTATAGATGGGTACTGTTTGGCATGAGACGATCATGTTCGGTTTCATGCATGTTTTATTTCATCTGAACAACTCTACCCCTAAGCCTTGTTATATAAACTATTTAAATTTGAACATGTAAGATTGCATGTTACGAATATATTTAAGACTTTATGCCAGTATAAGTCAAGTATACTTAAGTGTCCAATAAATTACAAAATACATATTTCTGAAAAGTTGTAATTTAAAATTGAAAAGAAGTCTAATAATAATACACTTGAATAAACGTATTATCTTATAAGGCTTGCATCCTATTATCTTCAAATACACATATTTGTTTTGGCTCTATCATTTCATTCACGTTACTCACCCAAACACACACATGTACAGTGCCCAGCATATATAAGTACACCCCTCACAAATCTATCTTTTAAATTCATATTTTTAATAGGAAGCTATACAATATTATATTTGTGCATATACATTAGATTAGTCAGTACTAAAGCCAAATCTGTAGCTTATCTAACAAATTAACTTACGATAATGATCCAAAAACTAGTACACCCAAATTTATATGTTGTAGAAAAATATTAAATACAAATTGTAAAAAGAGGAAAAATCAAGAGATGGAAGAAAATTGAAAAATGTAGTTAAAATTTTGTAGGTTGTAATTTTTTTTTGCAATATTTTGCTTGAATTTAATTGTATTATCTTATTTAATTGTATAATTGTATTATAATTTCTAAATATGTTTGGTGACTAAAATATTATTTTAAGAAATATATCTGTTTAATAAATCTGTTTCGTTTAAATACACCAAAATACATTGCCTATATTCACTGAGAAATTGATAAAAATATTCATTTTCAAAATAGGGTGTACTCAATTATGCTGAGCACTGTATGTTATTGTTCTTTATTGGTGTAATAAATGCTATTATACATAACATTAATTGGAAATATGATGTAATGTATCATAATCACAACCTTCAGCAAGTGTGTTAATCATTGCATATATGTACATTACTCTGGAAGATGGTTTTGGTGTGTTTGTTAAGGATTACTCTGTAGTCTCTCTGTTTTTCTGTGTGTGTGTGTGTGTGTGTGGGAGAGAGAGAGAGAGAGAGAGAGTCTGGGACACATAACTATTGCTCAACCTTTCACTGTAGAGTAGGCATTTCTTGGAAACATTGTGCATAATAGGGCAGCTGTAGTTCAGTTGCGTTAGCTCCACACTTTGTTCTTTCAGTTTACCTTCACTTTCACTTTTAGTTTCTCTTTAGATGATGTACAAATCCTGGACTTTCCCCTTTGTATCCAATTATCTACTAATCACATCTTTTATCCTTTTCAAACAGGACACATGGCAGTCTGAATCTTATTTAAAATACAGTGTATTTTGTGAGAATAGCAGACATGCGTATGTGTGTATGTCCTACTCCTGCAGGTTGGGAGTTGAGCGCTGGGCTAGCGACCCACCTAGTAAAAAAATTAGATGTTACGAAACACCAACATGGTGCGGCTAAATATCAACTTCGATATAAAATGGCCCTGGGAGTAAGTAAGGTGAAATTAAACTGACTGAGAAGCAGGAATTTAGTTCCCAGTATGCATTGTGTCAGATGGCATAAAGAAAATAAGTTACTAAAGGTTTATTCTGTGTTTTTGAACAAGACAGGGAGACATACATTAGTCAGTGATTTTGTGCTATATGATAGGATTTACAAAGGCTTCAGTTGTGTTGACATTTAGGGTTACCATTGTAATGCAAAGTAAAGCAAGAGTAGAGAGGATGAGCTGGAAATAAAGACTAAATAAGGTATGATCCACTATCATGAAATTTGTATAAATATCTTTTGATATTTACATTAACACATGTTATTGGTAACACCTAGTAATAAATACTAGTGATGAGAGAAACAAAGCTGTTTTAAATTGAACTAATTGCTTCACAAAATCATTCACTGCTTTATATATATCATATAAGTTATGATGTAATGAAGCAGGGTTTACTGAAATCACATGACCTTGCCAATTTGATACACACTTGATTCAGAACAAAAGATTCCCCTCTCTCTCTCTCTGCTTTCTGTGCTTTCCTGTATGCCAGGGGTGCCCAAATTCCTGCATAGTTTAGCTCCAACTTCCTTCAACACACCTGTCTGGAAGTTTCTAGTATACCTAGAAAGAGCTTGATTAGCTGGTTCAGGTGTGTCTAATTGCGGTTGGAACTAAACTCTGCAGAACACCGGCCCTCCAGGAACAAGTTTGGGCACCCCTGCTGTATGTAATCTTCATTGTCCTATACTAATAAAAAGTAAAAACCCTATAGAAAAATAACTATATAAAAAAGATGGGGAGGGTGGAACCAAGAGCTGTGACTGTTGATGAGAGACGCCTGTGTGTTGTCCCACTCGTCGCAAATGTGTTGTAGTACAAAATAACTTTAAGCAGTCTGTACTCACAGCTAAAGTGTTCTCTTTTACCATCTAACTTCTGCATTTCAGTGCTGCACTTTTTAAAAAAGCTCTTTTTTTTTCTTTTTTACTTAGGAACTCCAGACTCTAGAGCAGGCTAATGCTGCATTTGTAAAAGAAATTGCTGATCTGAAGAAGCAGCTACAAATCTACAAAACAGCTTTGGAACAGCATGAACCTCACTGCACTAAACTGGGTCCATTTGGACCACCAGCTAGTGTGTCAGAAGCTCCATCCACAGCAACACCCTCTACCTCAGATTATATCTCGAATCCAAACCTCTTGGTGGACATTACATTCTTACCAAACACTAATTCATTATCACTAACAGATCTCTTCGACTGGACTCCTTGGGACTCAATGAATGATAATGGGTTTCAGCTTTGAAGTGCTGTACAGTCAGGTACTGTACATTTTAAGTTGGTGACAAGTTTGGTGACTTACTACTACAGAGAGATTTTTTATTGGGCTCAAAAATGGTGCTAAAACATAATCAAGATGTGGAAATGTTTCATTTGATAATTTATTCAAATATTATTTACAAACGGCAATAATTAATTTGCACGTAGCTTTGTTTTTAAAATGGGCATTATTTTATATATGTATATATTTTTACAAGACCACAGCCTTTCAGGGCTAAGTCAGGGATGTCCAAACTCGGTCCTGGAGGGCCGGTGTCCTGCTGAGTTTAGCTCCAACTTGCTTCAACACACCTGCCAGGAAGTTTCTAGTACATCTAGTAAGAGCTTGATTAGCTGATTCAGGTGTGTTTGATTAGGGTTGGAGCTCTTCAGGACACCGGCCCTCCAGGATCGAGTTTGGACACCCCTGAAAGTGATGCTTTATTTTGTAAAGAGAATTTCCTTTTATTTTTATAAATTATCTTTTTCGTTTGTATTGAAATATATATCAATCATATGATGTGCAGTAATAGTATTGTTTTTATGAGCAGTAAGCTGTTGTTCAGGTCAGTGCCTACGTTTTTACTTTATTCAGAAAGTAAAAGAAATGTAAAAAGGTGTGTGTGTAATATTTGTGTGTAAAAAAAAATCGTATTTTCCTTAAATGTGTGAAAACATTTTTGTGTGTAGGCCGCTTGATTTTGTAAATAATTTAATTAAATGTGATCTACTTTTTTTTGTTCTTTAATATCATGAATTGTCATATAGGCTACACTTAAGAACAGGTCAATGAAAAATAAAAAACTAAAGAAAAATCTGTAAAACAAGCCATATCAGTAGCACTCAGTCTCTCTCGGTGGTATACAGCAGTTGGGGATGGTCTCTCGGTAGCCAAAACGCCCATTACGTTCAGCATCACATGTAATAGTCTTAGGTAGGTCAGCAGCACGTCGTCGGTCGACCGATATCGCATAACTCGTGTTCGAGAAACATTTACCGACGGTCTAAACGAAAATCGGCGGGTGAACGCGCGGAGTAGCTAATGAGCGAATGAAGCAAGAACAATGGCCAACCTGACAGTCCCAAAACACAGCGGCTAACAGAGAGAGAGAGAGAGAGAGACTGTGTCAGCCAGCGAGGGAGGGCAGAAGGGAAGAGGCAGAGGTAGATAAACAGCTGTCTTGATAAAGATACGGACGAAATAAAAAGAAATAGCATATATTAGGTCGCTTAAACAGTGAACAGTAAACGGTGTATAGTCACATCTCGCGGCGTGTGGAAGCGAGTCGCGTAAATGTACGATGAGTAAATAAATAAATAAGAGCGCGTGAGCGTCATCTGCAGTGTGTAGCATCTACATCCACTTGCACCACCTGAAGACAACGACCGACACTGACTGCTGGGAAATAAAGAAACGGGGGAAAACCGCGGAGAGGAAGGGACAAACGACGAACAAAACCAGCGAGGCTGTCAGCGTCCTTGTGAAACAGAAGAAATTGAGCAGCGGTTTCTTGTATCTGAGGGAAGGAGGCAGAAGCGGGTATCAGTGCTGCAGCGGCCGCCGCGATGCTCTACACATGTAGGCACGTTTGAAGCAGTTCATCCCCGCCCTGTGTGGATCTGACCGAACCGACTGTACGAGGACGGATTTAACAGCGGGGCGCTGCGAAAAGGACTTAATAGTGATTGGTAATATGACGACAACCTTTAATTAACAAGTGATGCAATTGAACCTGTGCGGAGGAGATAAATGACAGGATTTTAATCGGCCGTTTGTTTTTCAACATGGATTGATTGGCCCACGATCACAGGATAGAGTGCTTATTACACCCGCGTTTTAATACGCTACAGATTTATACCTCTAGCCTATAAATATTTAAATAAAGACCAAATTTAGGCCGATGACTTTCTGATGACGACAGTACGGCAGAGATGTCTTTATTGTAGAAATGTATGTTCGCCCCAGCATCTCTCCATAAAGAAATAGGCAGTTACATTCACCCTTGTGCTTGCCGCCGTGTCTAATTTCGTTTATTTTGAGGTGCGTTAATGTAACACGAGCGAGAGACGCGTCAAATTGAACACCGATAGCTTTTAGTCCACCATCCCTGTCTCCATTTCGACCAGGTTAACGTCAGATAACTTGTGTCTTTAGTCGAATCCTTGCTGTTCATTTTACTTTTTCAAACAACAAAAATATTTTGGGCCAAAAACAAGGCATTGGGTGCCTGTTCTTGTCGTTGGCTGCCATCCTAAAACAATCTTCAGCCGAGCACCACCTTCGCAGCGATGGAGACCCCCACGAAGCTGCCTCCGTCGAGCCCTTCATCGCCGACCACGGGCTTCTCTGTACCGAGTGCGGAGAAGGTGGACGGTTTCCCCCGCCGCTCGATGCGCCGCGCTCGGCAGCGACGGTCCCACAGCTCCTCACAGTTCCGCTACCAGAGCTCCCAGGTGGAGCTCACGCCGCTGCCCTTACTGAAAGGTAGGTTAACTGGGACGTGAGATGGTTTGTTTTTAATTACACGTCATTTAGGAAATAATGGGAACAATCTCAATAGAATTAGACTATTATAGCAATTTTGGTGGTTGTGAGTTCATTCAGAATCTTCTCGAGCATCCTTGAGAGAGTCATGGTGCCTCCGTAAGGACTCCAAATGTAACTAAATCTTCTGAGGGACTCAGCTAGAGCACAATTCTCTATAATGTTTTTGTCATTCAAGGGTATGCAATCTAAATTAAGATCCACACTTTTTTGGTTAATTTAAAATTTCTTGCATATATTGGGAATAGGCCTATATATAAAATTGTTTAGCAGAAACATTACTTGATAAGGTTATTTATGTCGTAATAACCAAAATAATCTATTGCTGTTAGTGGTGTCACTAGGGATTCTGGGCCCATTCACAGGTTTTTGCTTTGAAGCCCTCTGACGTTCAGTGGGCCCCTGTTAAGGCTCTTGGTCATGTGCACTCTGCACCTTTTTACCCTGGTTGCAGTATCCCAGACTGCAGTACTAACTTCTTATTTTGATGTTAGCAAGAAGTGCAGTACAGAAAAAAAAAGTTAATTGCAGTCAAATTCCTATAGTAATATTTCATTGAAGCAACAAAAACGGCTATTATCTGGTTCAAAACTCATAAAATAAAATGTATGTTCCCTCTATGTAAAGGTTGCTGGAAATCACAAATTCCTCCTTTGGTTTTAGTTATTGGCACTGGATATGATTAATGTAGCCCAGCACAAATGCATCAAGTAAACTTTTGTATTACAAATTTAACTGGATATGCAATTTACTCAGAACTGTGTGGAATTGCATCATTTTAAACCATTGAATTGAACAAGCAGCAAAATAATTTTTAATGCAGCGTTCTTTCTGCTTGCATCTGTACCATTGTCATAAGACAGTATCAGGTTCTTTGTTTAATATTTTTATGGTAAAATTATTTTCTAGTCAGAAGACTCTGATATAGAACCTGAGACACTTGGATTGAGCAGGTTTGTGGGGATAATTCATGAATGTTTCATTTTTCTGGCTAACTGTAATTTATAATAATAACTACAATTTTCTAAAAGCAAGAAAAAATACTTTAAATTTTATTTGAAATTTGTATGAAATGTAATCAGACTTTTATAATATAAAAAAAGCATTAACATACTTAAATCGATATCTAGTTAATCCAGAGAAATGGAAATTGTCAAGCGTTTATATTAACTCTATTCATTTATTTCAGATGCATAAATATGGATATTACCTAATTTTCAGAATAGATATGAAACTTTGTGCTATTTTTATTCACAGATAATACACAGATGCTGTATTGTTCCTACAGGATTTTGTGTATGACATTCGTTTTCATAGGTTTTCCAAGTTTGTCCACGACTTCATGATTCATACTTCAGCAGGATATGATTCACTTAGTCTAATACGGGAATCATCTGAGTGACATTTCCAGTGAAGCAGATTTAGTGGTACCAGTTTTCATGAGAAGCTCCAGCTGAGGGTGTGCTGCCCATTGGTGTGTCACTGGGGTCCAGACTGAGCCTCTGTCCTGCTTAACCATCCAGCTGACCTGCTTTTAGTCAGTCACATCACTGAGAGACATCTCCGGTGTTATTTACTCTTACTAAGTCTAAAATGTATACTTTCAACCGTATGACTGAATGTAGGTGTTCTTTTCTCATAAAAGGCACAGCTCTGATGCAGTTCTTTGATATTCTTGGGTTTGTGTGGATGCCTTGATTTAAATAACAACAACAACAAACCACTAACAAAATGTAGCCATGTAAAATTAGTCTGTTAACTTTACATGAAACTTGAGTTGAGTTGAGTTCTAATTAGTCTGAAAAGCGGAAAACATTTATCCATTTTGACTGTTGATCTACACAATTCGTTTTGGGGGCCTGAAAATGCAAATATTGGAAAACGGGAAACAAAAATCTTCATTTTTAAGAATAATATTTCAACTTCTCTTTGTAAGCTATAACAATGCAATTTTGTGAAAACTGACATCATGTGCATGCATATTATGTTCTGTCAAATATTTGTCAGCCAAAACAACAATGGCATTGTGTTGTGTAAACATAGCCTGTGTTCTAGGATCTTTATTAATCCTATTATTCAACTTGAGCAAAATGTGTAAAAACAACAAACTCTAAAAAAAATAAATA
>CAIGQV010000818.1:19258950-19274370 GCA_903798115.1 Danio jaintianensis | reverse complement strand
ATATATATATATATATATATATAAAAACCTAAAACCTCTTCAAAAAACACCTATAAGTGTGTTAAAAGAATGAGATATTTGAGCTTCATTGATGGTACATCACGTTTAGGTGTAACATATATAATGCTCTTTAAACACAAGATTAGCTTAGCAGAGCATGACAAACACCACCAACGTGAGTATTTGTTTGGTCTGTGAAATTCCCTGCCTGTGTATTTGTGTAATAGAGAGTAAGTTGAAGAAAACAGCTGAGCCAGTCTAAAACATGACCTAAATCTTTAATTGGATGACCAACCAAAAATATGGCCAGGGCTGTTAGTTGGTGTTGTGAACCGTCAGCGGTGCTTATTCTCATTTGCAAACCTTCAAATTCTGTTTCTCAAACTGGCTTGTGATGTTGTTTCCACTTAAGCCTCTGCAGTGACGAGACTACTGGTCCCCGTGAGTTGGTGAGCGTGTGTCTCTGTAAATAGCAGCCATTGCTGGAGGGAAAGTGTTTTGGACAATGGGCACCTCAGAGCTCTCAGCCAGCATTGTGACTCGTCTGGAGGTTCAAAACTCCTAAAAAACCTTAAGCAAAACAACTGTTAGCGATCACCTTGAAGTGTGAAGACTACAGTAACGTCATATTTCAGTTGTGAATGATTATATTAGGGTAGAGACTGAATGTGTGTCGAAGGAGCTGATTTTTCGAGGGTGAGGATATATATCCGCCTCTTCTTCCTGCAGGGTCCAGCTGGTCAGGGCTGGTGTAAGGTTACAGTACACAGAAGGCCTGCTCGCTCTCTGGCCTCCTCCGATCAATAAAGAGGGCAAGAGAGGAAGAGGGAGCGAATAAAAGAGGGAGTGAGTGATTATAGAGACAGGGAAGAGAAAAAGAGCATTAGAGAAAGAGAGAGAGAGTGAAGTGGATAAGCACGTGAGGCTGTAAGTGGGGGAACAGTGTACCGAGGGAGAGTTATTGTTGAGCACAAGATCTGATGAGCCAGATTTGTTCCAGCCAATGTACATTTTTTTTTAAAATTGTTCTTTATTGACATCATTCGTTTCATGATGAACCATTAACGTCTGCGGAACATTTCCAGTCCAATAAATGGAAATTATTTCATTTTTTAGATTGATAAAAATAATAGGTCTTTGAAGGACCAAAAAATGGTTCATTACTGTGATGAACCTCCTTTTGGAACCTCTGTTTTTGATATATATTCCTATGTTTGGGGTTTGTAAAATGATTTCACATTTTGTATATTCAACCTCGAGTTTTGTGTATGCATCCTCATTAAAGTTGGATTTAATTGATAAAAAATTATATTTTTGTGTTAATAGTAGTGATATTAGTACATATTGGATCTAGTATTGTAACGCTAGTGATAATATACAGGGTCAGAAATGGGAACATCTGATTTCCAGTGTCATTTGTCTAAATTTGTTGGAGCTGTGTAAATAATTATCTTAGAACTTGTATTTCATTTTATATCAAATACTTTAACCAATTTTATAAATTTGTAATAACTGAATAATTTATTAATTTAGTTAGAATATTAACTGGGCCTCATGGTGGCTAAGTTGTTAGCATGGTTGCCTCACAGCAAGAAGGCTGTTGGTTCGAGTCCCGGCTGGGCCAGGAGGCATTTCTGTGTGGAGTTTGCGTGTTCTCCCTGTGTTCGTGTGGGTTTTCTCTGGGTGCTCCGGTTTCCCCCTTAGTCCAAAGACATGCGGTATAAGTTAATTGGATAAACTCAATTGTAGTGTGTGAAGTGGAGTGTGTGCATGTTTCCCAGCACTGAGGGTTGTACTCTCAAGCCTTGGTTGCAGCTGAAAGGGCATCTGTTGTGTAAATCAATTTTCAGAGTATTTGGCAGTTCATTCAGCTGTGGCGACTCCTGATAAAGCTGGGAATAGGCCAAAGGAAAGTGAGTGAGTTAGAAAACTATAAACCCTTATGTTTAAAAAGTTGAACATTTTATAACATTTAATATTAGGGCTGCCATATTATGACAAATATATTGCTTTTGATATTGTGATGATGGTTGTCGGTTAAACATTTTTGTGGTGAAGCGCCTTGTCACAATCTAGCTAGACAGACAAAACTAATGGCATTAGTCATTAAAACACCCATTATAATCATCGAAGCTGCAAAATTGTCTCTTACACTGTTTCAAAAGTTTGTAAAATAAATTAACACTGTTTCTTCATTTTCATTTTGACTATAATTTTGGCAGCTCGAAGAGTTTAGTTGAATTGTTTTGGAGCATTTTTTGCCCCTTGTCTTGAATATGTTGATTGTAAATATTTATTATTATTATTAATTAATTACTAATAATTAACATTATAGGGCTTATTCTTTAAAAAATATTACAAAATTACATTTTTTATTATTCTAGTTCAAAACTGATGTGATGCTTAATATATATAGTTTGTTTTTAAATAAATTTCACTCGAACAATAGAAAAGTCAAAAGAACAGCATGATTGTATTTGAATTGCAGCATTTTATTGTCTCTATTGGTAACTTGGTAGTGCATTCTTGCTGAATTAAAGTATATTTAAAAAAAAAAATAGTTGACTCAAAATTTTCAACAGTAGCAATTATTAATTCATTAATTTTTCTTCGACTAAGTCCCTGATTTTTCAGGGGTCACCACAGCGGAATGAAACGTCAACTACTCGCATATGTTTTACACAGCGGATGCCCTTCCGTGCTGGGAAAAACCCATACACTCTCTCATTCACACGCACACACAAACACTATGGCCAATTTAGTTTATTTAAGTCACCTCCTACCGAATGTCTTTGGACAGTGGGGGGAAACCCACACAAACAGGGAGAACATGCAAACTTTAGTAGCACTCTAAATATTTGTTAGTATATCTATAATAGAAGTCATGCTTTTAAAACTCTCTATAGTTCAGCATACACATTTATTAGTACTAAAACATTACATTACCTATAGTATTATTAACCTTGTCCAAGCAGAACTTGGTCGTACTTGGTTCTGCAGTTAAATGTTCAGATGAATATCAATGAATATCAATGAATATCAATGAAAAAAGTTTTAAGAAGCATTAAACTTCCTCAAAAAAGTCGTGTGAAATGTGCCAGTCGGAGCTTTGTGTTTTATAGGCTGTAGTGACTCAAAAAATACAGTAACTGAACAGCCACCCAAAATGCAGTAATAATTAAAAAGAGTTTCCTCATTAAAATACCAGTGCCACAGAAAGAGACCCACAGAGAGAACGAGAGCGAGAAGAGGAAGGAGAGGAGAACATGAGGAGAGGAATAGGGTAGAACGATGAGATCATCTCTCTACGCTGTTTTCTTTCCCTAGCATGCATCTCTCTCTCTCTCTCTGTTGCTTATTGGATGCTCTATATTTAGCTTTGCGTCTACAACATTACAGCATGTTTAACAGAGCAACGACTGGTCTAACCATTCATCATTTAACTTTACACATCAATATGGCCGCTACTGTATATCTTTACACAAGTTTAGCTTTCACATTCTCTTCATCACCGTCTTAAGTTCACATTTAATTGAGTTCTCCTCCTCATGTCTCCGCCCCTTTTTCTTCACACTTTTCCCTGGGCGATTTCCTTTTTTCTGTTCTGACTGCTGTGGCTGTGTCATGCTCTCTATATCCATTGACAAACACACACACACACATCCTTATATAACAGCATCTTTTCATGACACCCGTCTCTTTATTTGCAGTTTCTTCATATTTTATTCAATCTTCTTTGACCTCACTTGCTGCACTCCTAGTTGTGTTATATTTTCTGTACTATGAATGTTAAGACTAATCCATTTTTGATGAAGAGTAATTGTATGAAGCGGCAAGCTGAGGCTAAAAGAAAAAAAAAGTGAGACAAAAAGAGTGATTCACATTCCCAAGTACAAGAAGAACAGTAGGGCCTGTAGGTTGTGTTGCATTTTTTTGGATGAATAGAGTGGATTGTCATGGTTATTGTGGCTCGAGGCGCTACGTCCACAGAGGGCGAGACAGCGCGGGGTTAAAGATAGCACCCGCTAATCCTGTTAGCACCAGACGCCTCCACTCATTTCTCATTAGCATCTCGTCCATCCACTTCAAGAAATCTACATTAATATGCTCTATAGATCCAAGTGTCTGTGTAACTCCACCAAGCTTTAATGTGATGTGCTTGAAAATCTTTAATAGGGCTCTGCGAGAGCATATACTTAGGAAGAAATGATGGTACACATCCTTTTCATTGCACAAAAAGAGTGTATGCAGAGAAATATTCTTGACTTTAAAGCCCTAAGCATACTTTAGTTTTTCATCTTTGTGCATAGTTGCACAGCCTTTCAAAGTATTGATAGCGTATGTTAACACACCCAACAAACGTGGACTAGAAAAATTCATCTTTTTCTAGTGTGATATGAATGTCTGTGTACTTTTTAAAGGGGAGTTGTGTGTTTATTTTAATCTCCTGACACATGGATCAATGTTGGCATTTAATGTTTTAGAAATCTTTAGTTGGTTGTTTTTGTCTTTCATATCTTACGTTTTAATCTGACTGTCAAACAAGAGCCTGGTTCAGTGTTGAAATCTTTAGGTAAACAAAGAAGCGCAAAACAATTCAAAATGTATGTGAGAGCTGTGCATATAGCGTATGTATGGTTATAAACAGGTATGGAAGGCCATCTGGGACAAAAATTGCAACAAACTTTGACTGTTTTAAAGCACGGTGGGCTAGCCACTGTGTCAGTGCAATTGCTAGCACTTCAACCAGTGAAATAGCTTTATTTGCATAATACAATATATTGCTATCTTGAAATATAGATATAGACAAATTTCAGATATTATGTTTATTTGTGAAGAATGTCGTAATTGTAAATTCACATGTGTAAATTAGTTATTAGATTGCCTTCCATAAAAACAAATTAAATTAAACAGTGTATATTAGGGCTGCACGATATATTGTTTCAGCATCGATATCGCAATGTGATCATTTGCAATGGTCACATCACAGGATATGCAATGTTGAGCTTGTATTATAATTTATCATTTGCATGTGTTTTTGAGGCCTATAATGTATAAAGTCTTTTTATAAGTGTTCAGGCATAAAAAGATTTAACCATTTGTAACTTTAATAACAGTTAATTTTATTGAATTATTTTTATTTTTATTATTCAATTACCGTACCTGAATACTGTTAGACTCGGAAAACGATAAACAGAAAACGATTTTCTTTACTGTATTGATCTGTGCTTGTAGATTTGCTTATTAGATTTTATGCAGATGCATTCCCACTACAGAATCATCCCAATCAATCTAAGCTTATAAATACTTTTCAAATAGAGATATTCAAGTCATCTGGAGAAATTGTATTCAAACCACAATATTTATCACAGAATAATAAAATATCGCAATTTTTCCAATATTGTGCAGCCCTAGTCTATATGTACTAAAAACACATAAAAAATTGCTGACCTGACATGGTCAAATTGTTTATATTGACACAGTAAAATTGTAATGATTTAATTTTAAGATGTTTACCCTTCCTCCATACTGTACTAATAATGAAACTTGCATCAAATGCATGTTCATTCATTCACTCATTCATTTTCTTTTCGGCTTAGTCCCTTTATTAATCTGGGGTCGCCAGAGCGGGATGAACCGCCAACTTATCCAGCATATGTTTTACGCAGCGGAAGCCCTTCCAGCTGCAACCCATCACTGGGAAACATTCATACACACTCATTCACACACATACACTACGGACAATTTTAGCTTACCCAATTCACCTATACCGCATGTCTTTGGACTTGTGGGGGAAACCGGAGCACCCGGGGGTGAACATGCAAACTCCACACAGAAATGCCAACTGACCCAGCCAAGGCTCGAACCAGCGACCTTCTTGCTGTGAGGCGAACGTGCTACCCACTGCGCCACCGCGTCACCTCAAATGCATGTAAAAAACAAAATTTAGATTGAATGGACAAAGAGCTGTACACAGGAAAGTCCTTTGTTCCACCAATGCAGGGTTTTGCAAACGTTTAGATGCCACAGACCACTGTGTGTGAAAAATAAATATTGACAATCTAAATGTATTAAAAATATTTTTTGAGAAATACTTAGTCTTTGTTTGTTTAATTAATAATATTTTTTCTACTCTGTATATGTCCATACATTTTTATACTTTATTTCAATATTTTTTTAAATGTAAATTGTATTTATGTGCTTGGTTTATTGTTTTATTATTTATTTGTTTTAATAAAATATTTGAAAATAAAATTTTGAATAAAGTTTTTTTTAATATTAAATAATTCATAATTAATATAATCAATTGATTATATTAATTTCATTTTGTTTGTTTCTTTATGGTTTTTAATTTAGAATCTTAATAAACATATAGTGCTTATTTGCTTATCTTATTTTTATTTTATTAATTATTTTAATTTATTATTATTATTATTATTATTATTATTATTTCTCCAAACATATTTATGGACCCCCCTTTCATTTCGTCCCCATGCAGTCCACAGTTTTAAAACCCTTACTCTAATTGATTACTGTGCTAGGAGAGTACAAAAATACTTGTTCTGGGATCAGATTTATGTCCAAATCATTTCAAGATATTTTTTATCACTGTATTTAAAAAAATTTTTTTTTTAGAAAGACAGCAACACACAAAAATTGAATTATGCATTTGCAAGGTTCCTTTATCCAAAGCAAATTCTAATAGATCCAAATCCCAATTAGTCATGTGTAACATTAGAAAACTGGATTAGGAAAAACATAGTAAGTATGTGGTAAATGTGCAGTGTATATGTGAACAATGTATTTGTATGCTTTGTGTCCCTCAGATGCTCCAGTGGCTGAACTTCATGACTTGTTCTGCAAGAAGCTGCAGCAGTGTTGTGTGCTGTTTGACTTTCTGGACTGTGTGGCCGACTTGAAGGGGAAAGAGATCAAACGCGCCGCGCTGAACGAGCTTGTGGAGAGTGTGGCCACCAGTCGCGGAGTCCTCATCGAGCCCCTGTACCCAGAGGCCATTAAGATGGTGAGATGAATCGTCAAAGAGAGGAAAAGTGATGGAGTAGGCGGGTATTTGATAAAAGAGCAGAGAAGGCAGAGGGAGATAAATCGTTTTGAGGGAAGCACAAGATCTCCAGTGCTCTAAAGTGCACTTAAAGACTCCCAAGCATTTATGTGTAGCTACATTAGGACTATACAGCATGTAGTTGAAATATAAAAACACCTTAATTGGGAAGCAATTGATTTTTGTTAACTGGGTCTTTTATGTTTTGATGAGAATGGCAAAGGGGGATTTTTCTAAGAATGAGTGCGTGCCCTCTGAGTTTATTTGCATATGCCGTCTGCATTGTATTTAATTTAGTCCCTCGTTTACTAGAGGAATTATGCAAATGAGGTAACAATGAATTACAGTGGCTCTGATCAATAGAAAATGTATACAAATATATTCTCAGAATAAAATTCTATTTACCAACATTCGGTTAATGGAAATCGTGCAGCAGTAATTGTGCAAAAATGCTGTGAGGCAGAAGAGGCAGAATCTTTAATAAGCATATGTTTTTACAAAAGCATTTGATTAAAGGTATAGTTTACCTCAAAATAACAAATCTGCCATCATTTACTCACTCTCAGATTATTACAAAACTGTTTTACTTTATTTGTTCAGAAAACAGAATCAAAGTTTATACGGCTTGTAACAATATAGCAGAATGCTTTTTGGTTTTTCATACAGTTCCATAAAGAACCATGTTTGGACTATAACAGTGAAATACACTTTATAATAGTAGTTTATTTTCATTCATGCTATTATAATAGAGTATTCATTTTAATAATAGTAGTATTATTGATATTATTTTTCATGTATAATATTGTTATTATATTTATTAATATCTGTTATTCTCTGTTGGGATTACAAAACATGCAAAGCACACAAAAATAGCCAAACGGCATCTAAAATGACAGTGTTCTGACGATAGTTAGTATCTGAATGCATTTACAAATGACAATTGATATTGAAAAAAGAATAAATAAACTAAAACACAAAACAGAAGTAGAAGATACATGCAGTAAAGACCAAGTTCCAGTAAAAAGTCTTTATAATGCTTTATGATGCCTTTCGATCTATCATTATGTGTACATTCTGGTGTATATTGAATGGCATTGTCTTTCTGAAGATGGTGAGACTGTAGGATAAGATACGACATGATATTATATGTGAGCACTTTACAATTCCTAAAGGATAAAGTGATATAAAGTCATGAGGTGGTGTTTATATTTTTTGTGACTTAGTTTTTTTAAATATATATTTTTAAAATGTGTTAATTCAGTATCTGTGTTACTTACCCAGTGGAGATCAGGTGTCTTCATCTGAACAAAGTTGGTGTTCTATTGAAGTAAAAAAGGAAAATATATGATTGGAGAAGCTACACAAGGTAAAATCTGAAAGTTAAAATGTGTAAACCTTTTAAGAAAGAAATCATTAAACTATTGAGAGAAGATTGACAGTTACAGATTTAGAAAACAAAATGGCGGGAAGTCAAGAACCCTATACATTAACACAAAGAACCATTTCAGCTTAATAGTGCTCTTTAGGATGATACAGTTGTAAACAGAACTGTTATTATAAACGTGTCTCAAATCACATACTTATACACTATTGTATGCATTTTCGTACTATAAATAATGTAAGTCATAGGTCTCAAACTCAATTCCTGGAGGGCCGCAGCTCTGCACAGTTTTGTTTCAACCCTAATCAAACACAGCTGATCCAACCAATCAAGGTGTTTAAGACTACTAGTGTGTATGTCTGCGTCCGAAATCGCCTACTACTCAGTAGGTACTGCATTTGAATTTAAATTTACTACTCAACCATTAGACAAGTATGTTCTATACAGTTTGAATGTGAGTATGAATGGAACTCAGACGTACTACATCTGCCTTTTTGTCATGATCATGTGAACTACCCGCGTCAGTTGCATCGCTTCACTCCTATTCATGAATTCTCTCGCGAAGCATTATGGAATAGTGTAGCGTCCATCGGATGCACACTTCAGAATCTCGCCGGAACTAGTAGGTCATCCGGGTACTTCTCAGATACTGTTTTAGCGTGCTATATAGTATGGAAGTATGCGATTTCGGACGCAGCATAGTAGTCTTGAACACCTTGATTAGTTGGATCAGCTGTGTTTGATTAGGGTTGGAGCAAAACTGTGCAGAGCTGCGGCCCTCCAGGAATTGAATTTGAGATCTATAAGTAGTGCGTTTACAATGAAAAGTGCACTTTAAATAGCTGGTTGATGTACTTATTTGACTGATTAAAAGAAATGTCGAACACTTCATTCCCTCAACTGTCGCAGCTTCGCTCACTTAGCTGAAGGGGAGGAGCTAGCGGCCACTGAGGTTGGATATAATTTTTTTATTTTGGAGTGTGCAACCAAAATTCTCAAACGCAGACGATTATGCCGCCTCATCATGGTAAATCCTATTGTACTCAAAACAGGTACTATTTGTTAGTTTGGTGATTTATTTCATTAATTTAGCAACCGTTAAATGTATTCCAGGAAACAGTCTGAATTTCTGGCTAGTAAAATAAAAAAAGTTTGGGAGGACATTAAACACAAACACTACACAGTTGAGTGTATAAGTACATAGTTTAAAAATGTATAGTGCAGAGTGTGTCATTTGAGATGCAACTTATGTCTAACAAACTTAAGAATGACCAATGCATGGAACATAAAAAAGATTTATGTTTTTAAAGATTAAAGTGAAAGTCAGGGAAACCCATGAGGGTTCCTAAATGATGGCATAAAGGTGAATAAACTGTAATTTTTGGACAAATTTTAAATTTAAATACAGCACAGGACTTTTTTTTTCATTCATTCATTTTCTTTTCGGCAACGCAAACAGGGGGAGAACATGCAAACTCCACACAGAAATGTCAACTGACCCAGCCGAGGCTCGAATCAGCGACCTTCTTGCTGTGAGGCGAACGTGCTACCCACTGCGCCACCGTGCAGCCCACTGTTGTTGTTTTTTTCCATTTGTTTATTGAAATAAATGTATTTCTTTTTTGCACCAAAAAAGGTAAAATGTCATGTTTTAGTTTAGTACCAGGAGGCTTCAAGGATTTTGTACTGATCATATTTTGTATTGATATATGACATACCATCTAATAATGTCAGGGAAACTGAATAAGAGATTTTTAACTCTGGCCAAATTTAGCTTCAACCCTAATCAAATACACTTGAACAAACTAATTGAGGACTTCAGGATTGCTAGAAACTCACAGAGAGACAGGTTTGGTCAAAATTAGACTAAAATTCAGCAGTAACGTGGACCTCGAGGGCCAGAGTTGAGAGCATGAGCAGAAGCTTTTATTGATTTATTTTTCTACTTGAACTCTTTTAATGTTATTAATGGTGAAGCAATGGTCTTCAGTCCATGATTCTGTAAAACACAACCTTTCAGCCTCTCTCTCTCTCTCTCTCTCTCCATCTTGTAGATCTCAGTGAACATTTTTCGAACTCTCCCACCCAGCGAGAATCCAGAGTTTGACCCAGAGGAGGATGAACCCGCTCTCGAAGCCTCCTGGCCACATTTACAGGTACATCAAAGACACAAACACACACTAACACATATACTGACACCAAAAGGCGAGAAAGCAATATGAGTTTTTTATAGCTCGTGTCCCAGCACCAATCTCATTTCCGCTCTCTTTCTCTGCTTTTCTCTTCTAGTTGGTCTATGAGTTCTTTTTACGCTTTCTTGAGAGTCCAGATTTCCAGCCTTCTCTTGCCAAGCGCTACGTGGACCAGAAATTTGTTCTACAGGTATATTTATATGTAATTTTTTACATTACCTCTTGTAATATTTGTGTGTATTATTATTTCACAAAAACAAAACCTTTAATGAAACGGTTTTGAATAATAACAAATTATATAAAGTTATCTCTAAATATAATGTCTCTGCCTCCTGAATCATACATTCATCCTCAATTATCATAAAACAATTAAGTCTATTTTTTGTGTTTACTCTACTAAGATAAATACACATTAACATGAAACATCTATTTTCTGTATTATTTGTAATTTGAGTAATAAAGAATACATTTGTGTCTGTCCCTACATCATTGTCAACTCTGTTACAATGGTTATAAATAGGCATAACAGTCTGTAAAGCACTGATTGAAAAAGCATGTCACTTGCTCCAAGTGATTCCACTTCCTCCTTTAATAACTCTGGAAGACATCGAGGCATTGATATTCCAGTGAATATCTCATCCACTTTTTAAAATCAATAGAATTTTGACATGCTATGTGATACCTGATTTGAGGTTAGCATCTTGAGCTAAATCACAAAATGGTGGAAAATGTCAGCTCTGTTATTATCAACTCTGTTAGTGGTTTACAAAGTTTAACAACAAGTTAAACAACAGTTAGCAACAGAATCAAATATTCTCTATCACATTTAAGCAATTTGCATTACTAAACATTAATAATGAATTCAGTTTGTTAAATTTGTTTTATGTCATTTGTTTAAGGAAAATTGCTTGTATAGCCTTGATATCGTAAAGCAGCAATATGAAATGTTAAATGTTCACATCATGGTCCATTTGCAGCTAATGAAAATACTGCGTAAACACCAAATAGGCAAAATCTCCATGTTCAACAGTATTCTGATTCCTATTAATGTTGATCTTGCTATTAATCTTCAATCTGCAGTCTATTAAGCCTTCTCACACCAATTATGAACATGCCATTCAAGTGTTAAGACATATGATAAGTGCTTTTAATAAAGTGCAAAAAGGCTGACTGTACATGTGTGTGTGTGTGTAGCTGCTGGAGTTATTTGACAGTGAGGACCCGAGAGAGAGGGAATATCTGAAGACGATCCTTCACCGTGTCTATGGCAAACTCTTGGGCCTCAGGGCCTACATCCGCAAACAGATCAACAACATTTTCCTCAGGTCAGACAAAAACATGAGCACTGTTGATATTACACTGCTCTTTGTTAGCTGTTCTTAAAATGTCTTTATGATTGTTTTTCAACTCTTCAGGTTCATCTATGAAACTGAGCGTTTCAATGGAGTTGCGGAACTTCTGGAAATTTTGGGAAGGTAGATATTCTTTTGGTTTGTCATAACAGAAAGTCTTAGTTTGTGTGAAATACCATATCAGGTGATGTTTATATAAAGTGCCCTTCACTAATATTAACACCCTTGGTAAATATAAGCAAAAAGTGTTTGTTTTTTTAGTTAACTTTTTAATCTTTTACTCAAAATATGCAAAATATAACTGTAGATGCTTGAGTTTGTATTAGGGTATTACAACTTTTTTTTCTCAAACCCATTTTAAAAGAGTTTGTGTTGATGTTGGTGACATGGATTGTAATTTTGGAGGTTTTCTGAACCAAAGACCAATTAACTTCTGCAGTTATCAAGCTGTGATTTGTCGGAGATTCTTTGGGCCATTGATCCTCCCTAACAGTATGCTGGGAAAGACCGACACACATTCTCCTCCAGGCTTATTCATAACACGTCTAGTTGACTGGAATTTCTTAAGTATTACACTGATGGTGGTTATGGGCATTATCTTTGTTTTTGTTATTTTCTAATAGCGACTTCCCATTTTGGCAAGCTCAACATCCTTTTACTGCAAATCTCTGTTCTTTGGTTCTTTGGTTAGTTTGTAATTATATTTTCTATAAAAAAAATAATATCAATGTGAATGCACTTTACAAATATTTAGCTTAAATGCATTGCTAGAAGTGGCAATAATTGTTGCACACATACATTTAGCAAAGCTACTATTTATTGTTAATATTTTGAGCAAATGGTTAAACAACAAAGATATTTTTTACCAACACATGCTCACTGGAAATATGTGCTTCAGCCCACATTTTTGTGAAATAGTAAAAACATACTTCAGCATAGGTTTGCCTGCAGTTTGTCCATATGGTGAACGTTACTGGGCAGTATGGTGCCAACAACATTTTGTTCCTTTCACACTATTGATATTTACAGAAACATTTTATTGACGATTAAATGATTATTTTTGTGCAACACCAAAAAAATACTTAATTTGTAAATTTGTAATATGTTTGCCTCACCTATCTATCTTTGTATGGACAACATTTCCAACGTAGTCAGTTTGCTCATTAGCTTACCTTGTATATTGTCTTACTTGTGGGTTAAATCCGGTGATGAACATTTTCACAAAAGAGATAAAAGCAATTCAAATTCAAGGTAAATCTACATGTTACAGTGCACTTTTTTCTTACATTCGCTTTCGAAAACACTATTGGTTTAGCTTAGGGTAGGGTTTAAGTCAGTCATTGGTCTAGGTGACCTGTACGACAAGCACCACCTTCTTGTGGAAGTGTACAAAAAGGAAGTTTTTACCTGAAATATACAAAAAACGTACCCTAAGTAATGTATTTCAGATTCGCAAAAATTTGCACAGCGCCCTCTATTGGTTTGGATATCTGAGACGTGCAGTGAAATTGTACCTGCAGCAACATATTTAAAATTACGCAAAAATATAGGCTGAAGCATGCAATTCCAATGTGACTGGGCTGTTTTTTGCAGCCTTGTTTGTTCACATTTACCAAGGGTGTCAATTTTAGTGAAGGCCACTGTCCTGTAGCAAAACCAATGTGAATGAGAAGATTATAAGGTAGATCCCTTCATTGTTTCCACAGTTAGGAGATGCATATAATATCTTATGACATTTGTACTGTAATTTCCAATGAGTAAATTATAGTGTTCCGTAACTTAATGCAGCAGTAGATTGCTGGAGAGATGCTTTATCGTGTGTGAGCTGGTGATTCAGACCTCCGACACAAGCGCTGCATGTACCTGCTGTGCCGCAGTCGTGTTTCCCATCTTTAGCATGTCCAGCCATGCACTTCACAGCCATGTTCTCAGAGAAACTAGTGCTGCTTTGCATATTGGGTTCAATGCACACAAAATGGTGCCTGTTTCGCGATGTGTTTAATAGCATAAACAAAGCAAACCTTTGACAGAGAGAAGCAGGGGAAGAGAGAGACAACCAGGGGGAGGCATGAGTCACAGTGTTGGGGATGGAGGTCTAAATTCAGGTTGATGCCAGTAGTATTTATAGTGCCGCCCACCCACACATCTCTCTGATCACTACTGAAGAGAGAATGAGGGAGACAGAGGAGCGAGAGAGAGAGAGAGTTAGAGCAAAAAAGGATGGTTCTTGTGTAGAAAAATACAGCTAATATAGCTATGACTATAATACTTTAATAATTTTGTAAATATTATATTTATTTGTAACTTTTTTGACCTATTTTATAATAATAATAATAATAATAATAATTTGTTCTTATAGTTAATATACAAACATTTATTACACAAATATACAAACATTTATAATATTTATACATTTATACAAAAATATACAAATACTAAATGAAAAAATTACAAATACAACCTTTCATTTACATATAAAATATAATTAAAAAATATTTTAATACTTGATACTACCACTACTACTACTACTACCAATAATAATGATTACTCTCACTTACTTTTCTTCAGCATATTTCTCTTCTTTATCAGGGGTCACCACACTGGTTAGCAAAATGCTAAATAAAATGATAGAATAAGGAAGACTGCAGAAGATAGACAGGAAAGAATGAGAGGGAGGGAGAGAGGGAGTGAATGTGAATTTGAGTGACTGTTAAATATGAGAGAAAATGACAGGGGTGTGAGGTAGATTGTAGAATAAATGTGAGAGAATCAGAGAAAGGCAGTATAGATGAAGTGGATTATATTTTAATACAGGAACAGGCTGATTAGAACTAGGAAGATGAAACTAAAGAAATGTTAGGAAGAGAGGAGGAAACAGTCAGAAGGAGAGGAAGGATGAGGGGGGTTCGCATGGGATTAGCCGATGAACAATAATGTGGCGAATGAGTGTACAGAGCATCATCACAACCACTGATACTAATCCTGTTTATTCTCCCTTTTCTCTTTTCCGCCTCCAACTCACTCCTGTCCCCTGTTTTCCTCTTCTCTGTTCTTCACTCGTCTCCTCTGTTCTACTTTAATTTCTCCTCTCCTCTCTTTTCTTTTCTATTCTTTTCTTTTCTCTTCTCTTCTCTTCTCTTCTCTTCTCTTCTCTTCTCTTCTCCTCTCATCTCATCTGTTCTGCTCTCTGTTCTCCTCTACTCATCTCGTTACTTTTCTTCTCTTCTCTTCTCTCCTCTGTTCTCCATTAATTTCTCCTCTATTCTCCTCTGTTCTCCTCTATTCTCCTCTGTTGTCCTCTTCTCTGTTCTACTCTGTTCTGTTTTCCTCTGATCTCCTCTCCTCTGTTCTCATTTCTCCTCTATTCTCCTCTGTTCTCCTCTGTTCTCCTCTCCTCTGTTATCATCTCTCCTCATCTCTCCTCTATTCTCC
>CAIGQV010000818.1:19228671-19253871 GCA_903798115.1 Danio jaintianensis | reverse complement strand
ACACACACACACACACACACACACACACACACACACATAGATGCACACACTCACACACCATCATCACCCTAACAGCTCACCAGGCAACAGTGCAGAAGTGCTTTTGTGAGAAAGAACAACACACACACACCTCCACACACATTTGTGTTACGTCCCTTTGGAGAAAACATCCTTTTCTCACTGTTTTGCGTGTGCTCTCTGAGGCTCAGGTGCTTTGTGCTGGTCTCCTCTTCAGGGAATATATTAATGTGGAAGTAGATGCAGTGTGTGTGTGAGCAGACTGAGGATGGAATCATTAGTTATAAAAAACTCTCAGTGATTATTTTTTCTTTTTTGAAATTGAGATTTGAATGTTAAATAAATAAACTTTCCATTGATGTATGATTTGTTAGGATAGAGACATTTTTGGTCTCATATGCATACTAAGATTCATATCTACTGTATTTTATTTGTGTATATGTACTAACTCATGTTTAAATCTTTGAAATGACTTTTGGAAAATATTTACACACTATTAGAGGAATGTTAGAAGCAGCTTTATAGAGAAAAATGACCTTACGGATAAGGATAGAGAAACACAAATATGAATCTGTATAGCTATTGCATGTTAAAAAAGAATGTAACACATAAAATAAATGAATGAATAAATATAAAATCTTAATAAGAGAGAGATGTATTTACAGACATTTATTAGCCTCAAATACAACCAACATCGTTGCACATACAGATCTTTACTTTGTGCAATATAATATTTAGTAACATTTATTTTATTATTATTATTATTTAAGGTCTGAAAACATAAAATACATTTAAGAAATAATAAAAAAATTGCACAATAAATGGCAGGTGTTGCTAAATAAAACACATTTTCATTCATTTAAAATGTTTTTTATATGACATTTGCAGTTAGTTAGTAGTCAAGGACTTTTTTTTTCTTCAGTTTTTTGCACGTAACCCAGGCTTTCTCACTTACACCCACATGATGTACCAAAAAGGCAGGCTCCGCCACTGAGGTGTCTATGCAACGCTCTGAAGAACAGGACGTGTGCTGTCAACACTGTGCCCTTCAACAAGAGCGACCGTCTCTGTTATAACTTAAGAAAATGATACGCCAATTAGGACAAATGTACTGCTAAAACACAACCAGCATATACTGCAGATTTACCACATGCATGCTACAGATTGGGTTTCATATGAAGCTGTTTTTCAAATATTTTCTGTTATTAAATTTCAGTTAAATCTTTAATAATTTTGTTGTTTTTAGTCATTTTTAATATTTTGCCCCCACCTCCATCCCAACACCAACCCCATGTCTAGTTATTATTTTACTTTTACTTAGATTTTAGTTTAGTTTTATTTAGTATTTTTGTGTTGACGTTCATGTGAGAGCGGGCAAAGCCATTGGAACCTAATGGCCTCTATTCACAAGACTGTTTAATGACGCGTTTAACTGTCATCATAATCTTAAATCCTTGAAAGTTTTTAATATTTAGATTTTTAAAAACTTATGTACACATACATGTATTCGCGTATGTATTATGTCATCTTTGCATCAAATTACAAAAAATGAATTACCGCTTGTGCGAGGCGTTTCTAATGCAGTGTCTATGGGGCGGGACAGTAAATTTGACTTTATTCTCTCTTCAGGTTGCCGTTATCAGTCTCACACAATTTTTTTTTTTTTTCTGAGAGTCTTGTCACACCATCGTGGAGTTTTTCTTTTAGTATTTCAGCAAATTATTTGATTGTACTCTCTCATTCACTGCGCTCTAAGTTTACCCAACTATGATGACTTCCGCTACTGAGAGACCTGGAAATGTGAAAAGGGTCCATCGCTGATTAATGTTGCAAACTAGTATTTATATTATATTATTTTTCATTATTTTTATAGTCATAAACACTCTTGTTTGTAGAATTTGAATTAAATTCAAGTCATTTCTCCCATTTGCAAATGAATCAGAAGTCATAAAACAATCACATTCTGCATTGCAAAATAAAGTGCATAGTTATAGTAGTTTTTAATTAGTATTTTAAGAGCTTAATGCATTTGCATGTTAATAGGTATCTGCAATGATAATCTAATTGTAGTAATAGTATATTTTAAGTCAATTGTTCAATAACTTGCAATTTCATGTTCGTGGTTCTCTGATATTGATAATAATAATAATAACAGATTTTCATATGAAACTTTCCTTTGTAAATCCAGAAAACAGGCCAAAAGCATTTGTTGACAGGCATATATCAGCTACACCTACATTATTGGCTCTCCTGTTTGTATTGTTCAGTATAGAAATGTGGCAGTGTGTTGACTGCTGGCAGACTGATGATAAAGCCATGTGGTGGCATTTAGGATCTTGATTAGAAGAACGCTTGATTTTTGTCAAGTGCTTCAGATCAAACATGAAAAGCAGATAAAGGCTGTAATCTTTGGGCTGTGTGCATTATAATCAGTAGACAATCTCTCTAAAGCATGGTTACACACACACGCACACACACGCACAGACTTTAATCAGAAACACCTGCGACTGAAATCAATAAGCTTTTAAAGCGACACATACATTGTGAAAGTGACTTTATTAGAATTTTTTTTGCTGCTCTTTTCATCAGCTGGCTTACTGTGTGGTGCAATTCATGGAGAAGGACGCCACAGTTACAGAACACGTAAGACTGATTTAATTATGTCATGGTATTTCATATAAATACCTAATATTGCTGCCTGTATGTAAATGCTGTCACACCAAAAATGATTTTCTTTTTGTCTTTCTTTTCTTGTTTTGTCTTTCATTAGATTATCAGGGGGCTGCTGAGATACTGGCCCAAAACATGCACTCAGAAAGAGGTAAGAAAAGCATTGTATATGTATAGCTCTCAGAACGATTAATGTAGTTAACTTTTTAACTACTATTAATTAATTATTTAATTGAAATAAAATGATCAGTAACTTTTCATTTAATTGCATTTTATTTCTGGCTAGTTGCCAAATAAATATTTTTTAATTTAATTTAGTTAATATTTTAACTGATATACTAAAATAAATGAAAACTAAAATAATTTAAAGCCACAGACATATTGAAAAAGAAACTTAAAATTATTGAAAAAAATGCATATAAATGACAAAAACACAACATAATTCACTATATTACTAAATAAAACTAAATAAAAATTAAATGTAAAATAACTGTATAGATATAATGACAAAATTAGTAATGATAAAAAAAAGAAAAAGAAAAACAATCACCAGAATATTAGCAGAAATATTTTTTAATAAATTCTAATTGTTTTAGAACAAATTCAAACTATAAACAAAGTATATTTTACTTTTACTAAGATACATGAGACCTGTAATATTAGTAGATTTAAAGTTAATAATTTAACAATGCATTTGAGTCTCTGATGTTGATAAAAATAACAATAGTAGTACTGTTTTAAATGTAATCATCAAAATACAGAAATACATTCATTCATTTTTTTTTTCGGATTAGTCCCTTTATTCACCAGGGGTCGCCACAGCAAAATGAACCGCCAACTTATCCAGCATATGTTTTACGCAGCGGATGCCCTTCCAGCCGCAACCCAACACTGGGAAACACCCATACACTCTTGCATTCACACTCATACACTACGGCCAATTTAGATTATTCAATTCACCTGTACCGCATGTCTTTGGACTGTGGGGGAAACCAGAGCACCCAGAGGAAACCCACTCGACCAAGGGGAGAACATGCCTATTAAATAAATGTATCTGCTAACTATATATACTATATACATATGACTATATGTAAATAGTGCTGGGCAAAGATTAATCGCAATTAATTGCATCCAAAAAAAGTTTGTTTTGACATAATATTTGTATTTGTATTATATATATATATATATATTTATTATGTATTTGTGAGACACACACATACATAGAAAAAAACTATACAAAATATTTTGCTACATAGATATTTAAATTTCTATACAATTTGTATCATATACCTGTATGTTTTATAGCTAAATATAAATAAACATTTAATCAAATATATGCATGCATGTTTTTATACATAAAAATATACACAGTACACACATTTAAATTGTCAAAACAAACTTTCATTTTGGATGATATTAATCACGATTAATTTTTGCCCAGCACTAGTATTAAAACGTGTGAATGCAAACCAGGCTAACAATACTCAATAATGGTTGGTTTATTAGGCTAATGTTTGACACATCAGCATTGGCTGACACAGATACTGAAGTTTATGTTGCTTGTTAATAGTGGCTGATGAGTTTTGAACCGAGCTGTGTTTGTCTGTAAGTATCTGCTAGCGTGTTGTAATGCTGTGACGTGAGCACAGGTGATGTTCCTGGGGGAGATCGAGGAGATTCTGGACGTGATTGAACCCTCTCAGTTTATCCGTGTGCAGGAGCCTCTCTTCAAACAGATCGCAGCCTGCATCTCCAGCCCTCATTTCCAGGTCTGCTTCCTCATTCGCATACATTCTCAGACATCTGTCTGTTATAGCTGCGGGATTCTGGATAAATATATAGAATAGAGATCAATCGAATGGAATGAATAGACAACTAAACAAAATAACAATTACAATTGACTTGATGAAGTGATGCTTAACAGAGCAAGAAAATTTTCAAAGTATTTCCTATTTTTTTTCTTCTGGAAAAAGTCTTATTTTTATTTGCTGGGATAAAATCTGTTTTTTAAGGTCCCTATAATTAGCCACCTTAAGAATGATTTAGTTTTTCTGATTAGCTACAGAACAAAGCACTGTTGTCCAATGACTTTCTTAATGACCGATGACACGTTTCATTACTGTAGGAATCAGTATTTTTTGAAGAATCGAATTATTCAGTATAATTATTCATGTAGAAAGCACATTTGACCAAAAACATAAGTGTTTATATTTGAACTATACACTTCTTTGACTATTTGATTGTTTGTAACAGAAGCAATAATACTGCTCAAAAATACTAAGAATTGATGCTGTTTCATAACCGTACAAGACGAGTGTCCTCTGTGGATTGCATCACTGCCATTAAAGGGATAGTTCACCCAAAAATGAAAATTCTGTCATTATTTACACACCCTTTACTTGTTTCAAACCTTTATGGCTTTCTTTTTTCTGTTGAACAGAAAAAAAGCTATTTTGAAGAAAGCTGGAAACCTGTAACATTGACTTCCATAGTATTTGTTTTTCCTACTATGGAAGTCAATAGTTAGGGTTAGGTTTTCAACATTTTTCAGAATATCTTCTTTTGTGTTTAACAGAAGAAAGAAACTCATAAAGATTTGGAACCACATGAGGATGAGTAAATAGTGAGCAAAGTTTTCATTTTTGGGTGAATCGGCCCTTTTAAAAGTGATGTATGTACATTTTTGACTCGTCTAAAGCATAAAAATACCATAATATGTTTGCAGATATTGGAGAAACATGCTAAATGAATGTAATTGTTTATCTGAAATACAATGCTAAAGTCAGTTATTCTCCTTTGAAAATGTGCGTTCAGTGTCAGAATGTCTGTCTTTGTTTTGGTCTGTTTAACTCCGCCCACTGCCAGTTTACATAATTATATTTCAGCACTCTGGGTTGCCTTGGCAGAAAACACAGCGTATTTCATTTCAGTGGTGAAGGATGCCTCAATATATGAGGACATGGCCAAAAATCCGACCTCTGGAGGACAGTAGCAGCCTCCGAAATGAGACGCAGATTCAGAGTTATATGAATCCACACAAGGTGGTTTTTAATTAGCAAATGATGCAAATATTACAAATGCAAAAATTAGCTGAGCAGCTTACAGTGTAAGGTTCAATCTTGAGGCACGCTCGCTTCTGTTTGTGTCACTAATCTGGCAATCTGCGTGTGCGTCATGTAAGAGAAGGAGGGATCCGGTGAAAAAAAACCCTCTCCAATCTTTTGAATTTGGACTGCAATACCTAGTTCAACCAATAGGTGCCAATCCTACTGCACCTTTAATAACCATAAGAAAATTGAGATTCCAATCCTTTTAACTTTTGATTGTGCAGCTCTACTGTCTGTCCGATTAAGATGACATCAGCAGTTCGTGTCTTTCTCCCTCATTCTCTGTTTGTGTTGTGTGTCAGGTTGCAGAGCGGGCTCTGTATTTCTGGAATAATGAGTATATTCTGAGTCTGATCGAGGAGAACTGCCAGGTCATCCTGCCTCTGGTGTTCGGGACGCTTTACAGAGTCTCCAAAGAGCACTGGAACCAGTCAGTGTCCTTTTGAACCCTTCACCAACATCCATGCTATTGACATTAGTCAAGAATATTAAACTTTACTGTGTTGTGTTTTTTTTCAGGACGATCATCTCTCTCATCTACAACGTGTTGAAGACGTTCATGGAGATGAACAGCAAGCTCTTTGACGATCTCACTGCCTCCTACAAAGTGGAGAAACAGAAGTGAGTACAGGACGGTCTCAAAAGTAAAATCCCGTTGTGAGTGTAACTGCATGCTTGTAGTCCATTAGAATTGGTAGTACCATGAAAAATGGATATTTCATACCACAATGAAGTGGTTAGAGAGAAGAAGGGAAGGAAATCTAATACATTCAATGACATATAAGCACAAAAATTAACCAGTAGACAGCTTTAAAATGCAACATAATGAGTTGTGTATAGTTTGAAGCATAATTTACAGCTACTTTTATGTTTGTTTGAATTAAAAGGTGACAGCTGCAACTGTTTCAGAATTTATTTCACTTACACATTTAAAGTCGCCATTAAATCAAAATTTACTCTTCTTATTTTTATATGTATATAGTAGTTCTTGTTATAAACTATGCATCTGTGCACTTCATTAGTTTGTAAAAATTATTTGACCCTCGTGAACTTTAAACTTTTTAACAAATACCATAACCTTCCCTCCCCCTCAAAATGACTTTTCTTCAATTCCTGGTCACATGGAATGCCTTTAGAGCGGGGCTATCAGTGGATGTCTCGGTTCTGCTCTGAATTTGTCCATTTATCAATTTTCCTTCATTTTGTTAGCAATGCCCATCTTTCAACAATCCAATCGGCTCCCAAAGTACAAAGTCATGCACTGCCCTACATTTTTTCTCATTTCAGGACAGTTTTAAGTGGATGTACATCACAATAGCGGGAAAAAGACAATCTTCTGTTTCAAGGCAACTTTAAAAATTGGAAGCTATTATAAAAATTGTAGCTATAAAAATGAGGGAAATATTATTAGGAACCATAGTAAATGAAATAATAGAAACTAGTACTAACATTTATTAAAAATGTTTGCACTTGTACTAGAATTGCTAAAACAAATGAAAACGTATAGGAAAAAACTAAATTGCTAAATTAAATTGCTTAATTTTGAGAAGATAACTGAAAACCTAAAAATAAAATAGTAATAAATATAAGAAAAAAATATATATATATATTAATGAATACAATTTATACTATTCATAGTAAATACTATACAGTAGTCAACATTTGAAAGTGTTGTTGAATAGTTTTTGGACAATTTTGAGGAAAGGTTTTGATTCACTTTAAATGTTGACTACTGTATATGGGTACACTATTAATACAGCATACTAAAATAACACCAGTGTCAAAATGTTTCTAAAAAATATACTCTAATACAGGTAAAAACATGCCTCTGAAAACCATTTCCACTGGGCAAATACTGTTTCTACGGACAATTTAGCCTACCCAATTCACCTATACCACATGTTTTTGGACTTGTGGGGGAAACCGGAGCACCCGGAGGAAACCCACGGTAACACGGGGAGAACATGCAAACTCCACACAGAAACGCCAACTGACCCATCCGAGACTCGAACCAGCGACCTTCTTGCTGTGAGGCGAACGTGCTACCCACTGCGCCACCGTGCAGCCCTTAAATATTAATTTATAAAATAAAATAAAAATGAAAAAGATAACAGCAAAATATTTTTGGATGATTTTCTTTGTAATACAACGTTTACCAGTGAGGCCTTACATGTTTATTAAGAAACTAAATTTATGCCAAAGTTGTTACAATGACTTCACTTCTAATTTCTGTGAGCAAATCCAGTATCTTGGTCCTCTTTATTTTCACCTAAATACTTTTTATATTCACACTCTCTCTTCCAATCTCTCCTCAGGGAGCTGAAGAAAGAGCGGGAGCGAGTGGAGCTCTGGAGGAACCTGGAGGACCTGCGTGAGCGGCGGCTGCAGAGTCTGACTGAGGCCAGCAGAAACCAGAAGAACCTGCAGGAGCGAGAAAACACCACCAAGAGCCAGTCAGAAACCAGCGCTGCCAACACCACCTAGAAAACACACACACACACACACACACACAAAATCACACACAAATCTAAACCAATCAATGCCTCAATCTCTGTCTAAAAACACACTCTCACACACATGCAGACACTACTGTCACAAGCACATAAACGACAGGCTGTCCATATGTAGATATCTGAAAAACACTGAAGCACACATGATCACACACAAACGAAATGAGTGAGGTATAAAGAGAAAAAAAATACGCGTCCTACTCTTTCATACATGCTTCTGCATCTTTTCTTTCTATTCCAACACGTCATGCAAAAGAAACACACCTGCATGGGGCGAGACACACACACACACACACACTTGAAAAATCCAACACGTACATCCTTCATTACTGTCATTCCAGAACTGGCTCTGTTTCACTCGGATTCAATCCGAGACCCCCATCCATCGACCAACAGACTCTGCATACTGTCAAACGCTGAAGAGGAATGAATAACGATGATGACGATTCTTTAAAACGTACAGATTATAATGTTCCTACTTCTACAGCTTATTCTATGAGTACTTCTATGCTAATATAACTGATGTTTTATATATATATATATATATATATATATCTATATATAAATATGATATCTATGTCTGATTATAGTGTTGGTGGGGGTATTCTAGTGTAGCACCTCATAAACATGACTGAAGTATGCTGCTAGGTAAAACTAAACTTGTTCTGAAGTGACAAAAACACTTTAGTCTGTTTTTACGTTTTTATTTTTTTAAATCACGGTCCAAAATGTTTAAGTTAGCAATATTCTTGTTCCTTTCGAATAATGTGTGTCCGGGCTATTTATTGACTTTTTTTAGTATTTATTTCAATCAATTTGCTTGCAAACACTCTCTTTTTGCTTTTTGTGTTACAATTTTAAGAGAGAACAGAGTCTTTTTGTTGTCTTGATTTTTTTTGTATGTTGCTTTTATTTATTGGTGTTAATGGGACGGAACTGTGTGTAGGCACATTGAGAAAGCTTAGGAAGAGATTGATATGCGCGCATGTGTGTGTGTGTGTGTGTGTGTGTGTGTGTGTGTGTGTGGATGTTGTAGAGATGTTTATTACGGTTTAGAAGAAAACAGGGATTAGATCAGAATGTACAATTCACTTTGAGCGTGCGTTGACGCTCAAATGAACTGCCACTGTTGATTATTGATTTACAGTAGTCTGTGTGTATTGGGAAAAGGATGAGAGATGCAAACAAAAAGAATGCATCTGGATTGACTCCCTTTGTTTGGCTTCTGAGAAATCTGGTATCTGCAGAAACATCACATTTCATAGAAACAAAATGGAAAAGAAACATTGAAATAGTATAGACACGGCAATAAATATGGACTGAAATTGTACGCATACGTAGCATCACTTAAACTAGAGTTGCACTGTCCTTTTGATCAATGTCTTGTGTTTAAACATAGCAATGTATTTTTGGGGGACGAGCGGCTTTGGGATATGAATGTACAATAGTGGGATGTAAACATGACAAATTGTGTTGAATAACTCAGAATCAAGAACACTTCTGTCATTATTTTTACTCAACCCTTATGAAAATTAACCATGGTTTTATTATAGTAAACGTATAATAATCAAGGTTTACTACAAATATCATGGATAAAGAGAGAGTTCATGTAAAAAGGAACATTTACTCACTATTTACTCACCCCCAAATGGTTCTAAACCTTTATGAGTTTCTTTATTGAACACGAAAGAAGATATTTTGGAAAAAGCTGAAATCCGGTAATCATTGACTTCCATAGTAAAAAAAATACTTTGGAAGTCAATGGTTTAAAAATATCTTGTTTTGTGTTCAACAGAAGAGAAGTCAAACAGGTTTGGAACAAGTGAAGGGTAAGTAAATGATGACAGAATTAAAATGTTTAGGTGAACTGTCCCTTTAAACTATGGTTAGTGTAGCAAAACTATGGATAATTTGTGGTTACCGTGGTTTAACTACAAAACTTTTGTTTTTTTCTAAAACGTAAGTAAAACAGTGGTTAATTTTCGTCAGGGGAACCCTCTGACACATCTGGGGTTTTGTAGCCTACCTTTTGTTTTACTTAAGAAAGGTGCTGATGATTCAAAGCTGACCTTTTCATTCCGTTTCAGTGAGGCCGATAACGTAGTTCACATCATTGACACGACATTGACACGACGCTGATGTCATTCCGCTTTTTGAAACACAAGCAGATGTTTAAAACATGTTTGGTTTGCACATAATAGTGTTGTAATGTTCCAGGATAGATTAGTGGGAATTGTAATTAGAGTGATGTCAGATTGTCCTATAAACGCTTTAAAACAGCAAGGCAGTCGGTCGGTTACTTCCCAAAAACCTCTGCTATCTGCTTGTGGACATCAACAGGTGAGTTAAACTCCTTCAGTTTCTTGTTTTATAGCTGTTTTGTGTCGTTCTACATGATTAGGTTTTCGCGTCAGCCTTTTCTAGTCAATTTCATCACAGTATAATATTTAACAGTCTTGAAATGCAGAGTGTCTTGATTTTATGGTTTCCTTAGTCACATGAACAGAGCTGTTCCAGGTGACGCCCTTCCGAAAGAACGACCATATTTTATAAATATAGGCTCATATTGAAAAGGTCGATAAAAAGGTCTGTAAGGACTGCTTTGTCTTACATTATAAACTGTACATTTCCAAATATTGTTACATTAAATGAAAGGAAAATATGAAACGTATTTATTGTTGGATTATTGACCAATTACCCATCGTATTTCCCATTATTAATGTTCTATTAATACGTTTTTTAAAAACTCAAAATATGACACAATACGTTGTCTATTTTTATGTACTCAGAAATATAGTATAGAAGTAGGCTATAGCTACTTGACATTACTTATCAAGTAACAAAACAAAGGTGCCAATTTTATTTTTGGTTGCCCAAAGAACCTTGTAGTGAAGGTTTCTTCAAAGAACCATATATATATATTTTTTTTGTATGGACAACATTTATTAACCCAAAGAAACCTTTTCCATCAAAACCCTTTAAATAGTTTAAAATGAAAACCCTGTTTAAATTTTTTTTTTTTTAAATAAATTTTAATTTATTTAGTTTAAAATAAAACCCTGCTAAAAATTATTTAAAGAACCAGCAAATGAATGTAGGCCTACAATTATTTATATATATAGATAGATAGATAGATAGATAGATAGATAGATAGATAGATAGCATACGTTCTTGTTGTAAATGATGTATCTGCACTTCATTATTTTGTAAAAATTAAATGAATTTGCCCTCTTAAACTTTTATCAAAAACTATAACCTTCCTGCCCCCTCGAAATGACTGTTCTTCACTTCTGGTCACATGGAATGCCTTTAGGGTGGGGCTATCAGTGCGTGTCTCAATTCTGCTCTGCCTTGTCCATTTGTCAATCTTCCCTCATTTTGTTAACGTCACCCATCTTCCAATAATACAATCGGATCCCAAAGGTTGAAATCATGCACCGCCTTTAATTTTTTACTAGTTTCTGGACCGTTGTAGATGTAGATCAACTTATGGGAAAAAAGGACAGTCTTTACTTCTGTTTCATGCCAATTTTAAGTAGTTATGTAGAGTAGTTGTTACACTTTTGAATGAAAAGCCTGTTAAGTAGCTACTTTTTGTTATACTTTCTAACAAGTGCAAGTATATATAGTAGGTTGTAAGAGTATTGTAAAAGTCTTGATTCCTAAAGGTTTCTATAATAAGCCATTACCAGAAGATAAACGTAAGTGTCCTTAATTTAAGGCTATAAATGTTTTTTTTAGTCTACTGGAAACGACATAGAAATTTGTTTAAAATGTAATCAAAGTTCAGTTCAAATATAAAAAATTTATACCCAAACTGGAACACAGTATACTAAACATGCAAATACAATACAAATAAATTATAGCAATAAGCCCCAAGAATTTAGAACTACTAAGAGCATAGTTTATGTTAACCCCATCAGCGTTTATAAATTCAGATTAAAAAAATGTAGGTGTAAATTAGCGTAGTCAAAGTTTACTACTGCTACATTTAAAGTATACCTAAAAGTTTATACTTAAAATACTGTTACACTAAACTAAACAAGGAGAGATTTAGTCCACAGTACAGTGCAATTACAATAAGTGCATTGATAGTATAAGCAGGTCTATACATATAATATACTTTACTTAAAGGGACAGTTCACCCAAAACGGAATATTCTGTAATCATTTGCTTACCCTTCACTTGTCACAAACCTGTTGAACGAAGATGTTTTGATGAAAGCTGGAAACTCATAACCTTAGTTGACCATAGTAGCCTATTTGTTTTTCATATTATGGAAGTCAATGGTTACAGGTGTCTTCTTGAGTGTTTATACAGAATAAAGAAACTCATAAAGGGTTTGGAATCACTTGAGGGTGAGTAAATAGTGAGTAAATGTTTATTTTTGTGTAAACTATCCCTTTAAGTATACTTAAGTAAATGAACTTGAACTTTGAGTAAGAAATTGCCAGATAGTTTCATAAATAGCAATTTAATTTAAAAAATGTTTTAGTTTACATTACTGTTATAATGAAATCTTATAAGTGTTCATTAGTGTACATTATTGAACTTTGTGTTTGAGACCTATGTCTTGCCTCTAGCTTTTACATATAAGAACAGGGTGTGGAAATAGTTTGTATAAAGTAGTTTGTTTAATTCCTATAGAATATGATTCACCATTCAAAAGTCTAATAAGATCAGCGCACGCTGTCGCCATCTGCTGGTCACACATGTTGAACTGCAGTCAGTTGAAAAAAAAAATCTTTACTCGATTTGATCACAAATATTTGAGGGCCATTTGGTAGTGCTAATAGTGCTATGGTGGGGATGTCTAAATGTTTATGTGTATATTTCAACTTTTTTCGTATAATATGTGTAACTTTCATTATTTAATACTTTCTAAATGCTTTGGTTTCCTTTGGGGTAGATTCTTTTGTTATCAGTGCATACCTTATTTATTTATTTATTTTTAACAGATGATTTAAATGCAATAAATAGTACTTCAAAATATGTCTTGCTAATCACTTCTCCGTGACCAGGCATGAAGAATTAGGTAATAAAACATGAAATGCATTTCTTACATTAATCATCAAATACAGTGCTCAGCATATATGGCTACACCCTTCATAAATCAGACTTTTATATTTTATATGGATGCTTTAAAATATTATATTTGTGCATATACATTAGTTTAGTCAGTACTGCAGCCAAATCTGGAGCTAATCTAACAAAAAACTTAAGATCACAGTCCAAACATTAGTACACTCAAATGTATATGTTAGGGGAAAATATTAAATAGTAAAACAAAAATTGTGTTTTGTAATAATTTTTTTGGCAAAATTTGGCTTGAATCTTTCTATTTCTAAAGTTCAGTGACTAAAATATTATTTAAATAAATATGTCTGTTTAATAAATCTGTTTTGTATAAATGCACCAAAATATCTACCTATATTCACTGAGAAATGGATAAACATATTGGCGTGTACTCATTTATCACTGTACATGTTTGTTATTTATCATTTCTTTCAGAATGTTGCTTGACCACCTCTCAGTGACCTTTTTGCTCCTGTTTCCTGGGTTTGGTTCCATCACGGCTCTGATGACCTTGCAGAGTTTTCGTGGCTGCGCAGTGCGAGATTTCACTTTTATGGCCCAGAAGCCTGGCTGCAGGAGTCTGCGCATCAACACTGAGGCATGCTGGGGCCGCTGCCACACCTGGGAGGTGACCAAAGACACCTGCCATACTACAGTTATTTATACAGCTATAGTATATAAAGACCAAACAAATATGAGAATGTGCGGTGCATTTATTTCTGGTATTGTTAGCACAGAGGCCGGTTGTGGAGCTGCCGTACATCGAGAGGCACCAGCGGGTCTGCACCTACAGCCGCACACGCCACCTGACTGCACGCTTACCAAGCTGCCGTCCTGGAGTTTCCCCTGTCTATCATTACCCTCAGGCTTTACAGTGCGACTGCAGCTACTGCTTCACAAAACACACCGAATGTGAGACCTTCTAAAAGCACACACACAGGCACAACAGTCATTCATACACATAGGGTTTGTATGGGAGCTGCAAATCTTCTTTTCAAGGTTTGAAAAGTGCTTAGATTTTGGAAAAAGTGCTTGAAAATGTAATTATTTTGCTTTTGTAAAAACATCATTATACTAAAAAGGTAATAATAATTAGCTTTTTAAATAAAATAAAATAACTCTTTTTGAGTCTGCGCTTTTTAATTAAACAGTGGGAGAAGACTCACTTCATGACTAATGCATGACTTCAATGCATGAAATTAAAATAAATATAAATTTAAGATGAAAGATGTTATTTAAAATGTAAGTAAATGACTTTTAAGAGAGTAAATGACAGTAAGTCAATGTTCGAATACTCTACTATAACAAATAGCATCAGATATAATGTGATGAAGCATGTGTATGTATGTGTTGTGCTCAACTCGTAAATGAGTACACCCCATTTTAAAAATATAATATTTTTATCCATTTCTCAGTGAATATAGGTAACAAAACAGATTTATTAAATGGATATATTAATTAAAATAATATTTTGGTCACCAAACATGTTTAGAAATAGAAAGATAATACAATTAAATTCATGCAAAATATTGGAAAAAAATACAAAGTACAAAATTTCAACAAATTTGTATATATATTTTTTTGTCTTTAATTTTTAATTTTGATTTAATATTTTTCCCTAACATATTATTTTGGGTGTACTAATTTTGGGCCGTTAACATAAGTTATTTCATTAGATTAGTTTCAGATTTGGCTTCAGTACCGACTAATCTAATGTATAGACCATTTCAGTGTGGTGATGTCATTGGCCCATGAACATTTCCTGCTTGTTATCAAACTATTTCATAACAGTAACAAGAGGCAATTCAATCATAACTTAACGTTAAAACAACTATCATAACATTATTTATCAATATGTGGCTCTTTTTGTATTCTCGGAAGCTATAGAAATTAAAAATGTAAAACAGGAAATACGTTGGGACCATTGTTTTTGTTTACAGCCCTTAAAATGGTCTATATGCACAAATATAATATTGTAAAGCTTCCTAGAAAATATTAATGTAAATGAGAGATTTGTGGGCGACATGGTGGCTCAGTGGTTAGCACTGTCGCCTCACAGCAAGAAGGTCGCTGGTTCGAGTCCCGACTGGGTCAGTTGGCATTTCTGTGTGGAGTTTACATGATCTCCCCGTGTTGGCCTGTGTTTCCTCCGGGTGCTCCGGTTTCCCCCTCAGTCCAAAGACATGCGCTATAGGTGATGAATAAAGGGCCTAAGCTGATGAATGAATGAATGAATGAATGAGAGATTTGTGAGGGGTGTACTTATATATGTTGAGCACTGTGAATATGTAATTTCCCACACTTGTATGAAAAGGGCTTAAATTTGATGTAGGAAAAGAACCCTCACATTCTCTTTCCTTCTTATGCACAGACATCTATATAGTTAGCATGGAAACACTTTACAATAGGGCCTCACTTGTTAATGTTAGATAAATTGTGGGTTAAAAGAGAGAAATACATTTGTACAGCATTTAATCTTTGTTAGTATTAGTAAAACAATAGCGTACTTTCACTATAATGTAAACAGATACAACTAGATTTTAAGAATGCGTGATTTTCAAACTCACATGAACTAAAGTTAATCTATTTCATCATTAGTTCATGCTAATATAAATGAAACCGTACTGTAAAGTGTTATGATTATTAATGGTGTTTGTGTAATTATAATTTCATTATAAAACGTACACAGAAAAAGTCATGTACTTTTTTATTTAAAAAGATTAGACACATTTTGTGCAAACATCATCTTATAAATACATAATACGTAAGATACATTCTTTATGTCATCAGGTGGCAGCGACATTAGAGAAGTGTTTTTCCGAAAAGTGTATCTGATGGTATTTGCCATTGTTTTATATTGAATTGTTGCATGTAGTTTTGTACTTTCTCATGCTATCATGTTAGAATAGAGACAATTACATGAATTATTTGTATTATGCCATTCAGAAGTTTGGGGTCTGAGTGATATTTTATTTTTAGCTTTTAAAAATGTATATCTTATGCTTTCCAGATCTGCATTTATTTGAATATTAAATACAGTGCAATAGTGTGTGTTATTGGTACTGTTTAGAACTTTTAAAAAGCATTGTTTTTCTTATTTTCTATGGAAAAAATTAAGAGATCACTTGAAAATCCCAATTTCTCCGCATTCATTATTTATGGGTTTGAGTTAAATTTTTATATTTGTTTTATTCATTCATTCATTCATTTTCTTTTCGGCTTAGTCCCTTTATTAATCTGGGGTCGCCACAGCGGGATGAACCACCAACTTATCCAGCATATGTTTTTACGCAGCGGATGCCCTTCCAGCTGCAACCCATCACTGGGAAACACTCATACACACTCATTCACACTACGGACAATTTTAGCTTACCCAATTCACCTATACCGCATGTCTTTGGACTTGTGGGGGAAACCGGAGCACCCGGAGGAAACCCACGCGAACACGGGGAGAACATGCAAACTCCACACAGAAATGCCAACTGACCCAGCCGAGGCTCGAACCAGCGACCTTCTTGCTGTGAGGCGAACGTGCTACCCACTGCGCCACCGCGTCGCCCATTTGTTTTATTCTTCAATTATAATTACATTTTGTCATTTGTTATTGTATGCCAAAATATAATTTTAAATTTAAAAGAAGTGTGATCAGTAGTTTACAGAATAATAAAAAATGGCTACATACAGTAAAATACAAATGTTTTATAATTTTTGCTAAATGTAATACATTTAATTTAATGCATTAACTAACATAGTTTCTTTTAAAAAAAAATCGTCATGTTGTTTGCATATTGTTAAAAAAAATACAAATAAAATATGTATGGAAAGACAAATAAAAGCTGTAAAATCTGAAATGCTTTAAATCAAAAACGCAAACTTTCATAATTGTATATCATTCTTCGTCGTTATTTGTTATTCAAGTCTCAGTCAGTATCGGGATTTGTGGCACATGCTGCAGCGACAGGCTCGCGCCGTCAGCATCTCCATATCAGCATGATGGCGACCTCGAGGACAGTGAAGGCGAATTTTAACCTGAGAAAACACACACCAAAGTATGAATGAGATGATAAAGACAGAGCGAACATAGGCTACTTTCTTTGCATATTTTCTTAGTGAACATTTTAGCCAGAACAGAAGAGATTATTATGACTGTGCTGGTGGAAATGACGTCCTGAAATCCACGAAGGACCATTAAAGTGTTTTGTCATAATGGCTCATAATTGCTGCTTCTGATGTAAAACGGTTTTTAGTAATAAAATAATGGCCCTAATCTGGCAGGGATGCATTTTACCTTGGCGTCTTTGCTGATGGTGCAGCAGCGGGAGGCGGAGGTGATGTTATGGGTGAAGTTGGACGCGAGCAGCACCGAGTACCGCGAGGGGAAAGCGCTGGACTCGCAGTATCCCACACACGCGTACACCAGTTGGGTTCCTCGGCATGTCCCCCTCTTGTCACTCCGTACCGTCACGTTAAATGCTATGTGCAGACAGAGAGACGACAGGCTTTACGAAAATGTCAGCACAACAGGTCTGCTTGGCGAAGAAAATGAACTGACGATCTGTGGGGGACATTCTAAAACGCTTAACGTGGCTTAATGTACAAACATCAACCAGAGAAACCCAAATTTCTGTCAAACTTTACTTGTAATTAACACTAACTACTGTAAAAAGAACGAGCCAAAATCGTACAGATAAAGTGAATATACCACATTAAGCGTTTTCTCCCCCATTTAATTCCATTATAAGGAAATGCTTAACGTGGCTTAATGAACCAAGCAAGGAAAACCAAATTTCTATCAGATTTTACTCATGACAAACACTTTCTGATATCAAAAGAATGAGCTCTTATTTCAGCTGGTTCTTTTTACACTAGTTACAGTAGTTAATTACAAGTAAAGTTTGACAGAAATGTGGGTTTCTGTGGTTGATGTTTAGGTACAATGGTACATTAAGCCACGTTAAGCGTTTTAGAATGTCCCATCTGTGGTCTTTTAATCTGCCAGGCGGCCATTTCTTTGCGCTGTTGCAGTTTTAAAAGAATGTTAATATTAAAATATTAGTGAGAAAAACAGAAAAACAAAGATATTTGGTATAAATCTGCATATGTGATGGACATCGCGTTCCTTACTAAAACTAACCGACAGTTACAGTAACAGTGTAGGCCTATTGATGTTTGTTTGTGGTGCATTGATTATTATTTGTACAACAATGTTTACTATAAATACCCCAGGAAAAACTACTGAAGTTTCCCTTACATTTCATATGGTTCCATTTTGGTTCCCATCTTTTGGGAACCAAATTAAAACATTCTGGAAACATTCTATAGGTTCTTTTTTGATTTGGTAGAGATATTTATTTGTAACAATTTAAAGAGAACCTAATAGAGAACTTTCCTATAGAATTCTCAAAATCTAGAGGGAAATGGGAATGTTCTATTTATGTAAAGAAACTATCCTGGCTAATAACCAATAGAAAACATTACATTATTGATAGTGTAGCAATGATTAATTTGTTTCTCGCTGTGGTTATTTGTTTTGGAGCAAACCCAAAGTTAATTTGGATATCATGGTTTAACTATTGGTTAACCAAAGACAGAAGCAATAGGAAAGTTTGTTGTGCACAACTATGAATTAGTACATTTTTAATAAGAATGGATTTTTTTTAAAAGAAGTTTCAACTTACGATAAAGGTGGCAGCCAGGAGTCAGGGTTTGAATACTCCAGCTAATTGGCATTAACAACACCAGCAGAAGCACTGCCAGATCAGAAGATAGACCGCGAAACATGGCCTTGTTAACCTGCAAGAGTTGAAAGCAATTTAAACGAATGCTGTCATAATTCATGAAACCAATAAGTCTTTAAATGACACTTTCTAAAAGTGTAAATGACCAGTTATTCACCAGTGGCTAAATCTAAGATCAACCATTTAATAACAGTTTAATATTTTAGTGTACTAAAAAATGATTTCATTTAGATAAACATTTAAGTCATTTGGCCTTTTACAAGAATCATTTGCTTAATTGCAAGAACTGACCAGACTTTCCTGAGTATTGTCTTGGGAGTTGATTATTGGCAGTTGTCAAAATAATCAGAAGATTAATCTGCCTTTTCTCCGCCTCAGTGTGAATGAAGGTTTCCATGGTGCAAATGTTTGCATTTGTTTATAGTCACTGATCAGTTACTAAATTGAATTTTCAGCACATATGTCTGGCATAAGATATGAGAAACAATTTGGAACTATAAATATTTATGCATGTATGAGTGTACCTAATTTCAATACAGAATAAATGCTGCTTAATACATAAGAATAAACACACATACAAAACTATTTATATACATTACATTTAAACGTATATCCATCAATCTTGAGCAAACATACAGAATTTTGCATGAAAATACAATCAGATAGAAATGAATGAATGCAAGCATATATAAATTGAAATGTCATTTAAATATCTTTTGTCAGGAGTTGTAGATAGTAGATAACAGAGTAATCAGTATTACATTCCTTCATTAATCATCTCAAACCAAGACATCCAAGTACCAAACCAAACATTTACAAGAAATCAAGCAAAGTTTACCTGCAGATGTGGATCTTCCTTTAAAGATGAAGTGTGTGCAGAGCTCAGACAGGTGCGCAGGTGTGTGTTCTTCCTCACAGAGCACATATATGTAGTGCAGGTAAAACTGAGCCCTCAGCTTCCAGTATAGTCACACCCACTTACCAGTGTCCTCATGCATGTAACGGGACCCTCCCCATGGCCTCTACATCAACATTATTTCATTGTTTTACTGCACTTGTTATTATACCATTCCTATCCCTTTTCTTTGATGGTTACCGAACTTTATGAGCCTTTGCATGTTCTTTAAGCTCTCACACTCCAGTCTTTGTTTACATACATTCATTCATTTTCTTTTCAGCTTAGTCCCTTTATTAATCTGGGGTTGCCACAGCAGAATGAACCGCCAACTTATCCAGCATATGTTTTACGCAGCAGATGCCCTTCCAGCTGCAACCCATCATTGGGAAACACCCATACACTCCCATTCACACACATACACACTGCGGACAATTTAGCCTTCCCAATTTAACTATAGCGCATGTCTTTGGACTTGTGGGGGAAACCGGAGCACCCGGAGGAAACCCATGCGAACACGGGGAGAACATGCAAACTCCACACAGAAATGCCAACTGACCCAGCCGAGGCTCGAACCAGTGACCTTCTTGCTGTGAGGCGACAGCGCTACCCACTGCGCTGCCCCTGTTTACATACAAGTGTCTGTAAATCCAAGTACAATGTCTAAACACTGACACTGTAAATCAGTGTCTGTGTCAAGCACTGCAGATGTTGTGTTGGCAAAAGTGGCATATGTATTAAAGTGATTCAGAATACAGTAATTCTGGGTGGCACAGGTACATTTGTCAAACTATTGAATTAAAAAAGAAGGTTTTTATATGAACGACTCTTGACCAGTGACAGAACTGAACTTTTCCACAAAGGTGTAAAATTCACCCTATTGTTTTTCAAGAACATTTTACCTTAATACATCTTTTTTTAATTAAATATCTCACAATGTATGTCAAATTGTTATAGTGTATTCAGAAAGAACACTGCAAAAACAAAGTGCTCTTGTTTCTAGACCAAATACCTAAAAAGTCTTAAATCAAGAAGCATTTCCTGGACAAGCAAAAAATATTATCTTGCTTTAAATAATCATTTAAAAACAAGCAAAATAATATTTTTTTTCCACTTTGAAATAAGATTATTTTGCTTACCCATTTGGAAGATTTTGTAGCTTGTTTTAAGGGAAAAAAATCACTTAATTTTTTACATTATTTCTGAAAACAAGACTATTTTGTTTACTTGTCTAGAAAATGCGTCCTGATTTAAGAATTTTTACATATTTGGACTTACTTTTACAAGTAAGAAAAGCATTTTTGCAGTGTATTCCACTTCTTTTTTGTTATGTTACAGCCTTTTTCCAAATGATGTGAATCCCATTTTTTAAAAAAAAGTTCACCTTTCAACATGACAACGACCGTAAGCACAGCAAAGTTCACAAAAGCAGCGGCTATGGAAAACTCAGTGAATGTCCTTGAGTGGCCCAGCCAGAGCCCAGACCTGAACCCATTTGAACACCTCTGGAGAGATCTGAAAATTGCTTTCGAAATAATTAGTTGTTGCAAGCTTGCAGTATCATTGTCAAAGAGACTTGCAGCTGTAATTGGTGCCAAAGGTGCTTAAGCAGAGTACTGAGCAAAGGCTGTGAATACTTGTGTATTTGTTTTGTTTTCTATTTTAAATACATTTGCAAAGATTTCAATTAAACTTTTTTATTAACTTTGAGGAAACAATGAATTTAATCCATTTGGAATAAGACTCTAACATAACAAAATGTAGAAAAAGTGAAGCACTGTGAATTTCTGAATGCACTGTACATCAATTCCTTTCGAGCAGTAAGACACTCTAGATCTGTTACAATGAAATAAGTATGAATAAGTATCTTCACACTGCAGATGTGTCTACAAAAGCTTGAACTGAAGTGGCATTTAGATTTTTTACACAGACCTTTTATATTTAGATTAATTCAGAGTGAAACAGCACTGCATTTGTCATGGAAGGTTCTGTTGTGCCTTTTTTGGAACTTTTCTTAAAGGCATAGTTTACCCAAAAATGAAGATTCACTTATCGTTAACTCGTGCTCTGGTTTACTCAAGGGTCCCGAGATCTGTTTGGTACTGACATTCTTCCAAATATCTTCCTTTGTGTTCAGCAGAACAAATAAATTTATACAGGACTGGCACAACCAGAGCATGAGTAAACGATGACTTGAAGTTTAATTTTTGAGTGAACCAATGCTTTAAATCTGGCAATATTATCAAAACATATTGTGCCTAAAAGGAGAGTCACTTACTTCTTTATTTGTATGATACTTCTCAATTATATGCCATCAGTAGGAGAAACAAGTCTCCATTACCGCATTGTATACTTTTTTAGGCTATTATTTTGTATTATTGTTAAATAAATTTACTTTATAATTTCTTTTAAGTGATTAGTAGGTGAAGAGTGTGTACATGTCATGCCTACATGTCTGCTGTTCTAATATATATATAAGAGCTGTGGAGCATGTGAAAGTCTTTGCTAATTATAAATAATTTGCAAAGTTTAATTTCTGAAAGAAGCCTCGGTAATACAATATCCTGAAAATATTAAGTAATTGCTTTTTTTCTTTTATCATAATCAATGGTTTTGTTTGAACTTGCATATTTTCTATATATCATGCATATATTTTTGTATTTTTTGATGAATAGAAAAAGAAAATGAATTGGCTTTTTTCTCAACAATGTAAAAGTAGTCAATTTGTCCTTGCTGAATAAAAGGAGCCATTAGAGAAAATCATGCAACTCTTCAAACGTGCATTCCCGGCTGCTGACTACACTTGCAAACTGCTAATAACCCATTCACTTTCCAACACGCACAATTCATTAAGTCATTGGAAATGGAATGGATGACATAATTCATAATTCTCTCCCACCTCCCCAGCCCTCACCCGCTCAGCATGATTCATACCTCCAGGTCTCCTGGGCTTTTGTCACAGGATGGAGTGTAATTATACAGAGATATTAAGATGTATACAGAGCCGGCTTTTCGGAAAACATTCAGAGCTTGATTGACACGGGGTTTAAAGGTCGCGATATTAATATAATCAGCCCATTGAGTGAAAAACGTGAGACCTTGTCCTCTCCTGTTGTTTTGGCAGCTGCTATACACACTTAAAGTACAAGCGGATGTATTAAGTAATGTATTAAGCTAATTCATCATGGTTTCCAGGTTACGACGATACGTAAACTCTGCAAATAAACACAAGAGAGATAAATCTTGGCTTTTTCTTGAGTCATGAACCCAAAGTTAGAAGTCTTTGACAGATTCAAGAGAGCTTCAGCTAATTCTCCTTTGATCCTGTCATCATTTGTAGAGACAGACAGAAGCAATAGGAGACAAGAGGATCAGGCGTGTTTAGCCTTGGCCGATGACCTCACCTTTTTTGAGAGTGGTCTGCCACGCACACACACTCTATTAAGTGAACTCTGCAAAAACACGCACACACTAAAAACCTCCATGTTCTATTTAGGTGAACACACATGACAGAACATACAATGTAATTTCAGGCTTAGTGAGAGTGACATGCAACAAAAGGATTTTTCAACCAAGCAACAGTTGGTATGTATTTGAAACACTTTCATCCAACGCAAATGAACACGATTTGAACCAGTATTGATATGTTTTTTAGAATTGAACAAACGGTACTTTTCTCAATCTTGTAGAAGCACGAAACAGCTTCTTTTTTGATAAAACAGGTGGGAGCTCTTTAAGTGTTTGAACCTTTTAACTTGCAGGACTCTTACTGAAGAACACAGAGAAGGGAAACAGTGAGCTGTAAAAAAAACATCAAGAAAAAAAACCCTCAGTTTTTAACTCAGAACTCGTTCATAGACATTAATGGCTGGCATTTTTTTGGGGTGTGGGGATGTAGGGGGTAGATTCGTAAACTGTTTGAAAGCTATTATAATTGCATTTGGAGTGGTGCAATATTGACAAAGTGCATATCTAAAAGAACGCCATTTAACTTAATAATCATATTTCACAAAAGATTTCTCACCTGGCCATTCTCGCAATGATCCCACTGTTCTGTCCAGATATCGGGGCAGCTAAACAAGATGCACATAACATTAAAAATCATTATATTGCAATTCAGTTCTTACTATTTTTAAACTACTGAAGGACAAATTCTGAATTACTTTAAATCTACTTAAGGCTTTGTCAATAAAAAACAAATTGTTGTGTAAAATAAAATCTAGAAAATCTTCTATGCGCTAAAATTTTTTAGCTGTTTTTCATTTTGTTTTAGAATAGTTCCACGTACAGACAATTTTTGTCAAAATGATCCCGTTCACATGGATCTGTGAAAATGACTATAAGTGCAATGTCACTGGCATCTTGGGCTGCAAAACAAAGTCCTGCAGTCTGCCGTTGTTGTTTTGGTTGTCAAGTTCTTGCTCATGCATTTAGACCGAATAGCTAATATGCATGACATCAGCATCTTCACAAAATCATGTTTTTGTAGTTTTTATAGTCATTATATTGTTCGACAACTTGATTTAACAGATTATTTCATCCTCCAAAACCAAAAGAGCAGTGTTTTGATGACTAATAAAAGCATTGAATGTAGGAAAATCTGACATGTTGAATATGCAATTTACCATCACACACTTCTGGCTCTGGTAGACAAGTCGCATCTGAATCAGCATGAATCTACAGCAAAAAACAAAACAAAACAACAGAATGATCGATGATGGATGATTTCACAAATGAAAAGTACCTGAAACAGGTATTTTTATCAGCTTCTATAATTAACATAATAGAGTATTTATGCCACACGAATGAGCTAATATGTCATATTGTGCACCCTGCAGGGGCAATTAAAAATGATTAACAATTGAGACAGTGTGTATGTGTGTGTGTGTGAGTGGTGGAGAGAAAAACTGGCTCCCCAACACACACATTCATACACTAACCTCACTGCCACAAACCATCGCTTCTGCACCAGTGGCCGAAAAAGGGGACTCCCTGAAAGAGACACATGAAGAGAAAGATCCATTTGTTCTCTTTTTTTTGATATGTCCAATTCCTGTTCCTTTTTCCAGCACGTTTAACATAAAAACAAAAGACAACCTGTTTTAGGCATGTCTGCAAGAACATCAGCCCGAGGGCTTGCACACACACACACACACACACACACACACACACACACACACACACAC
>CAIGQV010000818.1:19213869-19228661 GCA_903798115.1 Danio jaintianensis | reverse complement strand
CACACACACACACACACACACACACACACACACACACACACACACACTCCCTGTGTGACACATCCCTGTGAAAAGCCATCTATTTCTGACTCTGCACCAGGCGAGTTGTGTAAACTCCACTGAATTACTGGAGCCCTCGCCAGAATGAAGCAACATCATAATTTTTCTCATCGCCCACCACAAACAAAACGAGGACATGACGAGATTAAAAGTACACGTCAAATTGGGTTCTCCGCTAGCTTATAGATTTGTGCATCTCTGCCTATGCGGAGGAATTGGATGAGATGGGATGTTATTTTAACAGCTAAATTATTATGTTCTGCCTGCTGACTGAGTGACAGCTTCATTGAGATGGCGCCCTGTGCTCAGGCTGTTTCATAACTACTGCATATGACTCAATAACTCTTCACTCGGGTCAACAATCTTATCATCTTATCAACCATCACTTAAACTGGAAATTCCCACAAATGTCTTCTTGCTTCATGTCTGTCTGACAGCAAGTCCCGTGAAATTTATTTATGATCACTATCCTGCGATTGCATGGATTGAGCGATGACTTGGATTCATCATCAATGATGATTGGCATCTATTTACTGTATGCCATGAGCAGATTAGTCTACTCTTATTAGTAGCTCATTTGCATACATATATTAGTTGCTATATTATTTCCATTTCTGTTCTTTGGCACAATGCATCCAGCAAGGACTTTGACATGAGGCTTCATGTGTTGTAATAAAAATCCATTATGACAAAAAGACAGGTTTGCATACAGTAGGTGACACTTGAGAATGAGTCATTAGCTCATACGGCGTACATAAAAGAAGCAATCTACCAAACTTACTGACAGCAATGAGAATCCTCGGAGCTTAGTTTATTCTGCTTGTGTTGGCTCATATTGCCCTCTTCTGGAGGACCCATCGCAGTGCTTCGGTGTGTCTTCAATGGCTCACAAGCACACTGTGCTCTTTTCATTATAGAAAATGTCTCCTGTGTGCATTGACATTTAATTTAGTCGCACATCATGATTATGTATTTACATCTATGTTGATCCTGGAACATCATTTTTGTTCAGAAATCTAATTCATACCTATTCCCTACCCCTAAACCCAACCATAACTGTAAATGATTCCCAAAATCAGAGGGGAATAACAGTTGGATAACAATCATGTAGAAGTGCATAAACCTAACCCTAACCGTAAGCCTAAACTTAACATAAACTGTAAATGTATCCCTTAATTCTGATTAGCTGATTGGAATGTTGTTCCAGGATCAACATAGATGTTAATTCAGAAACATGTCCTACTTGGTGAAATCAGGTCGGCGTAATTCAGTCAGCTTATGACAGATGCAAAGTCATAATGTTAAAAAATGTTTGACACCTTGACATGTTCAATTAAGAAATTAACCACAAAATAATTTCAACAGGACTAAACAATTAACAAAATAAAAATGAGGACACTCACAGATGTGTTCCCGTCACTGGTGTTTGTCACTGTTAAACAAGAATAAAATTTATTTAAAGGTTTAGTTCACCCAAAAACACAAATTCCATTATTAATGACTCGTTCTGATGTCTTTTCAGTCCCCTGAGACCTTTGTTCATCTTCAGAACACAATTTAAGATATTTAAATGAAATCATAGAGCTCCCTCATCCTCCATAAACAGCAACGGTCCAGGAAAGGAAACAAAATCATTGTCAAACTGTAATCATATGAAGCTCCAAAAACACTTTTGTGTACCAAAAACTGTAAAAATGACTTTGCTCACATATATCTACTCTTCCCCGTCAAGGTGTGTGTTTATTACAGACAGTACAATGTATTGTCATCCGCTTGTTAAGTGTGACGTCATGCGAAGCAGTACAATCGCTATATCAAACTATATGGGGAGGCTCATCAAATGGTAATAATAAACGTTTACAAAGCACTGTAATACAAACCTTTTCAAGTATGTTTTGTATAGAAGTGTAGTAGTAGAGAGGGCTCCCACCTGTGTGTTGAAAGGCTGGTTCACGATACTCCACATACAGTGTTATCAGAAAGGGGTATGGGATAAGTTCTAGACCCTCTTTCATGAACCTCATTTTGGACACTTGTTCCCATTTCCTTTTGTCTGTAGGACAAAGAAATCAAAACAATAAAAGTGTGATACGACATAATTATGTACATTAGAAAGTATCCTGCTTAATGTTAGCCATTTCTGAGCAATAAAATTATTATAATACTTTTTTATTTTTACAGAAGACACTTGGTAAAACATGTTTTAGTATAGCACCATATAATATATCTAAATAAATACATATTGACAAGCATATTTAGAACAAGAATGATTTGATGACATATTAAACGAGATTATTTAAGGAGCACAGTGCTGAGTATTTAGGGCTGCACGATATTGGAAAAATCTGACATTGCGATATTTAGTTTTTATTAAATTAGATCGACTGGGGTGATCAAGTTCTTTTCTATGCAGTGCGTCTGCATAAAATATAAATTACAAGCAAATATAAATATACGACAGAGCAAAAATAAAAGTGAAATAAACAGTGCTTTACGGTTTTCTGGGGAGTCTAACAGTATTCAGGTACAGAAATTGGACAATCAAACATAAAATAACATGGTCATCATTGTATAAATTATTTTAAAATAATAATAACTTTATATTTTAATCTTTAATAAATAATGTAATCTTGCGATGTGACTATTGCAGATACACACATTGCGATATCGATGCTCAAACGATATATTGTTCAGCCCTAGTCCTGATACTCCTTGTTATTTAAAAAATTTAACTGCCATTATCCTTCAGACCACTAGGTTGTACCCATTTGTCAGCAAAACATTTTCAGTCATTTAAAATGAAAATAGGGCTGCACGGTGGCGCAGTGGGTAGCAGGTTCGCCTCACAGCAAGAAGGTCGCTGGTTCGAGCCTCGGCTGGGTCAGTTGGCGTTTCTGTGTGGAGTTTGCATGTTCTCCCCGTGTTTGTGTGGGTTTCCTCCGGGTGCTCCGGTTTCCCCCACAAGTCCAAAGACATGCGCTATAGGTGAATTGGGTAGGCTAAATTGTCCGTAGTGCATGTATGTGAATGAGTGTGTGTATGGATGTTTCCCAGATGGTTGCAGCTGGAAGGGCATCCGCTGTGTAAAACATATGCTGGATAAGTTGGCGGTTCATTCCGTTGTGGCGACCCCAGATTAATAAAGGGACTAAGCCGAAAAGAAAATGAATGAATGAAAAAATGAAAATAAGAATTTAAATGATGACCTTACTATTTTGTATATTTTAATAAGTACTTTTTTACATAACTGTTTCACTGAATGACAATGCAACAGGATTTTACCCACATTTTTACTTATTTTGTCACCATTTACTTACTATTCTGTTATCCAAACATCTATCACACTCTGTTGTCTGTTATAAATAAATTATGTATATAAAAAATGTCTGTCTTTGTCTATCCAAGGGTAACCAAAGCTGACATTAAAAAAAATCTTCTTTTGTGTTACACAGAAGAACTAAAGTAATTTAGGTTTGGAACAATATGAGGGTGAGTAAATGATGACAGAATTTTCATATTGGGCGAACGGTCCCTTTCAGTTATATTAAGAAAAGCGTACAAGGAAAAATGTTGAAATTTTGAGTTGTGAAAGGGTGAAGATCATCTAAGTTTGCCAGTACGACACGCACAGCATTCTGCAAAACAAAATCACACCAGGAATTAAATCTTCCCAAAGTTTACTAAATCAAATCCAAAATGATAATCCAGGTCTTGATAACCTCCAGCTCCTCATTGACTAGCGCCCCATCCAGCATGTCCTCCTCATCAATGCTGCAAGACAATATCCAAAGTTGACATTTCTTTTTTGTATATAAAGTTATATTCAGAATAACACAGCATACTTTGTATTAAGTCAAATAAAGTTGCATGGTCTTGCCTGCTCATGTCTCCTCGTCTTATCTTGAATTTGAAAACACGTTGTCCAGCCAAGAAAAACCTGGTCTCGGGTATAGGGAAGGTAAAAGCCTGGATTGACATAGTTATTAACAAATGCTCCACTGGAAAAATAAAATAAAACAAATTCGAAAAATATACGTTATTTACTTAAATAGTTTACAGGAATAAAATAATAGTTTACAGAAATCTAGAATGCTAAACAACTATAGCTAGCTGGAACAAATAACCAATGCCGCAAGTCTCTGTAAATTATAAAACCATTTTAGAAACGGTTTAGTTTAATTAACGTTACTGAAGGGAAATGACATGGTTAATAAATACCGTTACCCAGATGTAAGTGTAAATTACCGTAATACCTCAAGTATTTCGCGCCAACTTTTTCAGAACGTTGGCTAAACTGCAGAGCGCGAATATTTCAGTCAGATTGTCTTGCCCCGCCCTCAGATAAAGACAACAAACTCTGATTGGTCAAGTGTCCTATCCATTGAAGCGCGAAACCGCTGGTGACGAGAGTTCCTCTGACCTCACGGAAATATGTTCCGCCTTTTTATTGTCACATGATCTAGTTAGGATGAGCTTGTTGTAAACCTGCCGCTGACATTGATAAGCCTGTATCGCAAAGTTTATCTCCTACATATTTCAGGTAGAACAGAGATAAATTAGCGTTGTTGTTTACCTGGAACAGATCACTGGACCTTGACCGTTTTGAAGTCACATGCTGACTGTATGTTTTCATTTCCAGAAAGCCTGCAGGGTGAGTTTATGTCTCTGAATACTTCTTATTCTATCTCTTTTTTCTCTCATTTTAATTGAAACGTTAGTAGTATTTATTGCAGTGGATATGTTGCATTTTAGTTGTCATGCACTGCAGTTTTCATGTACTTGCAAATGATTCTTATTTTATCTCCATTTCTTTCTGCATTAGTTTGCATAGTGGATTAGTCTGTCTTTTATTTTATTACTTTATTTTACAGTTTTCATACACTAAATAAAAATATGCTTATTTGATCTTTCAATCCATTCTTTATTTGAGTGGATGTTTCGTTACTTCACCTAGCTGCATTTCTCTTTCCACGATCTTACAAAATATGCACATTTTACCTTCATTTTGATTACATTATCTTTATTTAATCTAATTGATATGTTTCATTGCTTCATCTTTATGCACTAGAGTTTCCTCAGTCTCCGAAGGAAAGGTTTCCTGCTTCTCTCATAATGACTGACCCTCAGCCATCTGTACTCCTCAACAATGATACACGGATGCCTATGTTGGGATTGGGCACTTTCCGTTTGCAGGGTCAAGAAGACACTTACAGTGCTGTGGACGCTGCTTTGAAAGCCGGTTATCGTGCCTTTGACACTGCTGCAGTGTATCGTAATGAGGCACATCTAGGCCATGCCCTTCATTGCCTGCTGCCCAAGCATGGCCTCTCACGAGAAGATGTTTTCATTACTAGTAAACTGGGTCCTAAAGATCAAGGCTCCAAAGCCAGGGATGGTTGCCTGAGGAGCCTGGAGCAGTTGGGACTGGGCTACATTGACCTATATCTTATTCACTGGCCAGGCACCCAGGGGCTGCCCGTCGGGGATAAACGAAATCCTGAAAACCGTGCTCAAAGCTGGAGAGTTTTGGAGGAGTTCTACTTCTCCGGAAAATTTCGGGCCATTGGAGTGTCTAATTACACAGGAGAGCACATGCAGGAGCTGTTAAAGAACTGTAAAGTCCCCCCGGCAGTTCTTCAGGTTGAGTTTCACCCAAAGCTGCTCCAAAATGACCTGAGGGGTCTGTGTAAGGATAGAGGGGTATGTTTTCAGGCATATTCATCCCTTGGAACTGGGCTTCTTCTGTCAAATTCTGTTGTTCTGGAAATTGCTAAAGAGTGCAGTAGGACACCAGCCCAAGTGTTGCTGAGGTGGGCTGTACAACAGAGCATTGCTGTTCTGCCAAAATCATCTCAGCCAGAACGCGTGGAGGAGAATGGGCGTCTATTTGACTTTGAGATTAGTGAGAAGGACATGGAAAGGCTCTGCTCTCTTGATTGTGGGGAGAAATTCTGCTGGGATCCAACACAAGTGTCTTAATTGAGAGAATTGATCGACACATACTAAGGAATTCCTCCAATTTCTGATTCATAGCCCACAATTTATGATTGGCTTGGTACTGTAACTCTTGCTTAAACAGTGCATTAAATCAGATTTGGAAGCAATTTATCCATTAACAAGTTGCAATACAGAATCTACTTAGCTGGACTACTCTAAAATGCTGTGAGGATTATTTTTTAAAGCTGTATGTTCAGGTTCAGCCTCTGTTTACATTTGCTTGTGTGCCAGAACAATTTACTGGAGTATGACTAATACAAAGTCATTTTAATAGACACTGCCATGTACTATCAAATTGAAGAACAGTGCATATACTTTACACTTTTGTGAGAATAACAAACAGTGCTGAAAGTAGTTTATTAGGTTTTTATTAGAATATATTGGTTACAAACAATAGAAAAATAACATCACAGTGAAATAATTGTCTTAATTCATAAAAAAAAGATACAAGGCATTTAAAATCTGTCATTTTCAAGTAATACCAGCAATGATGGTGTCCCGTTCTTGCTCTCTTGGGTATTTAGACCCATCGTGCTTATTGGTGTTGTTTGTTGTGTGGACAATTCCAAGACATTTTTATGACTCTGAGATGATGATAACTCTGGGCCTTCGAGGTGGCCAAAGGTTATTCACAGTAAAACCAGATTTTGTACAGCTGACTGTCTAAAAACATGGTTAGATATGATATCTAACGTTTTTGATGTTCAATATGTCAGAGTGACAGAAAGTCTGTGCTTTGCACATGTTTACATTCACATTCATAAAGTTTACTGCATAATAATCCCAGAGCCTGAGAAAATCCATTTTTGTTGTCTTCGAGGCCATTGTACATGCCAGTGAGAAACTGATAATGCTTTATTCAATAGTCAAGGGTCCCAGTGCAGCTCCTGACTTTAGAACCAGTCAGTGGAATTATTCCTTCTCTTCCAAGCAGCGCACCCTTATTTTCTACCATCAATTGTTATGTACAGTAGTTCTCTTTTCTTTCTTCATCCATCATTCATTCACTGTCAGTCACTCTGCGGGGCGTGACTCAGCATCAGACTCTTTGTGGCTCCAAAGAAAGGTCAACCAGCTGGGTGATTGACTCATCTGACGTGCTGTTCCTGCACTTTTTACCCTCTTCATCTGCTAAAAGATAAAAACATGTATTGTTAAAAATTGAGAATTAAGATATTTAAACAAAATGAATTTACCTAGCATGTTTACCATTTTAAAAGGGTGAATTTACACACAAAAAAATATATTTTTGACTACAAAAGGAGAATTAAAAATGTCATTGTCTATATAATGGCAGTGAAAAGCAATCAGCACTGTTTAAAAATAAAAAGTATCACAGAAAGGTGCCATGCAATGTGCTGTATATTTCACGCATTTAAGGCACACATGCAAGATGCAGTTTGGCTAAAATAAACCTAAATTAATTTTATTTCATAAAACTTTTAACATAGCAGTTTACTCTGATTTGCCCAGGAGAAGCACACAAACTGCAAGAAATCAAGACTAATAAAACACATTGCAAAATACAATCCATTCACTTTCAGATAAAATATATATTTGTGACAAGTGCAAACAGGACATTTTTTTTAATTTGTATTTTTTTTGGTCTGAAATATAAAGGAGGGTATAATATGGCAACGGAACAACACCAGGGTAAGCAAAATGATGACTTAATATGCATCTTTGAATGAATTGCTTCAATGGAACTTCAAACCTTCCTCTACCCCTAATATGGCACCAAATAATAGTTTCTCACCCCTTTATCAAACTCATCACTCATTCTCCTAAGCTGTTGGCCGTATTTCTTAGCTGCCCACAAAGCAGGAGGAGCTGAGCGGGATCTCGGCCTGAAATGATCCCCAAGCATATGAGGATCTTCTGCAGCTCCAGTCTCCAGCAAGTCCTCCTCATTCATCGAGAGGTTCCTCTGTCTACCCAGTTGCTCTCCTACAATGATAAGATATTAAATGTTCAGATCAAACCTCACCGTAGAATACATTGCAAGTATTAATTTGGGGCTGCACGGTGGCACAGTGGGTAGCACGTTCGCCTCACAGCAAGAAGGTCGCTGGTTCGAGCCTCGGCTGGGTCAGTTGGGGTTTCTGTGTGGAGTTTGCATGTTCTCCCCATGTGTTCGCGTGGGTTTCCTCTGGGTGCTCCGGTTTCCCCCACAAGTCCAAAGACATGCGGTATAGGTGAATTGGGTAGGCGAAATTGTCTGTTGTGTATGTGTGAATGGGTGTGTATGGATGTTTCCCAGTGATGGGTTGCAGCTGGAAGGGCATCCGCTGTGTAAAACATATGCTGGATAAGTTGGCGGTTCATTCCGCTGTGGCGACCCCAGATTAATAAAGGGACTAAGCCGAAAAGAAAATGAATGAATGAATGATTAATTTGGAATTAAAAGATAAAACCAATGCCAGCACAGAGATTATCCATAGGAGATATTACTCTGATTTGAGTCCCTTTTGAGCAATGCATCACACTTTGCAATAGCTTGATGTCTTGTAATTGTGCATAGATATATACACTAGATATCGCATACGGACCCTGAGCATGCGTCAATAGCGCCGCCACATTTGTACAGTGCTCCCAGGACAAATGTCATTCAACCGCACTCGTCAAGACAGTGTGCCAATGTGAAGATGCTGGACTTTAGCGCTGCTTACGGGTGTAGTAACGATCAAACAAAGAAAACAAAGCACAAAGGCAGAACATTTCATAGGTAAGATTTCGTTTTTTACGTTTTTTGTATGTTACAAACTTTTGTGCTCAACAAGTAACGTTATTGATGATAATACAGTCACTTACTGCACTGATCATAAGGCAAAGTAGCATCAACTTGCACTGAACTCTAGGCTTATGCTAGTTTTGTTGAATAAAATAAGCAAACAATGAAAAAGAAATATGACAACAAGACGCTGCGCTGCTAGAAACTTGTATTATTGTCGGCTAAGTGAACGAGTCGTTCATAACGGGGATTCATTCACAAACGAATCGCTCCCTCCATTAGAATGAGAAGTGAAAGCAGGAGAGGGGCTGTGTTTCAGGACACGGATTAGATCAAATTTAACAGGGAGGGAGGATAATACATTTTCATGCACACAAACACACACTTTACCGGCAATGCCCGTGCGGTCACTGATCCATCGATGTAGAAAAGTGATGTAAAATTATAATTTTCGTAATTTAAAAAAATATTTGCATACTGACCACCAGGGAAACTCCCGATCATAGATATATGTATATATGTGTATATCTCTGGCTCTGGATGGCCATAGTCCTCCACTACACCTTGGTCCCACATTCATTTCAAAGGAGCGCTACCCTGTACTAAAATGGCGGCTCTATTGACGCATTCCTTCCAATAGACAACAACAGGGTAGGCGACATCTAATGTAAATATCTATGGTAATTGTGGTTAGCAGTGCCGTGTCTCGGATACAACAGAAATGACGTGTGCACTTGTAACTATCCCACAAGCTCTTGAGACTCACTCACCTTTCAGCCTATCAGGCACAGTGAGGTGCTGCTTTCTTTGTGCCGACCCACTCTTGTGTTTATTCTGGCTTGAGTCTTCACAGTCTTCTATTGTTTCTGTCTCTGAATCGTCAGAGATATTGAACATATGTGCCATGATTAAACTGTAAGAAAAAAAGCAATTGCATTTAAATGTATGCACATTTCTAAGTTTAGGGGCAGTTCACCCAAAAATTTACATTTTGTTATCCTTTACTCACCCTCCACTTGTTTAAGTTTCTTTCTTTTTTTAAGACATTATGAAAAATTTTGAAAACTGGTAGCCATTGATTTCCATAGTATGTTTTTTTCTTCTATGAATGTCAATGGTTAACAGTTTCCAACATTCTTCAAAATATATTATTTTTGTTTTTATTAGTGGAAGGAAATTCAAGTTTGAAACCAGTAACCACTGAGTATATGGTGCGTAAATTTTCATTTTTGGGTGAACTACCCATTTCAAGTAAATTGAGTCATTGGCTACTAAACTAATATTATAAGCCAGGGCGTTATGAAACTGGTTATCCTCAAACAATTTGGGATCAACCTCTTAAAGGGATAGTTCACCCAAAAATGAAAATTTTACTCTTATTTACTCACCCTCAAGTGGTTTCAAACCTTTATGAGTTGTTTTTTTCTGTTGAACGCAAAATAAGTTATTTAGAAAAATGTTTGAAACCTGTTACCATTGACTTTCATAGTATTTGTTTTTCCTACTATGGAAGTCAATGGTTACAGGTTTAAGCATTTTTCAAAATATCTTCGTTTGTGTTCAACAGAAGAATGAAACTCAAACAGGTTAGCGACAAGTGAAGGGTGAGAAAATGACTGAATTTTCAGTTTTGGGTGAACTATCCCTTTAATCTGCTGGTAAAGATGTGGCAAACATTGCAATAGGTTAATACAAGCAACACTTTGTTACTGTGGAGCTTCGTGAACCACCAACAAGAAAACGTTATGGTGGTCTAAATTCAGACAGAGTTTATAATGTAAACTGACACAGAGTTTTTTTTTTCCCAGAAAACTACTAACCTGCTCTACTTACACCTGACCGAAAATAAACCAAACACTCTAAAAGCTGAATATGCTCGTCGAGCTTTGTATGGTGGCATGGCAACCATAATAATTATTGCACTACAATTCAAATTCAAAATTAAAATCAACAGGAAACGTCTGTTTACAACTTTGAGGCTCTGGACCATAAAATGACTTTATAGCAGCCAAACGCTACGGGTTACTTACTTTTTGAAGTTTCAGTCCTAAGTTGTAATGCTTTTAGCGTCGCTTTTTGTTTTATTCAATTATTGATATCCCAACTATCGAGTTTCCTACCGATTGCAGGAGTCTGTCGGAGACTTGCGTGCAGTCTTCCGGGTGATCTGTGTCCTAGTGTTTGGAGGACTGGCTCTGTTTGTATTTCTGCTGCCTTCCTGGCAGTATTCCGTCAGTGTTGCCAGATATAGCTGACTTTTTCCAGCCCAAAAGCTGTCCAAAACCCGCCCAAACGCAAAACAACGCCCAAAATATTAGATTAATATTTTATTTAATTTTAGTTTATTTAAATCGAAATTAACGTAGTTACTTTAACTGTCATAATTTTTTAACCACACAGCCACCAACACCAGCAGTAACAGAACCACAACATAACCGGATCACATCGAAACACTGCCCACTCTCACCCAAACACTGCACTTATTGTTGTGTAGATTACACTACCTATTAGAGTATTACTTTTAGAGTATTAGTTTTACTTTCGAAATGGGGTATACATTCATCCCATTTGGCGTTTTAAATTCTTTTGAACATAATTAGTGCTTGTCAATCATAACGCTTCTATATTTGTTCTTGCTGTCAATTGGGGGAAAAAAATGATCGATAAAAGAGTCATGATAAACCGCTGTGAGTTTAACTGCAGGCGCTGTGTGATGCGCGTGCACGGGATGGGGAGTCAGATACAACTTTCCTTCACCTCCTCTTGCGGGTGGGCCCACGCGGTTTGCTCTACACACTGGCCACTACTAACTGAAGGGAGTAGGAGCACACAGTTATGTTTTGTTAAATAAGTTGCATATAAAATTTAAGTTTCAAAACCGCCCAAATTTTTGTCAAGCCGCCTATGCCATTTTTACCTGCACAATCAAATTCAAAACCGCCCAATCTGGCAACATACCGTGCTATGTGGAATAGAGGGGCAATGAGGTTTTTAAAAGGAGGTATGGTGCCAAAATTAAATAATCACCAAATCAAGGGGGGAAAAAGCAAACAAATTGTTAAAACAAACAAACAACACAAATGTTTTTAATCAAATGTTAAAAAAAAGCTATGTTGCCCTGCCCTTTTAATATAAAATAGATCGTCTTTATTGTACGTCTTTATTTAACTTCATAATAAACAGTGCGAAGTATTCTGTATTATGTAACCAGATTAAAAAAACTGTTGTGATAAATTGATATTACATTTTAATGCCCATAGTCAATAAAACTAATGTTTAAAAGTCATTTACACGTCTATAGTCAGATTACAGCTTGGATTACCTGATTACAAATTCAAACACAATGAAAGTAAATTATTCATAATCGATTCTAATATATAATTCTAATTTTCTTGATTTATTTTACCTTAATAAAAATTCTACTTTGTACAAAATAATTAAACAATAATTAAATAGTAATATTCAACAAAAAATCAAGTTAGGCCAAAAGAAATATTAACGTAATCCAAAAGTATTTAGAATACATTACCCAAAGCGAGTATTCTACATTACGTTTCTGACTACAAGTTTAGTCATGTAGTTTGTAATACGTAAAAAAATATATATATGTTTACCTTGCAATGCTAATAAATAATGGATGATTTGCATTACCCCACTAGCTACATGGCTATCTACCAAATAAATGAATGCATGGAAATGAAATATTGATGAGTTGAAGTTATTTTATTATTATTTTTTTTTTGTCTTCTTGCTGAGTTCATTATGTATGTTGGATTTTTTAAAGTGGCATTTATTACTGCATTGTTTTGCTTTTAGATTTTACTATAATGCAATAATTTATTATTTATTTATTTAATGCCCTGATTGAAAGGTATTTATCATGGGATACGAACCATTAGATGTCGCTGTTTTGCAATGCAGGGTTTGTGTTTTGGTATTTGTGGATTGTTTTGAGGTTGTAATAAATAGCATAAATATTCTCATACAGTAAAATATATTAATTTACTAATATAAACACATTTTTTCTTCATTAACTCGAATCATTTTTATTCATGTTTTTACTTAAAACAATCAAAATTAAAAACTTTTTTTAAATGAAAAAATGTGTCCTCAATATATCCTTATAAAAGTGTTACTAAGAAATCCATGGTACTTTTGTTCACCCTGAAACTTATTTCTCTGTAATCAGTCGTTCAGCAGTTATACCGGAAGTAAAAGCTCCAGTATTTTCCCCCCCTCTCTCTCTCTCTGGGCGCTGTGTGTGTGTAGAGCGCGTCGCGAGGATATGGAAGATGGCGAGCGCGGAGATCGCGGCGGAGCATGAGCGAATCTTGCGGGAGATTGAGAGCACAGACACCAACTGCATCGGCCCAACACTCCGGTAAGTCTTCGTTTAATGTACAGGAGGCTACCGGGCTCGGGTTGTGCTGTGACATTTTGGCTCAAAGGTGCCCGGAGACGCTGTTCTCCTTGTTCCCTCAACTTCTCACTCCAGAGATTGCCAGGAAATCTTCCATTCAGGTTGTCAGGCTGGTGAAGTAGGTGCTCAGTAGCGGTTTAGAGAAAGTTTTAGTTAGTATTCCTCTCACGCGACTCCCTGCATGGCTCCTGGGGAGCAGGCGGATATTGGAGAATAATGAATAAGGAACAACCAAACAAACCTAAAGAAATATGAGCGCAGAGTTGTGCTGTTGCTGTCCATTGTATTTAAGGAAGTAACGCAGGCTTTTATGTTCTCCTCATAACATTGGCGTTTTTTTTTTCTCCCAAAATTGTATTTTTCTGCGTCAGAGCTTCATGACTCATTCGTTTTTATTGGACTTTAATAATAAGTATGAAAGAACTGAGTTAAAAGCTGTTCACTAAGACCAAGGTCTGTTGTCAACAAATCAGCATAGATACTTTTAATGGATTTAAACCTTTTAACCAGATTGAACTACATTTGCACACCACAGATTTCTGTTAAAGGTTATCAGGTATCTGGCAGAAACCTTTGACATTTTAGAAAAGGGTGTGTTTATGAGCGTTAAAAGGAATCAATAAGCCAGTAGTATTTTAGGTTAGTTGATTCAGCTTTAGTTGATCTTTCACTCTGCATTTATTTATTTATTTATTTATTCAGAGCTATTTTAACAACATGGCAGCAGATAATATGTCAATGCATTATTACTTAAATAAAGCCTGGAAGTTTTGAAGATTATATGATGCACAACATCTTGAGAACATATACAGAATGTAGAAAGCATATAATGTGCCATTCTTCAGGACTATAAATGTAAGGCTGCCTTTTCCACTCTTTTTCCACGTGGTTGACTTGTATCTGTCAACTGTTTTGACTGAATACAAGTACCAATCACTCGTTTAATTCAGCTCCTGTTACATGGGGACTCATTTGTGTTTTTACATGTTGCTCAGATAGTGGAACTTTGCGATGCTAATTTTGGTGCTAGCAGGGTGTGTGGTGCACATTGATAACAGCTTCATATTCTCACACCCTCCGGTGGGACTTTATTTTGCAGAATGAGCTGACGTTGTAAGCAAAGCCTGAATTTCAGGGCTGGGTAAAATTAGCATGTTTAGTTATTATATTGCATGTTGTGGTTACCTTTTGATCAGGACCATAAGACGGTGCAACTAAAAACATTAGACACTGTGTACTTTTAAATGGTATGTACAGAACAAGACAGGTTAAGATTGTTTGCTGAACTGATAATGTAAAAACAGGGAGATCTTTACGTTTTGTGTTTGGAAATCTTGAGCTTGGATACAGTAAAAACTATAAAGTCGTTTACATTTATTCATATATAATTATGATTTTGAATGTGGCACAGTTTCTGCAACTTCTATATGTCTTACAGATGGAGAAGTATAATGATGCATCATTCAGTCAGTAATTTAAATATTATTTATTATTTATTTATTGGAATTGTAATAGGTAATTGTATATTAATGGTAATAGTAATCTAATTAATTATCATTTTTAAAAGCTGAAGTGGTTACCCTC
>CAIGQV010000818.1:19206369-19211369 GCA_903798115.1 Danio jaintianensis | reverse complement strand
ATTTCATAGTGTGTGTACATGTCAGGACTTGTATGACATTCCAGTGTTAAGCCTTGTACAGAAGAAAAATAATAATTTTGCCTTTTCAAGTTTTAAAGTTTGCACGCTCCAAAAAATAGCTGCTGCTGATCTTATTATTTGCTTAAAATGAGCTTAAACTACACAGTTCATTTTCATTCAGCACAATAAAAATTTTTTTATGTGCAGTTAGGGCCGGAGATATCACTGTATATATTGTTACCGCAGAATAAATTGCCATCCCTAATAGATTCCGTTTATACAGCGGAATGTAAGTAAGTAGATGTTACTGAATGCATGCGAGACACTGCTGTGAGACTGAGAGAAATATTGGGAGTTTGTGAAGTTTACTTTTTTATATTTTTATATTTATTATTAGGGCTGCACAATTAATTGAAATGTGACCGAGATCACAATTCAGCATAATGAATGAAAATTGCCTTCGAATAATTGTGCAGGCCTGTTTATTATTTAGTTTTTCCTGTTATTTATTCATTCATTCATTTTCTTTTCGGCTTAGTCTCTTTATTAATCTGGGGTCGCCACAGCAGAATGAACCGCCAACTTATCCAGCATATGTTTTACGCAGTGGATGTCCTTCCAGCTGCAACCCATCACTGGGAAACATCCATACACGCTCACCCACACACATACACTACGGACAATTTAGCCTACAATTAGCCTACAATTTAGCCTATTTAGCCTACAATTTAGCCTACCCAATTCACCTATACCGCATCCGTATACCGTCTTTGGACTGTGGGGGAAACCGAAGTACCCGGAGGAAACCCACGCAAACATGGGGAGAACATGCAAACTTCACACAGAAACGCCAACTGACCCAGCCGAGGCTCGAACCAGCGACCTTCTTGCTGTGAGGCGAATGTGCTACCCACTGCGCCACCGTGCAGCCTCCTGTTATTTAAGTGATGTTTATTTTGAAAAGATGTTAATTGGTGAAATTTTGCGATTTTGTTGTTATGGTAAGGTTAAATCCAATTTCATTTTTCATTTATAACATTTCTGAAGATCCTAACAAATAGAAAAAAGTAATGTCCTTTTCATTTCATGACAATATGTTTTATTTACATAAACATTAAATGTAACTAGAAAGTTCTGTTCTTTTGAGCAAGAGGGTTAGTTTAGGAATATTGTCCATATTTAAATCAACAATGTGAATTGAAATACAAAACAATCTGATCTGCGCAAAAGTCAGTTGAGCGTTAGGACCTGGACGCACCAAGGTTAACATTAAAGCTCATTGGCCCGATTCAGCATGTCGAGTCAGCAACAGACTGTTTCCTGAAGAGAGCAATCTGACTGGTTATTTAGCTAAGAATCAGAGCGCGAGTGTGACGTAGTGAAGTAACGTAGCAAGTAAACCATTCAAGTCAACAAGGATCAAAAAGAGGCCAGATGTAATTTTGCTAGATTTCTCAAATATTTGCCAATGACGCTTTGTCGGTTCGGTTTCAGAAGAGTCTGGTTTGCCCCCTGCGAGTGGAAAGACACATCCTCTTGTGCAGGGGCAGAGTGTGGCTCTCATTTCAGTTGGCTTTCGTCCATTTGATTTGTTCACGTGCAGCTTTTTGGTCCAGACACGATCCAACGCGAGGCAACAACACAGTTTCGTTGGTGCTAATTGTTTACCATCATCTTGGTGTGTCCCAGTCCTTAAGCCTTGCAGTGTCAACATTAGCCTTACAGCTCAAATATAAGATGATTCCTGACTCCGACATGAATTTCTTCAGTATGTGTGTACTTCTGTGTATCAGTGGTGAGTAGTCTGGCTTGTCACATGCTGGACTACAGCGACTTGCATTCTAGACACTTGACTGCTTGTTGTTGCATATTACCCTCATTTATCACAAACTCACTCTCTCCCTATGTGTTCATCTCATCCAGGCTCTCCTCTTATGGTTTATGAGTTTTGTGAAGAATTGGTCTGTCTCCAGTTTCCTTGTTATCCTGGATCTGTGTGGGCAGTTGTTGTCTTGACCCCTGTCGAGTGATTACCACTTCAAAAAGAAAGAGAGGACTGCAGCTTTGGAAACATGCTTCTTTGTTCCAATAATGGCTAGAGGAATGTTGTAAATATTTTGGGCTCTCTTCTGCATTCACCTGAGGAATTTCGAACAAACACTTCACTGCCCGCCAGCCAATTATTGCGTTGGAGCATTTCTCAAGGACTGATTGTTGAAAGAACAGAGGTGGTTCATGGTGTCAATGCTTCAAAGCAATTCAAATATTGCGACACGTTTGCATGAAAAGATTCAGAATCTTTGGTTGCATATAAAGCAATATAATGAGCTAGCTTTCACCTTTTCTATGATTGGCTACATTTAAAAGGGTTGGAGAGAATAAATAATTATAATATGTATTTTATTGGGCAGTAATGATTAATATTAATGATTTTTAAAAAGATGAAAAACATTTTTAGAGGTGAAAGATTTAGGATTTTTTTTTTTGCATTTTTATTGTATTAACAGATCATTAGATTACTTTTTATAAGAAACTTGTATTTTAGTCTTTATACTTTAGTATTTTGTTAATAAATAAATATTGACCCCAAATTCTGACCCCACCATTCGAATGTCGCAGCAGAAATCGAGACTCATCAGACCAGGCAACGTTTTTCCAAATTCTATTGTCCAATTTTGGTAAGCCTCTGCGAATTGTAAACAGTTTCCTGTTTTTAGTGGCACCCGGTGTGGTCTTCTGCTGCTGTAGCTCATCCGCCTTAAGGTTCGACGTGTTGTGCGTTCAGAGATGCTCTTCTGCATACCTCGATTGTAACGAGGTATATTTGAGTTACTGTTGCCTTTATATCAGCTCGAATCAGTCTGGCCATTCTCCTCTGACCTTTGGCATCAACAAGGCATTTGCGCCCACAGAACTGCCGCTCACTGGATATTTTCTCTTTTTCGGACCATTCTCTGTAAACCCTAGAGACGGTTGTGCATGAAAATCCCAGTAGATCAGCAGTTTCTGAAATACTCAGACCAGCCCGTCTGGCACCAACAATCATGCCACGTTTAAACTCACTTAAATCACTTTTCTTCCCCATTCTGATGCTCGGTTTGAACTGCAGCAGATCGACTTGACCATGCCTAAATACATTGAGTTGCTGCCATATGATTAGCTGAATAGAAATTTGCGTTGACAAGCAATTGGACAGTGTATATTTTTCTCTTACAAAGGCTTAAATTAAAAGCCATATTAAATTGGGGCCCCTTGATTTTCAGAATGCGGATAATGTCAAAGGACTTAAATTAATAAAAAAAGTAGTCCTGTACAGGTAAAAGCTAAAAAAAATATTTTGTACTACTTTAGCACTGCTAACCTTCAAAATAAGTAATATGAATATGATGGTTGCCATCGTCATATTTTTTTAACCAGTCTGGAAGCACAAAAGCTTGCACAGTTGAAGGTGTACAATTATTCCTCAAACCACCAGTCAAATATCACACATCTCCTCGTTTTGTTCTGTGTGCTTTCTGAACAGTGGGGAATCTTTAGACTTGACGGTTGACCTATACAATAGAGCCACAATCACACACGGTAGCTTGCAAACAATACACTTGATGATGAAGGAAATCACTTGAGGATCTCCACCTTCAGGGCGCCAAGACTGAGGCAGAAATCTGCAGCTGGTCTCAGATAGTAAACAAACAAAAAAAAAAACTTAAGTAAACTTATGGACAATACACAGTTTTTATATTTTTTACTGTAGTTTTTATAACTTGACCTCGACCTCAGGTTTTCTGCAATTGGGCACTGATCTGTGAAAGCATACTTGAATTATAATAAGAGAATTTGCAATTTTATTTTATTCTGTTCAGTTTAAAGACAGTCAGCCACATAAATCAGGTACAGCTGAGAAAAGCTGAGTTTTCTGCAATGATTTCTTATGTGATGTTTCTGCAGTCATGAATCTCAACATAGAAGCAAAAATAACCAAAAAGGTGCAGCCAAGTCCACACCCTGCTGAGTCACTGCGAACACACGCACGCACGCACGCACGCACGCACGCACGCACACACACACACACACACACACACACGCCCCAGATTACTTATAGGTCCCACTGTAAAACTCTCACATGCCTTTAGTTGAAGGAAAACTGCTTTTATTTTTTATTATTTTTATTAGGCACAATGTATTGAAAATTTATCATTATTGCGATAGTAGTGTATATCCACATCGCAGAGGGCTGCTATAAATTAAATCTATATTATGTGCTATGCTATTGTGAGTTGCATTGGTTGTTTATGTAAATTTGACCAATCAAATGAGGCCCTTACTATCTTTATACCCATCCTCCCAGTAGATGCTATTGGATAGACCGGGCCCAAAGGTGAATAGTTCCTCAGAGTAGAGTTGAATAATAATGTTAGTATCCCCCAGCTTTACTCACTGCATTACCTTGTCTGGGCTTTTTGTTTTGTATTATCAGGGAAGGGGTTGACATTTTTTTTTCCTTTTCTTTTCATCGTGGACTAGTGCTTTACCAGATTAGGACTGTGATAAGCTTTTAATGGCTTCCTCTTTTTTCCCCTCTTTTTCTCAAAGGCAATCAAACTGCCTGTTGTGTGTGTGTGTTTTTTTTATTAAGTTGACTTAAAAATCTATAGTTGCTGAATAGACAAAATGAATTACTGATGTAGCCAGTCATGTCATTTGATATCATGAGGGAACCTGTGTATTTTTCTGCGCTATTAAAATTCAGTTTTCTTCATCTCTTTTACTGTATAAAACATTTTATTTTGGATTTTTATTTTTGGTAATTTCCATAATTATTTAATATTTGTTTTAGTACTTTATATATATAAAACACATATATACACACACACAGTTGCAATCAGAATTATTAATCCCCCTTTGAATTTTTCTTTATTTTTTTCAGTATTTCCCAAATGATGTTTAACAAAGCAAGGAAATTTTCCCAAATAATATATATATATATATATATATATATATAT
>CAIGQV010000818.1:19195569-19206269 GCA_903798115.1 Danio jaintianensis | reverse complement strand
TATATATATAAATTTGTAAATGAAATCTTCTGGAAAAGGGACTAAGCCGAAAGAAAATGAATTTTCTAGAAATTATGTCATACAATATAGAACATCATTCATTCTTACTGATGCTCTTTCAGGATTAAAAAAAAATCTTTAATGTCTTTATGTTGATGTTTGTTGAAATTAGTTTTTGTTTGGTAATGTGTAAACAAAGCTGTTCTTTAATCAGTTTTTTGAGATGTACGATTGACGTTTTGAGCTCTGCTGTGTGCATGGAGTGTTTGCTCCATCTCTAATGTTTGAATAAGATGTTGGGTAACAATCTGTGCTACTCTCAGCAATTCACAACATTTGTCAGTCTGTCTTAGTATGAAGAGTTTATTTCTTTCATATTCTCCAGCTGTTACACCGCGACCGGGTGGGGTTACTGATGCTACATTTCTTTTCTCTCTTTACTCCCACAAGACCACCAGGTTTTTCTGTGCCACACTGTTCCTGGTACATGCCTCTTCTTTTTTTTCAACATGTTTATATGCCTCTGAATTCAATCTTTTTGCTGTGTTTGGCCTTCAGCAGTATGCTTTGATACACTATCATTGCAGAAGCTTTTATCCAGATTGTTGTAAAAATGAGAACAATAGAAATAATGAAAGCAACTATTTCTGTTAGGTCAGATAAGTTTTTTTCATTGAAATTAGACTATGAAATAAAAAGTTATTGTTAGTGTTTGTGTTAGAAGATAATTAATTGTATACATCTTCTAACATAAGCAAATTTGTATTACATTTTGTTTCATTTAAAAATTTGTGGTTGGTTAAGTGTTTTATTTGAATTATTTTTAATATGGTACCACTTTACAATAAACTTGCATTAGTTAATGCATTTGCTAACATGAACAAACAATGAACAATACATTTATTACAGTATTACTTCATGTTAGTTAACACTAGCTAATGAAAATACAGTTCACTCACAGTGCATTAAGTAATGTTAAAAAGCATAAATTTGTATTTTAATAATGCATTAGTAAATGTTGAACTATGATTAATAAATGCTGTACAAGTATTGTTCATAATTTAGTTCATGTTAGTGAATACATTAACTAATGAAACCCTATAGTAAAGTGTGACATTAAAGACATTTCTTATTCTATAACTGTCTTTTTTGATACAATAAATGCAATTTCCTAAAAGTATGATGTCTTACAATGTAGCACATTGAATCGATTGGACACATTCTTACTGACTAATCGGCAGAATGTGCCGCAACAATATGGAAAACATAGAAAAGTCTGCATAAATAGATATACAAGATTAATGAGGTTGTGTAAGTTTCAATAGCAATGCAGAACTGATCTAAATGGGCAAAATACTAGCTCCATTAGCTCGCTCAAAACCCTTTATATACGGGTTATGGCCCGGCGTTTTTATTATTCATATATAAAGATGGTAATAATTCAGTCTCATTATATATTTCAAATTTTAATCACTGTACTATACTATATGCAGTAATTTGTCTTAGCTTTTGAGAATTGTGTGCTTTGCAGTCTTCTAATAGCTAATGATCACATCATGTGAACACCGTGCTCATTTGAACAACAGTGTTAGTATGCTAAGAATGATCATGCAAAGATTGTGTTATGTACGAGTTAACTAGTCACAAAAAACAACAACATTTGAGCAGTTTTTTTTTTCCCTAAGTAAATCCTAATAGTTAATAAAATGAAACCCATTGACATGACGGGGGGAATTAATCCTGCAGAGACTGCAAACTCTTCCCTCTGTTAGACAGTGCTCAGATTTCAGTTTTTAGCCATTTGCACTGTGCTAAGACTATTTCCTCTTTTAGAGCTTCTAACATTACCTCAGAACGGACGGAGTTCAGCCATTGCTGTCACAGGAAAATTCAGTCCAGGGTCAATAAAGCAGAAACTGAGGGCCAGACTTTGTCACGGACAGTGTTTGCTTTCTCTGCCTGTAATGTACCAGCATGCAGATGGCTCATGAAATTTTCTCTACAATTGTCATTGTCTCCACAGCAATTCAGTTGTAAAATCAATTATTGTGCTGCAATATTTGAGGTGAATCACACAGTAAATTGCGTATATTTTTATATTATTAATTAACGTTGCTATGATATTTCAGAATTAGTTTCTATTTTTAGTAGCTAGGTACAATATGTGACTACGCAAAAAAATGTCTGTTAATTAACAGTTGTCTGCAGCTCATGATTAATTGATTTTTGCAGTTTATTTTCCACTTTCAAATTGCAACACGAGGTTTTGATTTCTGCTCCAACAACGTTTGATATAGAAGATTTAACACTACAGTTTAACAAAGTAAATTGGAGAAACTAAAAAATTGGTCGTAATTTATGAGAGTGTGTGTTTGTGTGAGAATTACAAAGATATATACACTAGATATCGCATACGGACCCTGAGCATGCGTCAATAGCGCCGCCACATTTGTACAGTGCTCTCAGGACAAATGTCACCGCACTAGTCGAGACAGTGTGCCAATGTGAAGATGCTGGAATTTAGCGCTGCTTACGGGTGTAGTAACGAGCAAACAAAGAAAACAAAGCACAAAGGCAGAACATTTCATAGGTAAGATTTCGTTTTTACGCTTTTTGTATGTTACAAACTTTTGTGCTCAACAAGTAACGTTATTGATGATAATACAGTCACTTACTGCACTGATCATAAGGCAAAGTAGCATCAACTTGCACTGAATTCTAGGCTTATGCTAGTTTTGTTGAATAAAATAAGCAAACAATGAAAAAGAAATATGACAACAAGACGCTGCGGTGCTAGAAACTTGTATTATTGTCGGCTAAGTGAACGAGTCGTTCATAACGGGGATTCATTCACAAACGATTCACTCCCTCCGAAGTGAAAGCAGGAGAGGGGCTGTGTTTCAGGACACGGATTATATCAAATTTAACAGGCAGGGAGGATAATACATTTTCATGCACACAAACACACACTTGGTCCCGCATTCATTTCAAAGGAGCGCTACCCTGTACTAAAATGACGGCTCTATTGCTCTATTATCCCTTCCAATAAACAACAACAGGATAGGCGACATCTAATGTAAATATCTATGTGAGAATGAGAGAGTGTATGGGTGTTTCCCAGTGCTGGGTTGTGGCTGGAAGGGCCTCCGCTGCATAAAACGTATGCCAGAGTAATTGGCGGTTTATTCCACTGTGGCGACCCCTAATAAATCAGGGGCTTAGCCGAAGTATAATGAGTAAGTGGGAGTTTTACAAAAAGTAGTTTGAAACAGCATATTGAATAAAAGATATTTATAGAATTAAATCGTTCAGAAAGTACTTGATTCATTTACATAACCAACCTATACAACATGTTGTTTCAACTACTCAAAATGTCTATAAATGTCACTTTGTTCAATATTTCACCATCAAAATGTGTTCAACGTGTCCATTAATCCAGTTAACATCCTAGAATCACAGAGTAAGGGTATCACCGAATATTTTATTCTTTGACCAATTTATGGATATTTTCTACAGTGTGTACATTTTCTGTTTGCTTCATGTTTTGGTGGTTGCTTTTTATCAGTAAACACAATAAACCAGAAGTAATATTAGATTGTTTAATCTATTTTAAGACATTGATCTTTGATTAGACATTTCTATCGATATATATGCTCACGCATCGACTAGGCAGTGCTGCGTATTCACATTTAATGATTACATTTCTATATTGTTTCTTGACCTGAACATTGAATTTGGTCTCATTCTGCCTGAAAAATAAAATTTCTTTACAATCTATTTAATTTGTTAAAATAGATTTGTTTGTTTGATACATTTGTTAAATGTTATTTTGCATTTATTGTTTGTTTTAGGATCCGAACAACTTTTTATTCTAGCAGAAATAATGAATTATTAGGTGAAAAATTACTTTGTTTGCTGTCAGCCTCCCCAGATTTGTCATGTATTTTTGTTGTACAGTAAATACATGTCTAGGTGTGCTATTACGTCACAGACAGAACAGAAAAAAAGTGTGTTGCTATTGTTGGTGCTGTTGAGGAGCTGACGTGTGTTTGTGTGGCAGCTAAGATTAGATCCTCTGCTCTATTTCCGATCCATTCTGTTTCCCAGCTGCCATTGAGCTATCTCTAGATTTCAGTCAGCCAACAGGATATGACATTATAGCACACATAAGCACAGCATCCCTGGAGTTGGTCGAGGGTGACGACAGTTTGCAGAGGAAATGTTATGAATAGGAACGCCGTGTAACAGGTCAACACTCACACTTGAATATGTGGCTTGCAAGGACTCTCTATAGGCATTATGCTTTACCCTACACTGAAAAAAGTGCATTGGGTTTACTTGATTTAATTGTGTACACTGAAAAAAATGAATCATTGGATTTAGTACATTTTTTTAAGGTAAGTAGTTGCAAACAATTTATATGAGTGGAATTTAAACAAACAAATGAAGTTGAACATCACTAAATTATTTTAAATTTAACCCATATAAATTGTTTGCAACCATAACTTTAGTCAAATTTAGTAAATCTAATGTATAATTTTCTTCAGTGTGGTACTACGTGATTAATTTTGTTACTTTAACATGCCTTTCATTGCTGTTAGAATGCAATTAGTTTCTTTAAATTCAACATAAAAATGTTTGAGTTCAGGCAGTAACCAAATTAGTTGGCTCCTTCAATGTGATGTTTTTTGTGTCTTTCTTACATGATTTAATTATTTGATTTCAGTTATCACATTAATTGGCATTAATGTGATGTAATCTAAGGTTTGACAAGGTATTTGCATTACTTATTACAATTATTATTAGTATAAATTAATAATGTAAATACAATAATATCACTGAATGTCACTGAATGCAAAATATCACCCAGACAGAAAAAAAATAATCTATTTAAAATTACTCATTAAATATTCAATTCAATTCATGTTTATTTATATAGCGCTTTTCACAATGTAGATTGTGTCAAAGCAGCTTAACATAGTTCTAGTAAAGTCCAGATTTCAGAGTTGAAGTTCAGTGTGGTCTAAATTTCACTGCTGAAAGTTCAAACACTGTAGAGCAAATCCACCGAAGCACAGCTCCACAAGTCCCGATCCGAGCAAGCCAGCGGCGACAGTGGCGAGGAAAAAAAACTTCACCAATTGACGAAGTGAAGGGAACAAAAACCTCGAGAGAAACTAGGCTCTGTTGGGCACGACCATTTTTCATCTGGCCAAACTTCCTGTTCAGAGCTGCAGTCTAGGCGCTGGAGGCTGAAGAAGCTGGACGTCCATCGTGGAGAAGCTGCAGGTGTGAGTAGTGCACCGGCAGGCGGTCAGGTTGGCCCGCAGGATCAGTGTGGGGACTCGTTTGTCACAGTGATCATTCAGGAATCAGTCTCATGCACTTCATTTGTCCATGACGACCACAGCATCAGCTCGGGATACGACCTGGTGCAGGATTATGGATATCTTGGGATCATCTCTTCACAGGTCTTGGATCGCATCAATGGCGCTGCATAGTCTCTAGGGACCTCGGAATGAGTATCCCCAGGTGGAAATAGAGAATAAAGAAAATAATTAGCGTAGCTGCTGTTCATAGTGTATTTAAACGAGATGCAAAAATGGAGTGTTATAGATGAAAATAGTAGTTAAATAAACAAACATAGAAACAAACTTGTAAAGCATATGAGAGTTTCTAACACAATGTCTGGTGTACTGAGGAGTGTGTCCTACAGGTGATGTCGAGCCAGCTCACCTGCGTGGAGCACATTCATGCATGTTATGCGATGCATTGAGTGTATGCTTTACTAAAAAGATAGGTCTTTAATCTAGTTTTGAACTGAGAGAGTGTGTCTGAGCCTCGGACATTATCAGGAAAGCTATTCCAGAGTTTAGGAGCCATAAATGAGAAGGCTCGACCTCCTTTACTCGACTTTGCTATTCTAGGTACTACCAGAAGCCCTGAGTTTTGAGATCTTAAAGAGCGGGTTGGATTGTAGCGAGACAGAAGGTTGGTTAGATAAACAGGAGCTAGATTATTTAAAGCTTTATAGATAAGAAGCAATATTTTATAATCAATACGGAACTTAACAGGCAGCCAGTGTAAGGAGGATAAAATTGGGGTGATATGATCATATTTTCTAGACCTGGTAAGAACTCTGGCAGCTGCATTTTGTACTAGCTGAAGTTTATTAATAGAGGATGCTGGGCAACCAGCGAACAGAGCATTACAGTAATCCAGCCTAGAAGTCATGAAAGCATGAACTAGCTTTTCTGCATCTGAGATGGATAGCATACTTCATAACTTAGCGATATTTCTCAGATGAAAGAAGGCGGTTTTTGTGACATGGGAAATATGATTTTCAAAAGTTAAATTGCTGTCTAGTATAACACTTTAACTTTAACATAACTTTGTGTCCCTCTAATTGCAGGTCGAGTTGTGAGATCTGCTGTGTACAGGATTTAGGCCCAATAAGTAATAATTCTATTTTGTCAGAATTTAAGAGAAGGAAATTGTTGGTCATCCAGTCTTTAACATCTTTAATACATTCAAATAAGTTGTTTCATTTTTACAAAATGTACAATTCCATGTTCACAATTCCACTTTGTATATTATTTAATCAAGCAAACAAAAAAAAAAAACCAATAAAATTAAACTATATCAATTAACAGCTATATTTAACACATGTTTTAAAGCACAACAGCGTGATTAGATCAATGATCAAAGTGTGTCAGAGACTGGAGTGCAGAGCCTCTAGCAGTTTGTTGCCTAATTGAACATCAAGCAAGAGTCACAAAAACAAACAGGAATGGGAACAAAAATCTAAAGAGCTCAGCTGCAGTGGTCCAGCTGTGTGAGACATCTTTGTTCAAGAGTTTATCCTCATTCATTTCATAAGTTAATTCAAAATAAAAAAAAGAAAAAAAAAAGACTTTAATTGAAAGTGTTGTGAAATTGTTGGACTTAAGCTTTGTGAATTACGAGGACACAAGTCTTCATAAGCCACCTCAACCATACCAACATCATATCCATGTTATTTTACAAATTTGTGTCCTCGTAAACCACATAAACAAGTACACACATGCATAGCTTAAAGCAATGTTATAATTTATAGACCGAATGGATTTGGCTTGTTCAGTAAGATTCAGCATAAATTATATAAAATTGTAATATTGTGAAATAATGTTACCATTTAAAATAACTGAAAATAACATCTAAAACTGGATCTCATGATCTTCACTATCACATGATACATTCTAATATGCTAATTTGGTTTTCGAGACTTTTCCTATACTTGTCATTCAGTAAAGAAGCAGTTGTGGTGCTTAATATTTTCGTAGAAACAGTGATACGTTTTGGATGAGCAAAGTTTAAATTCTGTTTAATTTGAATTCAAATATTTTTTACGTTTATAAATGTCTTATTGCTGAATAGAAGTAATAAATTGTTTTACTGACCCTAAACTTGTGAACAATAGTGTTTTTTTTTTTTTTTAAGAATAAACCCTATGGATTTCAGTTGGTGATGTTAGAACACTCTCTGGCCCTGTTATTAATAAAACCACATTAAGAAGTATTATAATTGCCCATTAATTTGCTAAAAAATGTGAATATTCTGGGGGCGGCGTGGTGGCGCAGTGGGTAGCGTTGTCGCCTCACAGCAAGAAGGTTGCTGGTTTGAACCTCGGCTGGGTCAGTTGGCATTTCTTTGTGGAGTTTGCATGTTCTCCCTGTGTTCGTGTGGGTTTCCTCCGGGGGCTCCGAGTCCAAAGACATGCGCTATAGGTGAATTGGGTAAGCTAAATTGTCCGTAGTGTATGTGTGTGAATGAGTGTGTATGGGTGTTTCCCAGTGATAGGTTACAGGTGGAAGGGCATCCGCTGCGTAAAAACATATGCTGGATAAGTTGGCGATTCATTCCACTGTGGCGACCCCAGATTAATAAAGGGACTAAGCCGAAAAGAAAATGAATGAATGAATTTGAATATTCTGTATTTGTTTTAGTTCGGCAATAAAAAAATTGAGTGTTTGTTTGCAATGTTTTAGTATAGCTTTTCTCTCTCATTCTCTTGCATATCCATTATTTCTTTTCTGCTTCTCTACTGGGGAGTGAAAATGTCAGGCTCCAGTTTTTTGTCCAAGGAGGATATTACGTTTCAGTTTAGGGAACACTGGCCTGTTTCCCAATAGTACTTGTTGTAACTACGGGAGAGAAAACTGATGGCCAGTCAACAAAGGCTGATTCACGGTTGACCTGGGTTGAAACCGTGGACTAAATACGTTTATATAGTCAGTAGGGAGAAATTTCTAATAGAGACTAATGTTATTTTGACGTTTAAAGGTAATCATTGATAAGAATAAGTCTGTTCTGTGATTACTAATGTTTTTTTATTTTATTAATTTTTTTATTACTGCACTGTAAGGTGTTCTTGAGCCAGATGCTGTACAGTCTCACACAGCTGGACCACTGCAGCTGTGCTCTTTAGATTTTTGTTCCCATTCCTGTTTGTTTTTGTGACTCTTGTTTAATGATTTGTGCAACTAATTTTTAAAGATTTCCGTGATGTTTTGGGGATTGGATAGCATTTTTTTCATTTATTATATTTTATTAGCTTTATTTACAGTCATATTGTATTGGACTGTCCTGGTTTTTGTGTTTGTCGAATGCTTATAAAACTCACTTAAAGAATTGTTTAATAAAATTCAGTCCTAATATTAATCTAAAAACTATAATGTAATACAGCTTGTGTTTGTTTGTCTGTTTGAATGGTTTTATTGTATTTATTACATTTGTATTATTCTGAACAAATTTTTGCCGTGAAGATAGCCAATGTAGCTGACATGGCATTAAACAAACGATACGATATGTTTATTAACAGTCAAATGTCAACTGTAGAAATATTTAGCAACTTTTGATTTTATTCAATAAAATTGTGTCAGTTGAGACAGGAAGCAATTGGAGGACCTTGAGCCAATATTCTCTATATAACTCTCACTGCATGTGCTTTGACTTTAAATAACAATGAAATGAAAATTGACAATTTATTTATTTAAATTGTTTTAAAATAGAATGCTGCACACTTTATTAGAAATTTGCAGCTTTTCCTCTATCGGGCCATACAGTTCTGTTTGCTTAACTGTTCCATTTGTGCTGATCTGATCCACGATTTCATTTTCTACTGTGGTGCTGATAACGAAACTGTTTGGGATGTAACTTAGGTGTAATGTAAATGGCAATATGGATGATGGTCAGATGATTAAGTTTTTTTTGCAACTTCTTTTTCTGATGTTTTTTTGTTGACTAACTAACTAGCTAACTAATTAAATGACGCGCTTCCACCTAGCCAGCGAGAAACTGGCAGGCAGGCAATATAGCAAAACTAGGCAAACTAACAGTGTCTAGAATTCCAACTATTATTTATCTGTGCATATGTATCCTTATAATCTATTAGTAAAAATATTACAACGTGTTTGGTGTGACTTCTGGGCAACAGAGAGCAACAGTCCAGTTTTGGAAGTAAAAAATCCATTAGTTTTGTTCATAGAATAATAGATTTTGTAGTTTAACTCTCTTTTATTGATGCATATTAGTCAGAGAGTTACAGTATCAAATAGAAAGAATCAGTAAGACATCAACTGTTCCAATTTATCAGCAGAAAACAAAATTAGTTCACATTTTCTTCCTGTGAATCAAACATGTATAAATTCCTCCATCAAAAACAATATTTAGGGCAAAAACACAAATAAGAAATACATAATAATAATAATAATAATAAGAATAAGATAAATAAAAAAACATTATAAATAAAACTAACACATATTGGACCGTAACAGCAATACAGAAAAATATATAAATACAAATATGCAAAAGGTACAGCAGTTATATTAATAATAATAATAATAATAATAATAATAATAATAATAATAATAAAAATTATTATTTGAAATAATTTGAAGAAAAAATACTTATAAAATAAAATACATATTTTCTCTGTGCTCTCCATTTATAATTAAGCCAGGGCCAAGAACAAAAGGTCAGATATAGAGTGTTTTCCCCTCTCTTTCGATTTGGTCAAATCCTTTGTTTCTTTATTATTATTATTATTTAATTATTTTTAAAATGTTACAGGAAGGGTTGCCAAATAGTGTAAATTTTTTTCATTATTACCACAAACTGTATATCTAATATTTTCTATTTGAATAGACTTTATCAGATCATGCATCCAGTGTACATAACTGGGCAGAGAAGGATTTTTCCAGTTCAGTGTGAATAATAGATCTTTAACAATAATTGAGAAAACTTAAAAGACAGACCTGTTAAGGAAATAAAGTTGTTAATTTATTGCATGGGTTTTAGTTGATCTAGTGTGTTTGCTTTAGTTCAACTTTAATTGGGATTCATGCAAAAAAAAAAAAAAAAAACTACATTACCCATAATGCTGTTGTAATTTAGATTGACTGGGATGATCAAGCCTTTTTCTATGCAGTGCATCTGCATAAAATATAATAAATTACAAGCATATATAAGTACGAAGTTAAATAAACAATCAAACATAAAATAATATGACCATCATTATATATACAATGAAAATAATATTTAATAATATCTTTTATATTTTAATCCTTAATAAATAATGTAATCCTGCGATGTGACTATTGCGGACATTGCAATATCGATGCTCAAACGATATATTGTTCAGCCCTAATTAACATGGAGGT
>CAIGQV010000818.1:19181468-19195169 GCA_903798115.1 Danio jaintianensis | reverse complement strand
ACTCCACACAGAAATGCCAACTGACCCAGCCGAGGCTCGAACCAGCGACCTTCTTGCTGTGAGGCGAACGTGCTACCCACTGTGCCACCGCGTCGCCCTTAATAATATCATTTAAACTTTAATCAACAATCTAATCCTGTGATGTAACTATTGCGGATACACACATTGTGATATTGATGCGCAAACAATATATTGTATTGTTTTGTCATTCTATTGTAGTTTATGCAAACTTTTTTTTTAATGTAATAATCATACGTTTTTTTTATGTGCTTTTTCAAAACGTATGTGCATCTTGGGAATTCCTTTAAGCTTTTTTAAACGCAATATTTCAAAATAGGTTGATGGAAACATAGCTAATTTCAGCTTTTGATTAATCGGGATTGTGATTTCTTATCGATTTGTCGTGCATCCCTTGTTTGATTGAAAAAAATCTAGTTGTTGCATGCGACTATAAGAATAAAAAAGATGGTCATAGTTTGCATTTGTTGCCCTGAGTAGTTATTTTGGTCTATATAGAGTATTTTTAAACGTTTCATGACTAACTGCATCTTGTCTGCTCATTTGTCTGTCACAGTGTTCATTTTTTCCTGTATAGTTCTCACATTTCCTTCCAGCATCTTCCTCAAAATAGCTGAATTCAAATGCTTATTTCACCCTGTGGTAGGGTTAAGTGATGACAAAAATCTCATATCACAATACAAGTTATCTTATAATATGGTAATATTCAATGAATTAAAATATTATATTTATATATTGGCCACATGTAAAGGACTGTTTCTTTACATTTTGAATTATTTACTCAGACATTTACTCATTGTGATCATATGTCTCACTTTATTTAGAACTTCGGGGCAAATGTTTGCCTAAAAATTTAGAAATATAAAATAAATATGAATAAAATATAAAACACTTTTCAAAAGCTAATGATTACAGGGCCAACATAAAAATAAACAATACAGATATCTCTAAATAAAATGCAAACTCTAAACATTGTACTTTCAAGATTGCATTCATGTTTCTGTCTGCATAAAAAAGGTATTACCTTAAACAATGTGATACAAATGATAGAGCAAAATATCAAACTATAGACTTTTTATTTTGTCCATATGGTATATATGGTCGATTGCACAGTCCTACCCTGCGGTCTTGGATGTTTGTAGAAGATCAGTGACGTCAAGACTGCTAATGCCCTAAGAGGGCATTTCCTGAGCCACAGGAAGACTCAGGTGAAGCATGTGCTGGCATGTTTGTGTCCTCAGTTAGTTTGTATTTTACTAATCAGGACCGCACAAGTCCACCTCTCTCTGTTGAACAGGATTAAGTTACATGTGATCTATCATGAGAGAGCGATGTCTAATCCGGACACATGTGAAACTGCATCTTTTTTTCTGTTTTGGACTTCTCGCTACATTTAGAGCATTTTTGTCAGATGATCAAGTTTTTCTGCTGTAGTGTAGATTGTGAAGACTGAGTCATGTGATTCTGAACAGATAGATCTTTGTTTATACTGATATGGATTTGCTTATGCTATTCATATATTCACATACTAATTGTTTTCAGATATGCTGTTTTCATCGTTGTTGTTTTGTAATTTTATTTGTTGGCAATATCTTTGGTAAGATACTGTGATATATATAGATCCAAGTAACATCTGTTAATGAATATATTTCTTAATATCTCAATTCTTAAATTGATTGTGTCATTTTCAATGCTTTATTGTATGTATTGTAATATTCCCATAATATACATTTTTTCTTATAATTTTGTGTAAAAGGAAATATTACTGTGAAGTACAGAAGAGGTTTTTTTTTGGACATTATTAGTTTTGTTTCTTTTCTTTGTTTCTTTCTTTTGTTTTGTTTTTAGTTTTTTTGGAAAAATGCTGAATCTTGGTCAGTATTGCATACATTTTGAAAGAACTCCTAGCAGTTGTTGTGTTTGGTCTGATTTCAAATGGCAAGGTAAAATATTTCCACTTACTAGCTGTTAAATAGAAATGTTAAGTTTCTTGATGTTTATTTCATATCTTCTACTGCCATCTTGTGGTAAATGCCTTCTATCACCGACAATGGAGAGAGACTGAATGTTTTATAGAGATTCCAATTGTATCCCCTCACTTTGACTGAAATGATTCACAGAATTTTGACTGAATCATTTCAATTATAACATTTGGGTACATTAGATATGTTTAAAATGATAAATAAGTCTCTCATAAGTCTTTTTGTTTCCTCACTTGTGAACACAATGGGTAGTAATGTAATTATGTATTTCATAAAAGATGAAAATATGTTTTTAAGCATCAAATAAATAAAGTATGATAAAGCCTAAATGTTTCCCCCTTACATTAGAATGTGTCCTGTTTTACTTATTTTTTTTTCCAAGCAAAATATAATGGCCTTCATAAATTGGTTTTGTAACCTCTGACAAACTGCATATTCAAGATGAAAGTCCCCTGGTTATTTTAGTACCTCAGAAAAACTTTCTCTTTTTTATATAAAAATGAAATGGTAAAATAATTTTGTTTTATTTTTATTTTCACAAATGTTATTAAAAAAAATCATGTAGACATTTATTATGTTAATTATCAAATTTGGTAATTAACATAATAAATAATATTTTGTATTTTGCAATATTTAGTATGTTTTCTATGTAAAAAAAATAAAAAATAATTATATATATATATATATATATATATATATATATATATATATATATATGCTTTTTTCGATGTGGACAACTAAACTGTGGACAAGCCTTTGACCCAGATATATCATGTAGCTTCTATGTAATATTGACACTCTTCTTTTGTTCTTTCTCAAAGGTCCGTTTACGATGGACAGGAACATGGACTCTTCATGGAGAAGCTGGAGGGTCGGATCCGCAACCATGACCGTGAAATTGAGAAGATGTGCAACCATCACTTCCAGGGCTTTGTGGACTCCATTACTGAGCTGCTCAAAGTGCGCGGAGAAGCTCAAAAACTGAAGGTGCAGAAAAAGAGAAACAGCAGAAGCGTTATAGGCCTAATCTGAACAGATTTAAACCTCTTGTGTGTTTATATGTCTAGAGAAATCCTAACATGTATAGCTCCTGTTTATGATTTATGCTTTAATTGCTTTCTGATATTTGGTTGCTCTGTCTTTTTTAGGGTCAGGTGACCGAGACCAATCAGAAACTACAAAATGATGGCAAGGAGGTGCTTGACTTAGTCTTTTATTTAGAACATGTAACAGTAAAAATCATGTTTATATTAATATTAAGCATTATTAAAATGAATGGTTACATCTTGTGTAGCTCCTGACGTCAATGGATGAGCTGAGGCAGTGCCGTGTGCAGCAGAGAAACATCGCCACCACCATTGACAAACTCACACACTGCTTACCAGGTACAAACACTAAGCCTCTGAGCTTTTTCTTCTTTAAGACGTCACGTTTAGCTGATACTTGCCTTTCTATTCACATTTCTATTGAAAAGTTTGAGGTAAGTATTTTAGGAATATAAAATTATATACAAAAATGCTGTTCTTTTGGGTAATCGAATAATTATAAAAAGTCACACAAAAATATGGAGCAGCGCAAATGTTTTTAGATGTTTCTTAAGTACCAGATAAGCATATTTGAATGATTTTATGTAACTAATGATGCAAAAAATTCAGGAGTAAATGATATTATTTAAATGTATTCAAGTAGAAAACAGTTCTTTTAAATCATAACAATTTCCACAATACTATGTTTTAGCATATTATTGGTCTAATAAATGCCGTCTCTGTGTCCAATAATAAATAGAAATAAATCCTATGGACCTTAAACTTTTGAACTGCTGTATGATTTTCTTATTATGTTTTCTGCCTGGAAACTCACATGCTGTGCTCTTGACTTTTTGTCCATATTCCACGTTTTTTTTTTTTCATGCAGTGTTGGAGATGTACAGCAAACTGCAAGAACAGATGAGGGCCAAAAGGTATGATTTTTTTTTTCAGATGCTTTTTTTATGTGCTGAAAACAAATGACAGATGAACACTAGGTGGCGGTAGAGATATACTTATAAAAGTTGAGCTGATAATGTCAGTGCCCACAATATTTGAACACCTCTTATAACTTGAGAACAGGCCATTCTCAGCTGGGATAGAGAGAGCAAGGTGTTGATGATTTAAACAGCACCTTGATGACTGGACTGCTGGAGTTGCTCATTCAGTCTTATGGGACTGACCAGACAGACAGAGAGAGAAAGAGAAAAAGAGAGAGTATTTCAGATGTCTGCTATGTCCAAAGCAGCATTTGGCAGCTGTCAGGACTCAGACACACAGAGGACCCATTTGGATTGCGTTTTCTTAGCTTTAGCAGCTGTATATCTTTAACTGTCCCAAAACCCAACATTATCAGGCATGTTTCTTTTTTATGATATTTTTGTTTTTTTTTGACAGTAGACTTTTGACAGGAAGGGAGAGAATGGGGGTCTGATGTGGTACCAACGATATGGGATTTTACCTCAGCTCCTGACCTACACACACATTTTGGAGACTTTAAAGGAAAGTTAATATAAAATAAAGTTAAATGCATCTAATATCTGTAGTATTGTTGTGTGAAAAGAGAACATTCTAAATGCAGAATAAAAAAAAAAAAAAATTCTTCAATGCATTGGTTATTACGTTAATTTGGTATTGAGTTTTGCATTTGTAACTTAATTTTCTTTTTTAATACATAGAAAATATGTATTGTTATATATGTAAGTAGTTTTTTTGTTTTATGTCCCTCAAAATGGGTCATTTATGTGGATAAAGTAGTATACCTAAATTGTACCACTTTTAAGCATTGGTTGTCCTGTCTTTTGGTGTCCTCTGTGTGACCTGAAGATCAGCATGGGCTGCAACTTTTCCACCCATTTTGGTTTTTATTTATCTCTGCTCTCCGTGTTTCTCCATCTCTCTCGTGTGCTTGGTTTTGCCATTAGCCTGGAGGTAGCGGCAGGGTCGGCCAAGAGAGACTCTCTCTACGGCGTCGGGTCTGCTGTGTAATGTTGCGTGACTGTGATGCTGTATTAAGTGTGTGTGTGATGAGCATAGCTCATCTCTGAGATCATCTTGATTGGGGTAAATTGCTATCATGCTGAGATCTAAGTTCTTAACCAAAGGTTAAAACATGCAGTGCGTGTGCAAGTCTAAACAGTAAGGATAGCCTGGGGAGAGTTTTGGGTCAGTCAACGGGACTGTATTTGCCCTCCTAGTGCTGTGTTTTTACTACATTATTTTTGTTGCCATGTACGTTTTGAATTGCAGACAGAACTGTTTGAATTACTGTAGTGTACTGAACTTTCTGTCTGGATTCTACTGAGATATGTGTTATCAATGTACAAATTATTTATAGATGGTTGATAAGAATTGTAGAAATTGTGAAAGTTTGATCCTTAACTTCAGTTTGAATGAACAATGTTTAATAAATATATATATAAATTTGAAACGTATAGAAATGTCTAAAAAAGAGAAAATAGATCATTTATAAGTTAACCATGAAATGACTTTTTTTTTTTTTTAAATAATGTAAAATTAAAATAATGTAATGCATATGAAAAGCACATTTATAAAAAAAATACATATATTTATGAATTTCTTTAGATAAAATGTTTTTGTGACATTTAAAACAAACCTGTTTCCTTGTGGCCATTGAAAATAGAACATGGAAATATAAATAAATAATAAAACAATTCCATTGAGCCAACAGAAAATAAATGCATTACTATTCATCATAATGTCATCAAAGTGCCATGTATATGCAACATTTCCTGTATCCATAATTTCTGACCCTTCCTACACCAGATACTACCCAGCACTACGGACCCTGGAACAGTTGGAGGAGAGCTGTTTGCCTCAAGCAGGATCCTATCGTTTCTGCACCATCATGGCAGAGAATATCCCACGTCTGCGCACGCACATCAGAGACGTCTCCATGTCTGACCTTAAAGACTTCCTGGAGAGCATCCGCAAGCATTCGGATAAGATCGGAGAGACTGCCATGAAACAGGTGTTTGTTTGTGTGTGTGTGTGTGTAGTGAGCGCTCATGTCTGAATGAAGCCTGGAGGTGCATCACAACTAGTGTTTGACAGCTGCATCATGCGCTCGTGTCTGACCCGACGGTCACAGCTGGCTTTCAACATGAGCTCTCTGAGGAAAGGACAAAGGCCTTGTTCTTCTTTAGTTTAATGCACTTTTCCCAGTTTTTCCTTTCATCTTATCTCGAACCATCTAGTCATCTAGTCTGGAGGAAAGGGAGAGTTACCAATCTGTTCTGAATCAAAAATCGTTTTAGGTCGCTTTTGTTGATGCCAGAGGAACACTGTGTATGGACACTGCTTCAAGGACAGTGTGCGGAGACGCAGAGAAGACCCAGGGAACACATATGAGAGAAATTGAGTGGATTTTTCGCTGGAATGCAGAAAAGTTCTCTGCTTTCTTTTACAGTTATTAGACCAAGATGGAGCGAGGAGTGCATTAGAATGTAAAATGCCAAATGGACATTTAGATCTCCCAAGCACCATACAAATATCACTTTCCCCCACTCTTTAACATGTTTTCCTCACTTTCTTTATTGTCCTTTTTCACTGAGGAATAAAATTTATCATGATGGATGTGGTTTTAGTTTTAAGCAAGACATCAACTTTTGCACATATTTGCTGCATATACATACTAAGTTAAATGCATCTTTGTATCTGTAAGTATTCAAAATTGGCATTTAACTCATCCTGCGCTGTTTGTTTTACAGTCATCAATAATGCTTGTCTATGACTGATATTGAGGGGCTAATGAAGCAATTTTTTAAATGATCGGTATCCGCTCTCCCAAAGGCCAAATTTATACTTCTGACTCGAGTGTATACGGATGGTCCAGCATACCCTTTGCACATTCCAGTCCAATTTTTTTTATGCCTTTCCCTCTGTCTTCTTGACTCAGATGTATATCATTGATAACATTACGCAAACGTCCACTACTGGCCAAACATATGAATGGGTTTAAATGAAATGCCCTAAACCCTCAAGCACATGGCACAATCGCATTGCATTCTAGAACATATAGGTGCTTAAGTGGACATATGATGCAGACTTGCTTCCTCGGTCAGAATCGAGGGGTCTAGGATATGTCCATGTAAGCTTCTGTGGAACTCACTTTAGAATGACAACAGGGATTCCCCTGAAGTGCTTAGGAAAGATGGCGAGTTTGTTTCTAAAAGTGGAGTTCAATGCAGCTCATGATGTGCACCTCTCCAAAAATGTAACTACACACCGTGATGACACAGAGTGTAAGATATATGATTGGTCGGCTTGGTATTGGTGACAAGTGAGGGCAGGGCAGAGAGTTGTGGGAGGGTAGTGAGGCCAGTGGCGCAAGTGTTTAACAAGTGTCGAGTCCCATGGAGGAGAAATTATCCAAATGGATAATTTTATTTTGTGTTTTCTTTTTGATTAAAGTTGTTGAATGTTCGAGTTTGTGCTATGTACAAGGTATGCATCGTGGGGTACGGCAATCACTGGGCACAAGTATAAATCAGGCTTAAGTCTTGTCCTTTGCAAATACCCTAATATGCTAGGAAAATTGAAGATTTGAATCAGGACTTAAACTAATTATTTTCTAAGCAGTCAGATTTTTTATTTTTGTCTCATAGGGGATAAAATGGACATGCTGTCATAGATCAGCAAGTCAAGATTACTTGAAATTACTTACAATAGCACAAAACAAACATTAAAATAAGCTTAAAGACTTAAAACAATATTTTTAGTAATTAACTCCTCCAATTGCCCCTCCTGCCCCCACCCAATGTCTAGAATAAACAGATATTTTTAAAATAGCATAGTTTTAAACTGTAGAATTTCTTTTTATATGCATTTTATGAATGCAGCTTTTCTAAAAAAAAAGTCAAATGTTCAAAAGTTTATTTATTTATTTTTGCATTGTACAGACAGTAGGAGGCCTTCATGCAAGAGCTTAATACCCAAAATATCCTAACCATTATGCAGCATTGTAAACCCCCCCCCAGAAAAATCTTAGCAACACCTGGCATTATCAAGGCTCATTTTGCACAGTCAATCACTGCCCTCACATTTTCTTCAGAAAGCTCTCCATTCTTCCAGTCACTGCCAGTTCCTCTCAATGGATCAGTTGCTGATCCCAATTATGAAACAGTGGGTAGCAAAAGTAGCCAAAAAGATGTCACAGAAGAGTTCAAATATTCCTCCCTGAAAAAGGCCAAAGCCAAATGTGTGCACTATAACACGTTCTCTTTTTACTAGCGAACATTTTGTTAGTTACATCATTACACTCCCTAGAATTAGTAGCAACACCGTTATGTTAGTTCAGCTTTTTTCCCAAATAGTGCAGCTTTTTAGGTGTAGCTCAATAGAATGCTACATATCTGATTTTTTTTTGCCATGCTGTTTTGTGTATGCAGAGCTACTGAACGGTTTTCAACCTCATATGCAGAACTGGAAATTTGATCCATTTATCTGTTTTTAAAATTTAGATGGCTTGTTTAAACAGTTCAACAAAATATTCACCTAGTGCAGACATTTTGGTATTTTATTAAAAGATTTTGTAAATGGTGCTAATATTTCCAACTAAATTCAGTAATTATTTTTTTCTTCCATATTTAATCCTTAATTTAAATCTCATTATTTTTGTGACATGTTTATTTTTCTTTAATGAAGTTATTAAAACAATAATTAATTGTCTTCCCAGCTTAATTGTTGTTACATACAGAAGTTGGCTGTTTGGTGTTTACTTCTGCTCAAGCAGACTTTTACCCCATTTTAATAGCTTTAAAATCTAAGTATTGTAGCTGGTAGCTTAAAAAGCTAGAGTTTAGTAGCTTCCCCAACACTGGTTCTTGGAAAGTTAATTTTGTCCCTGACAATGTTGAATAAAGAGAAGAAATTGAACAGTGAAACAATATATGCATTCATCCAGGTAGGCAGGACTGAGCTTTATGTTTGTTCTACCAGCAGTTATTACTGACTTGAGCAAATTCATGAGGACACTAAGTTGTAATCATGGTTGTTTGTTCTATTGTTGGTTTGCTTCCAGTTGCCCCAGCCCAGCCTTTAGTTCCACTTTGTCCCTTTTTCCCTTCTCGTCATCGCCCTGTGCCCTGGTCCATAGTTTGAACAAACTGTTGGCTTCTGAAGCTCCAGTACTTGAGGAGTTTCCACCGGTCCAATCTGGATGATGGGCACTGTTTGGTCTGAACTTTCTGCTGCTTTTCTCTCCAAAGGGCATACATGTCTTATTGCTTGTTTCCTTTGTCTAAAGCCACATGTTATCATCCACTAGACTAGATCATGATGTTGTTGATTACATATGAAAAGGCATTTCTATTTGCATATCAAAAGTCTAAACTTTAAATTTATAGCTTCTGTGGATTTTAAAATAGTCTTTATTCAGAGTAGAAGGTCTTAAATCCATAAAGTTATTGCATTAATTGTTGAATGCATTGCAAAAAAAAAAGAAGAATATCCTCCTTAATGTTTTTCAATACAAAAGATCTAAATTTCCTTAAATCAAAATTTCATACAATTATTTTTTTTTACTTTAAAAAAAATTTAAATTCAAAATTTATTAGTGGAACCTTTGATGAATTTAATGCACTCATAGTGTATAAAAAGTATCAATTAATTTAATAATAATAAATAAAAAAAAACTCTCCCTGACCCAGAGACATTGAACATGCAGTTCAGGCTCAAATGGTCAAAACACTTGCATTTGTTACAGCTTTTAAACTAGGCTACACATTGGCCTCTGGGTGATTGGAGTTTGAGACCTCCTAGTGTAGTGGGTCATTTGTATTCAGTATTTGGGATTTATTGAAGGGATTGAGGGACTAGAAAAGAAGAGAATAACATAACAGGGTGAAGGGTAGATTGCACAAGATGGAGTCATATTGGGAACAGTCAGTAAAAAAATTTTTTCCGAACATTTTTACTGACCGTAACAAAACCCCACAGAGAGCCATGCAGATGCGCAAATAAGTTCTTTTGCCATTTTAAACCATTTACATAAGCTGAGAGGATTAATCCTCTGGTGTAATATGGGTTGGATGTAAGGGGGATGAGCTTGCCAAACAGATAATGGAACACATTGGCCCATGTGATTTTGGTTATGTATTTTCTTGGGTGCCTGTCCTACCCTTTCAGTGGCCTCTGGCGTAGAACAGATAATTGTACCAAACGGTGTTCAAACTCTGGAAACACAAGATTTGCAGCCTGCACAACCACCCAAGCAAGTGTACACACAAACTTGTGTCAACATGGACATATGCTGTCCTAACCATGTGCGGCTGTTCGGGTTCAAAACATGGTTAATTTATCTTCCTCCCACCGCAGTGTTCTTCATCATTTCCCATCTTGGAGTTGCATTTGACCCAGTTTCTGCTCATGCTAATGCGATCAATGTCTGACCTGGTCTTGGCCGCCGACTTCAGCTACTGCTCGAGTCTCTGAGATAAGCCTTGAGTCGAGGCACGGCTGGAGCTGATCTTCAGCAACTCCCTTCTGAGATCATGCTGTTTGAATGAATCCCTCTCCACCGGGGCCTGACTTCGTATCCCCAGGTTTATTTTCTAATAAAAGAGAAGAAAAGTGTTTTTATTTTTTTCAGTTCTTGCAACTAGCAAGCATATGCCAGAGACCAGACAATGGATATTGTTTTAAGCAACACCTCACCTGCCCAGAACAGCCCAGCAGTTGCACCCAACACCTTAACTACTATGCATAACTGCACATTTAAGGGGTTTGTCACTTGTACTTCCTTTAACTGCCAGGTATGAAGAACACCTTAGCTACCACATACAAGTAGCCTGGCATCTGAATTTTATTTTCTTGGCTTGTAAATCAGCAAAACCACTACATTTGATGTCTGTTCCATCACGTAAGTCACTCCATCATATATTTCCTCTTGAGGGCAGTGGAGGGCAGCAGATATCACTTCAGATCGTCCCATCTTCACTGCACTGTATTTTCTCCAGCAGAAGTGGAATGTTGGTGTAGAGTTAAACCAAGATTCAAACTCCAGTAACCTTTGAACAAAGTGGCCATCCAGCCAGCACTTGCCAAAGCCTCACATTCCTCCTATTAAAGTTTGTTTTCTTGCATGTCTTTGAGTCCTGTAAGATTTGTCTTCTTGGCGCTTGTTCACGTGCATGTGTGTTTTGGCTGTAACCCGGCACGTGCTGATTAGAGCAAAGCTATGGAGTTGTTCCTCAAAAGTAAACCAAGTGAACGATTAATCAAGCTGTAATGTCACCTTGCACAAGCTTTCTGTTAACTCGGAGAATCAATCTGTAACACTCTCTTATGCTTGATTGCTGACACAGAGGCTGGCTCCTGGTTCTGACCTGCGACTTCTCTTTGCAAGCAGATGTGACTGCTCTGCTTACATGTTGGCGCTCATTGTGGTCTTTTTGCAGCTTCAGTAGTGGTTTCTGCTGTTAAATACAGGAGGGTGCCATTGCTTTTTCTCCTTTTTTGTGGCTTTCTGCTCCAGTGGTTTTGTGGTCGAGTGACGTTGCAGACATTCTGACTATAGGAGCTGGAGAAGAATGGATCGCTTGCTCTTTGGTGACTGATGAAGAACAGAGTGCCTTTTCCTCCCATCATTTATACTTCTCTCCTGTTCAGGCGTTTCACTTTTTCTTGCAATTGTCCACTTCTTTGTCATTTTTCGCCCATCCATCACTGCATATTATGGCCACATTGTTAGTGTTGTGTGGAGAAATACTTAAAGTTTCCACGTTCTTTAGGCTGATGTCACAAGACAGATGGCATCACTGCTGCTGCCAAATACCTTTGGGCAATAAATCGGTAGTTTCAGGGTAAGACCCTCAAACTCAAGTGGATCCACTTCCCTTTTAACAGCAGATATGGCTTCTCTTAAGCTTTGGATGGCTGTCTTTTCCTCCTCCCTGCTCCATTCTTCCATTTTCGACTCCAGAGGAGCGAGTAAGCGCGCGAGTGAGCGAACCACTAATAACAGAAGGCTATTTGTCTAGGGGCTCTCTGATCCAGACTTGCAGACTGGTTCCTATTCCACTGGAAATTAGGCCCAGTCTCTGAGCCTGTGATTGTTTTAATTCCACTAACAAATGATCTGAAAATAAATATATTGGGAGATCCAGTGCTGTAATAATGGCTCCATTGTAAGCTGTCGAGCACAGAGAGTCTGTGTGTGTGCAGAGAAGGGGTTAGTTGAGTCTTAGTCACAGGTTTGAATCTTGATTTGCTTTTGAATCTTCTATTAGTCCGTTTCTATTTCAGTTTTGGTTTATTTGACTCTTTTTGTATATTTTTCTTCAGAAATCTGAATACATTGAAATGTTTCGTTCATCCTCAGAATGACTCTGAAAATACTCACTTTATTGTCGTATGCTTTTGTATTTTAAGAAGAGGTTATGTGTAGTTCTCTGGAAGTCATCACATTGTTTCTTACAGACAGTTATATGTATTTTTAAAATTCTGGTCAAAGTCACAGTGATCAGAAAACCTGTTGAAAGAAAATCTTCTTTTAGCAGTCTTGGCAAAGTTTTTCAGTAAAGGCATATATAAAAAAGGAATATTTGAAAAAAGTAACAATTTTTATTTAACTTCTTTGATGCAAAAATAAAGGTTAAAACCAACGAAGCATATTAAATAAAAAGCCTTGATAATAGAAAACTGATTTATATATAAATAATATATCTTATAATATATCTTTATATATTTATATTAAATAAATAACTGACTCGGATGACAGTTTCTTGTCATCATGTAATGGCGGAACGAATTAACTTTAGCTGACAATCACCTTTACCATCACAGTTTGGTTTTATAATACAGAATACTTTTTATTCAATTCTACTTGTATTTATGTAAAGTAAAACATCAGAGAAAAAGTAATGCAATATTTTATAAACAGCCTTATGAAGCTAATTAAATAGATCGAACGGTGCATTTTGAGGCAGCATTTATATGAAATTATAAAACAACTGCCTATTTGCTTGGTAGCAAGTAATAGATGATTGAGACTAAATGTTGCTGTTAGATATATCCAAAACAAGTGAAATCTCATGTTTATCCACTATTGAGACCTATAACTGAGTCAGCGGTAGATTTCAGAAATAGTGTCAGAGGTAGTAATGCTGCTCTTGGGATGAACATCGCATAGCTAGAAAGACCTCTCAGGAAATCGAATTCGAGAACCAAAATTCATTCATTTTCTTTTCGGCTTAGTCCCTTTATTAATCTGGGGTCGCCACAGCGGAATGAACCGCCAACTTATCCAGCATATGTTTTACGCAGCGGATGCCCTTCCAGCTGCAACCCATCACTGGGAAACATCCATACATTTACTTGTGGGGGAAACCGAAGCACCCGGAAGAAACCCACGCGAACACGGGAAGAACATGCAAACTGCACACAGAAATGCCCACTGACCCAGCTGGGGCTCGAACCAGTGACCTTCTTGCTGTGAGGTTATTGTGCTACCAACTGCGCCACCATGCTGCAGAACCAAAATTAAATATATATATTTATTTATTTGTTTATCAAAGGGATGGTGATTGGTCAATGAGCCAAACTTTGGTCATCTTTTACCAATAATAGTGGTAATTTAAAAAATCAAATGTTTTATAATAATAATAATAATAATTCCTTACATTGGTGGATGAGGAGACCCCCACCCCCCCCCC
>CAIGQV010000818.1:19138418-19181068 GCA_903798115.1 Danio jaintianensis | reverse complement strand
GTGATGAAGCCAATTATGATATGGGGATGGTTAGGAGGCCATGATGGACAGAGGCCAGTGGGCAAATTTGGCCAGGATGCCGGGGTTAAACCCCTACTCTTACTCGACCGTGTAAGAGTTGCAGAGAGCTAGCTGCCGGCTACTTTTTAAAAAAGTTCTTTGAGATTGAGAGATTTAGGCCTAAATAATCACTTTACATCAAACCTCATGCTGGGTCTGTCTTGAAAAGTTTCTAAAAAAATTTGTGAAAGAAGTAAATGGAATTGTAACTTCTGTTTCAGTCCAATCACAATTAAAATATATCTGATGGGAATAGGTGCAATACTACAGACCACATGATGACATCTTAAAAACTAATGAATTAATCTAAAGGAACGCTTCTTCCCTCTCTCTTGGCCTGTTTTGCCACTGTAATAACAAAGTCACATTCTTGGTTAAAACCTGAAATTGTCGCTGTGGCTAACTAATATGTCTTTCATTTTGAAATTCAGAAGTTTTAATAATAGGGCCCTTCAGGCTGCCGATGAGGGAAGGAATTTGCTGTGTTTGTTTCTTTCTTTTTGTTTGACATCCCGTACCCCATCACTATGACGCAAATGCCTCTACTAAAGACGAGGGAATCACAGACAACAGCCATTGAAGACACAAGCAATGCTATTCTTTCATACGAAATCAAGTCTGTCTACCAAGACTACATCTGGACACCCGAATATAAAGTACAATCATAGAGGTAAAACATAAGTCTGCTATGAACAATAATACACATATACGATTAAAACCATAGTTCTGAAATGCTCATAGCTCTTGACGAAATGAAGATTTTAAAGTCTAATGTCATGAATAGGAAGGAATTCTTGAGTTGCAATGGTCTCTTCATGTGCCACCATCCGGTATACCCCTGCAATGACGCACATTCCTCTACTCGAGATTAGAAGAAGAACTTCTGATGACGCTCAGTCTTTGCCTTGTCCAATTAGTCCATTTAGACCTCCTCGTTCTCAGAGAGAAAAAAAAATCAGCATAAACAGTGTTGTTTTGACTCCTTTTGTGGAAGCACCGAGCAGTCACGGCGTCCACCTTGCATCCTGTTGTTTCTGCTTGGTTTCTATTCTCTTGTCTTCATGGTGTTGACGTTTTCTTTTCTATAAAGAGGCCCTTTTTTGTCTGCTTCAAGAGCCCTCCATGCCTGAATCTTACTCCCCACTAAATAACTTGAGGGGTCTGTGAGGGGAAGGTTGCGTGAGCGTTAAGCGTAGTCATGACGTCAGATGGTGTTTGTTAAAGAATAGCGTTCTATTGAGGGAAAACTCATCTGAACTCTTACATTTTGCTTATGGGAAGTCCTTTTCCCAGGTGCCTTTCCTTTTGTTGTCACTAATGAGAAAAGATGTACTTTGTCAGTATGTAGCACAATATCGCTATTGAGTTGGAACGTCACAAGGAAAATGATTGATGTAAGCTCTGACTGCGTTCCTACTTGAGTGTGTGTGTGGGATTTCGCAATTAGTGGGAGCTAAAGTTCTTTTCCCCGTTGTTTAATAGATTTCAGATTAGTTGTAGTTAGTTTTGTAGTTTTAAATCTTTAGAATTGTCACTTTCAAGGAAGTTTAAATTGTCTTTCAAGGAAGTTAGATCATATTAATTTTTATGATCACATATTCTTTTATACATTTAGTTTTATGTTGTGTAGTTTTTACATAAATATATTTTCGCTGTTTCAGGTTTGCTGAATGACTATGGAACATTATTTCACCCATATTTTTTACTTTTCATTCCTTTTAAAAAGGTTCATTTTGCTTGCATTACTTTTTTTGTGTGTATAAAATGTCTTTTTTTTTTTATATTGTACTAAACGTGAAATTGAAAATATCATCTTTGACCACCTTGCACACTGTATCATTAGAAATAATTAGATGTAGAATCCGTCTCTTATTTGTAACTTAATTGACAATTTTATAAAAATTTCATTTGGACAAATGGGTTTGTCACATTTTGAGTTGAATCTATATATTCAGTAAATTTTTGTGCTGAAGTTTTTCATATATTCCAGAGGCTCCATATTTTTCTGTTCTCTGTGAAATATGTTAATGTGTTTGTGTATGTTTTCCAGGCGCAGGTGCAGATTGCCCGTGACAATGCTGTAACGTCACAGCAGCGGTCAGCGAGTGGACGAAGGATACGGAAGGAAGGATACGGAGGCACAGAGGTGGACAGAACTGGAAACAACCCCTTCTCAGAACAGGATTCTGGGATCCTGGATGTGGATGATGAACAGGAGGATGAGGTGAGAGAGGGTAGAGAAGCCATGTTTAGTTTTTTTAAATTCTTTGTGTTGTATCTAGTCTTTTTTTTCATAGGTGCAGGGAATTGTTCTCTGTTCTTAATCCCTGCTATACTTCAAACAAAGTTCTTTTTCGTCCTTTTCGTTTCTGGGCAAAAAAAGGTTGAAAAGACTGAGTGACGCTATACTGTTTTACACTCCCACACCCCTGCGCTGCAGTAGGTGGGGTTGTAAATGCGTCATGCTGCTTGTGTGAACCCCGTAAACACAAAGGTAGCAGCTAAGAGAAAAAAAACACATTTTGGTTAACAACTAGCAATTGGATTTCGCTAACATGGCCCACACCAGACGAGAAGCACCACTGAGGTGTGCCACATCTTTACATTGTTTGACCCACTCAGAGTCTAAAATCTCCCAAGTGATGGTACAGATGCAGATTCATCTGTACCAGCTCTGCTACTCCACACTCCAGTGTATTCATTTGACCAGTGTTGTTGTTTGCATTGGTGAGCTGTTTCGAACTGCCGAAATGAACTCAAAACAAACTGTTTTGTCTGAATTTTGTTCAAAATGTCATCATTTCAGTTGTTTCTTCAATTTAATTTGAAGTATACCAGGGCCTTTAGTCTCAGTTGTTCATTGTCTGGTTGTAATAAAGAATGTTACAATTTTGTTCAGATTCCTGGTTCAAATTTTGTGCTTTCATTTTGAGATGGATATATTTTTAAAGAGACAGATCACAGGAAATTGAAAAAGCTGTGTTAATTTGTTCATCTTCATGCCATTCGAGATATAAGTGACTCTTTTTTTTTTTCAGTGCTGTACTGTAAAGAAGACTTTATCTGAAATTCTGGTTCTTATTTATTCATAGAATGCAAGTCAATGACTGCCAGCACTAGTCATTAAAACATATAAAGGCAAAGTAAATCAAAACCTGTGCCACTTGATGATACATTAAGAAATTGAAGTATAATTTCAGAAAATAAAATCATCTTGCACAGACCAATTGTTTCATGTCATAAGACCTCAGTGTATCATTTGTAGCAATGGTTATTACTTTTTTTTCTGGTACCCATTTGCTTGTGTTTTATGAAGTATCAGCTAAAAATCTTTTTCTGTATCTTTGGTAGTCTAAGAAGGAATAGCAGGAATAAGCAGGAATCTGAACAAAATCTAAGAATTAGTCATTTAAAAGCAAATACAACTTTTGGGGTAAACTTTGAGTGTAGATGACACACAAATGGTTCTTGGTTCATTTTGAGTTAAATTGAATCAATCAGTATGTGACTCAGGATAATTCAGTAACAGTGACTGATTCATAAATCAGTTAAAACAATAAATAACAGGCTTATGTCTAGAAATCATTCACAGAATATTTAATAGAAACTTGTGAAAAACTTTAAGTTCCAGAATTTTCTTGTCAAAAAAGAAAATCAAAGCATTTAGCATTACTGAATATTGACTCCAATCCTACTCTGTATTTCTGTCCCTCTCCATCAGTCCCTTTCTCCTGCTTCACTCTAATATCCCAGCAGGCTTGCTGTTGGACTGCTGCCCAGTCCAGGATCCCCTCCCTTTCTTAATGGAGCGTCTCAACTCTGCAGTCGTTTAGTGTCATTAGGGCTGCCCTGCTCCTCCGAGGCGGCAATGTGAGACGTGTGGAGCATGCAAGACGTGCTCCCCAGCTGTAGCGGCCACCAGCAGGCAGAGAAAGACGGTCTTGCTCCTGAGAGACAAATTAAAGTGACGCAGTCAAGATGGTCACAGTCTGTGTTCAATGTTTAGTTCACGTTGAGTTTATTTTGACGTGCCCAGATAAGCATTGTTTGTGTTTTGTGACTTCTTCGCTTGTTTTGACATGTGTTTTCACTTGCTCAAACCGGAGGAACACTTAAGATTGACACTACTTGTGTTTGTACCAAAGCACTGCTGATGGACATTTTGTTTTGTGTTTGTGTTAAGAAGACACTTTAGCACCAAAGCAGTTAACACGGAGTTACTTTCTGCATAAACAATAATGTAATTGTTGACTAATGTTACCACCTCTTACCCAATTTTGTGATCGGGTAACACAGTCTGTTAGGTCAACTCTCACAATAGTTTCACGATAAGTGAAAATCTTACCTTTAACTGACCCTGCTAAGGTTAATGCTTTTTGCCCTCTTGTTTGACCTTTCCCCCTTCCCTTCCCTCCGTGCTTCAATCAGCCTGTGCGTCATCATGTTTTCCTCCTCTGGCTCCTGTTCGAAAGGGACTGCTTGTGCCAGCCTTTAATCTGCCTGAATCTCTGTGCTCAGGGGCTTCCTGAGAAACGTTTGTATCCAAAGATGCCCGTTTAATGACCCCTTGCCACCTGAGCGATGTCCCCTTGCGTCTCTTTGTCCTGTCTGTAAACTGTTTCTAGGGGAGTACGTTGGTGTGAACACGCCATCCGCGAACCGGACAGACATTTCCAGCCCTTTCCCAGTGGCACATCAATACTGAATTGTTTTTCCACATTCTCTCTGGGCTATTGTTGGTGGTGCCACGACATAATTGGTTTTGGATGTCCCTGGTTGCCATTTTGCGGGCACCAGATCAAAGCTGGTATTGTTTAGCTGGCCATTTGTTTTACTTTTGGGGAAAAAAAAGTTCTTTCTTGACCACTAAGGTCAAGGGTGGTTCAAGTCAAAGGGGATATAAGGACACATCCGGTTAAACCTACATTCATTTTTGATGACCCGTGAAATATATTGTCAAATACAAATTTATAGAATTCTATAAAAATACAAATAATATTGGATATTCATAGTGATTATCTTTATAGTGCTGCTAATCTGTACAGGTGATGTATTGGCTTATCTGTATTGCAGGTTCCTGGTGCCCATGACTTGGTGGACTTCTCTCCTGTGTATCGCTGTTTACACATCTACACTGTATTGGTGAGTATGTATTATTTGTCATCTGTTAAGTTTGACTATTTACATCAGAATTAAATCTTGGTTTTGGCCCTCACGCTTGCACACATAACTTGCACTTTATTGCGTGTGCGTGCGCGCGTGCGCGTGTGTGTGTGTGTGTGTGTGTGTGTGTGTGTGTGTGTGTGTGTGTGTGGTTTTTTTATTCAGTATTTTGTATGTTAATTTGTTTTACACCACCATTTAAAAGTCTGTAGTCAGTAAGAATGAATGTATGTATGTGTGTATGCATATCTTCACAATTTAATCTGTTAGTACACACTGACTGGTCATTTAGAATCTCAGCATCTCACGCCAGTTGTTTGCCGATGAGTTTGCTGATATTTGCCAGTGGAAACTGCTTCGTAGTTTACCAGCAAGTTCTTCAACCAAAAGTACTCTGGAATGTTTTCTGCATAAACAAATGACTCCCCAATCCTAGTCTGTATTGAAAAACGTGTCTTAAATGCATTAGTGTTAATTTACTAGCAATTAACTTGCTAAACAGGCATCTATAGAGTCAGGAGTCTTTAAACTATTTGCTTTTGTATTAGTATGTTTCAAAATAAGAGCGTGAACTGAGTGTAGGTCTACGTGCTTGGGTGGGAACGTCTGTTTTTTTTTTTTACACAACTACGCACGTGTTTGTTTTTGGAGTGTACGTGCTGACAGCTCCTCATGAAGACTCTCGAATTGTTTGAGTTGCTGGAATGTCATTTTTACGACCCCCTGGCCTTTAAATTTAATGTGTGAGCAGACGAACTGTCATTACTACAATAGTCTTTGTAATGGAAGCTGGTGAGAATGGCATGCTGGGGGATCAGGGCAAAGAGAAGCCTTTAGATTTCACATATCGCCCTTTTTCTGACCAGTCCAAAGCCAGGTCCAGGAGCTGTCTGAGAACGCCAAAGAAAGGGAGGAAAAGTATTGGATGAGAGAGTTGTTTGAAAGTGAGTCACAGAAGGGACGGCACACATAGTGTTTTGAGCTTATAGGAAAGAAAGCAAACAAAACCCCGATAAGCAAGTCGATGTGTTTCTTTTTAAGGAGGAATGTTCATGTTTTTGTGTTTCCTTTCCCAGGTGACCCTCGAGTCACCTCAGACCCTGGGAAATCACACTGCTCACTGATACAAAAACAATCAGAATTGCACTTTGTGTCCCCGAAGGACTTTTTTGTTTAAATGGTAAGCACAGACTGATGAACGCCTGTTTGAATGTGCATATGGCAGATACTTCCCATTCACTGTACATTCACAGTTCTGAATGCCCCCACAGGAAGGAAGTTGTTGAGGCTCTTGTATGTTTATATGGCGATCAACCGGAGTGTGACATCACTTCAGATAATTTAAACAAACTTCATGTAAACACTGCAGTGTGCTACTGTAAAAAGAGAAAGAGAGACACACTTATGGAAGTCAAATATAGAAACTCTTCATGACCTTGCTCGTGTTGATGCAAAATGGCTCTTTTTTTTTTATCTGTTCTGACTCCTGAGCTGGCTGTGCTCCAGATGGCCCGAGCTGGGAATCAGCAGGAGACGCTGAGGGGGTTCACCTGGGTTTCCTTCATACCAGGGGGTCGTGACCCGGCCACGGTGTCCCTTCGCTTGTGTTTGTGAGACTGTACGGCTGTGGGGCCTGAAACTATAAGTGTGGAGCTGCGGTAGAGGCACAGGAAGTTGAACTCTAGATGGAAAGTCAAGCTGAGGAATAGAAAGAATAAAGATGGAGAATGAGAGCAGGACCAGAAAGAGGTCATAGTGCCAGTTAGAGTGTACAGCCTGTTCTTTGGACATGGCTGCAAAACATAAGCGGAAGACAATGTGTTTTAAGTTTTTCTTCACACCACCATCAACAATTGACTTTTTGTAATGAATCTGAGGATAATAAAGTTCAAACGGACAGAGGAAATGCTTCCTCTGGAGAACAGCACACTGCAGTATTACTGAAAGCATAGAAAAGAGGAAGTGTGATTCTTGGGTTTAGTTGTTGAAAGTGTGAATAGTTTGCCTCAAGGTCACTTACCAAAGTCACTTATTGTTTTTTGCTTTGACAGAACAAAGCCAAACTGAAATGACTTGTTATTTATGTCATTGTCATTGTACATCGGGGTGCTCAGCCCTGTTCCTGGAGTTCAGCTCCAACCCTTATCAAACACACCTTGAACCATTTACACACCTGAACCATTTAATTAGGACCTGAACAGCACTTGATAATTACAAGCAGGTATGTTTGATATGGGTTGCAACTGAAAACTGCAAGAAGGTAGGTCTTCAGGAACAGGGTTGGTCACCCCTGCCATACATGCTCAGAACCGTTTGCCTAGGCTGTAAATAACAGGTAATAATGTTGTAAATGTTGAGTTTGTTGCACAGAGTGATCGTTTGACTTCATAAGACCTCAGTGCATTATCAGGAGTCATGGGTAGTAATTATGATTTGAAGTCATGTTTTTTGAATCTTAAAGTGATGGCACACACTGGCTGGAGCGGCCACCACCCCAACTTTATACAAAATGTAGTATTTAACCAACAGCGGGCCGTATTATATAATTATTATTGTTGTTTTTTTTTACCATATTTTGAGAAATAACAATACTAATATTAAACACCTTTTTTATAGTATACAATATCGAGATATTGTATCATGAGTTCAGTATCGAGATACGTATCAAATCACAACTTTAGTATATCATTACACCCGTTTTATATAAGCACCCATTTAACTGTTATAGCATTAAAAATTGAAAATACAAACTCCAAACTAATTTCTATATTACTTTTTCATATTTTTTATTTGATATTTCATTAAAGCCATAGATTTTTGAAACTACATTTTTCTTTGGCAAGAGAATACAGAGATAAATGGACATCTTAATTTCTTCAAAGTGGCACATGCATGTGTCCTTTTTAGCGTCTGAACATTTCAGTTCTACTCTACTCTAGTCTAGTTTAGTAGCTTTTGCTTGACTTTATTTTTCTGTTACTCTAGTGAACCCTTTTCCAGCTCAAACTCCTCCTCTTAGCTCCTGATGGGACATAAAGTCTGAACAATGTCTCAGTTCTCTGACAGTTCTGCTCTGTGTTCTGATCGGGGTAAACACGGGCTAGTTGTGATAGGCCATCTGCAGCTGGAAAATCTGGAGGAGAACCACATAACAGGCCTTCATCCTACTGTTCTGACCCAGAGAACCACACCCAAAATTTAGCCATCAATCACCACTCCATCCATCAGCGTCCATGTCAGCGAAGCTCAAGAAATCAGGCATTAGAGGAAAGTTGAGCATGGATCTTTCTGCAGCAGTTTTTGTTGGCAGTGTTCTCGGGTTGATTTTGACTGTTTAGGTTAAGGAACATCTATAGAAGATGGAGCGTTTGGACATGATTGACTGAGTTTAGACTGCAGTTGGTTGACCTCAGTCTTACTAACCACACTAGAGCTCGTACAGCCAACACAGGATGGACACACTCAGTTAAATTCCCTTCACACAGAACAGAGCATCCTTCTCTAACATCCTTTTTTTCCTTTTCCAAAGCTACTTTTTAAGAATTGTGAGGTGATGCACATCCTGCTCCAATGACCGTATATTGTGCAGGAGTTTACCCCACTGTGGACCATTCAGTTTTGGGGAAGCTACTTTAAATTATGAGCGGCTTACAGTTTGACAGACTGCAGCTTCAAAGTACAGTGGTTATGAATCACCGAATCCATTTTCAATAAGTTGATGAATGAACCAACTGGCTGAAATGAATCAGATTTCCCAACAATCCCTCGTTTTTTTGTGGCGTTTGACTTTGGGTTGAGGAAGTTACTTACTTTTATTTTCCTCTGGTGTTTCTGACTGAATCGTTTCACCTTCTGTCTTTCATTGTACTCCGAAGCCCTCTGTGGTCAAAGCCGAGTATCTGTTTGATCCCCGCTGTTATTAAAGGTTTAAGGTTGTTCTGAAGTCATTCAATATTTGTATAATGCTTTTCCATTTTTATGCCCGCTTTATTCTTCTTCACTTCTTATTTCTCAAACTTTATTCTTCTCCACACATCATTATGTCTGGGTGGTCTTTGGTTGGTGTAGCCTATGGTGAGCTCGGTAACCGAATGAATGCTGGTATCACTCTTGTGCCCTTACTCTAGAGTCTGGCAAAATAAGTATGCTGAAATTTTCTGTAGACCAGAGCTCAATGACACTTCTAGAAGACTGTAGCTCTGATCCTGAACTATCTAATGAGCTTTCTTTATAGACATTTTAGTTATAATATGTGTACAGATATAAAGGGTAATCCAAAAACTTGCTGGCTGCATTATAATGCATTATTTTGCATCAAAATCCACTTGTTAGCATTACAAAGTTAAAGTCCAGGTGAACCAGACATTGCTGAAATGTTTATTTCAGTATGTCGATGTACTTTCAACTGAAACGAAATATTGAGTAGGGGGCGGGGCTTTCTTTTGTGCATCATTGCCTCATAGCAAACTAATAGTATGAGAGGGTATTTATATACAGTTGCTATGGAAGCCCTCAGCTTGACCTCAACAAAAGGATCACCACTCCAAACGCAAAAGCAAATGGTCAGACTTTTATTAAAGATTATGAAAACTAACATTTAATGATTTGTGATTAATGGGATAACATTGATTAATGATTTACCTCAAGAATAACAATGTGCAATTGCAAGCAAGATAAACATTGTAAATTTTGATTTACAACTTTAACATTGCAATTGTCCTACATTGTGGTAAATGGATATTACTGTAGTTTGTCATAAGTGGCCTGTCAATAAATGCTGTGTATAAAGTCATTATACACATACAGATAAAAGTAGCAAATGCCACAAATGTGTATAATGTGTATATATAAATACTGCAACAATTATCAACTAAATAACAGAAAACATAATACAAAAGATCTTAATTTACATTAATGAAAGCATGGTTATTTAGTTAAAATGGTAATATATCTTAGTCAACAAATAATGTTTTTTACTGCAGCATTTAATTTAGTTTAAAATGTAAAACTTTTAATTACAGTGCATTTTTCTGTTATATGTAATTGCTTAGCATTTTCTTAGCATGTCATGCAGACCACCAGAAGAAAAAAGCTCACTAGATACTTAACAGAGCTTTTATGTCACTTTTGTTGGTCCTGTGTGGGCAAGATGCAGTCACTCATCTGGCTAGATAAGTTCAGGGCCACTTGACCGGAAATAGCGATACGTTTTACTGTAGTGCTGCTGTTTTATGTCTTATCTCTCTGTTCATTGCTGTGTTGTTTCTGTTCTGACTGGGACATGTGTGCTTCTGTTAGTGTTATGCCCTTAAAGACTTTGATAGCAGTCAGTGTGAGGTGGACAGGAATTGCACTCTGGGACTCTGAGAAAAGCCTTTGAATGGTGAATGAGGGTCTTTGTGTTTAGGCCATACGCCTCTTTCGAGAGTCATACTATGAGATTAAAAGACAGTACCCGATATGCTCTCTTTTTTTTTTTTTTTTTTTTCTTCAAGTTTACCACATAAAAGTCTGTTTTCCTTCATCACCTCCCCTTTTTTATTCCCCTTAAAGGGTTAGTTCACCTAATAATTAAATTCTGTTATTAATTACTAAATTTCTGTTATTAGTTAACACAGGTCACAGGGGGATTGAAATGAAATGAGGGTTTTGTGTTGTTTCAATCCCATGAGACCTTTGTTTATCTTTGGAACACAAATTAATATATTTAAGATGAAATCTGAGAGCTCCCTCATCCTCTATAGATTGCAACAGTCTTGAGACATTCAAAGTCCAGAAAAGGTATCAAAAACATTGTCAAAACACGTGAGAGTGGTTTCTTTAAATATGTCAGGACTGTTGAGGTCTATGGAGGATGCGGGTACTCTCGGGTTTCATCTAAAATATCTTAATTTGTGTTCCGAAGATGAACGAAGGGTCTCAGGGTTATTTTCATTTATTGGTTAACAAACCCTTTACAATCCCCCTAAAATCAAAATAGTAAAAAGTAATATCAAAATGTTGTCTCAAGGCTATCTATTAGATAGTATGATCCAAAACAGTGACAACATTTGCAATAAGAAGATGCACATATTAAAAAATGTACAGTTTCTCACTGTCAATGATTTGTTTGACGTCACTGAATACTCATCAGATCTTCTGACCAATTAAATGCTCTCTAGTATCAAGGTGGATGAAATTTATTACTTATTCAAATGTCACCATACTTTTACACTGAGGGTTTGTCTACAAACACTTTCATAAATAACAAACTAATAAACTGTAGCTGACTGCAGTTGATCTGAACTCCTCCATGTTTATTAGTAGTAACAATGCAAGAAGGAACCGCATTGGTCAGCATAAAGACAACTAGGACATAGTCTGTTACACACAATTACAATTTTATTGTGGTGAATGACACATAAGTGCATTATATAAGGGATAAACAATTCAGGTAGTGTAAATATGATTTCGTTTAGGGTAAATTAAGTCTGGTTTCATGTTTGTGTCATGCAAATTGGTGCAGTGCAGACATAAGCGGTCCACTCCGTCCCAAAGACTGGCCACAAAATGCACAGGACCCATTTAAATTGTAAACAGAATGCTGTATTTTAAAGAACAGAAATGGTCAGACAAACTCAGCAGAGCTTTGTTATAAACAAAATGCCATTGGCCCTGCACTGTCTTCATGTTTCATTAAGAATTATTAAGTAAGTAAGTAAGTAAGTAATGTGGATTTATATAGCGCATTTATCGTGTATGGCCATACACCCAAAGCGCTTCACAATCATGAGGGGGGTCTCTCCACACCACCACCAGTGTGCAGCATCCACTTGGATGATGCGACGGCAGCCACAGGACAACGGCGCCAGTGCGCTCACCACACACCAGCTATTGGTGGAGTGGAGAGACAGTAATAGAGCATATTCAGTGGATGGGGATGATTGGGAGGCCATGATGGGTAAGGGCCGATGAAGGGAATTTGGCCAGGACACCGGGGTTACACCCCTACTCTTTACGAGAAGTGCCATGGGATTTTTAATGACCACAGAGAGTCAGGACCTCGGTTTAACGTCTCATCCAATTAAGGACCTTTAAGCATTTTTTGAGTTTCAAATAGTGATACTGCAAGTGGTTGTTTCTTTGGTGGTCACAGAGAGGTGGTCCATTCACACAATCCGAGAGCCTTATTTCCACTCAGTTTCTTAGAATATGTATCTGCTTTACCCAGGGTGCCCGGGACACGTTTGAGAACTACTACAGGAAGCAGCGGCGGAAACAGGCCCGGCTTGTGCTTCAGCCTCACTCTAACATGGTACGCCCTCACACAGTCTGAGCACATGTCCTGTTTGACACCCTCCACTCATATGCACTTCACCATCCCCAAATCACTAACATCACATAATATAAACTGTCAGGAGCTGTGAGGTAAGCCATTAGCATATACATGTTTTTGTTAAATGCATATTTGAGATTGATACATGAGAAACTTGACACCAACCTATAGTAAATGTAGAACCTGTAAATGCATATAGGTACCACCAGTATTGAGGTGCTTATAGTTTTTCCTGGCTAGAAAAATAACTGGGAAAGGATATGGAACCATCATTCCAGTTAAAATATAGCTCAGGAAAATACATTAGTTCTCCTTACAGCAGAGCTGAATTTCATTTCAGATTCTGTATTTTAATTTCTGTCATTACAAAATACTTATAAGTTTTGGGGGTCAACTTTATTAAATAAAAAAGAAAAGAAATGGATACTGTTGTTCTGCAAAGATGCTTTAAGTTGATACTAAAAAAGAATGTCACGATAAAGATCTGTTGCAAATAATTGCCATGCTAAATTGCTATGCAGCATAATAATAATGAAAAATTGAAATAATTGATATTTTTAAAATTAGCTTTTTGCTCACCAAAAGGATAGTTCGCCCAAGCAATGAAAATTTACTCACTCTCAAGTAGTTCCATAACTTTTTAGTTTCTTTTTTCTGTTGAACACAAAAGATGATATTTTGAAGAATGTAAGAAACCTGTAACCATTGACTTCCATATTAAGATAAAGAAATACTATGAAAATAAATCTTTAAAATATAAATGTTTAAAAAATAAACTCAAACATGTTTGAAATTTCAGTTTTGGGTAAACTAGCCCTTTATTGATAATGCTTTGCAATATCTTAAAATATTTTTCAACTTAACACATTTCATTCAAAAACATCAAAAAGACACACGCCTCATTTTAAGCAGCAGAGTATACTGAAGCCTTTGCTGAATTGTACAGTTATGTTGTTTGTTTGATCGATGATGTGACTTATCGATGTTATAAAGAAAACTGTAAAGTATTCTTACAAATAAATAATAAAAATGTGCTAAGTTTAAAATCGAGTGTATTCCATGAATAATAATGAAAAACAAAAATCAAAAACAACCTGTAACAGTAGACTGCTCATCTAACTAATGTTCATAAACTCTCTTTCTCTCCTGTGGTCTCCAGCATGAAACGTTAGAGGGCTACAGGCGCTACTTTAATCAGATTGTCGGGTAAGTGCAGTGCGCATTTTATTTTGAGTGGCCAAATTAACTGAAAATCAATTTCACATGCTTATAACATTCATTTTTAATATAGAAGAGAATTAAAAAAGCAGAATCCCTTTTTTTGGCTCAACATTCAGACCCTCCTGTTAGCCAAAAGCTCCCCTTCCTCTGGCCCTTCCTGATTCTCCATCGCAGAGCTGCCGAAAAATACTCTGAGCTTCAGGATTTATGGTTTTGAGGATGCAGAGTAGCAGATTGGTGTTATTCCGAGTGTCTGAATGGGAATATTGGGAAGGCTGCTGTCTGGAATGAAGGCTTTTGCAAACATCCTAAATGGCACAAAATAAGCTCAGGGCACTTGCACAAATTTTTGGCAATATTCTTGGGTAGAGTCATTGATGAATCTGTGCAGGAAAGCCACATTGTGTGTATTTGGGATATTAGTAGCATAGAAATGTTTTCTTATGATGTTGCGCTCACTGTATCTCTCATATTCCCTTTCTTATATTCATTGATTTGCTTCTGTGTGTCCTGTAGTTTTTTTGTAGTGGAAGACCACATCTTGCACACCACACAGGGCTTAGTAAACAGGGCTTACGTGGAAGAATTGTGGGAACTGGCTCTTTCCAAGACCATTGCAGCTTTGCGTACACATTCGGTATGTCTGCAACACTACACACGTAACACACACTGGGCAAGGCAAGCCATCAGACTTCAATTTAATGGATAACCTATTTATTTGAAGATAATTTGTTGTACTGTATATGGCAATTTTAAATATGCAAAAGAAGTCGTTTTTGCAAATATTTGATCAAACATATTGTAAGCCTTGTTCCATAGGTCAGATTTGAAAATTGTGCGAAAATAGTATTTTAGCAATTATGAATTCTTGTGTAATGCCACACTTAATGAAAAAATAAATTTATGAAAGGAGATGAGGGTAAAAAACTTTTCAATAAAATTATATATTTTGGATATCTGTTTGACATAATTATTCTCTTTTGTATCTCTTCAGTCTTATTGCACTGATCCAGACCTGATTTTAGATCTGAAGAATCTCATAGTGCTGTTTGCAGACACACTGCAGGTAAGACTGGTAATAATATACTGCAGCAGTATAGTGATTATTATATATTAAAGTCAATATTGAGACAGACAAATCGAATAAATTGAATACACATTGCATAAAGTGTCAGTATTTTTATTTATTCATTGTAATATAGCCTACAGATGGTCACTGCTGTGTACTGTTTTAATGTGTTGTTTGAAAAATATTGATATGAACATAAATGTATAAACCCAATTTTGCCTCATTTTCAACTGCTGCATTCAACTACTTCAAGAGCTGCATTCATTTGGTTCTTGCTTTCTCTCTCTCTCTCTCTCTCTCTCTCTCTCTCTCTCTCTCTCTCTCTCTCTCTCTCTCTCTCTCTCTCTCTCTCTCTCTCTCTCTCTCTCACACGCTTGCTCGCTCGCACTCTCTCTCTCTCTCTCTCTCTCTCTGCAGGGTTATGGTTTTCCAGTAAACCAGTTGTTTGACATGTTGTTGGAGATGAGGGATCAATATGGAGAGATCCTGCTGAAAAAGTGGAACCAGTCCTTCAGGTGGTTTCTTGCTCTTCTTTTTTTTATTATCTCTGTCCCTCGATTTGTCATGTGAGTCAGAATAATGATGATTTGGTTATCACCTTATGACCCTTGAGAAATCCATACTGAAGGAATTACGCTAATAGGGTTATGCACAAACACAAGATGCGTTCAGCGAAAAATCAGATTGTGTTTACTGTACATTATTTGCTCTGCAATTCAATACTAGTTAACCATACATCCATTTTTTTTAATGAGATATGCGTTTTAATGCCCTATATCAAAGTACCATTTAAGGAAATTGGCGAAATCTGATACCTGCAGTGCTCAGAGATTTATATTCGGACAGCTGAAGGACAGTGAAATGCTGTCCGGCCAAACCATCTAAAATCTCAGATGAAATTACCCCATATGACTAAGTCATATTGCTTGAAGGACAAATATTTTCTTCGTTTCAGTTCTGGGATCCATTTAAAGAGCATTGACATCCCCAAAAAATGTCAATTCATTGGTAAGAAAAAAAGATGTTAAAGCTCCTTGGAGGAGAATAGTTGCGATTTGTTGGGTTGAATTTTGAGAGCGGATGACAGGGAAAGGTTATGGTAACCTTGCTGGAGTTGTTTTTCAAACCCCGTCAGAGACACTTGACTCACTTCATAAAAGAATGATGCTTTGGAGTCTTCCAACAGCTCAGAATATCATTACTATGTAAACAGGCATTTAAGGAGATCTGTTGTGTCTGTTAGCCGTGACTGAGCTATATAATCCCATGAGTCCAGTGAAATGTTTTTTATTTTATTTTATATTATTTAGTCTTTCTGTTACCCTCAGGTTTATTATCATTTCATCTATGATGTCTCTCTTCACACTTTTTGTGTTTATTAGGCAAATCTTGGATCAGGACAACTACAGTCCGATTCCTGTAGCGTCCCCTGAAGAGTACCAGCGAATAACTGGCCAGTTCCCCTTCCAGGATCCAGAGCTCGATAAGGTGAGCATTAGGCACATAAGAAAGCTTTTATCCCACAGATTTTCTCACAGATTCTCTGTTCCACACCCTCCAGTCTCCACAAAGACACAAATATCCTCCTGCTGTCCAAGAAGTTGATTACTAACATGCGCATGCTCTAAAAGAGTTGAGCTGTGCCATACATTTGAATTCTCCCATTGACGTTAACAAGAGCTACTGCCCAGCATTGTTATAGTAATCAAAGGGTGCTACCTTTCTTGGTGATGCCTGTATTCTTTTTCACAAAGATTTTAGTAAAGAAAAGTTCATGATGTACTGCATCAACAGCTTTTGTATACAAATGTTCAGTATTTGACATTACATGACATCATAAACACTTGCAGTGGAGCTGCATGAAGTAAGGCATCTGCTAAAATGCAATGTCCTGCATTTCCAAAGTAGTCTGCCAAAAGAATTATTCAGACAACTTTACAGCTCAGGTAAACCATCTTGATCACCTTGATCACTGAACCACATTGACCATCATAATGCATTAAAATATTCTATTTTATACATATGTTTATCATGCTTATTCATGCCTCAAAATTATGTTTTGATATGGGGAATATATCTGAATATGTTTTACAAAAAAGGTTCTTGACTTCTCATATAACTTCATGGATAATTTAACTCGTGTTTTTGAGACCAAAAAGGAGCTCCAAAATGGTTTGGAACAAGTGAAGTGTTAGTAAATGATTTTGATGAATGAATGACTTTTCATTTTTGTGTGAACTATCCCCTACTATCCATTATCCAGGGAAACAAGGTTGAAACATTTTCAACTTTCGAAAACACCTGCCTTTTGTAGTGTAGTTTATTTATTTATTTGTTTGTAATATATTTGTTCATATTATTATTTTAAACAGATGCCTTTTCCAAAGAAGCTGCCATTTTCTGAATTTGTGCCTAAAGTATACTCGCAACTCAAAGAATTCATCTACGCCTGTCTGAAATACTCGGAGGACTTGCACCTTAGGTAAGAATGGGCGAATGCACTCTAAACTGTTTCACACCTGCTTATATAATCCTCCCATCCAAATGTTCTCATTAGCAAATCACGCTGCCTGGATGCCAGTTTACATTCTTATTTTCGAACTGCCTTTTTTTAACCTTTCATTCTTCGGTTATGAAATGAATAAACCTGACCCCATTGTCTTTGTTCCCTTGAGTAAACCGGTGAACTTCAGAGAGGAAGTTCCATCAGCAGCAAACAGTTTCTGTGTGTTTTCCTAATTAATTGCATGCTTGGTGCTAGTGGGTGTTATTTCAAGGAATTTCTCCCAGTGTTGACTGATCTCTGGTCAGTTTATGAGTTCTTAGAATTACTGATGAGGTTGCCAGATGCGCCGGGCTGTTTAGTGTGGCCTACCCTGAATTCCCAGTCTGCAGACTGTTGGACAGAATCGACGGCTCTGTGAACTGGTGCTTCAGTATGATCTCCCTTTATGATTTTTCTCAGAAGAAAGGTCCATTTCACAAGTGCAGAAAACAAACAGTCACTTTTAGATTTATAAATGAAAGACCTGTTTAGCAACCTGTTATATAATGTCTGTGAGTAAATTGAATTAAGGCAAGTATCACGTTTCTTATTGCTCATACTTAGGATATCCTGCATATTAAGGCCCATTTCAGACAAAATCAGGCCAAAACTAAGTTCATTTTAGTAGTTCAAAGTAGCTTGCCAAATCAAATTTTCCAGAAAAATTAGCTTAGTTTGGATAACACCTGCAAATAGCCATTGGTCCATGGTAGTTACGTAATTGGGTAGTTGTGGCTCTGAGACTCCACCTTCTTCACAGAACAATATCTATAACTATTAATTATTTGTTTGTTTGTAAAATCACTCAAAGAAGATAGTGAAGTCCATTGTTATAAGGATAATGCACAGCCGCATAATGCACAGTTGATCAAAGATTTTTGTTTCACATTTAGACTACCATTCTTTAAACACTTATTTATATCTAAATACAGCAGAGACCCCTTCAGTTGATTAATTCTATTTTATTCATTTACCACATGAAAGCACACAAATCATCCTTAGACACCCAAAGTACTGTATATAAAACTAAGAAAAGAAAATAAGGTGAAATGCATAAATATTGACAGAATTAAAAGCCCAAGAAAAATATGGTTTGGCATTGAATTCTGCAACAGTGACAACACCCCATCAAATACTCATAATTGATCCCAGTGGTGGCATAAATAGTGAAAATAATAATAATCACTAAAAAAGATCCATATGGTATACCAAAGAGTAGATCTACAACTGAGAATGAAGTAGCAACTAAATTTACAGGAAAAATTCAATTTGACAAAAATACCATTTAACTACCGTAAAGAACCTGTAATACCAATCAAATGTTCAAACCAACATAAAAGAGTCCCGTGAGCCACAAAATCAAAAGTCTGTGGTCATTAAAATAACATTAAGAACTTTTAAGAGAGCAGACTCAGTATTGTAAAGGGGTTTGAAGCCAGACTGGAAAATGTTATCAATTAATTGTTGATTTAACAAGACAAAAAAATTTAATAATCTATTCAAATATATATTTTTAATTGTTAGAAGTAAAAATGCAGTTATGATGCACTTCATTAAACATGTACACATAGACATCACCTGTATGCTATAAGATTGCAGGTTAACTATATTATAACTCTGTCATTCTGTTGCACTGTATAAGCTTCTGTCTCGAAAACAAATTCCTCATATGTGTGAACATACCTGGCAATAAAGCTCTTTCTGATTCTGATTTGATTGTATCTTTAACTTAATTTGATTGTAACGCAATAATGTGCACCTTTTGTAAAGCTTCTTTGAAACAATAATTATTGTAAAAAGCGCTATACAAATAAACTTGAATTGAATTGAAAACTTTAATAATAAATATAACATTATCAGCGACGCTAATATAGTTTTCATTATAGTTTTTGTTCACCTCTGTTTACTACTGAACCTTCCAACTTTTGCATGAATATCTGTAACCATTCATCTCTCAGCCGCCCCTAAACCCCAGTCACGTCGTGTTGTGATGTGATATCTCACCCCTTTCTTTTAATCTCCTGAACGGAACAGCAGGTCAGGGGGGGTCAAGACTAAAGGTCACTGTCTGTTGATCTATCGCTGGGATTTCCGTCTGCCTCCTCCTGATTGAGCAATATACCAGGACGATTCCTCCCAATAGTGACTGTTTGATGTTCCCTGTCTCTGGCTATTTTTTATTTTTTTGAGCGCCTCATTGGTTCTGGTTACCTTAGAAGCTCCTGTGTTGCAGTTTAGAGGTTTACTGAGGAAATGAGGGAACAGAGAATGTGTAGATACCGGCATCCTACCAAATGACACCTCTATTATCATCAACATTAGTGATTATGATGCTGTCTAGCCAGTCAGACGCACTTAACAATGTCTCTTTTACAGTGGTTGGATAAATTATGTCCACGATAACCAGTAAAAAAATACTTTGGCTTAATTTTAAGTAATGATTGCCTTGACCGGGACTACCTTTTTACCTCCCGGGTATTGTTTTTGGATTGACTTTCTACAATCACTGCTAGGAATGACTTTAAATGAGCAATAATAACTTTTTCCTGTCTGACAGAGTCTGTGCGTGCTAAATTCTTCTCGACTGTCCAGATCCTGTAGCAAATAGCTGCTCTGGATGTTGAGGGTGATGTTTGGTTTATATCAAAGGTGTCAAAGTATTTGGCCCATGCAGGAGTCCAATCCTGTCTGCAGGATGATTTATGGGAAAAAATATGCTAAAAACATTTGCATGTATTAAATAGAGTATGATTCTTGAGATACTGTAGAAACATTTAGTTTTTTTTTTATATCAGCACACGAGTTTGATCATAAATATTATATTCATTTTAATATAAACATCTTTTTTAAACGATACGCTTTTGAATTATATTCAAGAACATTCATTCATTTTCTTTCGGCTTAGTCCCTTTATTCATCAGGGTTCGCCACAGCGGAATGAACTTATCCAGCATATGTTTTACACAGTGGATGCCCTTCCAGCTGCAACCCAGTACTGGGAAACATCCATACACACTTACTCACACACAAACACTACGCCCAATTTAGTTTATTCAATTCACCTGTACCGCATGTCTTTGCATTGTGGGGGAAACCGGAGCACTGGGAGGAAACCCACGCGGACATAGGTAGAACATGCAAACTCCGCACAGAAGTGCCAACTGACCCAGCCGGGACGCAAACCAGTGAACTTCTTGCTGTGAGGTGACAGTGCTTACCACTGAGCCACCATGTTGCTCCTATTCAAGAACATACAGAGCATCATCAGAAATGCTTTATTACACAACTCTTTCTACTTAATTCTGTTTGATCAGTTGTGGTGTTCTGCAGTCAAATATGTTGGTATAATGAGCACTGAACCAACCTGATACATAGTGGTTAAATTTAAACATTGGCTTTTAAACATCCTGGGAATACTACTCAAAAAGGGGGCCTTTGCAGTTTTACATTTGTATTGTGTTTTAAAGGTGTCTATACATGCATAATACTGTATGTATGTTGGCGGAGGAAGTTGTCTCACTTTTATTGGGACCCCTACCGAGACTTTGGCTACCCACTGCCTCCAGTCATGTCCTATGTGGTTTTCAGAACGTGGCCGATCCCCTTGCTCGGATGTCAGTTAAAATTCAACAATAAACATTTGACCTCTTTTGGCTACGCTCGCAGGAGTCCGTGCCTCTGCGTGTGGGGTCTGAGGGCTCCAGATCAAGCCAGAATCCCCATATGCACAGCTAATTTATTAACACTGTCAAATAATGGCTCGACTCACTGGATCTTTTCATATTTGACATATTTGAAAAAATGGATTCCTATTAGCACAAGTGCGACTGAGTAAGAGGGCAATAGGCAGCCAGATGGCGTTCAATCAAAGTTATCCAATGAGGGCTTCAGGATGCTGGGTATGTATAGAGGGGTGTAGAGAAAAAAAAAAAAAAAAGACTGTTGCTATTGGAAACGGAAACCTATGATTGACACACCAAAGGCGCAAAGGAACAGCTCTGCATACAACCCAGACTAGTCCACCGGAGGCAATTAGTCTTTGTGGTCTCCCTTCGCTAATATTGAGATGAGATGCAGTCAGAGGGGGAGGAAAGGCACTCAAGTCCATGTGCAGGTGCCTGGAGACCAGACGGCAGGAATGTGTGTGTGACTCCCCAACGCATGTCCAGCGAACTTTAGACCTCTCTCCCTCACGCATTTACCGTGTTAATCTGAAGCTGTAACCTTACTCTTTGTGATGGTTGAATTGCTAATTGTGTTCACCAGTGGGAGCTGTATCTGTCGTGCTTGCTTCATCTGTTTAGTTTCTTGTTTTCCAATGAAGTTAATTGGGCATTTTCAGTCTCCGTTGGTTCCCCTCATCGGTTTCTCTCAGATCGTTGTTTATCAGACCAGCAGTTTTCGCTGAAGACTAGAATGGATGAATAAATCAAATGTAAATGCCAGTAAAACGTCTGTGTTTAATCAGACTACAATTTCTCTAACTGTTTCATTGCTCCTTCCCTCCTAAGATGAGGAATAGCTGCAGGCCTTTGGATCATCCAGACATTGTCAGTTCCCAGATTATCACAACCGGCCGATGCCTTACTTTCAATTTAAAGCCAGGCTTACTTTTTCACCCTAGTTGAGGATCAAGCAAGACTGAGAGCAATTCCTTTTGTATGGTCAGAGCTATAATATTGTGTTCAACATCGATAAACCAATGACTGTGATTCAACATGCATAGACATTAGAACAAAACGTTTGTAATGGAAGTGTAGAAGGAAATATTTGAATCTCTTTATTGGTCCTTTAGCAGGTTCATCAACTTGTGATTGAATAGCACCCCCTTTTCTCTCCTCCATCTCTTTACTCCGTTTGCCTCTTGCCAAGTCAGCAGAGGGAATTCTGAGTTTTTCCCCCTGCTGAGGAGTGAAACGTTTTTCAAATTCCTCCTCTGCTTTTCTCAACACAATGAGAGACGATTTAGAAGTAATTTGCGAGGAATGCATTTGTTGCCCAGATCGAGGGGGAAAGCTATTGCACCCTGGGCCTTGGCTCACATTGACGGACACGTTTGAGACACATTGTCCCTTTCTTTCCTTTGACTCTCTTTTTCATTATATGTGAACCGATCTATGGAGGAAGTGGAGGAAGATGCAGCTGGATTGGTGTTAACGAGCTCAGGACTGCTGGCTGACAAAATTAGCCCCCTTTATCCATTTTCTCCCCCACCGCCCTTCAATAAAACCGAAGAGGAGAGTAAAGAAAAGTGATATCCCCCCTTTTCCCCCTCGTGTTGATTTAAGCCGTATATCTGTGTGTGGTTGCGCTCTGGTTTTTGGAACATGCGTGGCTGAAACCCAGAAGTTGTTATTGGGCTCTTATGAGTGGTTTTAAATCCCGCCCATAGTTCGTGTCTGAATGTTTGTGAGTGTAGACCTCTTTTTAGACTATGTCTGCATCTTTTTGGTTCCACTTTGTGTTTTTTTTTTTTTTTTTTTCTCAGTAATGTTTGTAATAGGACACAACACGTATACATTGATTGTTCTGAATCAGAGAACTGATTAAATAACTCTGGACCACAGAAAATAGCTTGTTTTTCTGATCTCCATTCGACAGAAAAATATTTGCACCAATGGCTGCTGTAAAAGTTTAGCAGGACCAGTAGTGTAAAATGTACAAAAAATATTTTATGTTCCCCAGAGCTTAATTGGTTTTATTAAAAATGTCCAGTAAAAATTTTTTATTTGTGAAACAATATTACTGTTTAAATTATAAATGTTTTAAATTTGTTTGCATTTTTAAGAGCTGATTTGATGCTCAATAACCTTTTATAATTATTGTCAGCAAACGTTTTTGTTTTTTACAATATATTTTTGGAAACTGCTATAGTTTTTTTTTTTTTTTATTCTAACAACAAAATAACATAATTAATTTGAAAATAGATTTTTGTTTTAAGTATATAATGTAAGTTTACACATTCTAACTTGTTTTATCCTATTTTAAAAAATGACATCAAAAAATGAAAAGGTAATGTATGCAATTTAAGATAAGCATGTTCGACATTGAAAATCTCCCCAACTTTTTTTTAGTCCACTGATACAGTTTCTGTGAACTCTGAATGCTAAACATCTTTATAGAAAATTTATCTAAGTCATGTATGTATGTATTTCATTTCTAATTAGATAATTTTTCATGTTCAGCTCTACAGAAATTGATGACATGATTCGTAAATCTACAAATCTCCTGCTTACGCGAACTCTCAGCCACTGCCTACAGTATGCCATTAAAAAGAAAAACGTAGGACTGGCAGAGGTGAGTTTCTTTTTTTCTGATTTTATGTGTATTTACCAAACATCCTTGTTGTCCCTTGTCTTTTGATGCCACATCATCAAACCAGCCTCAACATAGGCAGCTTTGTCTGAGCTGACTGTTTTCTTTATGCTAGGTTGCTTGAAATTTGTTATTCAGTTCCATCAATTTTCACATCTTGTAGACTTGCACTTTATTTTGATGGTTGACTTTAGACAGTCTGTTGGCTATAAGTAACAATTACTTCACTTAATTTTCAAAAGAGTTTTAGTAGATTCTACTGCCAATGACATACCAAATAGACTATAAATAACCAGATGAAACAAAAGCTGACAAAACCTTCCTTCCTGACTTTGCATGTGCAGTGCTCCTATGAAGAGCGAATATGATTGAAGAGATTTCTTAATGATAACCTTAATTGACAACGATATTTCAAGCAACTTTAGTGGAGCACTACTATGCTGTCATACTACAATAAAATAAACAGTTTTCTTTTACACACACAAGAGTCTATGCAGTTTCAGATTGACAGGGTTTGAAATGAACACTTACCAACCTCAGGTTAAAATCCACAGCGGTGTGTAATGATGTCTAATCACAAGCCAGTTTGGCAGTTAATCTGCCCAGATTTAATGCATGTACTTAACAGTATATTATTATTATTATTAATATGTATACCTGCCACAATTACAGTATGGTTTGCTTCAACACAATCAGTGCTCTGGTTTGTTTGGTTTAAAAGTAACCAATCCCAAAACAAATAACCACATATCATTTTTTAGCAGACCCTGACCTATTCAGTCTGTGTGTGTATTCTTTTTCAGATATATTTTTCACCCCTCATGAATTTGCAAATAAAGTGTAACCCATAGACCCCTTGGAAACTTCAGCTACCCATTATTAATTTGAATATTCATACTTCATTCATTAAATTAAAAAAGTTATTTCAGATAGATCACTGTATTTACACATCAGCATTTCATGCCAACAACCAATCTGAGAGTAGGCAAAACGACTTACACTGGCTGGTGGAGTGTGCTAAGCTGATTCTGCATGCACACAGGCCTGTTTTTAACCCCTCAATTCCAGATGTGTTCAGTTCAGATGGGTCCCACTGATGAGAAAATGATGAAAGAGTAGCAGGGAAGGTGACTTATTCATGAACTTATTGTTAGTTTCAGGTAGTTTGCTAAAACAAAGTCTAACCTTACTACCTTTACACATACATATAATGACACGCACGCACGCACGCACACACACACACACACACACACACACATACACATCAGATCAGATAACAGGCTCCTTCCTCCCCCCTCTCTCCTGCCCCGGATCTGGCGGAAGTGTGACCCGGGATCCGCATCAGGCTCCCTGCACAGTGCACCATTACTGGAGTGAGGGAGGAAAGAAAGAGTGGGTCCAAGCTAAATGTCTGGGCACAATTAGCACCATTGCGCCTCAGTGCCTTGCTGCTGACAGGCCTGCCCTGCCTGTGGACCTCAGACTCTGCACCACAGACCAGCTAACTGAACGGAGAGCAGCTCCAGATCTGCTTCCCACACACAGACCCTCTCAATCCCTTTAAACATACCACTGACTTCCTCTTCATACCCTTTCCCCTTCAGAGTTACTCCCACTTGAGTTTAGCTGGCTGTTATTACTCTTACCTCTAGAATCTTTTCATCAAACCTCTGTTTTTCTCTTTGATGGCGGTACTACCTATCCATTCAAATAAAGTTAAAATAAAAAAAGTTACTACATTATTGCCGAAAGACTGTAAAATATGCTGATCCACCAAGATTGGTTTGTTTGTTTTGAAAGTGGCTTTGTGTTCACCCAGGCTGTTTTAAGTTGAACTAAAATGCTATAAAAACATTTACAATTTAAAGTAATTAAGAACAAATTATTTCTATAAATGATATAAATAATATATATATATTATATTTTAAATATATATAGTCAAGCCTGAAATTATTCATATCCCTGGCAAATTCTAACTTAAAGTGTTTGTTTTGTTCAAATGGAAATAAAAAGCTGAGAAATATATATTTTTTCCACAATGATGTACAGTACATTGTCTTAATAATAATAATAATAATAATTTTGGACTTGACTATATATATATATATATATATATAGGCTGCACGGTGGCGCAGTGGGTAGCACGTTCGCCTCACAGCAAGAAGGTCGCTGGTTCGAGCCTCGGCTGGGTCAGTTGGCGTTTCTGTGTGGAGTTTGCATGTTCTCCCTGTGTTGGCGTGGGTTTCCTCCGGGTGCTCCGGTTTCCCCACAAGTCCAAAGACATGCTGTATAGGTGAATTGGGTAGGCTAAATTGTCCGTAGTGTATGTGTTTGAATGAGTGTGTATGGATGTTTTCCAGTGATGGGTTGCAGCTGGAAGGGCATCCGCTGCGTAAAACATATGCTGGATAAGTTGGCGGTTCATTCCGCTGTGGCGACCCCAGATTAATAAAGGGACTAAGCCGAAAAGAAAATGAATGAATGAATGAATGAATATATATATATATATATTAATTTTACTATGGAGATAAAAATTCTATTTTTTAGATATCATTATTAAATGTAAGTACTGTCATTTTTGATCATTTCAGTGCTTTTTGTTTCATAAAAGTGTCACTTTCTTATGAAAGGTAATCTATTTCAGTCTCTGTTAAAGTAAAAAATTACAATGAATGTATCAGTCAAGTCATAATTGAACAGGTTATAATTTGAAATTGCATTTGATTCCCCAAGTTGGTTCAGATCATCATCAACACCACTCACCTGGAGCAGTCCTGTCACTATCTAGAAGAGTTCATCTCCAACATAACTAATGTGCCTCCTGACACTATCAATGCCACAAAGCTCTACGGAACCTCCACCTTCAAGGTACTTCTTTCCTCCCACAGAATATATGAATTATGATTTAATATTATTGAAATACCTGTTGTGTCTGGTTAGGGTCTCTGATTAGTCATTGTTTGCTTGTTTTTGTATAGGATGCAAGGCACGCCGCTGAAGAGGAGATTTACACTAACCTGAATCAGAAGATTGACCAGTTTCTGCAGCTGGCGGATTATGATTGGACAGCAGCACAGGGTGGCGGACAGGCCAGTGACTACCTGAGTGACCTCATTGCTTTCCTCTGTAGCACCTTTGCAGTGTTTACTCACCTGCCTGTGAGTATTTCGTCCACAGATGCATTCAAATTATTATAATATATATATTTTTACTTTTTACTACTTTTTTTTGATAAACCTTTTTGCACATAATTACTTAGAATAAATTACATATTTTTTAAAAGGACAGATTATGGTTCTGCTTGGTGTTTGCGGCACCGGTCTAAATATTTTACTTTGTGGTGAATATATTATAATTTCTTTTTTAATAGTGTCTTTTACATTCTGCAATTGCTTATCAGAGTTTCTACTAAGTTATTCTAAATGCAAATATATAAACAGCATTCAAAGGTTTGGGGTGAGTAAAAAATTCAGGTAGCATTTTAGTTTAAGTACCAATTGCCACTATTAACTAGTAGCTTATTACCTGCCTAATATTATGATATTGATTGTTTATAAGTACTTATAAAGTATTATCTTATTAATCCTACCCTATACCTAAACCTTACCACTACCTTACTAAATATTGATAAGCAACAAAATTAGAGTTTATTGATATAAAAGTCTTAATGGTTTGTTAGTGGTGAGATGTGTACCTTAAAATAACATTATTAATAGACTGAAATTAAGATTTTCATTTGGTAATGATGCAAAATATTGATTAGAAGTGACAGTGACAGGCTTTTACATTGCAAAAAAAAAAAAAAGTTAATCTGAGAATTCTAAAAAATTTTGTGGAATGATTTTAAATGAATATTTAGATTTTATTGTTAACCAAGCTTTGGTGAGCATAAGAGTCCTCTTTCAGAAACATTAAAAAGATCTTTCTGATCTCAAACTTTGATCTTCAGTATCTTAAGTCTACAGTATAGAGTATTTTTTGTGTGCAGCCTTCAGACACTCACTGCGTTTCTGTTTTGCTTATTTGTATGTTTTATACATTAATAATAGTCTTACGTCCTATTATTCTGGGCCCTATAATCCATTTCTTGTACCAAGCGTACTTTGATTGAGCCTGTAGTCTCCCCTCTGTGACTCTATCGCTTTAAAGCAGATTGTACTCACAGTACACTTGAACTTTGAGGGAAGGCTAAGTATTGTCGTTGCTGGTAAGAGGATTGCAGTGTTCTGGGTTCATGAGCCCCAGTGTAGCTCAGCTGACATAGAGTTAAAGAGATCGTGTGCTGCGACCTGAGGTTTCAGCTTCGGTTAAGGAAGTCTAGCGCTGGCACAGCCCGGTCTTGACCCCTGTCATGAGGGATTTCTGATAATCAAAGCTTTTAAGAGTTTTTCCCTCCCATGGGCCTCAAGCAAACACCTTCCTGTGTCTGCATGACTGGCTGGGATTGTCTCTGATCCAGGGCTGGTGGCAGTAATGCTGCTTCCTGCGCTCCTGTAATCTCTTAAATTCCTGACTGGCCTTTTTCTAAGCTTTCAGTAACAGAGAAGTATGACAGCCTTCAGCCTGCTGCAAAACAACTCTCACATTGTTGGCTAGATTTCACCAACAGGGGGCAATGTTTGTTCGACCCCAGGTCGGGTTACGGTCAGGCTGAATGTCTCACTTTCTCCATCAGCACACACACACTCACACACACATCAACAAACCACACACGTACAGTCAAATGGTTTCTACTCTTCCAGATATGCCTCTTATATTATTGTGTTTGCACATTCCAGCTCTGCATGTGAACGTATTGCATTCTGCTTCACTCAGCCCCGTCCTCGCAGCCTCACCATGTCCTCCTCATGGTTTTCAGGAAAGGTCAAGAACTGACCATTTGTGCATGTGCCATCAACTTCACAGCCAAAAAACTCTGATAACGTGTCCAAAGCCACAGTCCCATCAGTCACGCTCGCTCGTTCAGCCTCTCCCACCTGACCACAAACCATCTTTGACACTCAGAGGGACTTTCAGTGTTGATCGTAAACGCTTCGGCCAAGTTGATATGGGAGAGTGCGGTTGACCGACTTCACATTTGAACCCGTTGGGAGTCATAAACTCGACCCTTGACCTACATTTTGTCTCTTGTCTATCTTCTGTAGGGCAATGCTATAGAGCACGCCACATTACCGGTGAGTATGGTTGCAGTGTGGCCTAACTTCAGGCATAACATTAGCCATTTCTCGTGACAGTACTTCAGCATGCTGCCTGGTGTTCATCTGACCCACTCATAGATGTTGTATGCATTTTTAATGCCTGTTATGGGACACAAATGAGGCGTCTGAACTGTACATTGGTGCTGTTTTGTCTCAGAGGTTCGTGAAATGTAGATTTTCACCTTAGAATTCAGCTAAATAGTTTATTTAGTTAGTTAGTTAATAGTCAATTTTTCTGTGTCCTAGACCAATAATAGGCCAATACATATACATACAGTAGTGGTCAAAAGTTATATCCAATTTGGGATAACTGCTGACACTTTACTTTAAGGGGTATTCATAGGACTGTCATAACACCTTTATAATCATGACATGACACATCATGAATATGAAGGAGATTTTATGCATGCTTATGACACGTGACATTAAGGGCCATTAGTTCAGTTATGCAATTTTAAACGCAGGGTTGCCAAAGGTGGCATTGTTCGAGATGCCTTTGTTATGTCAACTTTACTTAACAATATAAGTCATGGCCTGTCTTTGTCATGACAACTTGACATTACCAAGACTGGTCATAAACGTGATTGTCATGAAGCCTTATAATTGTCATGAATATTTTTGTTATAACTTTTTTCCTTGGAACTACATGAATTTGTCATTAAAATATCTCATTAAAAGTGTCTTTGATATTTAATTACATTTAATAAAATATTTATAACGAATAAAATTTGCACCACTCTAGTTGAGGCCCCCAATAAAATAATGCTATTATAAAATTCATGACACAATTATAATGGCGTTCTTCCCGTGTTCACGTGGGTTTCCTCTGGGTCCTCCGGTTTCCCCCACAAGTCCAAAGACATGCGCTATAGGTGAATTGGGTAAGCTAAATTGTCCGTAGTGTATGTGTGTGAATGGGAGTGTATGGGTGTTTCCCAGTGATGGGTTGCAGCTGAAAGGGCATCCACTGCGTAAAACATATGCTGGATAAGTTGGCGGTTCATTCCGCTGTGGCGACCCCAGATTAATAAAGGGACTAAGCTGAAAAGAAAATGAATGAATAATGAATTATAATGACATCATGACAGTCATGTTTATGACAGACTTATAACAAGTTATCTTGGTAATGTCAAGTTGTCATGACAAAGACATCTCAAACAAAGTTACCTTTGCATTTAAAATGGTATAACTGAACTAATGACACTTAATGACTGTGGTCATAAGCATGCATAAAAGCTCATTCAGAAGTATGACATGTCATGCCATGTCATGTTTATAAAGGTGTCATGACTGTCTTATGAACACCATTTCAAGTAAAGTCTTACCGCCAACACTTTTCTTGAAGGGGTTGTTCATAAGGCGGTTTGAGTGTTAATTAATATTAATAATGCACTTTTAAATGATTACTAATCAAATTCCAAAGAGAACCAATTGAATGTTAATACTACTGCTTATACTGTAGTCAGTGTATATTTCCTGCATATTTCATGTAAGCTTTTTTTTTTAAATACATTTTTTGCATAGTGAAATAAAATATTCTGTATAAAAATAAAAATTCTTTAAGCTGTAGTTTACTTTTTTGGCAAATATGTTGGTGAATTAACTTTAAGTAAGTGTTTTCATCTTCCCACTATAAACCTTTGGTGATGTAATTAAACTTGTGGGGTTATTAGGTAGAAGTAATCTACAAACATCCCTTCCAGATATAAATTTTGGCCACTTTTGTATATGTTAGCATTCAAGCCTTTTAAAATGCAACAATAGATGTTTACAGCGATAACTTAAAGCATCACATGACAGCGATTAACTGTGGCAACTCTGTTCAGGCCTGTATTAAACACACAAGGCCTACTCATATACGCTTAAAAGAGAACAACAGGTACTAGTAAGGATTTGAGTCCTGGAAAGAGACAAATAAAAGGCACACGTTTGTAATCTCATGATGTCAACTCTTTCTTGAAGTCAATTGAAAAAACAATATACTTCTCGATGGAACTGAATTATTGGCAGGGCATTTAGGAAGGTGGAGCCTTTTTTGTACCATAACATGCTGTTTTCTACGTGGTGGTCTGTTCGTAGATTGACATGCTTCAGCAGACGTGGTGTGTGTGTGTGTGTGTGTGTGTGTGTGTGTGTGTGTGTGTGTGTTTGTGTGCTTGTGTGCTTGTGTGCAAGCTCAACGTTCAGTGTGCCTCCGTTGCATTAACTTTACTTCATTATTTAGCTGAAGCTGGCAAGATGCTCTGAAAATGTGGCAGCTCATATGAGGAGTCTTATCTCGCAGTGTCTGATGTAGCCACAACATAGACATCCAGTCTGCCTGCAAGTACCACTGGATTTGTGTTTCTTATTTAATTTGGAACTGGTTTTGATTCAGCCTTGATTGTTACTGATTAAATGTGTGAGTGGGATCACATGAGCTCCCCTGTCTGCTCTCACATTTGTAATCACATTAACGCCACTCCACGTTTGCATAAAGTTGAACTCTGCTCAACTTTATTGCATCGCCATTGGTTGCTCATGTGCTCTTAAACCACCACCATTGAATATTATTTTATTTATTCAAATAAATGTTCTTTTAGGTGAATTAATACGTCTATAAATTAAGGAGACATTAATTTGATCAATAGTGACTATAAAACTTTTGAAACTGTATAGTTTTTACTTTGTTAAAGGTATAAAAGTATATTATTAAAAGAATGGTGTAACACAGAAACACTGGAGAAGTAACAGTTAACATGATGGGTTGTTTTTTTACTCAACAAATCAACAAGAGTTGATTATGATTATTTTGATTATGCTAGTTCATTTCCTGTAGAATATTTAAATTGGAATACGCAATTACTGTTGTTTTTTTTATTCATATAACATTTCTTTTTTTTTATGATTCAAATTTTTTATTTTCTTCAGTAATTTAACAGTACCAGCATTGAAACATTTTTACATTTTTTTAACGTCCCCTTCCCCTCCCCAACAGCGTCAGTTACAGTAATTAGATGTTGCTATTCATATAACATTTATAACATTTAAAAGAAGCATTTTAATTTAAGTGTATTTTATATTTCTCTCTTATTACTTTTAATGGAAATGTCCCCAAAATCTGAGCCGGGAATGGGCTGCTGATTGACGGTGGAATTGCAAGCTTTCTGTTTCTGATGCTTCATCAAATCAAAATAATCTTTTAACATCTAATATTATTACAACAAATACAATATATTTATATTATGAAAGCCAAAATACATTTCCCTGATGTGAAACATCCATTGCATTTAGCTGACAGAAATTTTGTAACGTAATGTATTCAAAATTCAAGTTCAGATTTTAATTGTCACATACACAGTATGATATGCAGTGAAATGCTTACACAACCACTTGTGACCTTAAAAATAATAACAGCAATAACAATAATAATAATGATAAGAATCTAAATTATGGAGAAATAGAAGTTATGCAATAGAAAATAAAAGCAGATCTAAAATATGTAAAGACTTTTAGATATAGAGTATGTGGCTGAAGAAAAAAGTACAAAGTATAAAAATATAAAAGAGCTATCTGTATTGCATAAAATTATTTACAGCACAACTCCATAGATGAAATGCAATGTACACAAACCTATATTTCATAGAAGAAATGCACCAATGCTTATATTTTCAAATGCGTTTAAACAGCCACAAAAGGCCACATCCTCTGAGCCCACTGACCCAATTCTTAAACATTGTGGGATGTGTTGTTGAACCGTGTTAGCCAGACTGGACTCTGTCATTTGCTTTGTCTGCTTTAGAGTTCATATGGAAATTGCAAATGTAATTCTGCAGTGTTAGAACAGAATGAGATCAGAAAAAGTTCATTCAGTAAAGCCCTGTCAGTTTTATTTTTTGCTAATTCTGTTTTATTTCCCCCAAATTCAGAGAAATTATAGAAGTTATCAAAAGTAAACAAAAGATTTGTCTTAAAATCCCAGATGTAAATGGGAATGTGTATCCATTCTCTGCTTGTGTGTAAAAGTGGGAGTCACAACCGCTGTTGCCGTTTTGATCCCACAAAGCATCATCCATTTTTCCGATTGAAAATTTCTCCGGGCTTTTGTTTAAACCTTTGCAAACAGCACTTTTATTCATTTTCAAAGCAAGGTGTCAAAATGTGTGCTGGATATTGTATTTGCTTTTTGTCCTGCAGCGCCGTAAGCTGCGGAGGCCCAGAGGTAACTGAAAGGCCTTCCATATCAATATCATCAAGCACCTTGTAAGGAGAACACTATTTGTCATTATTTACTTAAAACCCGATTTGAGCTCCAAACGCATTGGCTGCCGTCTCTGTTTTCCCGTTGTGTTTGTGAAATGCTGGAACGGCGCAGCATGGTGTCGGGAAGTTCAACACATATTATCACCCTTCCTCCGACCGGAGCGTAATCAGCGCAGACAGGCATCGCTTCTCCTCGAGCGATGGTCTCTGCTTCTCGTTAGGATGTCGTGAGTGTACATTCGATGTTTTAACAAACAGGGATCGTGTGCGTTGCATAAATAAGCGGGCAGGTTTGAAAAATGTGCGCATTGAGAGAGACCTTTTGAGTTCTCTCAGGGGTCGCCCGCATGTGGGGCTTGTTTGCAAAAGTGTTGTCACGTTTCAAGCGTATTATTAAGAAATCCATCCTTGGCCCAGTGTCCAGAACCCCTTGTTCTTGTATTCCTCCTCCTCCTCTTTATCTCTCTTTCTTGCTTTATTATTGTTTCTCTGTCTGTCCCACTGTACCATGTGTTCTGTTTATTTTGACAGCCAATTGCTTTTGAGTAGTTTTTAATGAGGGCTTTGATGAGCCTTTGTTTAATTAGGGCACTGGCGAGGAGGCCTCTGACTGTTCACTCATTTCACCCTTTCCTCCCTCCCTTTTTTTTTGTTATAAATTTTGCTCCCTCCTTTGAGCCCCATCGCTAATTGTTAACATTCCCCCTGCCCTGAACTGTAAAACAAATGTGCTACTGTGAGAGGAGTGTGCCACATGAAGCAGAACTGTTTAAATCAGACCCTAAACACACACGTGTTTGAACGAAGGCTCCTGCGTTTAAGTGTTGACAGTAGCTAATCTGTTCGGATTTATACATGGTTGATTGAGGATGGTAAATGGACCTATAATCTGAGATTAATCACTGCTTAATTTGCCTGTGATATGTTTTGAGAACACATCATTGTAGAAATACTGTTGCCTTAACAAATAATTTCCTTTAACTTAGCCAACCATACTTAATGTATTTATTTTAAATTCTTTTTTCAAAAACAAAACATGATCTTGAAACGTTCAGCTCACAAAGGTGTATACGAATGTGCAAGCTTTGGGAGTGTTGATAGACTCGATCTGTTTTGATAATCTTTTTAAATCTGATCTGGATGAAATATTTGACAACAACACAATGTTCTGATCTTTTTTGGTCTAAATGGTTTAGATTTTTTTCTTCCAGAATAGATTTTTTTCTCCAAGAATAGGCTTTGTTCTTTCATTGATGCATTGGCTCTTTACATATTTATATAACAGAATATTCCAGGTCTTGACATTTTCGTGAATCTAATCCAAAATGTCTTCACTGACTGACAACATTTCTAAAAATTACTTAAGTTAATTTTTTTAATAAACAAATTATTAAAAATCAAATAAACAAATGCTGAAATTTTTAAGTTTAAATTATAGTATTTTTTACATTATGCAATAAGAAACTGCACTTTTAATGTTTTATTATAATGTTAACATTTTAAGCATTTAAACTTAAACTGAGATCATGAGAAAAAGCAGTAATGTCACATTTCAGTTAATTGGACTGTGCATTCTATTGTACTCATATTTCTGCTTTAGGATTCAGTTTTTTTGCGAATTACATTGTGGTGGTAAATTTGAGGAGGCTTTGCACTAGCACTTTTGATGCGCATTGGTTTATATGATGTCAAACTTCAGTTCTGTATAATGTGAAGGCTTCTGAACATAATCAGAAAGCTAATGTTTGCAGAATTTACTTGTGGCCTTTATCTGCTGTATTGTGTTCTTTTCATTCATTTTCTTTTCGGCTTAGTCCCTTTATTAATCAGGGGTCGCCACAGCGGAATGAACCGCCAACTTATCCAGCATATGTTTTACGCAGCGGATGCCCTTCCAGCTGCAACCCATCACTGGGAAACACCCATATACTCTCATTTACACACATACACTATGGACAATTTAGCTTTCCCAGTTCACCTATAGCGCATGTCTTTGTGGGGTGGGGTGGGGTGGGGCTCGAACCAGCGACCATCTTGCTGTGAAGTGACAGCGCTAACCACTGCACCACCCGCATTGTGTTCTTTTCTCTGCTTTAATGAAACATAGCACTGCAAATTGTCATAAGTGATTTAGACTTCCTTCTTCATAATCATGATACACACAACACAATGAAAACACAACTCTGATCAAAGCGTCCTCCATCCCTCAAGGGTTGATTCAGTGTTGTTCTTAATTGGCTTAGAGTTGATTAGGGTTCCTAGTGATGGTCGGGGGGGAATTTAGTTTTCAGGTGCTTGGGCCTGGTTCCTAGTTCCTGAGTTTTTGTAACTACACGGTGCAAAAGCCCCTAATGAAACAGCCAACGTGTGTATTTACTCTTGGTTTTCTGACGAATGTGAAAAGAACTTCACTCTCTCACTCCTTTTGCCTTCTATTCCTTTGTTTCCATTGAATTAGCTTTTTTTCTGCTGGACATTCCCAAGTAATCAAAAAAACACTATGAACGCTATTAAGCAGGGGAAGTGGGGACCTGTCAATTTGGATTTAGATTTGGACCAGGCAATCAAACCAAGTGTGAAACCAAATAATATTTCGTTAGTGGTTTATTTTTAGGCTGTTATAGGTTGTTTATTTATTTATTTATTTATTTTAACTTTTGTCCATAATGTAGGCTTTAAAAGTTTTAAATGCATCATTAATTAAATATAGTGTAAGAAAAAAAGAAAAAGAGCGTCTATCCACCCAGTCCAGACACTTGCCAATCCACAGACTCTTATTTGTTTAAAAAAAATATATTAAAAAAAATGGGGCTGACCACACTGAGTTTACAAACGCCTCACTCCAATCAGACCAAATGATTTGTGAGTGATTAGAATGTCCCAGTAGGAGACAGGTGGGTACTTCATTCCGCCATGAGGACCAGTAACAACCCTCACTGCTTTGGCCTCTGTGATTTATTATGGCTATTAAAGATACAGAGACAGGAGGCCGGAAAACAAGCGTGTTTATTTTTTAATCACTGCAGCGCATAGCATGCCCTCTAATCATCTATAATCACCTAGTTAGTGCTTTGGCCTGATTAGTGGCTGACTGAACACAACACGCTATGCAAACATTTTTAAAAAAAGAAATTTCTGATACTTTTGGAACTTCGGTGCTGCTGACCTTGCATTTGGTTTTTCTTTTCGACTGAATGCAACTGCAATGTGTGTGCATGAGTATAGTGGTGTTGACTGTTCTATACTATTTGTTAAGCTGTATTCTAACAAAATAGTTTTTCTTGATTATGTCCATGTCCTATGTAGATTAGCACTTAGGCCGTAGGTGTTTCAGAGGCTGGTGAAGATGGATTATAGTAATTGCACAAGACACAATTGAATGCCTCTGTCCCCTTTTCTTTTTTGGAATGAGAGATGAAGGGTGGGCTTTTCCTGCTGACCCCACCTGATCCATTCAGTCGGGTGTGTTTATGTACTGTATATTTGTCTACAAAGAAGCTTTTAGCTAAGTGAAGTTCACAGCCAAATGGTGGGCTGAGGTTGTGGTGATGGTGACCCTGTCCAGTTCTTGCCCTCTGATTCTGTATGAGCAAGTTTATGTTGGGGCTGAGCTGCTTCAGTATGGGCTCTCAATGTATACTGTGACCCAGAAAAGCAAGATATTCTGTATCAAGTTCAGTCTATTAGGTGTTTTAAAATATAGTTAAGTTAATAACTGCAGTGGAGTTTTTTTCAGATGTCAATTGATTTTGTTTTGAAAATGGCATTCATTCAGGGTGGCTTAAACGTTTTGAGCTTTTATTTGATATATTTTTTGTTTTATTTAATTGTTTTATGTTTTATGTTATTTTATTTTTACTATGCTTTATTTCCATGTATTTGTTGTATATATTTTTCGATTTCATTTTATTGTTTATTCTTAATAAATTATTTGTTTTATACTTAATAAATTATTTAATTAAGTAACACTTTAAAATAACGATCCATCAGTTAATGTTAGTTACTAACATGAACAAACAATGAACAGTACATTTATTACAGTATTTATTAAAGTATTTATTCATTGTTTTTAATGTTAGTTAATGAAAATAAAGTGGTTCATTGTTAGTTTTTGTTACCTCCCAGTGCATTAACAACTTTTATTAAATGCTGTACACCATTGTTCATACTTACTTCATGACAATAAATACATTGACTAAATTGACCATTATGTGTTACGTTTAATTTACTTTTATTGGTTTGTATTTTTTTTAAGCTAAAAAGGCTATAGCCTTTAAGGCCTTTCTGTAGTCAGAGACTCAACCGGAGTATTAGTTAGTTAATGCTAGTGGATTCTAATTTAAGAAATAGCTGAAAGATGTAGTGAGATCGAGAAAGAGAAGGAAAGGATGAAATGGCTCTGGAGCAAAGAGGGCATTGTCTTGCTTTTTGTTTTTCCTTCCATTCTCTACCCATCTCACATGGAAGAAAAAGGGATAAAAACGTCTTCCTTGCTCTCTAATGGATTTACTGTGTATTCCTCCCCCATTTCAGTAGATTTATGGCCCAAGTGTTTCCAGTGTGCAGGAAGTCCTCTTGTATAATGGTGTTTTGTTTTTATTTTTTGACCCCATCAGATAAAAATCCCACATAGACTCTTGGCCTTCTAGTCTGCTGTTTTCTTTCAGGTTTAGTGTCATATTAATAGCTTTGGATCTCCCCTGAAGTATTAGCCTGGTTGTCAGGAAAACGCTGGACGGCAGACAAGGGCATATTTGAGGTTTTCAGCTTGGAGCTTGAATTGTGTGTGTATCTGCATGTGTGACAGCGAATGTGTATTGATGTTTAAACAGCACTGCAGTTCTCCCGGCTTAAATGTCCACCGGAGTGCTACTAAGCCTCACTCTTTTTTTTGTTTTTGAGATCGCATGTAAGCATCGACTTTCACGATTGTAAATTCAGTCTGAAATGTGGTTGCATTCATGAAGTCTGCATTAGAGACCAGAATGTAGAATATTGTGCTGGTCTAGAGAATCCAACACAATTCACTTTGACAGATAAAAAATAAGGGGAGAAACATGCAAACAGTTATAAACAGTTAAATATCCATAGTTTTACCACCTCATTTGTTTTTCTCCCTTCTTTGTATGTAGGGAAAGGTGGCTCAGACGGCATGTATGTCAGCCTGTAAACACCTTTCCACCTCCCTGCTGCAGCTGCTGTTGGAGGCTGATGTCAGGCAAGTGTCTATGGGAGCCCTGCAGCAGTTTAACGTGGACGTCAAAGAATGTGAAAGTAAGTTTGACTTTTAGCAATAAAAACCCGCCTTAAACCTGATTGCATGACTGTTCTTTATCCTGGTGTGTCCCAATTGAAAATTTCCTAAACTGCCCCGGAGACTTTTCATTGTGCCACAAATTGTTGTATCCACTGTAACAAACTTCCCCATGGCTTTCTGAAAACTGGCTGAATGTTGGAGAAAAAGGTGAGAAGAGAAGAGTATGCACTTTTGGCTAGTGCCTGAGATTTGTCGCTTGGCTCATCTCTCCTCACGACTTTGTGTGTGACCACAGCTAAAACTGCCTTTGAGCTCCTAACCCCAGATGGTTAATGGATTTCTCATGATCCTCAGCCAGCGCACACTATTGCACATGGGTCACAAGCAGAGAAAGTTTGACCCCATCACAAAACGGTCACATCAGTCACACTGTATGCTGCCTTTTTGGTGTGGTTTGCTTTGGGCTTAACAAACAGGCTGATAAGTACCATATCAGTTCATTCTTTTTTTACTTTTTAGAGACCATGTCCTGTTGATTTGGATGTCCCCCACCTCCTGCATCATATATTTGTATGCCTCAAACCACAAAAACCGAACTTAATAATCAAAATGCCACTCAGGAAAGAAGAAAGCCCCCATTTTCACACATGAGGTCACTGTGTTTACGATTTTTGGAAGTTTCAAAGTTGGGTCTTAGAAAATAATACAGGACTAAAATAACTTCTTAAAGTTGAAACCACTTGAATGCACAAATGATGTGTCCGTGGTTGCATCTATCAACAGTTTGGACGTGTCTGTGCTGTGGTATAGAGAGCAAGGGTGCTATGAACGCATGATAAAGAGGTGAAGTATGAGGATTGGTTAAGGAAAGATTCTGAATGGTTGAAAATGCATTTCTTTATAAAGACAGATTATAAGCAGGCCCAAATAAATGTGAAATGTGTATTGGTAAATATAAATAAACAAAGTGCAAGTGAGTACTGTTGTTTTAAATGTATTTAAATGTTGTATTGTATTGAAGTAGAATGATAAAGGTAATAACAGTAGTAAACGTGTAGTGGAAAGGCATTTTGATTGCTGCACTGTCAGAAAGTTTGTAAAGGTACACCAACACAGCTTGGTACTGAGGCAGCACCCTTAAAGGGACAGCTTTGTAGTTTTAAAAGATGCCAATTAGTTACTCAGGATAAAGCTATTTTTCCTTTAGATATATAGAGCTTTTAGTGGTAAATAAAGGGGCTTTCACACTGGAGGCTTTTTCACTGTTTCTAGAACTATTGGCAGAAGTACCTGATTTTCAGTGTGTTCACTTCTCAAGAGCTGGGGACAAATTTGTGTTATGTTGACATGCATATTCAGAAAGCTGATTTTAGCAGCATTTACCTGTTGCTTTGTCTGCAGATTTTTTTTCTCAGTTCTTATGATGTCTTACACTACAATTTACTACAACTCGCTTTTTTCAATAAGACAACTTTGTCTACATTCCATCTCCATTATTCCAAAATGAACACACAGCATAGATCACTGGATCCACTGTCCTCCAGTTGTTGATTTAATTGAGTGCAGCACTTGATGTTGCTGTCAACCAGCTCATGTCAAATCAGAGGTCATATGGGTCTTGTGAGAAAAAAAAAATCTTGTTCTACAGTCACCAGGCCTGGTAGTCAGTTCTTATGACAAATATTTTATGTTTCAGTGTGAAAGCCCCTCAAGTATAATGATGTTAGTTTGATGGTACTGCTCCAATGGCATATCCATTAGGAACTTATTACAATTCAGTAAGATACTAAAATGGTTTTGTTTTCACTTTTGTGTTACTTAACGGTTTTCAGTAATCAGAAACCTGCAGTTTTATCTCGAGCCAGCTAGAGGGTCTATTAAACTGATATTGGCCTCTCTCATGTCTGCTGTGCCTCTTTGACCTGTACAGCACCTCAAGTGGGCGATGGGACATTCAAAGAGAAAGAGTGTCATGAATTGCTTCCTGTTCAGTTCAGCTGGTTTTGAGGAGCATAAAGGTCTTGACAGCTTGTCCCTGCTTATCCCTTGGGAGGTTTTTGAGCGTAGTCACTAACAGGGCTTTATGCTGGTATTATGGTGGCAGTTAGGCGAAAGCCTAGAGGTTCTTGTTCTTAAATCTTGATGAGATGTGCTCTGACATGCGTCACATGAACCATGTCGCCTTTGCCGCCGGTCTCTCTCCTGTAAAAAGGCTAGCAGAGAAGTTTGCTAAAATCGGCAGAGTCTCTGGCCGAGATGCAGCAACAAAAGCGCGAGGGTAAGCAGTCGCTGGCTCAGCGTTTGCGGGGGTCAGAAATAAAGATGGCAGGCGTGTAATTTGCGTGAGAGGCAAGAAAGGCACGCAGCATCATGAGGTGAAAAGGATTTCTCCTGGCTCCGGCTTGTTTTGTCTCCGCGTGTCAAATGTTCCGTTTTTCAGAATGGCGAAGCTGCTTGTTTACGGGTTCCCGTCCAAAGGCACATAAAGGTCCAATGGCCCACAGAAACCTCTACAACTCCTTAACTCTCCACACACCCCCAGCCCATTGGCTTTTCACGAGTTTTGTCGGCCCCTTCGCTCAGTACCACGCCACTGGTCTGGGAGAACGGCCTCATGGGAATGGACATCAGGCTTTGGGTTTTGGTGTAAAGGCAGCCCCCTCGTCCTCACATATCCCCTCTATCTGGCTTGTCAGATCGACGTTGGGGAGAATTAATGAGAGTTTGATGATGATTTTTTTCCCGAATGGGCCGCACAAAGCCGGTGGCAGACCCAGAGACATGACTCTGCTCTGAACCACCCAACTAACCCTCCACCCCCTCTGCCAGCATCCCCAAAACCTTCAAAGCCCCCATTCCATTTCACCTCCCCCACCCCCACTGAACCTCCCCCTGTCCTCCCCTTGTCCCGGCTGTCATCCGTCTGCCAATCTCCCGCTCCATGGCGAATTCCCTGCTCTCTTTATCCCTCTCTCTTTCCCACAGGGTTTGCCAGGGCCGGCCCGGTGCCTGGCTTCCAGGGGGACACTCTGCTGCTCGCCTTCATCGACTTGAGACAAGTAGGTCTTTGTTTTTTTCCACTCCTTTTTCTTTTCTTTCATTCTTCTTTCCCCTTTCTTCTGTTTTCCCTGTTTACCCCTCAACATCCCCCCCTTCTTTCTCTTATTTTCCCCTCTACCGCCTAACCCAACCCCCTAAACTGCCATGCTAGTCATAGGTTTGTTTGAAGGTTTCTTTCCTCAATGTTTGCATGTTCATATTCATATCTGTGGTCCCAGGGCCCGACTTGATATTCACCCTTTTGTATGTACAATTGTGGTGTGGAAGTGGCCTCTAGACCTCCTCCTGTTTGGTTTAAGGTAAGGCTTTTTTAGATGGTTCTTTACGGGTCATCTTATCCCATTTGCACCTCTCCATACTTGAACATTGCAGAGCTGGAGCGTTTGATCAGAAACAATTGCTCTGGCTCAAAAAACACAAACTCAAACACATTGAGGAGAACATCAAGTTGATGTTGCAAGCAGAAAGGCAACAGTCCAAGGCATTATTTTCTCATCCTGTTATTTTTTTAGAAGACGTTTGCATAGTGTTTTGCTTTTATGTTGGCAAAGCCGCAGCCTAGCATTTAGCCAGTCCTTTTCCCACAACATATTTTTGAATCATATTCCTATTCAGGCCTCTTATGATCATCATTTTGGTACAAGCATGTCCTGATTCAGCGACAATTGCAGTAATGATTGTAAAATCATTGTAAAATCAGATTCTGCGAATGTATAAACATTGTGGCTTTTAGGTACAGTCCGCAATGGCAACTAATATCTTGCATATTGCAAACACCAGTTAAGTTATTGAATTAGTGTTTGTACATCTAAAGCCAATCCTACTTTAGTGATTTATTGATGAATTATTATAGAGGATCACAATGCATTGATAATGCATGACTTTTCCCCATGACTCTAGTAAGGTATTGATGCTTACATGGGAGATGCAGGTTCATTTTCGGTTTCAATTTCAATTTCTTTTTCTTTAATATTATTTTTGACTACTCAGCTGTTTGTCTATATGAAGTTTCCAACAACCTCACAAAAACGGTTTCTATTCATGCATCAATTGTATTAAAGTAACTAGAGTTTTTGTGGCAATGCATCAAGTGAATGTTTTTTTAAAAAGCCTGTTAACACAAATGTAGCGTGCGTGCGTGCGTGCGTGCGTGTGTGCGTGTGTGTGTGTGTGTGTGTGTGTGTGTGTGTGTGTGTGTGTGTGTG
>CAIGQV010000818.1:19125235-19138408 GCA_903798115.1 Danio jaintianensis | reverse complement strand
GTGTGTGTGTGTGTGTGTGTGTGTGTGTGTGTGTGTGTGTGTGTGTGTGAGTTTGTGAATTCTGAGATCTAGAGAGGATGAGAAAAAATAATAGTGGGGGTACAAGGGTCCATATTTGGGACCCCCTCCTTCGTTGCCGAAGTGGCCAACCTGGGCGGGTGTCAGGGACTGAGAGGGGATGATGGATGGGCTGGATGCTCAGGGAGTAGTGGATGAATGAGCTGACAGACAGTGACGGATAGCTCTTTCTTCCACTAAAACAATTCCGTTTTGTCCCGCCTGCCATCATGATGCAGTGCCACTTGTTTTCCATTTAGTTTTTTTTTTTTTTTTTTAAACCTGACTTCACCATGAAGGCGCTTGTGTGGTTTTGCTTTGTTTTTTGAGAGAGGAAAAAAGAGGATGCAGAAGAAAAGAATGAACAAAATAGCCATTTTGGTTTTTTAATGTCATCTTTTGCTTTTGAACTATCGTGATGCATGACTCCCTACAAAGATATCTTTCATTATTAATACTGTTATTGTTATTATAATTTCAATAGCATCCGATGGAAGTCGGTGGAAGTGCAGTTTTCTTTTAAGAGGTTGTTCTGGTGATCAGAGACGTCAGAATCATTCTGTCTGTTTGCGTGTCTGGCCTTGAATACATCCGATAAATCAACCTGAAGGGCCCGTTTGTGTTCCGGTCTCACGGGTCCTGGGATGGGGCTGCGGGTCAATCCTTATGGAGATAGACAACGAAAAAGTCCGGAAGCTCTGGGAGGGGTTTTGGTGAGAAGCTGGAACCTAGATTCACTCTCCTATCTGAAAGACAAGAATACAAAAAGAAAATGAGAACATCCAGACTCTGCTTCAAAGCGCTTTTGACAGTGAGGAATAAGAGGATGGACGGGGGACTGACATGACAAACGACTTAATTCTTAGATGTTCTCATTCATTATACTGTAGCATTAATCTCTGCCCTTTGGCCATGTTTACATCGCAGGGGGACATGGTTGACAGTGCTGCTTGGAGTGCTAAATATGGTTGCATTCTTCAGTGCAAAGTTTATAATGTCTGTTACATACAAAATTAATGTATGTGTAGCATAAACTCATGAAGAATTTGCAGCAACACTCTCAGAAATTAATGTAAAAAACTGTTACTGGGTAGATATAGACTATGATTTCTTACAGATTTCTTACAGTCTCAAACATTGTATGAACATGTGGCATTTTTAAATATATAAAATATGCATGTGAAAGTAAAGGCAACAAAAAGATAAACCCTTATTGGGTTTACTGGCCTACCAGTCTGTTTTAGAAGGTTATGAAGAGTGAAAGAAATTTTTTTAGATACATTTCTTTTTTTTAAAGTGTGAGGAATGAGACATAGGTATCATAGATGGTGAGATCTACTGTATGCTGCAGTTCTATATTTAGTCCTACATTAACAGATTATATCAGGGAAGCTTTGTGGTGATAGGAACCTTTGGCTGGCCTTGGTTTGGGAGGCCTGCTGGCCTCTGTGGTGAGGCTGGCCCCCCAGCAGTTCACGTTCTTGGGGCTGCCACATGCCTCAACTCTTACTCTGGATCTTCTGCCTTCCCAAATTCCTGTCAACTCTAAGGGTGGGGGTGGAAAGAGCCGGCAGGCAGACTTTGGTTGATGTTGAGGCCCTTGCAGACACAAGTGTTTTTGGCATAAAGGGGTGGTCTAAATATAGTTTGACTAGAGTTGGCTAATTTAATGGTCAACTGGCTGTCTGGCCATTTTAATCAACGTGTCTGTCTGTAGTTTTATCTATCACCTTTTTCTTTGTCATGTAATCTTAAAAAGTGAAGGATTTTTTTTTTTTTTTTTTATATATTCCGAAAAGGGATTTAACCCTTCATGGGGCAATCATTTGAAATGCTTATTGGGAAAACCCTAGTGTTATTGGCAGTTATCACTTCAACAATATTAATTTATATGTTGTAATCAAGGTCAGTAAATTACCATATATAGTTTAACCTTCTAAAATAATTTTTTTTTTAACAAACTGCTTTTCTACTTAAAGATTAAGATATTTTTTTGTTAAAAATGTGGTTTATTACATTCACATTAAAAATTGCAATTCTGCATTCGTGTTCATTGCAGCTTCACTACCTAATTGGAAATTCAGAGCAGTTTTGAATGCCGCGTGTCCCAGTATAGTGCAGTACAGTAATTTGTTACAGGTGCATAAAAACCATGGAGCAGATTAAGTTAAGATGAAATACCCATTGTGCCATAGAAGGTTATGGCTGTAGGTATGAGAGACATTATTTACATCCCCTGCTGAGGTATTTTCCACCCCACCCTACATGACCCATTCTGGGGCACTGTATAGAAGAGCTGAGGGGTGAGGGAACATTTTTCTGGTCCCATGAATTTGGGATCCTTGAAGCTGCTAAGCATTCCTGTGGCCTGTCCACAGGCATTATCCTAGAATTCCTGGAACGTTGTTAAAAGGATTCAATGTAAAATGCTTTTCCCCTCTCTAACCCCTTCCATTCCTTTCTCTAAGTCCTTGGCTGAAAAAACCTTAGACCAGTGACACCACTAGAGTCTTACACTTGCATCTTCCTGAACCCTCTGGGCACTTTTGTAGTGTCCATAAGATGTCCAGCTTCAACTGTGTCTAATTTCACCTTATCTCAATCACTTTTCTATTGCTCTTTTTATCCTTTTAGCTGTCATCACTTCTTTCTTTTGAGAACTCTGTGCTCTGAGATCAAAGTTTGCTGTCAAAGTTGGTTATGCTGGTTTGAGCATGGTTTGATGATTGCGCAGAAACAAATGATTGAAATGTAATCTGAATAATGTTTTGGCACCATTTTATGATTTAATACTCTCAGGATTATTTTGGAGTCTGTTTATATTCCTTCATTTTTGTGTGTATGTTTGGTAATCGCTAAACAAACTCAGAGTCCACTAGTGACCCATAGTGAAAAAATGTTGTTCCGGCAACAGGGTGCAAGGCGGGGACATGTTGGCGGGCCAGAAAGTTGAAGCCCCCCTCTGAAAGGAGTTCACTGTGGTTTAAGGAAATTTGCTGCTTGCTCCCAATTCTCAGTCAGCGACCTCTCCTCTGGAGAGTCAGGGAATCTGGAGAATGTTTCCTTAGTTATAAAGACTTCTTGTAACAAAACAAGCAATTTTCTCTTCTTTTTCAAATTTGAAGCTGTACACTTATCCAATAGCACCATATACCTCTTACTTTTCTTGGTAAAGGTAGTCAAAACAGGCATACTGTATAAGGGTCTTTGGTTCAGTGTTGAATTTATATATGCACGCACACGCTTTTCAGAGGTTTAGGGTCCAAGAACATGCTGACATAAAACTTTTTAATGGTAGTGTATCTCCTTATTTTAGTATAGTATTATTTATTTGTATAATAGTTTGATTTTATTTTTATGCATTTTTTTGTTTGCGGTATAAGAGGAAGTTCATAAGTTCAGAGAAATAACTTGGGAGTGTCCCATTCAAGGAACACTTACAGTATGAATGTATCATGTAGTTTCAGGCAGTTGATACAACATGTGACAACATGCAGACTATGGGGAAAAAAGGACCTATACATGACAGAATTTTCTATTAACAGTTGTAGTTAAATGAAAGTGAAAGGTAATGTCCTCGCAGTTGTTTGAATTGTAATAAAGAAAGCAACATACCATTGTATGCTGATTAATGATGAGACACAGTATGATTCCATATTGAAGAAGTGGAAATTCTAGCTAATAGATGGCTGAGTTATGGTGCATATGAATATCGTTTTGGAAAACGAAACCAAAATAGGGCTAGATGTGGGATTTCCAGCTGTTTCCAGAATCTGAGTTTGGTATTTCCCTGTCAGGCATTTGTTTTTGGGAAGGCGAATCACTTCAGTAAAGTAAACTCTTACTGTATGTCACCTTCTTTTTTACACACCACATCGCTCCAGTCAAGACTGTTGTGTTTGTGTTCATATCTAATTCAAAGCAATATATATATTTTTTAGTTTAAATTACAGAGATAAAACAAACAAAAGTAGAGACATTAAAAAAAACATCCATCTTGGTTTTTCACAGAAGGGAAATAACATTTGGAACCATATAAATGTGTGAACAAATAATGGCTATATTTGTGAAATATTTCAATTGATCTTTTAATATAAATTATTGTGAGCTCTGACACAATAATTTATACACGTCAAAAAAATTAAGCTATTGTAATTTGTCATAAAATATACCACATGACATGACATCAAATAAAAAGATATGATAAGATGCTGTAAACCTATCTCCTAAGGTTACGTTTTCAACTTTAGGGGAGTGGGTGAATTCAAGACCACTGCTGTCTCACGTTCTTCTACAGTGAAGTCAGTAGGATGAGCCAGAGTCTGAGTGTGTGTTTGTGTATTTAATGGAGCCTCTCGGTCAACCGCAGTCTTCATGAACCTTAACCTGCCTGGTTCAGTAGCCGAGGTCAGACAGACGGGCGTAAAGGTGCGCAGGAAAAATGAGAGATTGAGGATGAAACCATATGGGCCATGCTCTGCTCCTCACCCCGTTCAGCTACAGCTTCCCACCGATCCGCTCTTTGTGTGGATCCTTTAGGGAGAGATAGAAAGTTTGAAAGAAGGAAGACTGCCACAGAACCTCGATTGTACAAGCAAACCGTCTCTCCTAGACTTTCCTGCCTTTGCTTATGGAAAACATGTGAAATCCAATGAGAAGGGCTGGAAATGTAGGAAGGAGAAAGAAAAGGAAACGACACAGGCAGTGCTCTCCTCAGAACGCTTCTCCATAGTCTGTCTAAACAAGCCAGTGACAGGTGTCACAGTTTAATCGTTCCCTATTTGCTTCCTCTCAATGCCCAGTGAGTGTGTCACGCTTAAATCCATCCCCCCTGCTCCTTTTCAAAGGCGTGCTGGTGTGTGTCAGTGAAAGGCCTGTTTGAGCCGCTGTCACAGGTCTCCAGGGGTCAGACGGATGAGCTGCCCTGCTTGTATGGAGTCAGTGAGGGAGCAGATATTCTCTGAGCAGGGGGTTGACATCTCTCTTTGCGGCAGGGTCCCATTCAGCCCTATGAAGATGGCACTGACATGCATCGTCTCTCTCACTCCGGCATGAACACAAACTGTTAACAGATTTCTGCTTACTCCTTTTTTTGTATTTCTCTTACAAATCCTGAAACATGTCAAAAATGAAAGTTCAAAAATGTTTTTCCAAACCTGTATGAATTATTTTCTTGTGTTATGTGGAACACAAAAGTAGATATGTGACCCAGGGCCTCAAAATTATCCATATGTGTCATTTTTTGGGAAATTGAGATTTATACATCACTGAAATATGTAAATAATTAAGCTTTCTATTGATTTATATTTTGTTAGGATATGACAATATTTGGCCAAGATACAACTATTAGAAAATCTGGAATCTGACGGTTCAATAAATTCAAATGCTGATAAAATGGCCTTTAAAGTTGTCCAAATTAAGTGCATAGCAATGCTCATTCATATTCCAAAAAATAGTTTTTTATATATTTACAGTAGGACATTTGCTAAATATACAATGTAGTTTTGGCTATGGCCTCAGAAGAATATAGCAGTTTAACCATATGGATTACTTAAGTTTTAAGTAACCTTTTTTTTGCACTTGACTATCATCATATTACTAAAACAACTTAAGTTTAATTCTTCAAAATATCTTCTGTTGTGCTTCAATAAAAGCCATACAGTGTTTGAACAACATGTGAGGAAATGATAACAGAATTTTCATTTTAGGTAAACTTTCTCCTTAGTGGGCTATAAACATTGTATGATTATGAGCTGAAAGATGACCAATGTGAAACAATCGTAACGATTTATTTGGTTGTGGCTTCACAGCATATAATGACATAATAACATAACTTCCATCATTGAATCTGTCCTCTGCACATCAATAACTGTCTGGTTTAGCTCAGCTACCAAATCCGACCTCTGAAGACTACGTCGAATAGTTCGGACTGCTGAGCGAATCACTGGTACAACCCTCCCTACTCTCCAAGAATTGTACTTATCCAGAGCAAGCAAAAGGGCTGCCAAAATCACTCTGGACCCCTCACACCCAGCACACTGCCTCTTTGAACTTTTACCTTGTGGTCGACGCTACAGAGCACTGTGCACCAGAACAGCCTGACACAGAAACACAGTTTCTTCCCTCAGGCAATCCATCTCATGAACACTTGATGATAGTAATTATGAAACAAACATCACTACTTGCTATTCACTTTTTATACACATAAACACTTATTTAACAACATACTTTACATGCTAATTTGCACATAACAGCTGCCATATAACGTTGTATATAGTAATATACCTGTATATACACTTGTCAATTTGTATATTTGCATTCACTATTTACTTTTATTTTAAATATATATTTATTATCTGTTTTTTGTCCTGTCTCTGTAATTCTGTTGCACTGTAGAAGCTCTGTCACGAAAACAAATTCCTTGTATGTGTGAACATACCTGGCAATAAAGCTCTTTCTGATTCTGATTATAGCAATAATAGCAAAACTGAAATACTGGTAGTTTGCTCTGCTACGTATGTCAAAACAATGGACCTGTATTTTAAAATAGATGGGGTTTATGTTAAGCCTTCTTCATCAGTATGTAATTTTCCATCTTCGTAATATCACACGTCTTTGTTCTTCTCTAACTCTTGCTGGTGCTGAAATCTTAGTCCATGCACTAATCACATCATGTCTAGACTATTGCAATACTCTGTTTTTTGGACTGCCTAAAAACTTATTGCAAGGTTGCATTTTGTTCAAATTTCAGCAGCAAGAGTTCTCACTTCTACCAGGCGTTCTTCCCACATTACTCTTCTACTACATGATCTTCACTGGCTGCCTGCATGTGGCATCACATATTCAATTTAAAGTATTGCTCCTGACATTTAAGGCATTAAATGGTCTTACACCTCCATATCTGTCTGACCTAGTGGACTCTTACTCTCCTGCCCAATCACTCAGATCATCTGACTTTGGTCTTTTGTGTGTTCCTAGTTGTCGGTTGTCCACTGTAGGTGGAAGGTCTCCTCTTCTTCTTCTTTCTCTTCCTCACAGCAGTGGCTGGCCCTACTACATCTATGGGGTTCAAAATTCTAAAAAAAAACAACTATGACATGACACTAAAGCTTAAATACCAAGCTTCCCTTGCAAAATTTTCATCCCAAGTTGTACTATTTTCATAACCATGACTCGACCTATACCATCCTCTGTATTTAATTAATACCACAATTGCCAAACTAGTGTTTACCACAATCGCATTTGCATCATAGACTATGGTCGAATAGACTGTTTTTGTATGTGTTTGGCAATGTAGGGGTCATTTATGAGACCCATGTATTTGTGATTTTCTCTCAGTTCTGACCTTTGGTTGTTAATTTACACTGCCGGAGCCTTTTTATAGTAAGTTTGTAGGTTTTGATTACAAATCCTGTATTTGGAAGGAAGTAAGGAGGAAACACAAAAGTAAGAAGAATAATGTATGTTATGTCAGTGCTGACTTGTAGTCTTGCAGGTAGAATGGGTATATCAAGTCTTCATAAGAAAAGGTGAGCTGTATATAAAGCAGATTCACTTAAGAGAGGCAATAGAGATGTAGAGAGCTGCTGATAACAATTTGGATGTTACATTCCATCTATAGAATTTTCATACTTTCTATATTAATTCATTTTGAATAAAAATGTTTTTGTAGACCAGGGTAGAAGTTACCTTGATCAATATTTAATATTACAGGCATTGAAATTGGGTAGTTCTCCAGTTGCTTAGTGTTTAAAAGCTATAACAATGTCTGTATAGTGTACTTAGTTTATGCTTTAGATTTGTGTCATTAACTTTTTCTTTCGCAAAAGTGTTTGTCGAAACAAAACATCTCTTGAGGCCTAAGCATTTTTAACATCTCTACTATCTGATTGATTGTTTGTACATATCTGATCTGCTAAACATTTTATTTGGGACAGCAGTTTTGTCCTGTACAAAAGTACTGTAGACTCAAATAGTCTTCCTTTTTTAACCATCCTTTCATCCAAGCAATATTTCTGTGCATGCTCATCTTTTTTTGTGAACAAATTACTGTATTCATTTATTTATTATTCAAATGCTTCATTCACTGTATTATTTAAAAAGAGCACACAACACCGTTGACAACTCTAAGCGATGAGGAACGAGAGCGGGGGAGCGAGTGGGAAGATGCATGAATGTGACATTTTGGACAGTGAACTCATCTTGGCCCTGGCGCACGCTGGCTGACCTTCCTCTAGTTAACAGCCAGAACCAGACCAGGTGTAATCACTTTCTCCAGCCTTCCGCCTGTCTTTCCGTCCAAAAGAGAGAGAAAGTGAGTAGGGGGTGGGCCAGTCGAGTGGCCTCCGGCCGACCCTGCTCGCATTCTCTCGGAGCCAGCGGACGATAAGCCTGACGTGCTATCTGTCTTGCTCCTTCTCCCTCACTGTCTCTCACAGGCTCAGTTAGTATTGGCAGGCCGAGGGGGGTTGTATGGTAAAGCGGTAAGTCTGTGTGTTATGCATGTTATATATGCTGGAAAGCAGGAGAGCGAGAACTGACCCTCCGGTAACCTTGGCTTTGCTCCAGTAGAATCTAAAGTCTGAGCTCGTCACCCTGTACCACTTCAGCCTCCATTCAGATCTGTCCCGCACCAGGGGCTATGCCCTCACGGGACAGCCTGGGTAACGGGGGTACAGAAAAGACAGACTGGTGTTATTTTCGCCTCCTCTCCTTTATTTTGTCTCTCTCTCTCCACCCCAGTTTCTTTTTCCTCTGTTTTTCTTTCTTTATTTCCTCCATCTGTGAATTTCTACTTAAAGGCTTGACAGAGAGGTGGTTTTACCGGTCTTGCCTCTTTAACAACCTCCAACTCAACCCTCATCACCTTCTTACCGGAAAGCGCAGTGTGTTGTAGGTCATTTACAAATGCCAATTTGTTTGCCATTTAGTAAGGTAAATAGGATTTGGTGAATTCCGCTGGGATAACAAGCACTAACCTGACCCTTAGTTTCATTTTGTTTTGTTTTTCTCCCTCTCTTGTTCTCTCTTTCCCTTTCGTTGGCAGCTGTTTATCTGTTTGTCTTCATGCTGTAGTGATCATGAGTAAGCAGTATTCAGTCTGTAGCCTCTCGGTGACCCTGATCATGAGGGCTATCAAAGTTCACGTCCATAGAGACAGCACCACGCCATCACCAAAAAAGCCTTTTATCTGATTATATCGTTATTCATGCCCTTTGAAAGGGGTAGGAGTTCTGTAATGCTGGTTTATTGTCTGTCACCACACCACACGCACAAACACACACACACAGATCTACATTCCATCTTCATTTTCCTACAGCAGATGTAAGAGTCGTTTTGATTCGTCCAGTTCCTAAAAGCCCTTAAAAAGACTCTTTTCTTATAAACGTGAGCGATGAGACACCCTTAGCACAAATATGAATTCTGGAAATAGCCTCAACAAACTGCGCTTTGTATCATGCTGGTAATAAAGTTGATTTGTATTTGAATATTAAGCAGAAATAGCACATTATGGAGTTGACCACAACAGTCTCTTTCTTGTGTAAACTAGAGAAGTCACACACTTTCTTAAGAGAAAAATTCATTCTTAATTTGTAATTTGTAAAGCATTTAAAGGAACATATATATCGGGGTGTCACGGTGGCACAGTGGGTAGCACAATCACCTCACAGCAAGAAGGTCGCTGGTTCGGTGTGGAGTTTGCATGTTCTCCCCGTGTTCGCGTGGGTTTCCTCCGGATGCTCTGGTTTCCCCCACGTTATAGGTGAATTAGGTAAGCTAAATTGTCCGTAGTGTATGTGTGTGAATGAGTGCGTATGGGAGCTGGAAGGGCATCCGCTGCATAAAACATATACTGAATAAGTTGGCGGTTCATTCCGCTGTGGCGACCCCAGATTAATAAAGGGACTAAGCCGAAATGAAAATGAATGAATGAATATATATATATAATATTAGGTGACACTTGACTCTTTCAGAAATCAATCGAATATTCTGTACAAATTCTGATAATTATATACAAATATAAAGTTTAAAGAACATCATTAATTTGAAATATTATTCTTTTGTACTGTACTGATGATTTGATCAATCGACTGCATTCTTGCTGAATATTAAAAGCTTTAGTTTCTTTCGAAACCTTGAACTGAGTTGGATGTGTGTATATTTGAACCTGATGTCCTTTTGCATCATTTGATATTTCCCTGAAGTGTAAAGCTTCAAATCACATGATAACATGCATAGATAAGTCACAGCGCCACATCTTTATTAAATATTTCAACCTCGTACTTTGTTTCTTTTCTGTGTGACTAATTGCAGCCTGTTTTAGGTGCTTGTCACCGGCTCTCAGCTCTGACCGTACAGTCACACCGCTGCCCCAGCAATAACTTTTACCTTGTCGCAAAAGACAGGAAGGTAAAAGGGAGGTCATGTCTTCCCCCAGGCCAGTGCCAAATTCTTCAGTCTAAAAATTATTAATTGCTACCAGCAACTGCTTTAAAACAGGTTCAGTGGATGAATGAAGAGTAAAAATGAGCTCATCCTCCACCTGCAACACGTTACAGTGTGGTCATATTGATACTGCTCATTCATTTATTAATGCTCGTTCTTAGTTGATGTTTTCTGCCTTGGACCAAAGGGCTTGTGACTGTTTTGTTGTCATTTTGACCTGGCAATAACTCTCTTTTCTGAATGGACAGGAAGTTGAAAGTGAGGCCACCTCTTCCCCTAGGCTAACGTAAACGCTGTCAAACATCCATGAATTACAGTGTGTAACTCTATTAAAATAAGTGTCAAAACAAGTCAACCAGAAGGTCACAGATAGTATACAGAGGGACGTGCCAGATCATCTGTTCTGTGACCCAAAAAGCGTGTAGCACCTTTTAATTGTGTATAATAATATTCTATAGTAATTCTACTAAAACTGGATGACTTTGGTATTAGTAATATCATCTTGGCTGTGTATAAAAAGCTGCAAAGACCTGAAAAAGTTTGTAGTTTTCTGAGAAAATTTAAATCTTTCACGGTGTGTACTGCCATGATGACACTGTTTTATATTCAATTTATTGAATCTGTCCTCACCTTGTGCATTGCATGGTATGCTAATCTGAGTCTGTCTAATAAGAACAGGTAGGGTAGCCTCATGACTACATGCATAACCCACTACATGGTGAGATTCAGTTGTTGATTCAGTTCAAGTTGGCATATGGCTAGTGTTATGGCACCTTGCTGCGATTTTAGTTTTCCTAATCGTGGAAATAAAGTTAAGTCTGAGTCTATATTACAAACATCTAATAAAAAATAAAGATTATGTTTCAGAAAATAACTGAAAATATTGTCTTCCGTTTTAAGTACGAAGTTTCAAAATGTTCCAAATCTTCAGTTTTGCATTCTGTGGGATTTAGAAACTTTCCTCAGGTCTCTGTGACCGCTTCGCCACACCATAAACCCAGAGATAACTCTTTCTTGTCTGAAGAGGACAGGAAGGTAAGTTTGAGGCCAAGTCTTCCCCAGACTATGGCTTCTCAGACGCTGCGGCCTCAGGAAGAGGGCTGTTTTTACTTGTCCTCGATGTGGCTTGCTAACAGAGCGAACAGCACTGATAACAGAACAATGACCCATGTGGGGTTCAGCTTAGAGGCAGAGTGTATCGTCCACCGCAGCCCTCATCATCTTGACCATCCTCTGACCCCAACCACCCTCATGATTTTGGACATGTTTAGGGTTCCCTCAGCAAATATTGAAATTAGTGCCCTGTAGCGACTTGTACATCTCTGGATTTAGTAAGTGTTGTGATGAAGTTCAGACATATCAGACTCAAAGAGTTGAGTTGATTTGGTAGATCCTTAATCTCATGAACTCCTCCTATTTAATGTAGACAGAGATGTTCATACAATTGTTTTTTTCGTTGAGTTATGGGAGGCAGAATACTTTAAGCTGGTGCTTCTGGTCTGCGGAGATTCTCTGAAGCCCTGTTGAGACTTCTGTCCAGTTTTAATCATGTAGGTCTCTGCTTCTCCTAATGTAATTACCTGAGCCACACATTAGCCCCACCAGCATCCCAGTAGAGTGGACCGTTGTTCATTTTAAATCTCTGATTTCCCTTAGCCTAGAAGAGTGAATTATCTTTGAATTAGAGCATCCCCATTCTCTAATTACTCTAGTCATCAGAAAGGTACAGGTCATTATTATTGCTATTTGGTACACCTTAATTAAACATGTATTTTACTGCCATGCTATTTTTTAACATTACCCCTAATTGCTCCCCGGGTGCTGGAAGCAATAGCTACCCACTGCTCCGGGTGTATGCTCACTTTTGTGTTCACTTGAATGGGTCAAAAGCAGAGGACAAATTTTGAGTATGGATAATGCTTCACTTTATGCAGAATACACAACAGGATATTTTAAAGAATTTTGCAGTATAAGTTTGAGTTAAGTTTAAAACACATTAAATGTCAATCAAAACTCACCAAACCTGTGACGTTTCTTATAATATCTTCTTTGCATTTCACAAAGTAACATGAGGTTGAGTAATAATGAATTTTTTAAATAAATACAGTTTTTTTTTTTTTTTTTCAGTATACTTTCCTTTTAAGATTGGGCCAAGATCATTTTAGAATTATTACTTGTATTATAGTAACACTTTTAAAAAAATAGCATAAAATCACTGATGACCAATACGTCAGCAGCATTTATTAATCTAGGTTGTTAATTTCTTTACAAACTAAAAGAAAAAAAAAGAAAAAAATTTACCCAATAGTTGGGTAAGTCTATTCACCTTATTCTTCACGTACGAGTGGGCGCAGCCATTTGAATCTTTTTGGCTCGAGACTTCCGGTCTCATTCACTTCCATTCATTTTTAGACGTTAAAAACGGCTCGTTCTGCTGCTTGATGTTACAAACTTATATTTTCTTATTATATTATTCTACTTTATCTGTATAGTCATGCAAACACTTGTTTGTAGAGCAACTAGTTTGACCGTTTTCTGCCGTTTAGTATTCCTAGTCATTTCTCCCATAGGCGACTGAATCGGACGTTCTAAAACAATCGCAAAAACGAGCTCACTTCCGCATTGAAGAATAAGGTTTTTTATTTTATTTATTTATTTTATTTAGAAAAC
>CAIGQV010000818.1:19095836-19124835 GCA_903798115.1 Danio jaintianensis | reverse complement strand
TTTTTTTTGACTGCCAGAGAAAACACACTCAACATGGTTAATCTTAGCTGATTGACATGGGTATCCTTTCTCTGCTGTTAAGTGCATGTTTGTTTGCATAGACTGTTTGAGTGTCTTGCTGCTTTGCTGGACACTTTAGTGAAGATGGAGTCAAAGTCAAGATAACCTCTATGGATAACCCCTGACCTCTGTGTGCTACTGCTATGTGGACTGAAATATGGCTTGAGAAACGGGGAGCCACTTTTCCCTTTTTCAGGACTAAGATACCGCTTATCATTTTCCTCCCAGTGGACTTTGACTCATGTCGAATGATGCTTTAGTTGTTCCTCCTTTCCCTTTTTTTCACATGATCTAGAACCACGGATAGCTGAGATAAGTGTTTTCTGATTCAGACCTGGTGGTTATCTGCAGAGGTCAATGTTAAGATAAGACTGTTTTTTTGACCTTTCTTACTATCATTAACAGATTTCCCACCGAAACCTCTAGTAATGACCATAAGCAGTGATGGTATGAGCATCAAATACATGGATGTCAATGAAGCACCTTAAAACAATTTTGTTTTTTTGTCTTGGTGGACAAAGAATGGTAATCGTAATTTTCAGTCATTCATAAAGCTCTTTTTAATTAGCCATAGACCCAAAAGATCTGCTCTGGTCAGATCTATGTGACCTTCAATGAAGGGCCAGATATTAGGATTCAGCAAAAAAAATCTTTATATCCTTTTTGAAAATGATTTAAATTTTTTTAAATAATGATTATAATAATTCAATTCATCTTTATTTCTATAGCACTTTTAACAATGCAGATTACACTTAACATAGATGAAGTTATAGTAATATGGAACCCCTTCAGTCCAGTTTTCACAATCGAAGTTAATTTTAGTTCAGTTCAGTGTAATGTAAATTTCACTGCTAAAAGCCCAAACACTGAAGAGCAAATCCAACGATGCACAGCTCCACAAGTCATAAACCAAGCAAGACAGTGGCGAGGAACAAACTTCACCAGTTGACGAAAGTGAAGGAAAAAAAGAACCTAGAGAAAAACCTGGCTCAGCTGGGAACGACATGAAGTTGAGTAAATCATGAAGATGAAGCGGACAATTTAGCTTACCTAATTCATGAAGCACAAATAGGATAATATTTAGTTTCAAATTAGCTTATTGTCATTTAACGGATTAGACCTAGCAATAGTCTAGTTGTTTAAACATAAAACGATACTTTTACATTTCAGCATTGTTAAGAGACAACAGCTGAACACTGTATATTGCCTTGTTTTGGTAGCATATTATAGATAATGACAACATGTAATATTATTGCCAATCCTGTTGATATAAAGTGGAATAATAGGAGAGATGTACATTTCAATCCTGCAGACATTATATTAGATTTATCTATGTTACACTGTCAGTGGTTATGGGTCTGTATAGTGATAACATTAGTAGAATAGTAACAGCTACGATTAGCTTTGTAGATATGGATATAGTGTAATATTGTGGGCTCACGGCTGGAGCAAGTCACAGGAATTGTACACCTGACATGTACTGTTCAGTTAAAACAGCAGTCAAAACATTCATCTAATAACCATTGTTGAGAAATAAACATTTAAAAGCTCACTTAAAGAAGTGAAGTTTAAGTGTATCTGAAAACAAAGAGATGCTAAAAGAAAGTGAATAGCTCACTATGTGAAGCAAGACAAATGTTTTACTAAAGGGTTCACAATATGTAATCTTCCAGCCATAAAGTGATGCTATGCACTATAAAAAGTTTTTTTTTGCACTGCAACTCATGATCAACAGCAAAAATTACAAATTTTACCACCAACAATAAAGAATACATAATAATATGGTGTTGTGGCTTTGCAATCCAAAAATGTCAATGGAAGTCAATGGGGCAAATACAGCTGCTAACATAATGAAAGTGTAGTAAATTTTCCAGAGTGTACTGGTGAGTTGTAAAAAAATAATCTCCCAAAATGTGTGTCAAAATAAGATTTGTCACCAACAATTAAAGTCAAAGATGTTGCATGATGCAATGTGCTGCTTTTTGACCTGAGACAGCTCTTGACATCTGACTGTTCACAAGAAATGACCAAGCTGGAAGTATCTGTGCATTTAGACAACTGTTAATGTTAAGATGCTCTGGATCTCTCATTCTCACAACAGAGGGTTATTGCTTACTTGTTGTTCACATTTATGACCTTGCACTTGTGATTTGACCCACAGCAAATGGAGCTTTACTTGCACACCATCACATTGTGACTCATCCCATTTTTAATAGACGTTTAAAAGACATATTTAAGACATACTCTGAAGTTAACTGAGTCGCTTTTAAATATAGGACAGACCAGATTTATAACAGAGACTTTGGCCTCTTTTTGTAGTTGTTTTAGCGAGGCGGGGGTGTTGTTATTTCTTTCTTTATTAGGCTGATCTCTCTTTTCTGTGCTGGTTATTATCACTGTTATCATTATTCAGGCTCAAGCTCAACTGACTTTGGCCGGCTTGAGCCTTTGAGGCTGACAGCCCAGTTCCAGAATGCACTAAACAATGCTGAGAGCCAGAGGGCAGCCAGAGGTAAGAGGAGAACTAACGAGAAGAGGAGTGAGAGGAGAAGACGTGGATGAAGTGATAGTGGCCACGATGGCACAGAGAGAAGAAAACACGGTGGCATCAACAACTAGGGAGCGAACACAAGTAACCGACTGAGAGGTTGAGAACATTATACTCTCATATTAGTTTTCCTTCTTTTATGTAGCAGCTCATTCACATCAACCTCATTAAGTCGTAATCAATAAATGTACTTTTGGTAGTTCGCAAGCCGTTTATAGGTGGCTACTAGGTTACTAGGGCATAGGTGATCATTACATAAGCTCCCCGTCAGAGCATTTTTAGATTTATTGCACCAGTAAAGTGGCAAATCAAAACTTGTTTTTCTAGAACGCTGCCAGAAAGAGCAAAAAAAGTCCAAGGGGAGAAAAGAATAACACAACACACAATTCCCAACACCCCCAGGCTATTAACGAGAATAGCTGTTCCTGCCGCGTTCCAAACAAACAAGTACAACAGTCAGAATAACTGTTATAAGCCCTTATCCAAACGGCCCAGAGCGCAGAGAGAGGATAGTGTGAACGTCGGGGTGACACCGAGGCTGCGGGGAAACAAGAGCAACACATCAATGTGCAACGTCATGTTTTCTTTTTTTTTTTTTTTCTCCCTCTATCATTCTTTCTTTTGGAAGAATGAGAGGAAGTGATAATCCAGCGCCCGCCCGCCCACATGCCCCAGCTCCTCTCTAGCTTGGCCCTCTGTTTGTTCAGAGAGGGGCCGATAACACTGTCGGGGGTCATGCTGAGGTCAAAGAGAGAGACCGAGTGGAAGTTCATGGGGAGGTGAAGGCGGGGCAGAGAGACAGAGCGGAAAGGTGAAACCTGGGTCATGGACGAGTTTGACACACTAGCTAGTGCAACGTGGAATGCAAGTGCATTCGGATTACAAATGACAGCAGCAAAACCTGGCCTCTTCTCGCTCTGTCTTCCCCTTCAACCTCCCTCTCTCTGTGGCTCTGTATAGAACATGCCAGTGGGAAGAAGAGAGAAGAAAGGCAAAAACCAGATATGAATGCAAATCCAAAAATCACTTATCTCGTGCAGGTGCTTATCTACCATCACAGAGCGTGTGTCTGTGTGTGTGTGCGTAAATAGTCATGAGATGTGTTGTTTGTAGAGCAGGTGTCTGAATTCTTTTGTTTGTTAAAAGTTTAATTTAAGCTGGACTAAAGTATTATTTGGTCATGTAAATCATACCAATACATTGTGCATCACTAAAGTTACAGTCGTAATTGTATATTTATAGCAGTATGTATTTATAACATAATTATAACAGTCGTATATATATTGCTGTTATTTTGGAATCGACATAGATGTTCTGTGAAACAATTTAACCATAGACACAACAAGCCTGCTTTGCAAGGAGGAAGTGCAACAATTTTAAACAAAGACACTTCCAATTGAAAACAACATAAGGCCAGTTGTTGTTGTTGTTTATAGGGGTTATTTTTGTGTTTGAGTGAAGTATTGAAACAGTTGTAAGCAGGCAAGCAAATTGACCAACAGACCACTGTTTGTTTTTAAAAAGTTCTGTGTGAGCTGTGCTTTATACATTGCTGTTGACCCATATTTTGCTAGTGGAAGTGTAAATGTTTGCTCCACATCTTAACAGACCTTTGTCATGTATACACTTCACTTGGGTTTAGCTTTATGTTCTTTTTAATCCCTCCAGGATTTTGTCAAGTCCAGTTGTTCTTTACATTAAAAAAAGAGCAAAACACAAGAATTGAATCAAATAATGCCATAGTTTTTGAGAAAGACTGTTGCAAAATTAGTCATTTTAGCTCTTCAGCTAGACTAATTTGTGGTGGAAAAACATGTGGTATATATTTAGTCCTACAAAAATCCAGTGTATAATAGGAAAGACAAATGAAGACTAAATCAAAACGGAGAATTTAAATTTTTTTTGCCATCATGAGTGCATATATATTTTCCATTGTGCCGTTGAATACAGAACTTGTTTTATAGTCGCTAGCTTTTTTTTTCTCTTGGCAAGTTTGATGACATGTTTGATTGTGTTTGTTTGCATTCCCAGCACTGAATCTGTGTCTAAATGTGTGTGTTTGTTCGACTGGGTTTGTTTGGGAGGGAGGAATGTGCTCTGTTGTTTATTGAGCCAGTGCTGAGGGGTGCATTTTTGGCCAGGCTCCAGCAAGGTCAGTAGCTGGCCGGGTCAATCACGGGTCATTACCGGCCCATTATCGGGTCAGGTCCGGGTCAGAAAGAGCCGTGCATTCAGGGTGAAAGAGTGTAAATGGCTGTTCTCTCTTTAACCTCACTCCATTCTCCTCTAATCCCCTGCTTTGTCATGTTGCTTTCCCCTGTGTCTCCTCTATAATCTCATTTAAGAGGCCCTGCTCACTTACGTAACATTGGGAGAAGTGAACTGACCTGATCTAACAAGGGCCAGTGATGGTGTTTAATGAACTTTAATGATCTTCCTTTGTTTTCTCTGCTGTCGTTCTGTTTTTAGTTACTGGATCTCTTCACTCAGTGGGACTGGTCCACGTATCTGGCTGACTATGGCCGACCCACCTGCAAGTACCTGCGAGTCAATCCTCACACGGCTTTGGCCCTCTTAGAGAAGTGAGTAATGTACTGACCCCTCACTCTTCTTTCCACTCAATAAACCATAAGCACTTATTTTAAGACATCACAGATTTGATTGTTTTTTTTCCCTTCTCATCTGTCATGTTTACTCATTAACAGGATTTCTCGATCGTAAGTACTCTGCATTTTGGGTATGATTTGAAGAGAGTGCCCTTATATCTATGATTTTCATGAAATGTCTAGGTGTCATTTCACCCCTACGTGAAAAATACTTTGCACAAAGTAAATGAAACTTTTTAAGAATTTATTATTGAGACAGGGCGGCACGGTGGCTCAGTGGTTAGCACTGTCGCCTCACAGCAAGAAGGTTGCTGGTTCGAGTCCCGGCTGGACCAGTTGGCATTTCTGTGTGTAGTTTGCATGTTCTCCCCGTGTTGGCGTGGGTTTCCTCCTGGTGCTTCGGTTTCCCCCACAGTCCAAAGACATGCGCTATAGGTGAACTGAAGAAACTAAATTCCCCATAGTGTATGAGTGTGTGTGAATTAGTGTGTATGGGTGTTTCCCAGTACTGGGTTGCGGCTGGAAGGGCAGGGAAGGGCTAAAGTTCAGGGTAAATTGAGGGGTAAAACTGCACAACCACATCCCCTGACAAATGAGACAATAGGGGCTTCAACTTTCCACAGATATCAGTGATGACTGACACATTTTGTGGTTTCTAGTTTAGAAGTAGCTGTCTAGTTGACACGTTTAGTGACGTTGCATTTCCAAATAAAAGTGGAAAGAACGCAAATGCATAATTTTGGTTTTACATGGAAGAGTAGGACATAAGAGAGTACATTTATTTGTGCAACAACAAAACTTTGTGTTTTTGTAAAAAAAACAAAAAAAAAAAACAAGGTGATCTTTCTGTAGTCTGTAAACATTTTTAATGAGCAGATAAGAGTTTTGTATGTTCCCCAGCCTTTTCTGGGTTCATGAAATCTGTGTTACAACTTGCAAGTTACAAATGAGAGCCTTTTCACACATTTTCAAATTGAAGTCCACCAATATGAAATATTGGCATTGGGATTTGTCAAATCGCCTGTCAGTCAAACTCATGGCGAAATCTCATTTGAGCATATATTATTCTCACTTTCACTGAATTGTAAAACAAATAAATATAATTTTTTAATGCAGCAGTAAGGAAATTTGTAAAATGTGAAAAAAAAAGCATGAAACCGATAATCGATCAAATTAAGATATGTATACTTGTAGTCTACAGTGTACTTTACAGATGACAAAACAACAACCTTTATATCTTTCTACATGCACATTAAATAATTCTAAAACAAATGTTTACCTCTGTATTGTTCCTTTAGATTTTGGGGTGAAATAAGATCTAGACATTTATGATTTTATTTATTCATTTAAATATCCACTCACATGATAATTTTCTGTTGGAAAGGCTCATTTCATCTTATGATTTGATTTCTACATTATGACCTAGAGTTTGTTAATGTTAGTGTTTTGCATGCTGTTGATTGAAAATAATTCTGTGTTTGCTGAAAGTATGCATTCTTCAGCATTGTGTATGTGTGTCTGCTAGACTTGTGACCTCAATCACTTCAACTTTCCTCTGTCACTCTCCTTTTCTTTCTTTTCCCCCCTTCCCAGCCCTGACTGTCCTCTTGTGTCTGTGATAGAGCAGCAGTGGATTGGCATTACAAAACTTTCTCTCTCTCACTCACTCACTCACACACGCACACACAAACCTGCCCGATCCCATTTGAGCTGCACTTACCTCAGCCTTACCCTCTTGCCCCTCTGTCTCAGTGAAAGTGATCTGTATTATTTAGCTTGGCCAAGGTTAGCACACCACTAAACACAAATGCAGTGTGTGTTTCTGTGTGTGTGTTTGGCTTCTTTAAGAGAAAAGCTTTCCCTTATTGGAGTGTACTTGAAAAGGCAATGCTTTTTAGTAGCTCACAGAGAGGAAATGGAGATTAAATATAATAATATGAGTTTTAGCTTGTTTTAAAAAAAGCTCATCCAGTAAAATCTTGATCGTTTCTGAGTGGAATAACCATCTAAACTGAAGAAGTGAAGTCAAATCAGCAGTAATCTTGTGGCCTATTTACACTTGGCCGTTCCATGCATTTAAGTTGGTTTGCAATGCACTACTTCGGGAGTTGGTTTGAAGCACATTCCCTATTCAGCTAGACAGGTTAGATGTATGTGCTTGCTGGAAGCACATATGGAAATTGTACTTCTCCTAAAACTGTTAAAAAGAAATGTGTGACAGCGTTTTACTGTAAACCCAGAAGCCAGATATCACAACACTACTGCAAGGTGCATCTACACAGATATAGACCTGAATGCAGAGAGTTGCATTCTGCAGTCATCTTCTCCAGTTAAAAGACTACATTTTCTTATATCTGTCTCCTGTGGTGATATTTGCTCTTGAAATGGGCTCATGATAAATAAAATCAGCACACTTTGTTGCTTTTGCAAACTTGTGATGTAGATTTCCATATATTCTATCAGGGTTCAATTTTTGCCCTGCTGGTTAGCTACAACCCTGATCAAACTGGCTTATCTGAGATTTTCTAATAGTCCTTAAGACATTGATTAGCATGCTTGGTGGTGTTTGATATTATTGTGTTTGACAGCTAAACTCGGCAGGAAAGTGGATTTTGTGGGCAAGGTTTGATTGATCCCTTGCATATAGCATAAGAATTTAGGATCTGCAGTGTACTCATTTAGCAGAGACATTAACAAATCATGAAGTGCCATGTAATATGGTGCTTTGAAGATATTTTGCCTTTATTATAATATTATAATAAGACTGCAGTTAGATACGAAATGAAGTTGGGATGAAGTCGGGATCCCTGAAGCGCAGTTGTGCTACATGTGGGCACAATGCCAAAGAGTCTATTGGCTCTGACATTCAGTTTTTCTTTTAGCTGATATTTTTATTTTGAATGAGGACATTACATAAATAGACTGATAATTGTTTGTTTTGCTTGTTTTTCAGGACTCCTAGTTCTCTTCAAAAACCTATTTGTGTTACACACAAAGATTACACACAGGTTCGCTTACATCAAGAATAAACATGATTTGTGCCGAGCACAGTTTGTTTTCTTCAGTGAATTATCGGCAACCAAGAGCATCAAACCATCAAAATTCAAGAGACATTTAAAACCCCAAACACTCAAACTATAAAGACTAGTGTGTGGTGCTAATAATTTTAGTTTACAATAAACAATTTTCACTAAAGTCCGATGTAAAATCTTTGCTTGAAGCAAAATCATGTCTCTGTATGCCTCCATTTATACTCTTGTTTGGTGAACTCCAGAAGGAAGTCACAGACTCTCATGCTCAACATTGTAAGCATTGCGCACTATGCAGAGGAGTTTCTTATCACCATCGTAATCACAGGTGGCTCTCTGTGATAAAGCTGTGCTGCATATCAGTATGGCAATACAGTCTTGCGTATGTGGTCATGGCTATGTTGCCTAATTACTTTTAATAAATAAGATTCACAGAATTTGTTTATTAAAGTTGAATTAGTGAGTGGTTGTGATGAAAATGCTTCCCTAACAGATTAACTTTTTTATATTTGTAACCCGAGTTATTGTATTTAAAAGGCCCATATTCTAGACCTAGTAGTATTTTATGGATTCCATGAAATCTGTGAATGTTAATAAAATGGTTTGTTGCAACAAAGGTTAGATTCACCATTTTCTACCCTTACATGATTTTTTACCCCTACTGTACCTCTTCAAGTCATCATAAAATCAGAATCAACAACTCAATGTCAAGCAAAATGGTACACTGTTTTAACAACCCCAAAAATATTGTTTTTGATTACCAATTTAGCAAATTATAATGATTTCTGAAGGATAATGTGAATAGAAACACAGTTCAGCAGTTCACTCTCATTTGCCCTCACTCATCTCATCAAATTTCATCAACTATTTTCCCTAATATACTGCCCTTAAATTTTCAAGCTGAGGATGATAGACTATGCACATCAAAAGAATGTTTTTTTTATACAATGCCTGAATGATGATGGGTCACTTTGGTATTTTGTCAGCCTGGTGCTGAGAGCAGTGCCACGGTTTGGCTGGTTGGGAATGTGAGGAATGTGCATGCATTGGCTGGGTGATCTCCAGGCTACTGAGAATGAGCATTTGGCACAGATGGCAGGAAAGTGAGCAGGCTCATTAGAACCTCCATGCAGGATTGCTCCAAGGTTCCTGCACTGAAGCACCCTACTGAGTGTGTGCCTTAACCACACAGTCTGTGCCCTTCCTTTAGTTCTTTAGTGGTGCAGCATCCTTTAACTGGCATGGCATGATTTCTTATCATATTACTTTTAGGTTGTATTAATTATGCATTTGGAAGGATTGGGCTTCAGTGAACTCATTCTACTCTTTTGTTCTATTTTTGTTCTGGTTTTTGTGCGTACTCTATGAAACAACTTCTCAAACACAATAAAATTACTTAATTTATAAAATTACTTAAAATTGCTTAATTTTTGTCCATGAGGAATTGGTTTTGGTTGGTTTTGGTTGATCTCTCATTATCGACAGGTTATTGTCCTACAGTTGTGTCAGTAAACGCATCTTCAGAAAAGAGATGTTCGGGAAGAGAAAGATATTTTAATGTAATATTCAGAAACAGAATGATTTATACTGATATCAGCACAGGTTGCATATGCCGTGCACGTACATCCCAATTTAATTGAATTGGTATATTTTAGATCTGCAACATTAATTATTGAACATCGCACCATTTAATTTGTCCACAGTGTAGCAACAATCAACCAGGCCGTTCACATTCATGGGGGGGGGGAGGAGTATGTTGACAGAACAAAAAAAAGATGGAAAAATGATACATTAATGAGTGCTTTTGTGGGTGAATTAAAGATACATATAACTATGGTTTAAACAAATACAAAGACATTTTATCATAAATAAACTTTAGAGAAAGCGCAGCCATTGGGCAAGAATCTTTCTAGAGTGCATCTAGTTTTTTTTTATTATTAAGCATTTGCATCTCTCTGTTTTTATCATCTAATGATCTCATATGCTTCATTGTGTGCAGGATGAAGGACACCAGCCGCAAGAACAACATGTTTGCCCAGTTCCGTAAAAACGAACGGGACAAGCAGAAGCTCATAGACACCGTTGTCAAACAGCTGAGAAATCTCATTGCCTCCAACCAGGCCTGAGAAAGCCAATGCTTCAGCGAACGACCCCACGTCCCGATGAGCGCATGGACTGCTCTGGCACATCTCTATTAGCTGGATGTATTATTCTTTTCACACACAGACATTCGCACTAACATGCGCATATAGATGCACCTCTCTGAAAGGTGCGCCTGCTAAACCATCCCGTGCCTGTGTGATGCGGTGTCCATGTCTTCCTGTGGGACTGTCTCAACACACTAAGGACACCAAATCACATTTTGCTCTTTGGTTGCTTTTTATTATTTTGTATTAAGCGTCTTACAACAGAACCGTTTTTTCCGTCACACTAATTTGCTATCACACAATTTGAACTGCCTTTATATGCAGTTCTTAAGTATTATTTATCCCCTTTTTTTTTTCAATTTTCAACTACAGCTACACTATAATGTGAATATTAAATTGCTGTTAAAGAAAATTGGAACACTAACTAGACTTGAATATTGCTGTTGTGTTGTCTTACAGATCAAATTTAAAAGGATCGTTCAACCACATATGAAAGTTCTGTCATGATTTATTCATTGTTTCTTTTCTCTGTGGAACACAAATGTGTTTTGAGAAATGCATCCAAGCATTTCATTTTGTGTTCTTCAGAAGAAGGTTGAACAAGAATAAACGATAACAGATTTTTCATACCTTCAATATTTTTGAGAATATGAAATAATATTGTCATTGAGGGGTCAAGGGTTCATTTCAGTGCTAATAATAATAATGAGGGATGTTTTATGGAGTTCTTAATACAGGGAGTCCAGTTACTGCCCTTGTTAAATCTTTCATTCGTAGTAATTGTATACTAGACATACAGTACTTCAGCTTTTGTCTGTTACAGCCAAGATGTAGATTATACCATAGCTTAATACCTTATGTAGAAGATTAATTTGCGGTCACAAACATGTTTCTGATTGTACTTCCAATATGCAGTATAGGGACGTATGTCTCTTGTAGTCAAATATATCAGCCAGCATTCAATGCAAGAACTGAGTGAAGATGCGTGAGGTGGAGGAACCTGATGAAATCATGTAAAGAGCAGGGTAATGTCAGCACAATTATACAGTCACATTGTACATTAAAACTAATATAAAATGCTTTTAGTATTTAAACCATGTTGTCTGCCCATAACGTTAATACTTCTACTGATAGGATTGCGGGTGCAATATTACACGCCATTTTTTCTTTTCAAATTCAATGGGGTTTTAGGTAGCAAAGATTGTTTGTTTGTTTAAAGGGAGTTTTTTTTTTTTCTTCTTTTCATTTTATTCTTATTGGCAAAGATGTGTGTTGAAGCCTGTCGCTTACAGTGGATGCAAATTGGTTCAACTATAAAGGGAATTCTTCATGTTTAGAGACAGAACAAGCACCGTGTCAAATTATTTCGGGCTGTCTTCTTGGTTCAGCTCTTCCTGTTTGTGCCTTGACTTTTTTTTTCTATGCCAATAACTGATTTCCGCACAGCACCTGGATGTATGAGCAGGGAACGGACGTGTGTTGGTGTGTGTGAGTGTGCATGAGGACATTCAGCCTTAGCGGACAGCTCTGGTGGTAGAGAGCAGAACTGACTCCAGAGAAATGCACTGTACAGATTGTTATTTTAAACCACTAATGAATATTACAATACTAATAAATTCAGCAAATGCCAGCAAATGCGTTATAAATCAAGAACGTGTGCTGTACTTTTATTTTGCATCCCATTTTTAAATGTGGCACAAACAAAAATGACTTTGATTTAGAACAGGGTCAAAACATGGAAGTACACGAGTGCCTTGTTTTCATTTTACATGTATTATTAGTGATGTAGTTGGATTTATCCATTTTTATTTATTTTACTATACCACTATAAGGATTCTTTTTTTAATCACTGGGCAGCTCTTCAAGATGAACTGAAATATTACGACCTGCTTTATATACTATTGATGCTCTGTGTGACTAACTGACACAGATGCACTCTACAAGACCCCTGAAGATTTTCTGGAACCAAGACATCAGCCGATCCTTTAAGTCAAGTAGGTTGCATCCATTCTGTGTGATATGAGCGTAAACCCGCAGATGCTCAACTATTCATGTTTGTCAAAGTATTCCCGAACTATAAATGCATGTGTGGCAGAGTTCATTATTCTGCTGAAAGAGGCCTTTTCCAGCAGGGAATATCATTGTCGTGAAGGGCTATACCTGTTCTGCAACAGTGTTCTGTCCACATGAATGGCTGGTGCCAGTGTTGTCCAGCAAAACATTGTCCATAGAGTCACACTTCCTCCAACTGCTCGTCATCAGCCCACAGTGCATGACTTCCTCAGGTAAACAACACACAGCCATCCACATGATGTCAAGTTACACTGGATTTATTGGACCAGATGACCTTCTTCCACTGTTCCTATATCCAGTTCTGATTCTTGTGTTCTGGTTGAAGGCACTTTTGAAGCAGTGCAGGTGTCTGTGACTGGTATTTGTCCTCAGACCTTCTCAGAAATTCTGCTGACCAGGATCAACACACAATCCTGCTTTACAGATACTCTGACCTGGTGTGACCTAACATGAAGTAATGTTATTGAAGATTAAAATATACATTTTGCTCAGTGTTAAGTCATTTTAGTTATTACGTTAATTAATGGTAACAAACGAGACCTTAAATATCCGGTGAAATTTTTATTATTTTTCAAATATTTCTAAAGTTCTGTCTAATGGTGCGAGATTTTTTTTATTAAACACATTTTAAACAAGAGTTTTAATAACTTATTTCTAATAGCTAATTTCTTTTGTCTTTGCCATGTGCATACATTTTGCAAGTTACAAGATACTAGTACTAAGCTTAAAGGCTTAGCTAAGTTAATTAGGTAGTTAACAGGTTAACAGATACAGAACAAACCACTGTACAAACATACCAATCTTAAGGGGGCTAATAGTAGTTTTTAAATTTGTATTTGTTTTTTGAGCCAAATTAAAATGATGATAATTTCTCCAGAAGAAAAATATAATAGGAAATACTGTGAAAAATTTCCTTGCTCAGTTAAGCATCAGGAAATGGTTAAAGCGTCAGGTGAAATATTTGAAAAATGATTAAAATGTCACTGGAGGGAAATGATTTTAGCTTGATGCCTGTTCAAACTACTTATTTAAAATGAGCTAAGTCAACACAATTCTTGAATACACTTAGATTTGTAAAACCAATTAAGTTAACATAATCAATTTGTGTTGGCACAACATGAAGGAATTGTGTGGAACCCAGCATTTTTTTACAGTGTGCTTTCTGTTTTAGTAATTTTTGTTTATTAAAAAGTATAGCTTAAATTTTCAAAAGCTGCACATTTCTCCCTGCAGGGTCCATATTGATATTTTAAAGGTATGTATTAGTTTTTAAAAGTACAAAGTACCCCAGTGTTCCTGTTCATATTCACATGAAGCAGGAATGTTAAATAAAGAGTTACGAAAGCAGAAATGTGGGGAGGTAACTGAAAAAAATGAAACAAGTTCTTCTAATATTTTGTTCAACTTCACTAACTGTAAATGACTTTAAGAGTTTCAGTTAAGAATACTCGCACTGGTCTAGTTGTGCACAAATCACATTTATAAACTTGACTTACTGTAACAGTGATGGAACCTGCCATGTTTTTTTACTATGATATAAAGTATGTATTTTGTTACATGCATGACTTGCATGATTATTCATATTCCTATCTGACGGTCTGATCAGATGAGACCTTAGATGACCTAGAAGCAGTTGAAACGCTTCACATAGCAGAACTCTTCTCTCATTCATTTTCTCCATCCTCCGCCTTTTCAGTGTGACACAAAACCTGCCTTGCACAAAACTGTATAATCGCTGTGCCATCATGCAGTGAGCGATATGCCCCCTGCCCCCAGCATTGATGTCAGTGTGTGGAGGACGTTACTGAACTGTGACCACACCACAAACCCAGTTTCCTCTTCCACGGCTTCATCCTCTTAGAAGAGACACCGTGGCCCTCCGGCTCTGCTGATCCCCCACGTTTTGAGGCAAAAAAAATCTTTTGGGGCTCACTTGAGCGCGACAGGCTTTTTGTCGGGGTTCAGGAACCGAGCAGTGCCAGCTTATAACCGGATGATGAATCCTGCCTCCTACTGCCCGTCCCAGTGCCCGTCTCCCTCCCTCCCTCCCTCACCAATGGCGAAGTTCGGAAGTTCTGGCAGCCAAATGTAAACTGAAGATTAATTGTTTCTACTTACGACCCAAGATAAAGGACTTGCTCCAATGATTTATACTTTTGTCATAAGCCCATGGCGAGGGAGTTTGGTGATCCAGTCCTCTTGGAAAGTTTTCTGTAACAGTTCAGTGAGCTGTAATTGTATGCTAGACGTCTGCAGACAACGGTGACTTCATTGAGTTAGAGATGATTTGAAGAGCCGTTCGCCTGTTTCTTTTATTTAACCTTCCCAGCCTACGGATACGATGAGGCAGGAGACTCTATATTTTAAAAAGCTGAGTGTTTCATTTTAAGCCTGACCTATAATAACACACTTGTGGTATCAAATGCGTGTACACATATGGTCTTTCAAACGTTTGGGGTCAGTAAATTATTATTATTATTTTTCTGCTCAAGGATATATTAAATTGATTGCAGTAGAGGCTTTTACATTTCTGAAAAAGATTTTGATTCCAAATAATTACTGTCTTTTTGGACTTTCTATTTATTAAAACGAACCAACAAAAGGGTCACCAAAAAAAAAAGATGGAATAATCCACTTAAAAATCATTTTCTTTTAATTTACTCCTCATTGAACCATCCAAGATGTGGGTGATGTTTTTTAGAATATTAAAGAAATTATAAAAAGATTTATAGCTGAAACTGCGGCCCTTGGAGAAGTCAGCAGTTGATTGCTTTTGTTGTTTTTTCTGAAAACAACTCTCTAAAATAACCAGTTCATGGAAAATAGCCGTAGCTGTTGACTTGAAGTTCCTGAAGAAGCAAGAACCACAGTTTCAGCTAAAGATCTATAATTTTCTTCTGAACAAAAAAAATGTCACCTACATCTTGGATGACCTGAGAGAAAGTTAAGAAACAGCTGATTTTTATTTTTTATTTAACCATACCTGTAATCAGCCCAACTGTTTTCAATATTGATAATTCATTCATTCATTTTCTTTTCGGCTTAGTCCCTTTTTTAATCTGGGGTTGCCACAGCAGAATGAATCGCCAACTTATCCGGCATATGTTTTACACAGAGGATGCCCTTCCAGCTGCAACCTATCACTGGGAAACACCCATACACTCTCATTCACACACATACATTACGGACAATTTAGCTTACCCAATTCACGTATAGCGCATGTCTTTGGACTTGTGGGGCAAACCGGAGCACCCGGAGGAAACCCACACGAACACAGGGAGAACATGCAAACTCCACGCAGTAATGCCAACTGACCCAGCTGAGGCTCGAACCAGTGACCTTCTTGCTGTAAGGCGACAGCGCTACCCACTGCGCCACCGCACCACCTCTAATATTGATAATAATAAAAAATATTTTATGAACCGCAAATCAGCATAATAGAATGATTTCTGAAGGATCCAACTATTAATTTTTTTTTTTTTTTGAGTTATTTTATAGTTACTTTATGTTGACATCATATACTGCAGTCAGGTATTATTACTGAAGTTCAAAACATCAGTTGCTTAAACTACTTTTTAAATTTTGCTTAATGCTGTTTAATACAGGCAAGACGACATAGCTTTAGCTTCTTAAGTTTCAATTATTATTTCACTTTTGCCTAATTCGTATTTTCATGTTGCATCAATTGTAGTTTGAGTAGTTTTGTAGTTTGTACCTCAAACAATACACTGCAAAAATCCTAGTTACTTTACTTCAAGAAAGTGAGTAAACTCAATGACTTATTTAAAAAAGTTAGAAGTGTTAAGTTGACTTAACTTAAATTATATAATTATGCACAGTTAATTTACATAATTTTAATGCATCAGGTTTTGTCTCTTAAAGTAAGTTCAACTAATCACCTTAAAAGAAACCGGTTTACTCCCTTTAAGTCAACTAATCACTTTAGCAGTAGTCATCAAACCACTTGCTATACATTAATCTGTGTTTATAAATCTAATTAAATAACCCATTCATGTGGAGGAAAGGAATGCTCAGACTGATTATGCCAACCATAAAACCTTCTATGTACTTGTAATGTCCTTATCTGTTCCCGACACACACACAGCCGTGTCAGCTTCAGATTTGAGCTTTGTGCATGTGTTCGAGAGAGGGAAAGAGAAGATGTGATCAAAATCAGGCTTCACATTTGCATGTTGTTTTTAGCAGAACAAAACGATTGTCCCGTGTCCTCAAATGGGCCGTTACAAAGAAAAAGAAGAGGGATGATCTGCCACAAACAGATGGATGTCCCGCTTCAGCAGATGTTGTGATCTCCCGGGTAGGGCAACAAAAACACATCAGGATGAAACGGATAAATAATGTATTTTACAAACCATCGAGAAAATACAGATCGTGTTCTTTTGCATACACGTTTATGAAAGGGATAGTAAACCAAAAATGAATTTTTCCTAACCATTTACTCACTCGTGGATCTAAACATTATTGAAATTCCTTCTTCTGAATATTCTAAAGACAGTTTGGAAAAAAGCAGCCAGTGACTTCCATAGTATTTTTTTGTTACTACTATGGAAGTCAATGGCTGTTTTTTCTTCAGTTTATCTTCCTTTGCGTTCAACGAAAGAAACTCAGAATTGTTTGGAATAGGGCTGCACAATATATCGTTTCAGCATCGATATCGCAATGTGATCATTCTCTATAGTCACATTGCAATTAAACGCAATGTTGAGTCTGGATTATATTTTATTATTTCGCAAGTGTTTTTTGAGGCCTGTGACTGTGTGAGGGTTTTAAAAGCATTTAGGCATAAGAAATGGTACTATTTGTACCTTTGACAAATGATCAAAGATTTCATTGAATTGTTTATTAAACGAAGATTATGCAGTTTTATTACTGTATACCTGAATACAGTTCGACTCCTCGGAAAACAGTAAAACGCTTTATTAAATAAATACAATTTTTTACATTTATATCTTTTTCTTTATTGAATTTATCTATCAATCAATCTATCTATTTTGCAATCAATCACTACATGCAAAATGGTCAATTCTTTTTAAATAGTTATTCAACTCATCTAGTGAAATCCTATTCATATCGCAATATATATCACAGAATAAAAAATATTGCAATGTTATATTTTTCCAATATCGTGCAGCCCTAGTTTGAAACAAGTGGAGGGAGTAAATGATGCCACTTTTTACAATCTTTTTTTCGGTGAACTTTCCCTTGAAGTAATTATAATACCATCAAATTACTGAAGATAATAAATAAGCATGCATTTAAAAAAATATATATATATATTGGTTACATTTTATCTTGGTTACAGTGTAACTATTCATTTAACTTCTGAGTAATATTAATTGCATGTACTTACTATATGGTTGGGGTTAGAATGTGGGTTGTTTAGGGGTAGTTACATGTAATTATGCATAATTCACTGTAATTGCTATAGTAAGTAAAAAATTGCTGTAAGTTTTACAGTACTGGTAACCAAGATTGCCAGTAATACTGTACATTTTACAGCAATTTTTTACAGTGTGTGTAACTAAGCCACCCTAAGTGTTTTTAGTGCAGGGGAATTCCACTCACTTGACCTTTTTTTTTTTTATATCACCATATATATATATATATATATATATATATATAGCAGAACAACAAAATATCTAAATGACAGTTGTTGTTTTTCCAGAATCAGGCAGCAGTTGTGTATATGCTTGTGTCTGTTAGGTGTATAAACATTTCACGAGGCAGACCTGCTGTTTACAAACCCCATTTTGGGAACTTTGAGAATTGCTTCAGAAAATGGTTAAGTGAAAACAATTCGAGATGAATGAGGTGGGATGTAGTCTTATTCAGCATTTTCAGTCTTTGATAATGAATGCCACTTTAGAAATATTTATTTTTTCTATTGTTTATTTGTATTTATTTATTGGTGTGTCCTGTGTAGCAGAGGCCATGTGAGGTCACCGTCTCACTCGATATCCAGAGACGCACAGATAGCGTGCAGAAGAGCCCAGAATAAACATTTGCTCAGAACAGAAAAAGGAAGACAGAAAATGAACAAGATAAAAGCAGTCGCTCTGTGATGGCGATAACTGATAACATGTCACCTGTGGATCTTTGTCTGTTGCGGAAGAGAGTTAAAAATACCCTGCGTGTTTATATGCCTTTATATAAGTTATTGTTAAAATCTGCGTGTGTTTTGCAAACGGGTCAGATGAAAAAGCCGAAGAGGGACGAACAGCGGTGAGATGTTTGCATAGCGTCTGCCACGGCTTCATATCAGACTGATTATGGAAATATGGTGATCTGTGAACTGATATCAATCTGTCTCTCTCTCTTTACGCTGCAGTTTATCTGTTCACTAGCAGGACAGTGACCAACAATCACTTGGCTAGCTGATCAAAGGTGCATTTGAAGTGGAAAAGCATAGTTAATTTTGCATTGAATTGGCTGAATCCCAGGGTGAAAATAAGACATTTAAACTGGACTGTGTAAACAGGGGAACTTGAAGAGATAGTTCACCCAAAAATGACAATTTCCTCACCATGCACTTACACTCAAGTGGTTCTAAACTTTTATGAGTTTCTTTCTTCTGTTGAACACAAAACAAGATATTCTGCAGAATGATGGAAACCAGCAGCCATTGGCATCTATAGTTGGAACAAAAAATACTATGGAACTCAATGGCTCATTCTTTATAATATCTTCTTTTGTGTTCAACAGAAGAAAGTCAAACAAATTTGTGGCAAGTGAAGGGTGAATAAATAATGACAGAATCTTATTTTTTAGGTGAACTATCTGTTTAACTGCCTGGTTTGATTTTGGCAAAACCTTGGTGTTCGGAAAATATGGTTGGTCAATGATAAGGGAACTTTTTACTAGGCAAATTACAGACATGGCTGATTCACACAGGATTAAGACCACAGACAACCTCTGGAATTATTACTAATGACTAGGCCATCCGTAATATTATTGACTAATATGAAAATGTTCATATGATTTATTTACAATACAGTGTGTAAAGTAATATTTTCTGTCTTTTATTAGATGTATTATATGAGAGACTTGCTTTCTTTACCAAATAAGTGCATCTAATTGTATTTGCATTGTAAAAATTAAATAAAAGTTAAAAAGGTATTATTTTTAATTTCATATTTTAAGTTTTTAGTTACGATACAAAATCATTCAGCATAAATCCGCAGATTTTCTGCAAAATTCTGTGCAGAAAGATCAAAAAATGTCTGCAGATTCTGTCTGGCCCTACTAATGACTACTATTACTTATATATGTTATATTAGTACTATGACTTGCTATTATCGGGTAATACTAATCCTGTGTGAATATGGCTTTAGTTTAACCCCAATGTTTTAAAATGTATTGCAAATAAAGAAAAAAACCTTCGTGTTGAGAAAAAAAAAGTTTGGAACAAATGGAGGCGGAGTAATATTGAATTAGTGAAGTAGTGAATTAAAGTGAAAATATCAACTTTTTTGATGTTTGTAGATCTTTTTTCCTCAACATTTTGATTCAGATGAACTGAAAGCCGTGAGGCAGAAGTGACTGACGAAAGGCTGCGAGTGAAAGTGAAGTGAGAGTGTGGAAGAAGATGGAGTGATGATGGAGGAGAGGAGCGACAGCGAGCGCACGTTCTCCTCTCGTGCAATGAAGACGGATGACAGGCCACCCTCCTCTTTCTCTGCTGCTGGGACATTATTGATGGGCTCCGAGAGTCAAAGGTTACAGAAACAAAACCGGGGCTTCCTCTGTGTGCTCTGTGTGTCCTCCCCTTCAGTCAAGGTGTTTGGGAGGGATTCTGGGAGGAGTGCTGCTTTAATTTGAACACTGACAGCGACACACAGGCCGGTTCCTCCACAGGCCTGAAGGGGCCCATCCATCACTGCTGTGGAGCACCGAGGGCCTGCGGGACTTTGTGTGTGTGTGTGTGTGTGTGGGATTGGGGATTTATTGTTACATGGACATGCTAATAGCGCTGGCCTCCACAAAGGCAGTGGGTAGTGGGGGTTATCATTGAGCCATCCATCTCCATCCACCCAACCACTCAATCACTCCACATAATACTTTTCCTAACACGGTTTGTGTGGTAAATCTCCGTCAGTCATGCACAAGATGGTTAAAAGTAATACCTTGTCTATTTTAAATTGATTTAGGATCAATTCATTGACCAAACCATGCTATTCCAAGAGGCTACATGTAAGAATTTAGATTTATTAAAGTGCCTTGTGCTTTTTTGAATATTAACTTTCATGCAGTGTGTATTGTAGCTGTTTGTCAGTGTAAAAGGTCTGCAATGTTTGATGTGCAATGTCAGATCAAAGTGGGCAATACAGTTATTGACTTTTAAAAAAAGAAAAATTGATTCTGAACTGCTGATCTAAATCCAAATTGGAAATCAAAATTAGAGGACAACTTTGAGTTTCCTAAATTTTGAGGACACTGTTTAGTCCTATTTGAACTTATCCTTACAGGAGTGAAAGAGCAGTTTTTAATTAGTTTCTCACACTTGCAATCTTGATAATCTCTTCTTCTGTTTCCTCCAGAGGACAGTGACACAAAGTTTTGTTTCCCCACATCTTTGTCTTGAAGGATTTTTCTGAGATTTTCATTAAGGTTTAACTCAGGACTCCATTGCTGCCATTTCATTATTTCCATGTTTTCAACTTCAGTATGCTGCTTTACCTGTTTTGCTGAGTGATCGGACCCTGGATTCAGTCTTTCCCAGTTAGAAGACGAACATAATTTTTCATTGGATCCAAGTATATTATGCTTCCCTCAACACTACAGTGAGCTTTTTAGACTAGTTTTCTGTCCACTCAACATGCTCCTCAGTAAAGGGAAGTCAAGGTTGTTCAAGTTTTGATCACCGCAGACTAGACTTTCAGTCCAAATTCTCTTAAATGTGAAGACACTGTATGCTGAGATACAGATATTTTTCTTCTGTTGAGCACAGGACTGGTGAACAATTCCAGCTATAGTTTTAAACCAGTTGCCCAATGAGATTCTCTGCTTATCCTACCCTCTCATGCATTTGCATTTTGAGGATGACCAGTAATTTTGTGACAATCAATATTTTATGAATCACAAATGTGGATCTACATACTTCTCTTGCTAAAAGATTTATTGCTTTGACATTCATACAAACTTTTGAATAAATCTTAGAAATGTGTGCTTAGATACAAACTATTTAAAAAAAACCTCATATAATCACATGCTGTATAAGATCTCATCATTTTCCACAAACTTGGTTAAAAAAAAAAAAAAAAAAAAACAGTTTAAAAGTCCTTCTTGTGTTGTACTGGTGATGGAAGTTTGGGTGGATCAACTAGTTCTTCCAATGTTTCAGCATTAGATGTGGATATGGTAAAATCAGTGCAATCTTTGCAATTGCAGAGAAAGGAGCATCCTGTAAGACATGGTAATTAATTCATTTCAAATATGTTCTGGTAGCATCAGGCAAAAACCAATCAGAGTACAGCAGGCTCTCAGAAAGGAGCGATTTAGAAATAACATATCTTCAAATGAAACAGATTTTGAGAATCTTGAAATAAAGTGATTTTAAATGTATATTATGACGAAAATCTAAAGTGCTTTTTCTTTTTTTTTCTTTTTTTTACCTTGGATGCACGAAAACCTATTGTAGGAGACATCCAAAATAAAATGAGTAGTTTTTAAAAACATAATAGGCTGCAAAGGTATTTCCAACTTTCTAATCAAAGAATAAAAAAAACCTTGTTTTAGATTGTGAGTATCAAAAGACAACATTTACTTGGGAGGATCACACACAGTCTGTTCTCCAGCATCTTCATATGGTTAACGCTCTGGACATCACAACTCCTGCTCTTTTCATTTGAGCATCGTCATGCCTCTGCATTTTGTTCAGTTACGCTCATTTCCTTCAAAAACATCTCCTGACAGTTGTTTTCCTATGACTTTTAAGACTTAAAGCAGGGGGTAAACGAGGAACCTGTTAAGTTCTGACCACATTAAAATTGACTGGAAAACCTAAAACACACATTATTTATTACAACTGAACCCATCTCATTCTACAGACCAAAGACCTGGCGTTTTGATTCTTTCTTGTTTTACACTAAATTGGATTGAATGACTGCTTTGGAATGTAGTTGCTCGGAATTTAGGTTAGATTAGATTTGGACTCCCTTGGTTGTCAGATTCTTTAGGGTCCTGTTACTGTCCAAATGCTGATATCTCTATTTTAGATGCTTGTCCTGAAATCAAAACCTCCCCTTTTATAAATAATGTGATTTAGGGTTTCAACAGCGATTTTAATTCAGAGATTTCATGCCAAAGCTGAAGGGTAAAATGTCAAAAACGGCCTGTTTGACTTTTCTTTTTTTGCTTTTCCTAACAGCTATTTATACCAAAATTACCCTGTGTTCTGGTATTTATACTACTACTCAGGATTCAGCAGGGATGCATTCATTTGATCAAAACTGACAGTAAAGACTTTTACATTGGTCCAAATAATAAAAAAAGAGTTTAAATGTTTTCTATTTGATTAAAACATCCTGAAATAGATGTCTCTAGATAAACTCCTTTCACTAAAGAAGTAGGCTGCACAAATATTGTTAACAGCTTTTAGCACTGATAATAATAAGAAAGATAACTAATAATTTGGCTTTGCTGTCACAGGAAATAAATAAATAAATATTATTTTAACAATAATATTGGTTGAATAAAAGCAGCATTGGTGAGCGTTAAAGGCTTCTTCCAAAATAATAATAAAGAAAATCTTACCAACCCCAAATGTTTGAAATATTTGTACCTGTATACCAAAATGGAAAATCCAAAACTGAAAATTCTGTCATCATTTACTCATCCTCCACTTGTTCTAAACCGGTTTGATTTTCGATCCTCTTTTGAACACAACAGAAGATATTTTGAAGAAAGCTGGAAACCTGTAAGCATTGACTTGCATATTTGTTTGTCCTACTATGTAAATCAATGGTTAGAGGTTTTCAGCTTTAAAATATCTTCTTTTGTGTTCAACAGGAGAAATAAACTCATAAAGGTTTGGAACCACTTAAGGGGGAGTAAAATGTAGTTTTTGGGTGCATTCTCAATCTAATGAATCTAATTTCTAATAAATTGATATGAAGTTGAGGCTCTTAGAGATGACGGCTTTTGGTCTCTTTAGTTCTCAGTTGGTGAAGGCACAGCATCTGAAATGATTTGGCCAAATAGGGCAGGTTTCTGGCTTTCCGTCTTTGTTGATCCTGGACCATCACTGCAGCAACATTTCTCCAGATTTCTCTGATATTTAGAGGTGCGTTAGGTTAGGTGTTAGGCTTAGGTTGATGGATACTTATATATTGTTCCAGGAACATGTCCTACTGGGGTCACTTAAAAATAGAAATAGGTGTCAGGCGATAAGCCTCTCGCTCACTTTCTCTGCGTGTGCATAGTAATCATTTTGACCTTGTGGGACAACAGCTTATAAATTATTCTAAGTGATTTATTTCAAAACAGTAAAAATATGTGCCCACTTCCCATTTACTTTATTTAGGGTCATTTGATTTTATTTACAGATATTTTCAAGGCAGGTGACTTGACAGGGTACAAAACAAGTGCAAAATTATTAAAATTAGCAAAACAAGAGCAAAATTTGTGTATCAATCAATAGTGAAATAGTTCTTTGACAGTATTAAAATATTTACCTGTTTAATTACCAAGCTATTTGTTTTACTAGCTTTTTTATTTGTTTGATTTAGTTTTTGGATGCCTTTATTATTAAATAGTTGGGGTTTTGATATGATAATAATTCATTCGTATTATATATTAGTTTTGTAAATAATATTCATTGTTATTTTTATACAAAATGTATTAATTATTAGCATTTCTATTAATGATAGTTAATTATTATTTGTCCATTTGCTTTTTTTAGGCTCCAGCAAAAGAGCACCTCTGAGATGTGGAGGAAGGTAGAGATTCACATCATGAATGTGCAGAAACTGAGAGGTGCCATCAAGCCAATATGAACCTGAATATAAATATGAATATGAACCTCTGAGGAAGGTTTCTAGTGCCTGGTGAGTGAACATATTTATAATTATTATATTATTATCTCTAATTCTGTAGACATTATCATAAAAGTCACAGGCTAATTTAATTAGCATAAAATCTGAGAGGGATTTTAGTTCATACTTCTGCTGAACCTCACAAGTCAAGTCAAGTTTATTTATATAGCGCTTTTCACAATGTAGATTGTGTCAAAGCAGCTTAACATAGTTGTAGTAAAGTCCGGATTTCAGAGTTGAAGTTCAGTTTAGTTTTGTTCAGTGTGGTTTAAATTTCACTGCTGAAAGTTCAAACACTGTAGAGCAAATCCACCGAAGCACAGCTCCACAACTCCCGATCCGAGCAAGCCAGTGGCGACAGTGGCAAGGAAAAAAACTTCACCAATTGACGAAGTGAAGGGAAAAAAAAACCTCGAAAGAAACTAGGCTCTGTTAGGCACGACCATTTTTCATCTGGCCAAACTTCCTGTTCAGAGCTGCAGTCTAGGCGCTGGAGGCTGAAGAAGCTGGACGTCCATCGTGGAGAAGCTGCAGGTGTGAGTAGGGCACTGGCAGGCGGTCAGGTTGGCCCGCAGGATCAGTGTGGGGACTCGTTTATCACAGTGGTCATTCAGGAATCAGTCTCATGCACTCCATTTCTCCATGACGACCACAGCATCAGTTCGGGATACGACCTGGTCCAGGATTATGGATACCTTGGGATCATCTCTTCACAGGTCTTGGATCGCATCAATGGCGCTGCATAGTCTCTTGGGACCTCGGAATGAGTATCCCCAGGTGGAAATAGAGAATAAAGAAAATAATTAGCGTAGCTGCTGTTCATAGTGTATTTAAACGAGATGCAAAAATGGAGTGTTATAGATGAAAATAGCAGTTAAACAAACATAGAAACAAACATGTAAAGCATATGAGAGTTTCTAACACAATGTCTGGTGTACTGAGGAGTGTGTCCTACAGGTGATGTCGTGCCAGCTCACCTGCGTGGAGCACATTCATGCATCATACCGTTATGCGATGCATTGAGTGTATGCTTTACTAAAAAGATAGGTCTTTAATCTAGTTTTGAATTGAGAGAGTGTGTCCGAGCCTCGCACATTATCAGGAAGGCTATTCCAGAGTTTAGGAGCCATAAATGAGAAGGCTCGACCACCTTTACTCGACTTTGCTATTCTAGGTACTACCAGCAGCCCTGAGTTTTGAGATCTTAAAGAGCGGGTTGGATTGTAGCGAGACAGAAGGTTGGTTAGATAAACAGGAGCTAGATTATTTAAAGCTTTATATGTAAGAAGCAATATTTTATAATCAATACGGAACTTAACAGGCAGCCAGTGTAAGGAGGATAAAATTGGGGTGATATGATCATATTTTCTAGACCTGTTAAGAACTCTGGCAGCTGCATTTTGTACTAGCTGAAGTTTATTAATAGAGGATGCTGGGCAACCAGCGAACAGAGCATTACAGTAATCCAGCCTAGAAGTCATGAAAGCATGAACTAGCTTTTCTGCATCTGAGATTCCCTCACAATGGCACAGAAAAGACTGAAGGCTTTCGTAAGAACAGTCATTTCTCCCTCATCTGTTTCGTCTCTCCTCCATCTGTTTTGTGGAAAACCAATGTGTTTGTCATTGAGTAGCAAGTCACAAATGTTCCTGGTTTCGAAGTGAGAAGCTGTGTTGAATTTCTGGATTCCACCACATACCTTAAATCACTCATATTCATGCGCAATTGCCATAAAAAAATAAAAATAAATAAACAAACAAAAAAAAAGCCCTGATAAATTGTGATGTGTTCAATAGTATTACACTCTCTTGTTGTGGAAATAGTTTGTCAATGGTGATTAACAGACGTTTATTAATTCTGATGGAAACAGCAGGCACTGTCATCACTTCCCTCACAGAATTCCTTCACAATCCCATTATTTTACCAGGAAAGCACTTTTAGATATTTTTTCAAAAGCCTGTCTTAATGCTGTTTTCATATATTGGATATAAAAATATAATAAGAAATATATATCTCTTTGGAATTTTTTTTGACAAATATTTAGGTGTGTTAATCTCTCAAAATGCCCTTGTATATCGGGTGTTTCTCTTACATGAATTGAACTGGTCACCATGTTAACAAGTACTGGTTTTCTCCTAGATATGAGCTCATAAATGTATGAGCATTTGTTTTATTTGGAGAGAGGCTTGTAAACATCACATTCTTTAGATTTTCCTGGAAAACGTCCTGAGTCCTTCCAGTAAATCAGTCTTGTAATCTTGTAAAAGAAAATCACTCAATGTGCTCTTTTTAGACAACTAATAGGAAGTCAGGGAAGGTCCTTTTCTTTTAGTTCTCTTCGTTTCTGTTTGGGAAAATTTGTTTCCAAACAACAACGAAAAAAGTGCTAAAGTGATGCGTTTTGTTGCACTTTAGGGGGTTTGTGCTACATTTTCTGTTAATTATTTGTTTTAATGTTTTATGTGTATGTTCCTTTACTTGAGCATCATCTACATTGTAAAATATATCTGTAAATTAACAGTTTTCCGTATTTTGTGATTCATGTTTTTATTTTATTTTTTATTTATTTTGTTTATTTATGCTTGTGAATTGCATTATGGGATGTTGATCTTTCTTCCAACAATTTTTTACCTTGAAAAGTTTGAGAAAGTGACTTTTTTAAACATTTTTAATAGTTTAAAGTGATATATTGTCTGGGTCGGTGTTGTATATTACACTACAAAAACCTTGTTGCTGGCTGCCAGTACATTTTTCTGTTATTTTCTTATACATTTTATTATTTCAAACTACTATAATGTCAATAAAAGTCACTTTGTTAAACTGTAGAGTTGGATTTTCAACATCAAAAGTCGACAGAGCAGTGATCAAGGTACAATAATGAAATTCACATCTGTAAATAAACACAGTGTAATTCACAGTGTATACAGTGTATTCACAAATATTGCCTTTGTGTTCTATTATTGGGCGACGCGGTGGCGCAGTGGGTAGCACGTTTGCCTCACAGCAAGAAGGTCGCTGGTTCGAGCCTCGGCTGGGTCAGTTGGCATTTCTGTGTGGAGTTTGCATGTTCTCCCCGTGTTCGCGTGGGTTTCCTCCGGGTGCTCCGGTTTCCCCCACAAGTCCAAAGACATGCGGTATAGGTGAATTGGGTAAGCTAAAAAAATTGTCCGTAGTGTATGTGTGTGAATGAGTGTGTATGAATGTTTCCCAGTGATGGGTTGCAGCTGGAAGGGCATCCGCTGTGTAAAACATATGCTGGATAAGTTGGCGGTTCATCCCGCTGTGGCGACCCCAGATTAATAAAGGGACTAAGCCGAAAAGAAAATGAATGAATGAATGAATGAATGTTCTATTATTGTTGCATGATTATGGTGAATAACAGTACATTTTAAGGTTAAATGCAGATTCATGTATAATAGCATTGCTTTACTAGTGATAAGTTGGAAATTTACAGGGAACAATAATATGGGAAACATCGTTACAGTGTTATTTTATGTTCAATTTCTGGTAACCATAGCTGGTATTTCCCCCCCGTTTGCCTGTAACAGACTCACCTGCTTTCATTTATCTGCCTGTCCAACCTCATCTGACCTTGTCTTTTCACTCTTTCATCAGTGAATCATTCCATCTTTTCACCTGGGATTTTTGCTTCTGCTTTGGAAACTCCCAGAAGGCGCGCACAGTGGGTAAAATGCACATGATTTCCTGTCACACCGGCTCCTAAAATGAAAATAATGCAATAGTATTGGATGGTTTTAGATGTGATCTGAGATAAGAGAGTAAAGTAAACTTTAAATAAGTATGTGCAGATCCCACCCAAACTTCTATTTTGGAGGATTTGGCAAGCTTGTGCATATTTTACTAATTCCTGTTTAAGTCTCGGTTAAGACAATGATAATCTTCAAACAATTTTGTTTTCTTTACTTGCATTTACATTTAGTCATTATATAGATGATTTTGTCCAAAGCCACTTACAAGAAGAGGCAATACACACATGAAGTGCTAATTATACAAAGTAACTGTTTGTTCTCAGAGAATAAAGTGCTAGAGTTTGGGGGTTTTTTGAGAGAGAGAGAAGATGTGTGATGACTGCGAGAGTCTAGTGATGTCTGCGAGAGTCTAGTGATGACTGCGAGAGTCTAGTGATGTCTGCGAGAGACTAGTGATGTCTATGAGAGACTAGTGATGTCTATGAGAGACTAGTTAAATCCTGTGCGAGTCTAGTGATGTCTGCGAGAGTCTAGTGATGTCTGCGAGAGACTAGTAATGTCTATGAGAGACTAGTTAAGTCCTGTGAGAGTCTAGTGATGTCTGTGAGAGACTACGTCCTGTGTGAGTCTAGTGATGTCCTGTGAGAGACTAGTTAAGTTCTGTGAGAGACTAGTTATGCCTGTGAGAGACTAGTTAAGTACTGTGAGAGTCTAGTGATGTTTGTGAGAGACTAGTTAAGTCCTGTGAGAGTCTAGTGATGTCTGTGAGAGAC
>CAIGQV010000818.1:19046745-19090361 GCA_903798115.1 Danio jaintianensis | reverse complement strand
AGATAGATAGATAGATAGATAGATTGAAAGATCAATTTTTTTTTACATTTTATGAACATTTTTATCGACACAAAAGTTAGAGCATTCATAAAAAACGCGTTTCACAGATCGCAATATTTGGCTACGTCAACAATTTTGGTAAAGACCATCTGATATAACAAAAAAAAACTGCAAATAATTTTCAAAATAACAATTGCAAATTGCAAATAACACAAAATAATTTTCTTAGGAATTGATTTATAACATTACCCCTGAAAGTTGTAAATATAAACGCAAAACAAATATGAAATGCGTGAGTCAATGAATGAATCGCTGACTCGATATTCACAAGACTGCTGCTGCTGTGCAACAGATGCGCATCTAAACAATCAAAATATTTTAAAGTCATGAGCATACTGATTTAACATAAGAGTCCGTATATGATCCGGTTAAATGTAGAATATTATTTCATATTTTTGTTGTGATGATTTTGAACCATCATTTGGGTAATCAAGGTATCTCCGTTTGAGCGCATTTTTAAGTCCACATGAATTAACCCTGTGCGTATTCCGCGAGTGGCAGGTGATAAGTTCCCGACCGTATATGAGATTTAAAATATTGAAAGTCTTCCTCCCTCTCCCTCTCTCTGTTTGGGCTCTCTTCCAGGTCCCGCACGCTCCAGCGCCCGTCCCGTTCACTTTTCACCCCGCCTCAGTTCGGTGGGGTGGGGTAAGGGGGGAGCCGCTTGCACCCTGGCCGAATGCCGCCTCACTGCCTCTGCTATATAAACACACATTGGAAGCTCGCTGTGCGACTCGAACTCACATTAAGAAACTGTATGTGAAGAGAGAGAGAGAGCGAAATAGAGAGAGAGAGAGAGCGAGAGCTGGAGCGCAAGAGAGAGGTAGAGAGTAAAACCGCATCAGAAAACGGGCTAGCGAGACGCACTACAGTCATCTGAAGATTTTTACTGCTCATAGGCATCAAACTTCGGAGGATTATTTCTTTCATTTATTTTTTCGTCTTCCATATGACCATTACTTGATTTCAGTGTATTTAAAGAGTTTATATCGAGCTTTAAGATTATATATAGGCCTATTTAAAAATTATAACTAAAACAATTTATTTTATATTTTCAAAAAGTAACTTAAAACTTTTTCTTGAATACTTTCTTTGCCTTTTTTACGTTTGAAATTAAAACAACAAATCAAACTCAAGTTTGACAAGTTCCCTCCAAATTTACATTTCAAAAATGATCATTTAACTGAAAAGTTCAAGAAATATTGGACATCGATTTGGACTATCTAAAATGATATACAAACATTTAAGATCGATTTGTTATATCCAGCATTCTGTTAATTAAATAGCGACTATATTTTATTTATTCATTTACTTTACACAACCTTTTAGCGTTGCCTTTTGGTGAAAGAATATCAGCTCAGCTATTTTTGCTTTTTAGAATAATTGTCGCAGAGAATCATATCTAACAGAGTAGGTCACTCTCCTAATTTTAGGTTTAACCACTTTAGTGCTCATCACTCCAAAGAGATATTTGAGACAAGTCCCCGGACGTTCACAGCCATGCTCTTCGAGAGTTTTGACCTTGTCTCGGCGCTGGCGACGCTGGCTGCGTGTTTAGTGTCCATGGCACTTCTTCTGGCCGTGTCCCAGCAGCTCTGGCAGCTAAGGTGGACTGCAACACGGGACAAGAGCTGCAAGCTACCCATGCCCAAGGGCTCCATGGGGTTCCCCATCATTGGAGAAACATGCCACTGGTTCTTTCAGGTAAGCGCTCTTTCTCCTTGTGCCTTTCCAAGTTTCCAGTCTCCTTGCTGTCGCGCGCACAGCACTCCGGTGCGCGCCAGACACCGCGGGCTCGGCGCATATAGTTTCCCTGCAGGTAACTGGGTTGTTAAAGACACATCAAGAGTAGGATAACGTCCACTAATGCTTTTCGCACGTGTGCACTCGTGCGTAATATTGCGCTTTAAAATAAGAGCAGCCTGCAAGTTGGTTATTCCCACGTGTGCAATTTCATCCGTGCCATATTTCCATGGTGTTAATAAGCTGTCTGTTTTAGATAGCCGTCAGTTTTGTTTAATACAGCCAGTGCTCAATCCACGTGGAACAATCTGTTTGCGGCTGCCAAGAAAGGCGCGCTCCGTTCCAGAAATATTGTAGTCCTTGGCTTCCGATGCGCGCGAGTACGCAGCCACTGAGCACCGCATGTCAAAGCGCGCAAAAAAGTATTTTTGTGGTGAGATTGATCGCGAGCCGAAGGCAGGTATAGTGTCGCGCTCTCATTGAGCTTCAGTGTAATTACGCGCGCCGGTTACTCGAATGCCGTATCGTTCTGTCATGATACTCAGACAGCGCGTGGGGCGCATAAAGTGCACGCTGGAGGTCTCTGTCTTACCGTCCTCAGTAAGAAAGTTTGTGAACGCTCAGAAGACTTGTTCTAAAATAAGTAATAAAATTAAAATCAGACCAGCGGCTATATTGTGGTGTTTTGAAAGGAGTTTATTACAATATTCTTAGCCGTAAAAAGTGTCTCAGGAATTCTTTCCATATTAAATCCATGGTGCGCATTGGGATGTTTCTGGACACTGGTTTGCAGTAGCCGGAGTGGGTTACTTTAAAGTGAGATTTGCGGAGATTCAGTAGGGAGGAATGTCCTGGTCTGAGTGGTGTACAGATCAAATTCTCTGGTCAGGAATAGATTCTCCAAACTTGCTGGAAATCCAGAAGAGAATTTCCATGCAGCTGGCATGCTCTCTGCAAAAACAAACAGACTTGACTGCATCTCAGAGTTATATGTGTAAAATCAATAGGATTTGGAGCTGTCCATTTGAGCCAAACTTTTGTCATTCTTTATTTCCACAGCTCATTTCAGGACTGCAAAGCGACTGAAAGCTGCCAGGCAGTATGAAATGTTATCTCTCTTAATTGTGCATCTGAAAACATTCAATGCTTATATACATCTGCGTATATCAGTATGTTTAAGATGCCCCCTTTAATTTTGCCATTTAGCCTATTTTGTGGTCTGTATCCCTCTGTCTTCTTAAAATTCAGCGGCAGCTAAATCCATAAGTGGGTCAAATCTGTGATTGACACAGATTTATGGACTCAGAGGAGTCTACATTTTGGTGCATTCTCTTGCTGTGTGTCTGGTGTGATGAATTATGATATGATTTTTTATTTTGTCTGTGCATGGCTTTTGGGAGACCACATAATATCAGATCAGACCTTTCTTTTTTGTGCCACTCTCAACAGTGTTCTAGGTTTTGGCTGAGCTACCAATATGAGCTATTAACTCTGACAGTGCCAGGGGCCATTACTTTCAGTTCAGATTGAATAATATAATATTACAATGATCAGTATCAATATAAGATCATTCAGAATGCATCAACTTTCTTATTAGTTATGCATTGGGTTGCAATAGTAACTCTTTGACATTGCACTCTTCACCCAGTGGGCAACTCTCCCTTACCTCTATCCCTTGTCTCCACCTTGACCCAAGTCTGGGTGGCAATAAAGCTGCCCACCAGGGGGTCAAAAACACACCCACACCCTGGGACAAAGCCTACACGGCTTGAGGCTCTGATCAGAATTCCAGAGAGCATGGCCTGTAGAGACCTGGGGGATTAGGAACAGTCTTCTCTCTCGCTTTCTGGCTCTCTCCTGGGGCTTGTCGAGATTAGCGAGCATGAAACGGGCATGACTGGCACCAGCGTAGTGTGGCCCCTTTTTCACCTCTGGAACACACCACCAACCCCTCAAACAGCCTCTTGTCTTTAGGAACAGGGGACGGGGTGAAAGCAGAGGGGGCTTGGCAGCAGTAGTGGGAGGAGGAGGAAGGTAGGAGGATATAAAAGAAAAGAAAAAGGGGTCCCCGGGGTGAGCGCTCACACTGCACTGAACAACCATAATCTCTCTCCACAAAGTGTTTCCAGGTCAAAGGGGAGCCCATTCTCTCAGCTTGGCCACATTTAGGTTCTTTGCGCTTGTCTCGTGGGCTTTGGTGTTCGTTCGGCATTAAGCCGATGCTGATTGCTGAGTCTCGCTGCGTTGCCTGAAATTCCCATATCTGCTTTCATTTATGCATACCCATGTGCCTTCCAAAACACCCTCTTTGGCGAGTACACCCAAGGGTGACTGATGGCCATATAATGGGACCTCAAGTCTTACTGCCTCCGCTCGCTCCCCCCCTCTCTCTTTGCTCTCTGTGCAGAAATTCTGTCATATACCCCAATGGAGACGTGCCAACGCACACATCCTGAGAGATTCCAACGGGCTATTTCAGTAAATGGACATATTATCTTTATTTACGCTGAGACCGTGGGTCAGCCTACAGAGAACTCCCCCCGCACCGTTACCTGCCGCTCTGAACCAATAAACACAGCAGCCCCAGACTAAGCCATGCAGACACGCATACATTTATACAGAAGGACCTGAGGACAAGGGTCAGAATAATAAGTGATGCAAATAAAGAGCACTGAGCAGAAGCATGTGCCAAGGAAAACTTGCCATACACTTTTTAAATCTATCTGCTCCATCTTTCTTGTCTTTCTGCATACAATAAGGAAATGCATCGAATTGCACATGAAATTGCACCCCCCCACAGTCCCTCATGTAGCACCCCCATGTTCAGGTCAACTGCTGTAGCTGATCCGAATAAACATAATACAATTTTTTTTTGTGATTTTAATAAAGGGGTCATTTGTATAACATTTCCACTGGCAAACAAAGGCTACATTTATGTAGCGGGAGGCTCGACTGGTGTCCAATTTACACAGAAATTTGTATTTTTAGTCCTGCACACTCTGTGGAATGGGCCAGAGGAAAAAAGCGGTCCTCTTTATTGCGCCCCCTTGTAAAATATCTGATAAATTTCTTTTCAAAATAAAAGAAACTATTGAACGTGGCGAGTTAACCCTTTCACTGCCAGAGGCAGCAGAGAACAGGCATGTTTTGAATAGGGTCGAAGATCACACAACTGAACACACACTAAAATGAACTGCTTTGTAATGCAGGAATCTGTATATTTGTTTCCTTCTGATTTAGAGGATTTTAAAAGCAACTTTACAAAAACTATTCAAGCACTTCGGATGCAGATGTTCTCCTCCCATGAGCCCTGTACTCATTATCATCTTAAAGCGACATCTGACATGTGTTTTGCGGTCCAAATTACTGTGGAAAGCTTTTGGGTCTTATCGCTGAAGATCATCTAACCTCAACCTCTAACATAGTTCTTGAACCCAATCTGCCTTCGCTCAAAACAAACAGGCTTTTATTTGAGTGACAACCCATTTCATTTGGTTTTTAAGAGAATGAGCTTGGCGCAAAAAAGTAGCCGTGGCTGTGCATCACGTGCATGCGTGCAGAAATGAATGGACACACCGACCGCATATATACGTGTGTTTGACAGTGCGAGTATGCTGCAGATTATTACCTCATTGCTTTCCAGGGTGTGTGGGACTTTTGTGCGTCAGTGACCCTTTTGGGTTTTTTGTTTTATTTTCGTTCTCTGCACGTCTGAGCTTCTGTGGCCTTGTGAAATGAGGGAGGACATTTCTCACCTTCTAGCCAAATGACATCTGCGCGGCCAAGCCCAGCGCGTTTGTCTCCACATTTTGCCTCCAGAATGCGAATCACTTCTCTAAGAAGCACGCTTTGACCATTTATCCACCCTAATCACATTTTCTTTTATTTTTACCTTACTGTCAATCACTTCCATGCAGGAAAACCATTACCCTTTCCATCTTTGATTGCACTTTCCACTGGTAACACACAGGTCAGGACTGGATCCTTTCTGGCTGCTCTTTTGTGTACACTTGTTTTAGAGGGAACCGTTGGCCCCTACATGTGTAAATACACACACATACATGTGAGAAATGTATATGTGTTTTTTGTGATGTAGTGTGGGACTATACATTGCACACTTTCACTACTCCTGGAGAGGTGGAAAAAAAAGGCCCTGGCCTGGTAAGGATGACAGCACGTGTTGTTTATAATGAATGTTCTTGTTCCCAGAATTATCAAACACACTAAGTTCACGCAGGTTACACATGATGTCTGAAGGGGAAATATGACAGAGCAAAGACCATAAACAAACATAATATAATACAAATTACAAGTTCACTTGTGCGTGAATGTGTTTATGCACAGAAATCAACAGAGTTAGAGAGTGCCCTTATGTTGGGCATGTGTGAAAGACGGCCTTGTCCCGAGTTTGTCAGGTTGAAAACGGCTCCTTTCTCTTTCTCATACTGACTGCTGAGAGGTGAGCACACACACATACACAATCATCCATCATCACACATACTCAGTTCTCACCATGTGGTGAAAGATACTACATTTATTTTCCTCCCTCTTGCCCTGCATTGCTTTCGGATGTGTGTGTGTGCATGTGGTTGTTCATGTCAGCATTACCTCTTGCCCTCACACTCACCTGATATGTGAAATCCTCAGTGTTTTTAAGTATAGACTGGCTGTGAGCTGGCCAGCGAACATTTCTCTCACCCCACACACTGTTCACGCAGTGGCAGTTCCCCCTGTCTAACACCTGGCGAGGTCCTGGGATGCCATGTGTCTGTTTGGCCATGTTCAGAGTTCCTCCTTCGGTCATTAGAAACCATCTAAAGCCATTTTTAACTTAAGCTCAGATTGGTACATTATGCTTCTATACTACGGAATTCATTCCGCTTCTCAGGATGAGGAACCAACAAAAAAAAGCCTTTGAATATCATGTAATCCCGCCAAAACTATAAAACCCAAAACAGGCATTTGCTGGAAAAATTGTGAAAGCTGAGAAAGAAAAGTGTGAAAGTGTGAAATATGGTTTAAGTTTGTCCACCAGTGCAGAATTTACAGCCATAGTTTCTCCCACATGTTCAGCCAGGTCTGGTTAAACTTGAGAAAGTGAGATTTAATCCCTTTGGTCTGACCTTGTCTAACCTCACCGTGCATATATCTCATTAGTTTGATCTTATAATCTCTCTATTTAATTAAGCCAATATTTTCTTATAGGGTTTTAGGAACTAAGGTGCCATGTGGGTCATAAGACATTTGCCAAGTCATCAGAGATCTCAGCCAGTCAGGAGCTCAGGTTGTCGTTTTGGGCCTCTGCCATTATGGTGGTGTTAGCTGAGTCAGTCAATGGGGGGAGTCAGGTCAAAGGTGACCAAGAGTGAAAGAGTAAGATCCAATGAGTGAAGTCAAAACTTTTAACTGTAGGATGATATCTGACATGTTTTTGCACCCTTGATGTTTGTGCACAAAAGTGATAATGCAATATATTTCAGATGATGCTTCTACATTTACATTTTTTAATGTTTGCTGGCACATATTGTAAAAGTTGAAGGCCAAGGCATCATTCATGAACTAATCTGTTTATTTGTTTATATATAGAGGTGAGAAACCCAGCCACTGGCCACAAATACAAGAAAAAAGACTAGTTGCTGAACTGCGGACAAAAAGGACACTGGGAAGTGCTTGTCTTAATAGTTAGAGTAGTGATATGCATAGTGATTGTCATTTATGCTTGTGACCATTGGCATAAATGTATGCACAGATTTGATCTTGCATTGTATAAAATCCATTCATACTGTATATGTTTTATAAATGAGGCCCCAGGTGCTCTGTCCATACACAATTCTGAACATGGTATGAAACCACCTGGAAGTATTCAGTCTGGATTCTGCTATCTTTGTTTCTCAATTCTGAACATAAGTGATGACATAAAGCCCACCAAATGTGCTTTAGGTGCTACAATATATATATATTACCGGTGGTAAAACATCAGATGCACTATAATGTTTTGTTTCATGATTGTTACATTAAAAAAATGCTCTGAATCCACAGCTGCTTTTGAATACCAATACATTTAGAAAGACACCTTGTGCTTGCAGTGTACTTATAGCTTCTACCAGTAGGGGCTAAGCGGATTCTCATTGTTGCTCAGTGATAGAATTTTGGATGAATTTGCTGGTCCTTCAACATTGCGAATATTTGTTGTCTATTTGTTTCAAAATTTGTTTAATATAGCATTTATATTGAGCAGGTATTAACGCAGAGAAGCTTGCTGAGGTGAAGTGCATACAGACAAGTTTACCTCAGCCAAACCGGGGGAAAAAAGCTTGCATGCTGCTATATTTATCCCCACAAATAAGAGTGTGAGTGTTGGAGTGTGCTTGATGAAACTGGTCACAAAATTTAGTGGGTGGAGGGGGAGGGTGGCAAGGGGGCGCAAACAGCTCTACTGCCACTTCCTGCTGTGGGGTCAGTATGTGTGTGTGAGGCTGAGAGGTTACAGGCTGTCTTTATGTGCTCAGCAGAGGTCTTGAGGGCCAGAAGCAATTACTGTGTGTTGGAAGGAGCAACTCACAGCAGAGCTAACAGTCGTTATCATGTGCGCAACTCTACTGAACTACACTTGAATGTGCATAATGACCATGATCTAATTTAGTATTGCGCAAAATAATACATTCAGTTTTCTGCAGTATATTTATTTATGCTTTTAGTACATACAGCATTAATCTTCCACCATTTCAGCACTTTAAAAATAGGCTCATTTTACAACTCCCCTAGAGTTAAACAGCTGAGTTTGACCATTTTTGACTCCATTCAGCCAATATCCGGGTCTGATGGGAGCCCTTTAAGCTTAGCATAGATCATTGAATTTAATCAGACCATTAGCATCTTACTCAGAAATGAGTTTCGATAGATTTCTTATTCAAAGCTTGACTCTTCTGTAGTTATACTGTATTAAGGCCGACGGAAAATGATAAGTTGTTATTTTCTAGGCTGATATGGCTAGGAACTATACTCTCATTCTGGCGTAATAATCAAGGAACTTTGCTGCCGTACCATAGCTGCAGCAGGACCATAGTCCTAAGCTAGGTAACTTGGTAACTGTGCTGTGTAATATCACTGCTCCTGAGCATCCATAGTACTGCAGCAAAGTTACTTGATTTTCATTTTCTGATTTATATTTTCGGTCTTAGTGCACGGTGTAGCTACAAAAGAGTCAAGATTTAAATAGGAAAATTACCTAAACTCTTTGGTTATCTTTGAGAAAATGCTAATGGTCTAATACAATTCAATGATTTATGCTAATCAAAGCTAAAAGTGCTCCCGCCAGACTCAGAGATTGGCTGAGTGGATTTAAAAAATTTAAAACATAACTGTTTAATTCTAGGGGAGTTGTAAAATGAGTCTATTTACAAAAAAGTGGAGTGTTCCTTTAATGTGCGGGCTATTAGAATCAGGTTAACATCTCCTGTCCTGAGAAAAACCTGAAGTTTGTTGCTGTAACTTTTAAACCCATTCAGATGTTTGGGTTAATCACTTTGCTTGTTCTTAACTCACAGAGGTGAGGGGGTCAAAGGTGAAAAAGTTTGCAGGATGTACTGGATTCCTTGCTTATTAGCACATTCAGAGAGTCTTTCGCACATGGAGCTAATGGCTGTGCTCATATACTCATTAGATCACTTTTCTCAGTGTGATCCTTAAGGCTAAGCTTGAGCCCCTTCTTAGCCAAAGCTAACCCAATTGCATAAAGAATTCTGCGAACGGGACCCCTATGCCCCTACAATACCAAAACAAACCAGTGGGCTTATCCCACAAGGCTAACACCCTTTATTACAAATACCTATTAGCCCTAACACCTCATTACATGTGTAATATTCAGACAGAAGCCCTTTAGCCTACAATGCTGGCAGTACAGCATAGTGAGTGGTATTAGCTAGCCTAAAAACCTAGATAATTTTAACTACAAAAGATGAATAACATTAGAAACTGACAGCTGTGGTTGGCTGAAATGTATCTTAAAATTATATTTTAACATACAGTAAACACATTTAAATTTACTGTATCACTCACTATCTTTCGGCTTAGTCCTTGATTTATCAGGGGTCGCCACAGCGCAATGAACCACCAATTACTCTGGCATATGTTTTATGTGTTGGATGCCCTTCCAGCCGCAACACAGCACTGGGAAACACCCATACGCTCTCTCATTAATGCACACTCATACACTACGGCCAATTTAGTTTATTCAATTAACTTATGCCGCAAGTCTTTGGACTGTGGGGCAAATCGGAGCACCCGGAGGAAATCCATGTGAACACAGGGAGAACATGCAAACTCCACATAGAAATGACTCCTGGCCCTGCCAGGACTCAAAGCATCGACCTTCTTGCTGTGAGACAACAGTGCTAACAACTGAGCCACCATGCCGCCTTAAAGTTACTATATTATTTCCAGAATCGTTTCCTTGTTACATTTACTTTTTTCATTTCATTTTGCACCAATGAAACCAATGATGGTGAATCCATGGTATCAACGTCTTTCCCAAACTCCTGCAGATCACAATCATGACACAATATCCTGTTTTTATAGCCTATAATAACCTAAAAGAAAAATCACTTCAACATTATTGTAATACTGGCTCACTCATATGTACATGGTGAGGGTGGGGTTTATGAGTGGTACTATAGTCAACCACTAGGAGTTGATCAAAATGTTTTGGCTTTATCTTGCATATTTTGGAGTGTCTCACACATGACATGGCGTTGTAAACTGCTGCCCTCAATTTCAAAAAGAAGTTTGTCCATCTTTCAGCCCTGTTTTTTCCCCTCATTTTACTGCCCACATATAGGATTTTTTCAAAGAAACAAAATGACCCTTCATTCATATGTCAGGGGAAAACAAGCGCCTCGACTTCTGCCAAGGTTTTTTCTCCCAAATTCTTTCAATTTATAAAGGTTGGGTCCCTCACCACTTTTACCTTTTGACTTAATTGGGGTTGGTAGAGATGCTCTACAGTAAATCAAATATTTCCACACTGACATTCATAGCAAACTTAACTGAATTTTCTTTGATCTAACAACAACAAAATCATGCTTCTGCTAAACTGAATGTGCCTGATGTATTGAAACATCAAACCTGATTTCCGGTTATTCCCCGTTCTCTCATTTAATTAGATCCAAACATCAACTGCAAAGTATCTTGTCAATTTAAGAAATGTTGGACACAATTGTAACCATGAATATTTTGCTAATCTTTCTGTCCTCTAAATCAGTTCTTCTTAGTATCTACACTTAATGCGTTTTCTTCTTTCCACACCTGTTTTGCAGGGTGCAGGTTTCCATGCATCCAGGAGGCAGAAGTATGGGAATGTATTCAAGACTCATCTGCTGGGACGGCCGCTGATCCGGGTCACAGGGGCAGAGAATGTGCGTAAGGTTCTTATGGGAGAGCACAGCCTGGTCACTGTGGACTGGCCCCAAAGCACCAGCACTCTGCTAGGGCCCAACAGTTTGGCCAACTCGATAGGAGACATCCATCGCAAAAGGAGGAAGGTAAGGGCCATATCCAGTTGTTTATTACTCTGATTAGAGCTGGCCAATAAATCTAGATGAAATTGTACATCTTGTCAGGGAGGCACAGTTCTGTGATAAGTAATAAATCTCCTTTGAAAAAGGATCCTGAGAGTGATCTTATGCAGAAACTCCAATATAGCAGAAAATGCCTATAGTTTTCTCAATAAACAGAAGATTTAACTTCTTTCACTGATTAAATGTGAGAAGTAATCATTATTTCAAACACTCCACTGAAGTTATGAAGTGAGTTTGGAGTAAAAACATGTTAAAATGTGATATTTTCATGTGCCTTCAGATGTAGCATTAACATAGAGCCGTAGTCCGCTGAGAAGATATGCAAACAGCTGTCATTATTGCAGAGCATTCATTCATTCATTCATTTTCTTTTCGGCTTAGTCCCTTTATTAATCTGGGGTCGCCACAGCGGGATGAACCGCCAACTTATCCAGCATATGTTTTACGCAGCGGATGCCCTTCCAGCCGCAACCCATCTCTGGGAAACATCCATACACACCCATTCACACACATACACTACGGACAATTTTAGCTTACCCAATTCACCTATACCGCATGTCTTTGGACTTGTGGGGGAAACCGGAGCACCCGGAGGAAACCCACGCGAACACGGGGAGAACATGCAAACTCCACACAGAAATGCCAACTGACCCAGCCGAGGCTCGAACCAGCGACCTTCTTGCTGTGAGGCGAACGTGCTACCCACTGCGCCACCGCGTCGCCCTATTGCAGAGCAACTATCTTCAATTATACAATTAAATTGTCCATGATATTGCATAGCTTGTCAGTAAACTGTGACACTCTGTAATGTCACAGATGCTAGAGATTTACTACTGATTACACAACTGGATTTACTGACAAAATGTACATGAAAATTAGCTCTGATTAATTGTGCAACCCTAAAATGTACTGGGAACTGTCCTTATCGCCTAATGGGACAGTTTTGTGTGCTCCATTTCCAAGTGAAAGAAAGATGAAGTGAAAGAAATAAGATAGAAGGTCAAATGGATGCAGAAAAGATTTTGCCATCTATAGGTCAAGATTTGGAGACAGATACCGACAAATGCCTTGCTCTCCCGCTCACTGTTATCACTCATAACAGTCTGCTCACAATGACCACATGGAGGATTATGCTCATAACTAGCTTCTGCTCAAATCCAAGCTATTGTTCAGGAACAAAATAGCTTTTTTGTGGACCCTGGTTCTCTTCGGTCCCTTGGAGGCTTGAGTTTCACCCCATCACACACCTGTTCCATTGAGGGGTCAGTGGGGTGTAATCAGTCTGGTTAATCCTCCAGGTCCAGGGCCTCACGCAAACCCTCTAATGACCACTAATTAGTCAGCCAGTCTCAGGCGGACAAAGACCTCCTTCAGACAGGTTCCAATGTCCCGCTCTCCACACTAATGTCATAAATCTATTTTCATTTGTTCTTCAATCTCTCTGGGGACGGACAGCATTGGATAGCCTATATTTTTGTGTTTACATCAATTGGAACCCAATATACACTTGTACTTTTTGTTCTGCGTTTAGGGTAAAAAGAAGCTCTAAACACATGAGCAGTGGTATATTATTAGGGAACATTCTGACGCAATTCATACTGCTGAGAATGGTTTTGATGAGTATGCAAGTATGTGCTGTGTGTTTTATCTTCTTGATAAGAAAATAAACTAAGCGGCATTTAAAGCATCTGATAATAGCTGAGAAATAAGGATGATTGCACACACTCAGTGATGTGGCACACAAATCAAGTCACATCACATTTATTTATATAGCATTTTTTTCTGTGACTGGTTTAAAGCAAGCAGCTTTACAATATTAAACATTCGACCTCAACAAACTGAACAGAGGAAATGAACCAGAGAAGATTTCTACCTCAAAGAAGGCAGAGCCTCATTGCACACCTACCTATTACGTAATTTCCATGGACCAATGGGAAATAAAATGTGTTTACCAGTCAGAGCGAATGCCACCATGAGTAGTTCTTTGTTTAGCTGTTTCAAACTTCTGAAACAAACTTTGTTTTGGCCGCCATGATTTTTTTTCAAAATTACATCACACTCGATTTTGGTTGAGTTATATCAGGGACTGAAGGATCAAAGCATTTGGGATGTCCTGTTTCAGGAAATAAGTTTGAGAAAAAGAAGATAATTCACAATAAAATGAAGAATGTGATAACTGCTACACATTTACATGTACTAGACCAGAGAGAGTCAGCATAAATAGCTCTGTGACCTCGGAAAATAATTTCCTAGAAGACAACAAGTGGTATTTATTGGCTCGGTATAAATGGAAATTCCTAATAAGTTCTTTCATATCCTTAACTATAATCTAGAAAACTAACACAATGTGCAACAGTTTACTGAGTATACTATAAGTAACCATATTAGCCTATCAAACATAGAGCTATCAAGCAGTGGATTTGGAAAGGTGTTGAATTTATTAGGTTGGCCAGTAGAGGGCAGAGAATCTTAATTCTGCGCTTACCTGCCAACACAAAGTGCTCTCGCTGTGAATGAGGGATTTTGTTTTAGTCAGCAGGGAAGAGAGAAAAGAGAGAGAGAGGGAGAGATTGGAAAAGTGGAGAGAAGTGTAAAAGAAAGTGAATGGTTTGGGGGAGAGAATAAAGAGGTCTTTACATTCTGGTCAAACCAGCAGCTTTGAGCAGTTTCATATAATTTAAGACATATGGAAATTATTAGGGTGGGGGAGCTTTAAAAGGCAGTGTGTGAGTGTGTGTGTGTGTGTGTGTGGAAAGTGCAGTACAAGAAGTCACGTTTTGTAATGAAGACAGGCGGCTGTTTTTTTTCCAGTAGTGTTCAAAATCCTGTATAATGGAGACTGGCATTAGTAGAGCTTGACTGACGTCTGTCTACTACGCAAAGACTCGCTAAAGGAAAATAGTAAGCTTCCCAAAAATCTCAAACCAATAAGAAGTATAAATATAGTGTTGTATCGCAATGTATTCATTTCTGGGTATTCGCTAAGAGACATGCTACGCAAACATGCTTGTAGCCACAAATTCTTTCTCAAAAAAATAAAATAGGATGTAAGTAATGTAGTAGTCTGGATGGATAACTCAGTGTTTTATATACAAAGAAAAGCTAGCTACAAATAGGAGTTAGATAAGAGATAAAGAAGTGGGTCTGAGGAGAACAGCACAGAAAAGGAGACACAAAGAAATGGGTCTTGGCGAGATGCGAGGAGAGACAGGAGGAGGACACGCGGCTCTCCACCCCTTCCCTTTACTACTGTGGAAAAAAAGCGGGGTGGAGACGAGGTATTTGGAATGAGATGGCATATAAAAAGTACTATTGTTAGTCACCGGCACTGGAACATGGATGTTATTTGACTAAACAAACCAGCACAACTGAGGCACATTAGAAATGCGCTGCTGTGGCCAGGAAAATCTTACCTTCGCCTTTCGCCCTCGCTGCTGATGCAGAGGGAAACTCTCTCAGATATTCAGGGCGAAAGGTGGAGGTAGGCGAGTGTCATTTAAGAGTACGAGAAGGTCAGAAATAGCAAGGACTGCAGAATTAATGAGAATGTTCCATGCTTCAAACTATAAGACAAATAAGCTTGGCCTTTAGGCGCCAACTGTGGCTTCAGGATAATATTTTCATGACATTTCTTGCCTGTGGAGCACAGACATGTTGGATTGTGATGGATGAGTGATTCATGGCCAGCTGCATTGTGGGAAGTGTAGTTCAGCAGGGCTAAGTAAAAAATAAATGCGTAGTGCTTTGGAATAGCATGTGTTTAAATGGGTTCAAGGCCAAATGTCCTGCTTTGGTGATTACAGGGGATTTTATACATAGAGAGAACACACAAAATGCAAGCATAATGTTTTAAATAACATTTGTGAAAATAAAATACCAAAACGTGGGCGAAATACTGTGTAGTCATTCAGTGTAAACATACATTTATGTGAAATTTAAACACATATTCTTTCATGTACTTGTTAAAATATTTGAAAAAGCAAAAAAAAAAAAAAAAAAAGTTAGCAAACGTTTTTTAAACCATTAAAATTTGATAGCTAACAAATGGGTATGTTTTAAAATGTTATTGCAAAGTAAAAAGATTTAAAATTGAGGGCTCCACTGCGATCCTTAGTTTTTAAATATGCCATCAAATGATTTTTTGGTATATAAATTATTGTTACACTGAATGACATTTTTGTGGGTGTCTTCTGTTAATCATGCAAACATGTATTATTATGTGTTTGCTCTAAAAATAGAATTAAACATTGTAATCTATATATGTCCAAATTCATTTATTACACCTTTATTGATGCTTGAAACACCCTTTTCCTCTTCGACCCAGTTAATGCAAACACTAAGTAATCTCCACAGCAGACTAATTGCACTTTTTTTATTTGTGTTTTTCTCAGATCTTCGCTAAAGTTTTTAGCCATGAGGCTCTGGAAAGCTACCTGCCTAAGATCCAGCAGGTCATTCAGGAGACCCTGTGTGTGTGGAGCTCCAATCCTGACCCCATCAATGTATACCGCGAGTCCCAGCGGCTCTCCTTCAACATGGCTGTGCGTGTGCTCCTGGGCTTCCGCATCCCCGAAGAAGAGATGCACTGTTTGTTCAGCACCTTCCAGGAGTTTGTGGAGAACGTCTTCAGTCTTCCCATCGACCTGCCATTTAGCGGTTACAGAAAGGTAAAATGTCAATAGCTACAGTATGTTTCCATCCACCTGTTTTCATACACATTTTTATAAAAATGCTTAATGAAAATGCCAAGATGGATATCAATTTTGAAAATATGCAATAGGATAAACTGATATCTGAAAAGAAATAATATGTATGAACTACAATGGAAAAACATTTACCGAATAAATTCCAGCATCGGAAATATCATGTGATTTGTTTTAACTGATGTGATGATAATGGGTGCAATGTGAACGCATTAATAGACAAACCAGCGGACCAACCACATAATAAAACATCTGAAATGTTGTTTTGGTCATTCTAAAATGCTCATTTTTGATATTTGCCGCCAGTTTATCAGGAAGTGACGATTTTTGTTCTCCTTGACTCATTATTCTCAAATCTTTTATGCGACGCTCCAGTTTTTCGCATAAGTCTAATTCACATCTTTGAATGGAAACACAGCTATTGTGTATTGTCAAAATAGAGATGGTCTCTATGGACTTTAGCTAACAAACTTGTTTTGTTTGCAGGGTATTCGTGCAAGAGACTCACTCCAGAAAAGCATAGAGAAAGCCATCAGAGAGAAACCGCTTCATACACAGGGGAAAGATTACACCGATGCTCTTGATGTGCTTCTAGAAAGCGCCAAGGAGAACAACACAGAGCTTACAATGCAGGAGCTCAAGGTGAGCAGGACACTACACTTGTTGACTATCCAGACAATATTTTAAGGCCTCACAGGTTTCTTTGGAAGGCTGTTCCAAACAGTAATCAGTGACTGGTAGTGACTGTAAGCTTATGCTGAATTAGTTCCTGTAAGGCAAGAGAAATGTTATGGGTTAAATTGATGCCGTCTCACTAAATTAGAACCTGAACTCCTGATCTTGAGAGCTGTTCTGATGGTCCCTTAACAAGCATTTTACAATCTTACATCAGAAAAAAATGGTCATATCCAGTACTCACAGAAATTTGCCTTCATGACAACTCCTCAAAATAAAAGTTTATTCAAAAAAATTAATTGGAATTTGGGGGAAAAACAAACATCAACAAGCTGCTAAAAGCTTCATTGTATAAAAAAATGGAATGTAGAAATTAAATCTGAAAAAAGAGATACAATTACGGAGCCCTTAAATTACATTTTTGTCAAACTTGTCTTGCATTTCAGCACATAGTCATCCTCCTAGTCTCTTTATATTGCTAATTTTCCTTTCAGCAGATCATCATGTTTTCAATGTGAGGTCAAACAGTGATCATTTGATTACATATTAGAGCAGCAAAGGAAGTTAACACTCTGATAATGAGAGGCTTGCAGTGACTGCTTGACAGCACACTTTACCCACTGACTGCTCTCGTCTCTCTCTCTCCTGCTCAGTTCTCTAGTCGCATGGCCAAACTGGGATGACAGGCATTTAATGACACAGATAATAGTCAATAAATGCTTCCCTGTAGGCCACTCTTACCTGGTTATTCCAGCGTTTTTCTTCTCTAAGGTGGATATGTGTTCTCAGACAGTGGCGGCGGGGGTGCATGGCTACCCAGCCTGTCAACACCAACTCACTGGCAAGCAGTTATAATAGGAAGGCAGAAAGAGGAGAGAGAGAGAGAGAGAAAAAAAAAACTTGTGTAAGATGGCTGCCAAACCTCAATGAAAAAAGAAGAGAGAAAAGAAATAAAGAAGCTCCATCTTAAGAATTTGGGGGGAAAAAGAGATTGCGGTGAGGTAGCTGCCTAGAGACACTAAATAAAAGTACTAAAATGATAATATATTGTATTCTGCAAGAATGCATGCAAGTAATTAAAAGTGACAGTAAAAAAAAATGCATAAAGTAGTTTTGTATTTCAAAGAAATGCTCTTCTTTTGGACTAAATCTATCACAGTATTCCTTAAGTGTTGAAGGGGTTATGAACTGAGAAATTTAAATTCTCTAAATCTTTTGACATATAAGTCCTCACCAAGCAATTTTGTGTTTAATAAACATCGAAATGGCTTGGTTAAAACAAGGCAAAATTTGGCCTTTCAGTAAAAATGTAATAGACAAATCTAATAAATAAATCTAAGGATGGCCCAAAACTAGACTAGTCATTAGATAGACAGACTTTCAGCCCAAATTTAGCCTTGTTTTAGAAAAGCCGTCTATGTTTAGACGTCTATTAGACTTATTTTAAGAACAAAATAAAACGCTTGCTAAGTCACTGTACTCTAAAAATATTCAGTAAGTTTCAGAACTCAAAAAGTTCTTAATTTAAAAACATATTATATATTATATTGCAGCCAACATGCCAAACTACAGGTTGTAAAATGTGCCACTTTATTATGTAATAGTTTAGCTATTGTAAACCCCATCTTCACAGAGGATGCCTGCAAAAAGACAGCTCAGTTTTTGCATTGCATTTCTTTTAATCCCAGCATTAGGAAAGTGAGTTCCAAATCATAATAGTAAGAACATCTGTTCACTTGATTTGACTGTGTATTTGTTTAACAAGACTAATCATGTATCTATGATTTGTTATGTACTCCTTATTAATCAGTCCCACCAGGATTTTGTGAGTCCAAGAAAAATTTTATTGTTTGTGTATTTTCACAGCAAAACACAGGTATCGAAGCAAATAATGCCATAAGTTTTGAGAAACATTGTCAGAAAAACAATCATTTTAGGCTGCAGATATGAATAAATCCTAAAACCTACGTCACAGTTGTATACATCATTGATATATTATGTCAAACATACATTCAGAAATTTACAAGTAAAAAAAAACATTGAAAACCTGAAAATGTTTAAATATGAAAAACTGTTAGCCAATCACACCAGTGTGTATTTACTATAATCCACTACACCTATTCAAATGGTATGTTCTGATGAGGGGGATCAAAACAGGACAGTAAACAGTCTACTACGTCTAGTTTTTTAAATATAAAAATTATAGATAATAACAAATTAATTAAAAATAATTAAAAAGGGCAGTTCATGACCCCTTTGTTTCAACAAAAGAAATGTTTCAACTTTGCATATCAGAGAGTTCACGACACTGAAAGCTGCTACCATCTTCAAGTTGTACAGAATGCTTCAAACCATTCATTCATTCATTTTCCTTTGGCTTAGTCCCTTTATTCATCAGGGGTCACCACAGCTGAATGAACCGCCAACTTATTCATCATAGGTTTTACACAGCAGATGCCTTTCCAGCTGCAACCCAGTACTGGGACACATCCATACACACTCATTCACACACATGTCTTTGGACTGTGGGAGAAACCGGAGCACCCGGAGGAAACCCACGCAAACATGGGGAGAACATACAAACTCCACACAGAAATGCCAACTGACCCAGCTGGGACTTGAACCAGCGACCTTCCTGCTGTGAGGCAACAGTGCTAACCACTGAGCCACCGTGTCACCTGCTTCTAACCACAAACACAATAATTTTCATATCTTTATCTGTGTCATTTATTGACCAAATCGTCTCTGTTTGTCCCCCAGGAGTCCACCATTGAGCTGATTTTCGCAGCGTTTGCCACTACGGCCAGCGCCAGCACGTCTCTGGTGATGCAGCTGCTACGTCACCCTGCGGTGTTGGAGAAGCTGCGTGAGGAGCTGCGGAGCTGTGGTCTTCTGCACGACGGCTGTCTGTGTCAGGGGGAGCTGCGCTTGGACAGCATCATCAGCCTTAAGTACCTAGACTGCGTCATTAAAGAGGTCCTGCGTCTCTTCGCCCCGGTGTCTGGAGGATACAGAATAGCCACACAGACCTTTGAGCTGGATGTAAGTTGTTGAGGATTTACAGATAGCCTACTTAGACCCAAAAATGTAAATTTTGTCAATAAGGTGTATGCATACAATGATGAAAGTTTTTTATTTGAATATTATTAGTTTTTTTATCTTTGTGTAAAGCGCTGCAGAAAGGGGAAATATTTTTTTTTTTGGGGGGGGTCTACTGTTTATTGTTTGGATCATTGTTTGTTTTTTAAAATGTAAACAACATTTTTGGGTGAAATGTAACCCATGCTATTTTATTTTCTAGTATTTTAGTAGTCAGATTTGTTATCATTTATTTAATATTTTAATAAAAAATTTGTTTAAAAAAAATATGTATAATATTTAGACCATTTTTTGGGGTGCACAGATGTTAGTACTTAAAAAAATTAACCAAGCAGTCTATATTTTAACCCAAATTTGGGTTTAAACAACCCAGATTTTTAATTACACTCGTAACTCAGGTGCTGGCTTTGTGCATATATTACCAAAATTTGGGTTAACTTTATTTTGTGCTCTTGCTATTTTTATATATTTTTTATTTATAACTTAAATATTTTTTTCAAAAATGTTTTAATATTTATTTTTTAAAAGTCAATCTCTGAAGGTGTATAGATTTTAATATTTTTTGTTGTGCTCTTATTATTACTATTTTCTATTTCTGCTTAGCTTTTATCTAGTATTGTGCATTTAAAAATCTCTTTTAACATGATATTTTGCACGCTTCATTCCGCCGTGGTGACCCCTGATAAATCAGGAACTAAGCAGAAGGAAAAAAAAGGAAATAAATGAACTTAAATCTATTTTCATCTGTCTCTCAGGGAGTACAGGTTCCCAAAGGCTGGAGTGTGATGTACAGCATCCGCGACACCCACGACACCTCGGCTGTGTTTAAGGACGTGGAGGCCTTTGACCCGGACCGCTTCAGCCCCGAGCGCAGTGAGGACCGCGAGGGCCGCTTCCACTACCTGCCCTTCGGTGGAGGCGTTCGTTCCTGCCTGGGCAAACAGCTGGCTACTCTTTTCCTCAAACTGCTGGCCGTGGAGCTTGCCGGAGGCAGTCGATTTGAGCTGTCAACCAGGACATTCCCACGAATGATCTCCGTCCCTGTGGTCCATCCCACCGATGGCCTCCGCGTCAAATTCTTCGGCCTTGACTCCAATCAGAACCAGATCATGGCCAAGTCGGATGAGATGCTCGACGCCACTGTGTGACAAACTCGAGCTGAAGTTTCAGAAAAAAAAGACTCTCATTTTGCCAAAAATGTATAGTCTATCATTTGTAAAGTATATTAAAAAATATATATATATGAACGTATCGCTACATCAGGAGAGCACAAGAGAAAGGTTTCCGGAAAGAGGTTAAAAGGACAGTTTTATAAGTCACAGGGTATGGCCAGCGCAGGACGGCTCTGGACGAATCAGTCTTGAAATTGTTTTCGACTAGTGTGAGTGTTTGGATGGTGAGTTCATTTATATGTATATACAGTACGTGTGTGCGTGTAAATACGTGTGTGTGTGTGTGTGCGTGCCTGTTTGCGTGCGTGGACAGGTTGTTACTCAGCTAAGATATTAGGAGTCGGAGTAGGCAGTGTAAACTAGAATGAATGTGAGGATTGTGTAATTTACTCAGGTGTGTGTTTGCAGTACAGAAGGAGCTTTCAGACTAACCCAGTACTTGTTATACACGCTCTGTACATAAGTGACAATTCATAATATTCTGGCTAATAGAGAGCATGAAAAGGAGATGAAGAGAGACATATACAGTTGAAATCAGAATTATTAAACCCCCTTTGAAATTTGTTTTCTTTTTTTAAACATAGAACAATAACTTGCCTAATTACCCTATCCTGCCTAATTAACCTAGTTAAGCCTTTAAATGTCACTTTAAACTGTATAGAAGTGGCTTGAAAAATATCTAGTAAAATATTATTTACTGTCATCATGGCAAAGATAAAATAAATCAGTTATTAGAAATGAGTTAAAACTATTATGTTTAGAAATGTGTTGAAAAAAAATCTTCTCTCTGTTAAACAGAAATTGGGGGAAAAAAATAAACAGGGGCTAATAATTCAGGGGGTTTAATAATTCTGACTTCAACTGTATATAAGGAGAATATGAGAAGGAATGAACCTGTGCGGGCTCTCAAAAACAAGCTATAGAGGGAATAAGGAACTTGTTCCTGCTGCAGATTTTATATCGGAAGACATTTATGAAAAAAAAGAAAGTAAAAAAAAACAAGTCGTATATGCTGCTTTGGGAGCCGCTTTTTATTTATATGATGGAGCAGAGTGCAAAGAGGAAGGCTTCTTTTTTTTTTCTCCTGCTGCTCCATTTCGATATAAGAAGAAATTTGTTGATGAAACTCATCAGTTAATAACAATATATCAGAAGTTTTTTTTTTGTTGCCTCTGAAAGGACTTGAAAGTTTGAGAGGCGCTGGGACTCAATCCTCCATCACTTCCTCTAACAGAAGGACTTTTCTTTTTATAAAATATGCCACTGATCTTTTTTTATGAATTACAATAATGTCTGCTGCTTTCAGTGTACCGTTTTCTAACAGAGACTAAATCGCTACCTTCAGTTACGGTTTTTGCTGTTTCTAAGCAAGTGGAATTTCACCATTAGAAAGCCATGGGTAAAGCATATTTGCATCGTCTAATATCCTAATATTCTTGCTATTAATATTATTGTAATTAATCTTATTTTAAGTGCTATTTTTATTATATTGCAGAATAGAGTTCTAGTATAAGTCAAGTCTGTTGGTAAATACTGTTCTATTTAGAATGATATGGATTTCAGTTATACTGTATTGTACACAGTGTTTAAATGTTAATATGGTTTTATGTTATTGTAATAATTATAATTTCCTTTTGTTTATCATTATTATCATTGCATTTAGTTCTTATTAATAAACAGAAGCACTTGCGAGGTATGTTTATTTTGAGTGCCATTTGACTACATGTTCTGTTCTTTTGTCAATTGTTGCGTTTGTCTGTACATATATTTTATTCCTTTTTACAAGCCCACATTTCACTTAGTTCAAATATGAATGTTTTTTTCCCTCTCTTTTTTGTTACAGTGATTCTTAAATGTACTTGGTAATTTTATAAACCCTTGTAATAAACTATAATGTGAAAATCAGTCACTTGGTCCTAATTCTTTCCAATGATCTTGCCTCATTCTGCATAACAATATTAACACTCCACTCTTTTGAATCCATTTAGCCGCTGTTTAAAATTTCCGTTGGACTTAGTACATGATGTAACTACTAAAAAAAAAAAATGCAGGGTTCCACACAATTCATTAATGTTGTACTCTAGAGGAGTTGTAAAATGAGCCTATTTCCAAACAAAAAGTGGAGTGTTCCTTTAACTACTTCCTTCACCACTTAGACTCAAGGGTATCTGGTTGTGTTTTCGACACAATCTTTCAAATTATGGCTAAATATTTTAATTGTTAACCACATGCAAGTCTGTTTTACATCACCTAAGGACCACAGTAAACTCCTTTGAAGTTTGCGAGAGGAAAGAAGAAAGCTGATTTCTCTGATCTTTGATTTGTTGATGCTCAGACCTGTGTTTGTACAGTACATATACACACGGTGTAACAATACTACACACTGTAAAGTGACCGCATACATCCTCGAGTTTTCCACCAAACCTTACAGTAGTGATATGGACACACACATGCACACAATTCAACAAACGACAGCTTTATTCAATAGACGCCAGATGTGTTGACCAGCATTGACTTCAAAGAGCTGCCTTAGCACACAAACAACCATCGCTATGTTCTCATTTTTGCTTTGGAGAATTACTTATTCATTTATGGCTTTTTCAATAATTATTGCATGCTGTTTAGTTATTAAAATCATCCAAGTTTGCCCAGCGTTTTGGAAGTTGTGTCGATTACATGAAAGGGTAATGCCGTAATCTCAGTAGGTCTTTCTTTGAGTGGAGGTTAATAAATATTTTATGATATTGATCCATGATGTAAGTGAAAGCAGAATAACTTAAGTGGGGAACATCTTGACAGCTTGGACCACAAGAAAGCATATCTCTGTCATTACTATCTGGTTTCCCATTAGATCATTAACAGATCACTGATGGGGTCACTTCCTTTTCCCCGTTAACTGATAACAATCATTTATGAACATCAGAACAATTTTGAGGATGATTACTTAATGGGATACAGAAAAGTGAAAGTTCAACAGAAGATCTCCCTTCTGCAAGAAGATATTCAAAAACACAATTAAAGGTAATTTGTGGAGGTGTGTAAATAAATCATTTTTTTGCAGTACATTTGTACTTAAACGTAGTGAACTTTCTACCTAAGATGTTTAATTCAGTTACTTGCAATACTTTGTGAAATTTACAGTTAATCATTATTTTGATGGTCTCCTTTAAACATTCTATGCTCACTATAAAATATTTGTAATTACATGTCAACTAGAAAAAGTGATTTTATTATCATTTTTAATAGTTTAAAATGGTATATTCTCTGGGTTGGGGTTGTATATTACGGTACAAAAACCTTGTAATAAGCTGCCAGTACATTTTATGTCATTTTACAAATTTATTTCTTTATATAATATTTCTTAAACATTATATTATTTCAAAATGTCAATAAAAGTCACTTTGTTAAACTGTAGAGTGGAATTTTCAACATCAAAAGTCGGCAGAGCAGAGATCAAGTATTGCACAATGCAATTCACAACCATAAATAAACGGAAGAAACAAAATATGGAAAATATATATATTTTTACAGTGTAACTATGAGAGTAGAGTACGAAACTTGAGAAAGTAACATATTTAGTTTTTGAAAGGAATGACAAATATGATGGATAAAAGTATACAGTGCATTTCATAGTTTGCAGTTTTTAAAAACATTCTGATTCCTTCACTCTGGGGGAAAAAATTCAATAGACTAAAACAGTTCTGAAAGTGATCTACAACATTTATACAGAGTTGACCATTGTAATTTCTCACAACCTTGTTTCAATTTGTGTTAACTTCAAGTCAAGTCACCTTTATTTCTTCAGCTATGAGGTTTCATTAATGTGAAACAAGTTCAGTACATCACGCAGTTTCACAGAACTACTATTTTTCACCTAGAGTCAAATAAAATTGACATCAAAAAGCGTCAGAAAATTTACTAGCAAATTCTAAATGAAAATAGTTTCTACACCATTTTTATCAAAGCAAGTATTTTGAGAACGCTTACTCTTAAATGGATAGTTCACCCAAAGTAGAAAGTTCTGTCATTAATTAGTCACGCTCATGTCATTCCTAACCTGTAAGATCTTTGTTCTTCTTCAAACACAAATGACGATATTTTAAATGAAATGTGAGAGCTCTCTGACCCTCCATAGAAAGCGAGGGTTACAAAAAACTCTAAGCTCAAAAAGGCACCAAGAACATCTCCACAACAATCCATGTGTCCTCAGGTGTCCAACTGTAAATTTATGAAGCTACGAGAAAACAATTCTACAAACAAAAAAATAAAAATAAAGACTTTATTTAACAGTTTCTTGTCTTTATTGTCTGTCCATTCACCGGGGCACTATGCATTATGTGTCACACTGCTGACATATAAACCAAGGATTACACAACACAAAAGTATTCTCGTAGCTTCATAAACTTACGATTAAACTACTGATGATACATGGACAGTTTTGTGGATGTTTTCTGTACTTTAAACATCTTGGAACCATTGCTGCCTATGGAGGATCAGAGAGCTCTTGCATTGCATCTAAAATATCTCAATTTGTATTTGCAACAACATGAGGGTGAATAATTAATGACAGAATTCAAATTTTTGGGTGAACTATCCCTTTAAAGCACTTAAAGCACTTATTTGCTTCATACAGTTGGCCAATACAATGTTCTTTTTTTAAGCAACATTGCTGTAAACATGTTGGACAATTAAGCTGAAAGCAAGGTAAACTTGACAAAACGGAACCCCTTTCAATGGTGTTTCTTTCATTTTCGAATTCGCGATTATGTTTTACTGGAGTGATCCTGTGTGTTTTATAGCCTACATCATTGTGGCAAGGGATTCTCAAGATCAACGCGACCCCCCCCCGCCCCCCCCCACCCCCCCCCCCCCCCCCCCCCCCCCCGTTAGAAATAAAAGTGGGCTCCCCCAAAGGCTACGGTATAGTTCGAACACTGCTTAAAGGTCTGCTGCCGCTAGAGCCAAATAATATTGGTGAGCATTGACCAGTCATAGAAAGGTGTTATGTGATGTGATATGTAAAGAGACCACATGCTTTTCTGAAATCATAACTTTTAATATCCATCTCCCCTCCATTCCCTTTTCAACAGATATCTATGTGACTCCACTTCCCCTTTTTGTCTTATCTTTTCTGATGCAGAACAATGGATTCCTTTCAGTTTTCCTCCCCCCTTTCCCAACCCTCCCAGGAATCCGTATTTCCAACCGCAGTATTTGTGAGCAGATATTAGGAGGACATGGAGATGCTTCCAGGATTCTTGGGCTTTCTCATTGTTCTCAGCGGAGAACACTCTGAGACATCCGGCATCACAACTGAGACCGCCATGAGTTAACAACCGCTCTTCTCCACAACATTCTTGAAGAACACTCACATGTTTCCACTTCCCGTCTGCGTTTTGCCCATTTTCGTGGATGAAACAGACAAAGGTCTTCCTGAATGGACTTAAATATCCAAGAACATTCAAACGGTTGCAGCAAATCTTGGACTATATTTGGGAACAAAAGGCTGTGACATTTGGAAAAGCACATGTTCAGTGTTCACACAGAGGCTGAGGAGATTTAGGGTTCAAATACTGGCTGGACTGGATCTTTTGTTAAATGCAGGCGACAGAACAATTACTATAATGAACTTGACCTTTGCACATTCTCAGCATTGCTAAATAGTTAAAGTGCCCTAATTATGCTTGGTCGGATGTTGCCTTTCATGTAGTGTGTAATAGCTGTTTATAAACGTAAAAAGGTCTGCAAACTGTTAAAGATTAAAGTGAACAATAAATATATTGTCTCCCAAAAGAAAGAACTGATTCTGAACTGCCTGAAAAAGTTGTCAGTAATTTTAGTCTTACTTCCTGCACAAACCCATAAAATAAATGTTTATTTTGACCCTCAAATACTGAAGTTGTAGCAGAGACTGAGCCATCTGTCCGATCAGGACAAAATATGCTCTCAGAAAGAAGAGGCTTAGGATCTTTGAATAAATTGTTTCAGACATCATGAGAATGAATAATGGGAGAAAATGAGACCGTTATCAGTATTATTATTTTTAAACTTGAACTAATGTTAAACCTCCAAAAATAAAATTGGGAAACTTCTATGAAACTGTGTTGCCTCCAGGCAACAGGGCCTATTTTTAATAAAATGAGACCTCCATTTAATTGGTATATGGTATCTCAGGGGAGAAAAACTACTAATCAATTAAAATGCAAAAAAAAAGGGGGTCACATCCCATAGGGGTCATTTTGTTTGCTCTTTTAGCATGCGGACACGTCACATGACTTCATACTTTCACCAATGAAAAGTTTTTATCCAAGTACCCACAAAAATTTTTTTCTCAGTCATACAGCAAGTAAATTAGTCTGTTAAAAACCTTACATTATATATTTTCAAATGTACAATAAAAAAAACACGTGTATGTTGCCTCAAGGAAACATTGTACCTGAATAAAAAACCCTCTATATACAGTATATTCTTTAAAAATGTGATAACTCAATTTGTTCAATTGTTTGATAGAATATTTTTTTTTAGTTTTTAATATCTTTGTTCTGTATGATAATGTAAAATGTTTCATTTTATACACAAAAAAATTATTGCTGTCTAATTTTTTTGTTGAATCAACTGAACTTTTCTAGTAATCTCAACTCAGTCAAACTGATTAAAAATATTACATTAAAATTTGTACAGTATAACAAAAAACTGAACCCTGATTAAAAGTATATAACAAAAAGTCATGAAAACAAATTATTTTATGTTACTTTAACCTTATTTAATAAGTTAATCAGGTTTCAACTACAGTTTGTTTTAGCTATACAAAGTTTAACGTAACATTTTAGTCAGTTTGACTGATATATGTTGAGATGACTAAAAAAGTTCATTAGTTTCAACTAAAAAAATTAAGGCAGGAATAATTTTTTCACAGTGTAGTGTTTGAAGGAGGAAATGTGTTAATATGTTTTTGACTTTTCAGTTATTAATCTTTATGTTTCTCTTTCATTTTGGTGTTCTCTATGTTCATAGGAAGAGAGCTCATGCCTTTACATTTTTGCGGTTGTTTAGCATCAAATTTGTGATGGGAACAACCCCTGGCTTGCCAAAAAAGTACACTAAAAGTGGGAGCAACGTGTATCATTACGAAGTCACAGCGACGCACGCTTTCAATTTGCGGGTAATTGCTACAAGCTGATTTGGGGTTTAAAACTTCCAGCTGTGAAGCCAGGATGGAGTGATGACAGGACATACTTGGTCTATGTTTGGCCAAAAAACGACGATCAAACCCAAAACCCTCAAAAAAGGCTTGGACAAAGGTAAGTACGCTTTCCATTGGAGGAGATCAGCTTCTTTTAGAAGAAATATTATATGAGATCATATACACCTGACTAACCTAAACACCAGATTAGATTCGGCTGAGGGAGTCTGGGACAGATGAATCAGGTGTGGTTTGGAGAATCGAAATTCAATTGAGAACAGCATCTGTAAAGTAGTATGGAGATTTAATGTGGGGTATTCCGTTAATACTAGTGGTTCAATCTTTCATCTTTTTTTTTATTCCTTAAACCAAACCATATTAACTTCCTTTCTAATTTTCAGTCTGAATTGACAAAGCCCTCATTGTATGCTGGGTCTGGCTGACAGAACCTGGAGAGAGAGTGTGTGTGTATGACTGTATTCAGACCTTCATTCTGGCTTGTTTATGAACAATGACCTTTCTGGAGTTTACTTCACACTGTGTCCAGACGCTCCAGTGAATGGCCATCTATGTGTCTGTCCAATCTGCAACAGTTTTTAGGGAATAATGATTGGAAATTCACAGCATGATTCATTGACACAGCAGGGTCAAGCTGGAGACTAAAATAAACGCAGGTCTGACATTGCTTAGATATTCCAGATAAAAATAACACTCAAGTCTTTCCCATAAGCACATTTTCCTCTTCAGGTATAAAATGGTGACGTTTAAAAGGTTTTGCAAGAGGTGTAGGTAGAGATCTCACAGAAACATACGGGTGAGATGGAGCAACCAGATCTGGGTGACTGGATTGATCACTGTTCTCACAGGAGAGCAATGAAATCTATATCATAAACATCTAGAATTTAAAGTGACGTTTAAATTCTTGGACACCAAACCACTGAATTTGGAAATACAAAACCATGGTACTGTAGAAGAATGAAATCATTGGACAGAAGATGAGAATAACCTAAAACCACAACGTAAAAAGAAACACTATAAGGGTTCCAGTGAGTGATAATCATCTTCAATAACCACTGGGTTGAAATTTGTTCCATATGAAAATTATTCACTTCATTACATAATTCTATTTGTCTGTGCTGCTATTTGATACCATTTCATGGAAAAAGAAGTCATGCACAATGTTTAGAACTCAGTCTAGAAAAAAATATTAATATTCAAGCCATATTTAGACCAGTGTGCGATTTCATTTTAATATATATTTTTAAAACAATCTTGATGAAAAGTTCTGTTTGGATCACAACGTCACTGTATTTGCTTCGCTGCATCGCTCTCGGTTTCGCAGTGTTCCTGTAAAATAAACAAAATCTCTTCACAGGACATGCCTGCTCATATCAACTTGTTTATTTTCCACTCTCTGTTTGTACCTTTTTTATTTCAAGAATTTAGCGTCAAGTTTGTCAAAACCCACATTAGAATAAGTCTGTGGGTAAATGTTGCGGATGTACAGTCCAAGCTGGAGGAGATCTATAGTTGGGACTGCCAGCAAAAATGAGAACACTGAAAAGGACTTGCTTTATTTTTCAGTCTCAATTTACGTTGCTAACTTGAGTGAAAAAAGGGTGGAAAAATTTGGCATAATTCTGATTAAACAATATTAAGAAGATGAAAAGATTGTTTGATATAAGGGATACACACACACACACCGATAAAAACAATGGTGCACTTTTAATAATAAATTAGGCAGTGAAAAAGCAAATTTTATGTCATCAGGTTGCCAATAAGTATTTCTACATTTCATTTAGTCTAACTTAAAACCTTAAACAAAGAAACAAAAAAAAAAAAAAAAAAACTACAAATATTACATAAAGACAAAAAAAAATAAAAAAAATCATTTAAACCTTTTATGTTTTGGCCATATATTCACATGACGTCAGCATTTTGGGGGCCTGAAAATTCACTAAAAAAGTTTACAACACTTCAGTTTTTGCAAACAATATCATCACATCCATGTAAATTATAAAATGTGATTTTCTGAAAGCAGTGATGTCATGGACATGTAAATCAGGTATTCGAGAATCGTCTGATACTTATTGAAAACAAGAATGCTGGACGACACACCTTAAGTACCCTATTGAGAAGTGACATCACCAACTACTGGCCTGGCATGCATAATATAGAATTTTTGTTGTTCATATGGATCTGTGTGGGAACATAGGGAACATGGTGTTCTGTATTTATGCTCTTCATTTTCTAGTAGTTTAGTAGACACAGTTACTTAGCAGTCAATTGGATTGATTTCAACTTAGCTGAATGTCAGTTTTAGGGCAATTATAATTCAGTTTTAGCAGATATTATGCAGACAGTCTAATAAAACTCTAATAGCTACTAGTTGACATGTAGTTGCAAATATATTTATAGTCAACAGAATAGTTGTGCAGGTCGATTGCATGAAAATCATATAAACTCAAATCTTTTGAAATTTAAATTTTCAATTAAATACAATGAACTTATGTGAGTGAAATTACTTATTTTCATGCAGTGAATTTCAGTTAGACTTTACATTATTCATTCATTCATTATCCTTCAGCTTAGTCCCTTATTTATCAGGGGTCGCCAGAGTGTAATGAACCACCAACTATTCCAGCATATGTTTTTACACAGCGGATGCCCTTACAGCCGCAACTCAGTACTGGGAAACACCCATACACTCATTCACACTCATATACTACAGCCAATTTAATTGATTCAATTCACCTATACCGCATGTTTTTGGACTGTGGGGGAAACCAGAGCACCCGGAGGAAACCCACGCGGAGAACATGCAAACTCCACACAGAAATGCCAACTGGCCCAGCCGGGACTCAATCCAGCGACCTTCTTGCTGTGAGGCGACAGTGCTAACCACTGAGCCACCATGCCACCCGACTTTACATTATATTGGAACCAAATATACTTGATGCTTGATGTGGTCACTTCACCCATGAGTTGGGCATACGGAAAAACTGGTAACGTTACAATTAGGTTTCATTAATTAATGTTAATGTATTTACTAAAATAAACGGTAAACAATACATGTATTATAGAATTTATTAATCTTAACATTTGTTAATAAAAATACAGTTGTCCATTCTTATCCCTTGTTAACTCACAGTGCATTTACTAATGTCAACATGCACAATTTTGGATTTTGATAACGCATTAGTAAATGTTCAAATTAACATCAACTACAATTAATAAATGCTGTACAGGTCTTGTTAATTCTTAGTTGCATTACCTAGCATTAACTAAGCTTATTGTAAAGTGTGATCAAAAATTCACATTTTTTCCTGAATCACTAATTGAAATGTTTGGTTCAGGTCACAGAAATGACACACTTCACCAGTGCGACTGATAAATTTTGTATAGATTTTTAGTATTGTACCTGCAGGTATAATTGAGCTGAATGAGTACAGTCTGAATATGTTGTCTGAGTATCAGAGTTCCAGAACCTAAAGTCTTGCTCTGACAAACCACATGCTGAGTCACAAACTTGTCAAGGGTCCAGAATCCAATTAGCACATCACAGCAACATATTCCTGCCTCCCCTATCAAATAAAGCCTGTCTAAGTGACACCATCGGTGCTGACACACCACCACACCCTGATCTAAACACACGTTTGATCTACAGCCTCAACAAAACATGACAAATCGCACATTAAGGTCACTGGCAGTTTAATGAGAGTTCACCGCTCTTTTGTGGTGGCGTATCTGTCAAAATGTTTTGTCTTGGTGGACTCAAACTGGCCACAAACATTCGGACAAAGCCCAGGTCTGCAGGTCCATTCATTTGCTGAGTGTCATATCAGGTCACAGCTCCTAAATCATCAGGACTCAGCATTATCTGGAATAGATTTACACTGAAATAAACTTCAGATGTGCGCACCTCTCTTTGCTTCCATTCATCCTCTCTAAACCGCCTGCAATTTCTTAACTGAGACATTCAGACGCGTTTCTGGACGGGCGCTTTTTTTTCTGCACGGGCCCAGCGGAGGTATTGCTAATGTGAATTGGCTGAGTGGTTTAGCCAAAGTCCCTCATCCTGTGTTTTCATTGACTCTCTCTCGAGCCCCGGGAGTACAAGAGCTAAGCTAATTAGCGCACCGCTAGTTCCCCGCCCCCCCCTCTCCCCCTCCTGCTCAAGTACAGATAATGGTTGGAGCATTTAAACCTCCCAGCCTGACAGCTCCCGGTGTCACTGGGAAAAAGACTGCCGGGAATGTAACTCTTCTTGGATGCTGAATAATGCCCAGTCACGATATCCTTAACCACCCTGAATATCAAGTACAGATCCACAAACCTAATACACAAATCTGAACCTCAGAGACTGGCAACAGTATTGCAATGTAGACCTAAGTGCATTTCCCATAAACTGCATTTATTTGAAATATATTTATCCAATCTGGGGCCTCATTTATAAAATGATGCTCAATAAAAACATACAAAAAACTGTGCATGCTGATGTGAATTCTGCTCACCTCTCGGCGTAAGGAAGCAATCATTTTACATTTTTAAAAGGTTGTTTAGAACAGGCATTTCGTCTATACGAAGCGCCATTAAACAATTTAGTGTAACTTGATGATCATACAGTTGAAGTCAAAATTATTAGCCCTTCAGTAAATTATTATTTCTTCTTCAAATATTTTCCAAATGATGTTTAACAGAGCAGGGAATTTCTCACAATATTTCCCATAATATTGTTTCTTCTGGAGAAAATCTTATTTGTTTTATTCGGCTAGAATAAAAGTGGTTTTTAATAAAAAATAAAAAAAACATTTTAAGTATTAAGTATATTATTATCCCTCTTAAGCAATTTTTTTTTCAATCGTCTACAGAACAAACCACTGTTATACAATGACTTGCCTAATTACCCTAACTTGCCTAGTTAACCTAATTAACCCAGTTAAGCCTTTAAATGTCACTTTAAGCTCAATACTAGTATCTTGAAAATATCTAGTACAATATTATGTACTGTCAAAGATAAAAGAAATCAGTTATTAGAAACTAGGTGTCTAAACTTTTATGTTTAGAAATGTGTTGAAAAAATCTTTCCATTAAACAGAAATTGGGGGAAAAAATATATAGGGGGGCTAATAATTCTGACTTCAACTGTATGAGTACATATTTTAACATTTTTACCAATGATACAACTGTGCTAGATCATGAGTTTTGTGAGAGAGGGGGTTTGAGCATCTTTATAAAAGCAGAATGAACACTACTAGTGATTTTTGAGTTGAAATTGTGTATAATATCGCACAGTGACTCTAAAATACATATTCTAGTTATGGAAGTGAAGTCTATTTTGATATTGGAGTCATTGGTCTTGTTTTGGGCTATTTTGATCGCCTGTCATCTGGTTTTGTTACACAGATCTGGGAACCCTGCTTCTTACACAAAACACTGACCGTCCAACCATGCAAGGGAGCTAGCTTCAAGTTTCAGACAAAGACATTATCACTGCAAGAACACAGATTACTCGATTAGGTCAGCTTGAGAACAAGTGGAGGGTTTCACAGGTTTTCAGTCCTCTCTGTCTGTCCAACCAAAAGATAAATATGCTATGATGTCTTTGCGTTAGGATGCATGTGCAGAACAATATTTCTTCTGCGTCATTTAAAAAGATCATTAAACTGCAGGGAGGCAAGATGGTTCAATCGCAATGCACTCAGTGTATCAATGTCACAGTTTAGCGCCACATGTAGCACATCATAGGGTCAGCAACTGAACTTTGATTAACTTTTACAAACCCCACTGTCGGCCGCTTCTGTGATGACCTCACCAGACTTTAATGAAATATACAGCAGCGTTCTTGCACGCTCATTCACACACAAATGTGCTCACACACCGAACATAAGTCATGATGAATTCATCAGTGAAGTTCACACCAATAAATTAAGCAAGTACAGCAATAAGTAAAAGCTTTTGGCTGTGGTGCTGAGACCCAAAAAAAATGATGTCACCTTTTACATCAATTCTTATTTATATCTAAAAACTGAAACAGCCAAGATACTAGAGCTGACAAAAATGATTTTAGATCAGAACAGTTTTGAGACATCACAAAAAAGAGGTTCTTACATTTTTTTCTATCTATCTATCTATCTATCTATCTATCTATCTATCTATCTATCTATCTATCTATCTATCTATCTATCTATCTATCTATCTATCTATCTATCTATCTATCTATCTGTCCTTTTTTTAAATCTTAGTTTGAATAAATAATTAGAATAAACTCACTCATAAGACTTCACATTTCATTACTGGATAAATCAGCATTTTTGAAAAATCTCTTGAACAAATTATTAAAGTTGCCTTCAAAATCTTACCTTATATTAGACATCAGTGAATAAACTGTTATCCAGTACTTCTGTGACAATTTGAATGACGATCACCAAAGATTTAATAAATGTATGCAAATGACGATCATTTAGAATGAAGAACCTGCGGCAATGATTATCAAAGATTTAATAAATATATGTAAATCACGATCATTCAGAATTAAGACCATGCGGGGTGTTTGAACTGAGATTTTGATGTTTTAATGATTAATTGTGCAGCTCTACAAGACACTGAATGGAATGTTTATTTAGTAGGATGAGATCTAATTTTCTGTCTTTATAACCCATTGTGGTTTCATCTCTTCATCTTTGTTAAACTTATTAGGGTGGTATACAAAAACTGAAAATGACAGCACTTGATATACTATAGACCTGTGTTTAACATAGAAATGCCTGGAGTTTACCCAAACATGGGCTCACTCTAAAGTGTTTCTGAAAGGCTGTTCTGTACTGATGTCTTGAAATTATGGTCTTGTAAGTTCAATATAAACCCCCAAAGGCTAATGGAATCATACTTTATTTCCATACCCGTGGTAGAAGTAGTTTTAGGCTGCCATTAATGCAGTCATCTCCTCTGCTGGCAGGTGTCTTCTAATAGATGGGCTTTTCTTCCAATATACTGGAAACACATGTTTCATATCCATATTCTCCAACAGAGTTACGAAATATTCTGTGGTTCGGCAAAGCAGCCAAAACATTCGGCAGCGAGTGAGCGACATGAGTGCTTTGTCTACATGCAGGAACCTCAAAGACACAAACAGAGAAGAAACAGAAAAAAAGAAGTTGAAGAGGTAAGGGGAAAAGAGGGGAGATGTGAGCAGATAATAAGAAACAGACATAGTGGACGGACTGTAGGGCGACTGAAGAAAAAGAGAGAAAGAGGGAACAGAGGAGTGCACAGTAAAAACCTTAGGTATTTTATCCAGCCATCTTGGTACTGGCTGATCAAGAACTGTATTTGGATTTCAGGTCATACGATGGCGTGATAGAGATCTAAAATAAATCCTCTGCCAACTCTATAAATCAACACATGAGAAGTGGTGGAGAAATGTAGACATCACAAGCTTGCATTATCAAGTAAGCTAATGATTTTGAATGTAAACATATTTGACTTGCCATCCATGACATATGGCTACATTTGCAAAAATGCTAATTAGAACTCTTCATAAATGGATTTAGAAGCAATTTATAACATTCTGAGGTGATGTAAACAATGTGAGCTGTTTTGCTAACATCCGCTATTTTGTTAACTTGAACCACACCCTTTTTTCAAACCAGCAAAAGACGTCAGCAAACTCAAATATGAAATGTGAGCACTTCTGATAAAATCTTTATAATTAATATGAGTGGTCTCTCTTTATTTTCATTTAGCCTGAGGCCTTTCTTTCATGTACATGTCATCAACCTCAATTAGAGGCCTGTCCACACAAACACAATTACATGAGCGCATATACTGTCATATAGACACACACACATGCCTTTGACCTTTCAAAATCAGTGCTAGAGAATTGGATCCAGATGATGGGTGAAAAGAGAGATAGATGAAGGATCAGATTTTGTGGGAAACAGACTCGAATGTGAGAATGAGTAGTCAAGGGACATGTTTGACACCATATTTTGAGAACTAATGATGACAAACATATTCTGTAATTTTACAGTCTTTAAAAGGTAATTATAATAGTTATTATAATAGTCTTTAAAATAGTCTCAAATCTCCAAATAAAGACAACAATAAATTGTCTAACAACTTTATTAACTATTATTAAATGGTTTGACTCCATATTATTGAAGCTAATTTCTGCCACATGAGAAAAAAAAGTAATGCGGTAAAACATGATAACAAAAATGATTCATTAATGGAGATGCATTAATGTATCTTGTCTTCAATTATTGTCTCCATCTATTAGACAACTTATTTTGTTGTATTATTGTATTGTACGTTGCATTATTTTTATTTCAGCAGTTATAATAATGGCATGATGGCAAAAAGATCTGCAAGCCAGGACTCAAACCCAGGATGCCCCAAGCACAATGGTATTATTTGTTGGCGCACTTCCCATGAGGCTGTTGGTGCCAACCTCTTACACCTTATACCTCGAAACATAAAATACCTTGCTCTGCATACGTTTCATTGCACATTTCAGATGACAAATCCACTATTCAATTAAATTCAATTCATGTTTATTTATACAGCGCTTTTTACAATGTAGATTGCGTCAAAGCAGCTTAACATAGTTCTAGTAAAGTCCAGATTTCAGAGTTGAAGTTCAGTTTAGTTTAGCTCAGTGTGGTTTATATTTCACTGCTGAAAGTTCAAACACTGAAGAGCAAATCCACTGAAGCACAGCTCCACAAGTCCCGATCCGAGCAAGCCAGTGGCGACAGTGGCGAGGAAAAGCTTGGAACACATTCATGCATCATACATTATGCGATGCATTGAGTGTATGCTTTACTAAAAAGATAGGTCTTTAATCTAGTTCTGAGAGAGTGTGTCTGAGCCTCGCACATTATCAGGAAGGCTATTCCAGAGTTTAGGAGCATAAATGAGAAGGCTCGACCACCTTTACTCGACTTTGCTATTCTAGGTACTACCAGAAGCCCTGAGTTTTGAGATCTTAAAGAGCAGGTTGGATTGTAGCGAGACAGAAGGTTGGTTAGATAAACAGGAGCTAGATTATTTAAAGCTTTATAGGTAAGAAGCAATATTTTATAATCAATACGGAACTTAACAGGCAGCCAGTGTAAGGAGGATAAAATTGGGGTGTTATGATCATATTTTCTAGACCTGGTAAGAACTCTGGCAGCTACTTTTTGTACTAGCTGAAGTTTATTAATAGAGGATGCTGGGCAACCAGCGAACAGAGCATTACAGTAATCCAGCCTAGAAGTCATGAAAGCATAAACTAGCTTTTCTGCATCTGAGATGGATAGCATACTTCGTAACTTAGCAATATTTCTCAGATGAAAGAAGGCGGTTTTTGTGACATGGGAGATATGATTTTCAAAAGTTAAATTGCTGTCTAGTATAACACTCAGATCTTTTACAGTAGAGCTAATGCTAACTTTGTGTCCCTCTAACTGGAGGTCGAGTTGTGAGATCTTCTGTGTACAGAATTTAGGCCCAATAAGTAATAATTCTGTTGTTGGTCATCCAGTCTTTAACATCTTTAATACACTCAGTTAGCTTACACAGTTCAGACGTCTCATCAGGTTTTGTTGAAATATATAATTGAGTATCATCTGCATAGCAGTGAAAGCTGATCCCGTGTCTTCTAATAATGTCTCCCAGGGGTAGCATGTATATTGTAAACAGCAAAGGGCCTAAAACTGATCCTTGAGGCACCCTATACTTTACTGGCCTGACTTGTGAAAGCTGTCCATTTATATTCACAAACTGGTAACGGTTTATACATCAACTAGTCGTTGATGTATAGATACAATTTAGCAAATTTGAAATGTTACTTATAGAACATTTTGTTGTCTGTTCCAGAAACATGTCCTTGAGAAGGCGGGGTTTGTTGTGGAGATGACCTACACCAGGAGTGTCAAACTTAGTTCCTGGAGAGCTGCAGCCCTGCAGAGTTTAGTTCCAACCCTGCTTCAACACAATTACCTGAAGGTTCCAAATAAGCCTGAATGACTCAATTAGTTTGATCAGTTGTGTTTAATTTGGGTTAAAGCTAAACTGTGCATAGCTATGGCCCTCCAGGAACTGAGTTTGACACCTGTGACCTAGACCAGTGAACCACTGACCTAAACCCTTCCCTAAACCAAAGCAAGCGTAAGTGAAAAGTGCACTGCGACCATGTAGATTTCCTTTGAGATTACATTGCTTTTATCTGTCTGGTGGAACTGTGCTTCACCAGAATTGAGCGCTCTGAAGTACAACACTGTACAAAGTTAGCTACTGAGCAAATGGAGCACACTAGAAAAGATGTCCAAATGGAGATGATAGTTGGAGATGATATTCGATTACAAATCATAGACACCATTAAGTTGTGTAGTGTATATTTGGTCATGCAACAAACTGCATGAAAATAATCCTTTACTCATCAATAATATATCCCTGTAAATATCATTAGTGTGAAAAATGTTGGTGTCATTCTGCCCCGTAGGGGTTCATTTTACCAAGAAACTGCTGTCAAACATATATTTAAGTACGTTTTTGTGTTCTTTAGGTAAGTTTCATGTGGTTTCATGTAGGCTAAAGCATGGATTTCCACGGATGAGCCTATGTGGAATTGTAAAATATAAAGTCAGCATTCTGAGATCTGGAAAAAAATTAAATAAATCTGAATTGTGAGTTGGCGATTCATTCCGCTGTGGCGACCACAGATTAATAAAGGGACTAAGCCAAAAAGAAAATGAATGAATGAATGAATGAATGAATTAATTGTGAGATATAAACAAATGTCAGATGTGAGATTTAAAAACTAAACTGAGAAAAAAAGTTAATTGCGAAACTCGGTTCCAGTCTACAACATGACCATACATAATGAATGACCAGATATTTTCCTTCCCGTAGCCAGGAACATAACATCTTACCCTCTGAATGACCTTTGTGTTTTCTGACTGAGGAAAGGTGGGCTCCTGCAGAAGATGGGTGATGGCATGCTGATCAGCAGCTGTTGTTAGCAGGAACAGATACGGGACACCACAAACACACCGCAGAGAGATTTAAAGATAGGCAGTGCTGAAGTACACCTTTGTGAGGAAGCAGAGATGATGAGCCCTGTCCTCTGTGTAACCCGCTCACTGCTGGAGATTCTCATCCGGCTGGAAGCTGTTCTGCCCTACACTGCTGCGTGTATCAGGCCGCTTCGCTTTTATCTCCACACACTCATTACATCATCCAGTGCTCTCCCAGTGTGTGTTTCTGCTTCTTTCACTCTCGCTTTATTTTAGATCTGGCTTGTTTTAGTCACTCACACACACCCCTCACCGCCTGACTGTAATAACAATGACTTTGACAATAACATTCTCTCTCTCTCTCAGTGTCTCTGCCCGAGGCTGCACACAACGGCCTCTGATGTATTGAACGTAGCGCTGTGAGAAGTTGCATCAGTGTGTCACAAGATATGAATCACTCTAATTTACACCGTGCTGGCATTTAGAAGAAAGCCACTACATCCGCTAGCACTGATGCCGGGGTTAAAAGTCATTGCCCTTAAAGAGATTCATTTAAAAACAGTAGATCTTTGATGGGTTATCAGTAAACAGCTGAAATTAAAATGTTTAGCATACTCTCTATTCGACCTTGTGCCCAACCTACTGAACAAGATTTCGTTCTTCAGAATACAAATTGATTCTGGAGAATGCTGAAATCGATCACAGAATAAAAAGAAAAGAAAGGTAGTCTGTCTTTATTTCTCGCAATTCTAAGTTAAACTATATGCTTGACTTTTTTCTGAACCGCAAGATATGAACTTAAAATTCTAAGAAATAGTTATCTGAATTAGGAGATGCAATTACATTTTTTATTTATTCTGTGGTGAAAACAAACTTCTATAAAAAATGTGCTGATTTGACACAAAATGTCAAACTTCACTGGCTCTTATGGACTTTTAAATATGTCACGTGGCACTGAAAAAAAGGAACTTTCATGCATCAAGAAAGCATGCTTGAACTTTTATGATCAATGTTTATATTTGAATGAAAGATTAAATTATAGGGATAGTTCACCCAAAAACTCTGTCATTAAGTATTCACCCTTATGTCGTTTCAAACCCATAAGACCTTTATTAATCTTTGAAATACAAATTAGGATATTTTTGATTAAATCTGAACTCTCTGACCATAGAAAGCAAAGGGCCTGAAACCTTCATAGCTTAGAAATGTACTAAGAGAACATCATCTAAACAGTCTGTCTATCATCGGTGGTTTAATCTAATTTTATGAAGATAGAATACATATTCAATGTTATTATGACTTTATTCAACAGTTTCTTCTCTTCAGCATCAGTACAGAGTGCACATTTACAACAGCACTACATGTTGTTGCACTGCTGACGTATAACCCAGATGTGCATCCAGGGTATACGTCAGAAATGCAGTACAGTACGGTACACAGTGCACAAATTTTTTCTTGTAGCTTCGTAAAATTACCAAACACATAAACATTTTGCTTCAGAAGGCTTGTATTAAACTACTTGGCTTAGGGTGAACAAACTTCCACGAGAGGGATTTCCAGCTTGATCTCGCTAGGAAACGTAAACATTTTTTGTATAGCCAGAAAAGTCGCTAATTTGTACAAATTCTTAAGATTTCATTCATATGGAAAGACATGATTTTTAAAAAGTGGTAACCCCCCCAGACCCTAGCCGAAACCTATTGGGGGAGGAACAAAATTTACTAAAATGGTTGAGTGGGATTGTACAAATTAATATGAATTGGCCACTAAATCAAAAAGTTACAAATTGCTGTGAGATTCCATTAAAAATATTTGTGTTCTGACAATTAAAGAAATTCCAATGGGTTTGGAACGACAAGGAGTAATGGAGGACAAGGAGTGACGCATATTTACCTAACCTTTAAAGAGATTTATTTCCATTTTTGTGATTAGGGGAACAATGTATACCTGTGAGAATGCCTGAGAAAACTAACATTCTTAATTATACACAGTGCACCCCAGAAAAACACACGCATCCCCCTATCAATCTGAAAACACAATCTCTCACCTTGGTGTTGTTCGCTGTCTGAGTTCAGTCTAGGACAGCACCAGATGAATAGCCATAGCAACTTGTTAATGGAGAAATGGCAGAACACATGCTGATGCCAACGTGAGCTCATAACCACACAAATTAGCATCCTGTCAGAGTGTGCACTGCTTTCAGTGAAGACCACTATAAAATGCCTTTACCACTTTTCGCAAAACTCCATACAATTGACTGTACTGCAGTTTTCAGCTGAAATGAACATGAGTGGCAGTACTTTTTTTTTTTTTTTTTTAATGACAGATTATTGATTAGGGCTGCATGGTGGCGCAGTGGGTAGCACGTTCGCCTCACAGCAAGAAGGTCGCTGGTTCGAGCCTCGGTTGGATCAGTTGGCCTTTCTGTGTGGAGTTTGCATGTTCTCCCCGTGTTCGCGTGGGTTTCCTCCAGGTGCTCCGGTTTCCCCCACAAGTCCAAAGACATGCGCTATAGGTGAATTGGGTAGGCTAAATTGTCCGTAGTGTATGTGTGTGAATGAGTGTGTATGGATGTTTCCCAGTGATGGGTTGCAGCTGGAAGGGCATCCGCTGCGTAAAACATATGCTGGATAAGTTGAATGAATGAATTATTGATTAATATTGACTTTTTTTTACGCAGTTTAATAACATAGTAAGTAAGTAATGGACATTTATATACAGTAGCAGATTTACTGTGTATTTCCAAACATCCGAATCTGTGGTAAACACTATGTTATGACCACAAACAGTATTATTACCATAAAATATGATTTGTAAACTAAATGCATTTTTTGAAATAAATACTGTAATTTGCTCCATTTGAACAGCTTTTTCTATAGCAGATGTAACAAATGTGGAAGCAAAACACAAAACACTTTGTTAGAAACACTTCTATGTTTCTGTTTGTACTGAAAGCTCTTTTATATTTTTATACTTTGTACTTTTTTCTACAGCCACATACTCTATATCGAAAGTCTTTAAATATTTTATATTTGCTTTTATTTGCTATTGCATAACTTCTATTTCTTCATAATTTAGATTCTTATAGTTATCATTATTATTTTCATATAGCCTTTTCTTATTGTTGTTATTATTTTAAGGTCACGAGTGGTTGTGTAAGCATTTCACTGCATATCATACTGTGTATGACTCTGTATGTGACAAATAAAATCAGAATTTGAATACACACAAGTTTTATGCTCTGGCTTTGTTTGGAACTATCTTTACAGACAAAGAGAGTGAGAGAGAAGATAATAGAAAATAGAAAACAAAGTATTATTGGTAGAGTCAAGGGCAATTTTTTGTTGTTGATTTACTAAAAATATATTGTTAATTTATTTGGCCAATGAAATTAAACTGGGTCCAGTGTTTGTGAACCCCACTGATACATATTGATAGATTCTTCAAAAACACCTTCTTTCATGTTATACAGCAGATGCCAAAAGAGCTCAAAGCTAACCCTGCCCCAAGTCGAAATGAAACTGTATAACAAACTCTGATTTTCTGAAGCTCACATGGTGCTTTCATCGCTCATCAGAAGCCTCCTGTTCTTTCTGTTCTCCCCCAGAGATCTTTCCGACGAGGAACACACAGCATCGCTGGTTTTCATCTCCCCTCAATCCCTCAACAACTACTAGTTGTGCTCTGCTTGGTGCAGATGTTAAAGGGGGAAACACATTCTGAAAGCTTATATCCTGTTTGCATGCTTTCAATTACCAAATAAATAAATATATTTTTTGCACATGTTGGAGGCACAATGGACCAAGAATCAAGCTGGAATCGGTCCGATCTGATTGTCTCGCAAACAGATTGTCTCCGCTGGTTTCAGGGCCTGAATACAAGCCTGCAATTGTGAGCCCTTGAGAACGAGCCCTATAAACAATGTCTGACTTGATATGATTTTGACAACAACTCTGCATCGTGGACTGTTCACATTAGTTCACTATTATGAACAATTAATGGCCATTTATTTACAAAGGTCAGGAAAATTTCTGACAAGAAACAAAGGCAGCAAAAAAGAAGAAAATAAAGAAAAGCTGTGTGCACAAAAAAGAAAACTACATAACCAAATGACTTAAATGAGTTTATAAGTTTTTTTCCCCCTTTATCGTGTCTATGAGAATCATTATCATCATGTATGTAATATTTACTGTACATATACAGTAATCATTTGGCAAGCTCTTTTATCCAAAGTGACTTAAAAATGATGACAATAGAAGAATCAAAGCGGCAAATGAATAATATGTAACTACTATGACAATTCCAATAAATAGGAAACATAAATACTGTATATAAATAGATGAAATTTAAATAATCTATCACACACACACACACACACACACACACACACACACACACACACA
>CAIGQV010000818.1:19022725-19042818 GCA_903798115.1 Danio jaintianensis | reverse complement strand
CACACACACACACACACACACACACACACACACACACACACACACACGCTAACTTCAGCACATCTGTTGCAGGAAATCTGTGAGTTTAACCTTACAAGCAGCCTGGGATTAACTAAACCCAGAGCTAACCCCCACCAGGGACAGATAAATCCTCTTCTCACCTCTGCTAGAGAGCGATGAGCTACCTACACATCCTCCACGCGCCTCCCCCCACTTAAAAACCTACAGCTGATCCTGATTCAACAAGAGAGGGGTGAAGAGTTTAGCCTCGGAGGGTTTTAAGGACTCGGGGCATTGGTTGTTTTCAGTGTTCTGCCTGCAATCGCAGCTTTAATAATGCTTGAACTCAATAGACAGGCTACTTAGCTATGCTACACTTATCATCTATTGAGATACTACAATCCGGGTTTGAAGGTTTGAAATGAGCACCAGCCAACCTGAAAAATTCAGGTGATAAATGTAGTGAAGGGTAATCCAAATCAACACACTTGCCAATTTGGTGGGATATGATTAAAAAATTATATTCTATCCCTTTGGACAAAATTGGAGCCCTTGGTGAGCCACAAACATAAGTAAAACAAAGCGTAAAGTGAGTTGAACAACGAGTAAAATGCCACATCCTAAAAGTGAAAAAAACACTTTCTTTCTATCTATTTGACAAAAAATGTGTGAATACACTTAATTTGTCAAGGATATACACAATAGAGTTTTAAAAACAAAACTTATTTCCATTGTGGTCCTTGATGTAAAGGCACACAAAAAACAGTATGTCAATGCCACGAGAGGAACAGGGGATAGGAGTTAATCCTAACTACAGTATATGTACTATGTGTACATATATGTGTACTTTTATTATTACCCTTATCATTATCTTAAATAGGGCGTCACGGTGGCGCAGTGGGTAGCACGTTCGCCTCACAGCAAGAAGGTCGCTGGTTGGGTAGGCTAAATTGTCCGTAGTGTATGTGTGTGAATGAGTGTGTGTGGATGTTTCCCAGTGATGGGTTGCAGCTGGAAGGGCATCCGCTGCGTAAAACATATGCTGGATAAGTTGGCGGTTCATTCCGCTGTGGCGACCCCGGATTAATAAAGGGACTAAGCCGAAAAGAAAATGAATGAATTATCTTAAATATCATTATCAGTTGTTCTGCACATTTTTGCTCTTCCTTCTCTTTCTTTCTTTTAAAAAATGTATTTATAGACATAAACATGCACACACACGCACACAATAACAGGCAGTCATACTGGCAGTCAGTTTATATGTTTGATTTTATGTATAAGTGGTCTGTGTAAATAAAGTCATATCACCTATCAGCTCATTCAAGAAGAAATAAATACAGTAGTTTTTAAATAGCGTAATTCAAATGCATTGATGACAATTAGTTTTATTTTAAGAGAACTTTTGTCTCCGTTGATGAGATTCACTTCTTTTGATTGCCGCCTTGAACTTGAGAACGCAAGAACAGTTTTACTGTGAGATGTTTGAAGAGCAGCGCTTTTTGTGCTCTGATGAAGCCCCAGGAGACAGTTACTTTTTCCAACCTGTCCTCATAACAGATGCATGTCCTTTTGCGCAAAAAGTGTTCTTTCGTCTTAATTGCTACATGCAGAAAAAAAAGGGGGTGTCATACTAATGCAAAGGCACAGGGAATTTATCATCAAAGAATTAAATGCTCAGGTACTCTGTCAAAATGTTGTGATATTTTGGTGTACAATTTTCATTATTCTTACTATTATTATAGGATGTGTTTGAAGAGAGAACAGGTACTAGAACAAAGGAGAGACCAGGAAAGTTCAGTACATTGACTTTTGTGAGAAAACTTATTTCACAAACTGACAGCCTCTCCTATAATCGTTTTCACAATTATACAGTCGTTTTGGAGAGAGCTGTATTTGGAATGTACAACAAATAAAAAAAATCACTCATAACTTTGTATCTGCGAACAAAGACTCTAACATTTTTATATTCTTTAAAATGTCCATTTATACATGCAAAAAAATACATACAAGATGGCCTATATACTGTATGCAAGTTTAATATGGTCTGTAGCAATCTGTGGATATTCCGATCCGATTTTGTCAGTAGCGTTTGTATGGTTGACAAAACATAAGACAGACTAACTGCCGAAAACCACCGTGGCAAAGCCCCAGCTGCTGTTGCTCAACTCTCCTCTCATGAATCTTTGACTGCAACGACTACACAATATCTGCTTACAGCACACTGAAAGGAAAAGAAAGAACGCTTACCAATAACATTTTATGATTGTGACACGTTTACAGTTCAACAGGTAATTTATGACAGAAGCCAAAGTGTGTTGAGAAACGCATCAACACTAAACAGCAAACCCATACTAAATCACACTAAAACTTTGGCATTCACTTTTTTTGACAAAACACCTCAGGAGAGAAATGTGTTGACACAAAATTGTGCGTTTCATTAAAGCAGTGAAAGCAACAAACCCGTTTTGAACTCCACAGCTAAAGCGGCTCCCATCCAGAGGCTGGAGAGCATTTATGTAACTCTCTCAACTTTGACCCGCTCTGCCTCCGATGACCTTTTGTCGTCTACATGACACGTCACTTAGGTGCTTCAAGAAAAGTTTGTTTTGCTGCCCCGATTTCAACCTTTCCTCTTCTGCCCTCTTACTCTGCCTTTCACTTGTTTTCTTCCCCTCTGCTTGTCCGTGACCAAACGCGCTCCTTCCTTTATTTACTTTTCCCTTTGTTTCTTTTTTCTGCAGGACAACAATCGCAATGTTCGATTCTGGCGTGCGCATCAGGGGCCAAACCGCAAATGTGTGTATGTGTGTGGGGTCTGCGCCCTGTGACCCTCCTCAACCCCAAACAAGGACACTAATTCAACCATGAATCATAATGGGGTCCAGTTGTGGCTTGTCGCTTGTTTGTTTCTTCCCCTGAAAGATGGAGCCATGCACGTCCCAGAGGATCATATCTAGCTCAGTCTTTCTCTGTCTTATTTTTTTCCCACTGCACATGTACACACACACATACAGGTTAGTGAAAGAATGAGGAGATTCAGACTGTAAAAGCAACTTCCTTGGCAGGAGAACTTGATAACGGCGTGATAATCAGATAACCGGGAAGTGTGATAAGAGCTTTTTGTCAGCCTATCATAACACGTTTCCACCTTAAATATTTTGACAACACTGGTTCTGGTGTTGTACATATGGTTGTGTGCAATCTCCTGCTTCGTATTTTCGCACACATTTTTCACTGCTTTTCAGATTAACTGATCAACAACAGTCAGGTCCCAAATAATGTGGCAAATATTTAACACTAACATTGACAAATCTACTAATGTTCCTTATGACAAAAACATTCATTCATTCATTTTCTTTTCGGCTTAGTCCCTTTATTAATTAGGGGTTTGCCACAGCGGAAGGAAACGCCAACTTATCCAGCATATGTTTTACACAGCAGATGCCCTTCCAGCCGCAACCCAAAACTGGGAAACACCCATACATTTTTGAGTCACTCACACACATACACTACGGCCAATTTAGCTTATTCAATTCACGTATACTGCATGTCTTTGGACTTTGGGGAAACCGAAGCACCCAGAGGAAACCCACGCGAACACGGGGAGAACATGCAAACTCCACACAGAAATGCCAACTGACCCAGCCAGGGCTCAAACCAGTGACCATCTTGCTGTGAGGCGATCGTGCTACCCACTGGCCACTGTGACGCCCTGACAAAAACATATTTTACAAAAATAACAAGCCATTTGGTTATTTACTAAAAGCAAATCTATCAACAACATTAATTTATTTTAATATTAAATATAAAAAATGATAACAATTTTGTAAAACTTTGAAAGTTTGTTCTCTTATTGTCAGAAACATCGTAGAAAACCGTAATAATGTGAAATATTCAACTGCTAAATATTTAAATGTTTTCTATTTCAACATATTTTAAAACTGTCATTTTTTTCTTGTGATGAACTCTGACTTGTAATTTTTTTTCACATGATTTTTCAGAAACCTTTCTCAAATAACGATACTACTATATAATAGAGGAGGTTCTGATTTCAGGGCAAGCATCTGAAATAAAGATGAGAGGAGCATTTATACAATAACAGGACTTGAAATTGTCCATTAAATTGGAACCAAGCTGCATAAAAAGATAAAATTTCCAATGAAACCTCATTTTGACAGGACATGTCATAATCGAAGTAATGCAACTTCGAAAGGTTCAAGTTTACACTTCTGATGGAGTGATAATGCAGTGTCATTACATATACTACTAGAATTATAAAGGTTAAACATCAATAACAGATAAAGTTGAGTCATGAATCAGTGATATGTGTAGATGTTTGTCTTGATCTCTCAAGGGCAGTATTAACTTGTGAATTTAACTCAGTATCCTATGACAAAGTTGATTATGTATGGTTACGCAGCCTTTCTGCCCAAGCATGTGCCCTTTTTGATAGGGATCTGGTGGAGCTACTGATACTGAATCACAGACAGTGTAAAGACAAAGGTAAGTCAATAAAGGCATTGTTCTGCTGACTTCTTGTACGTGACCAAACAAAAATCTTCTGAAACACGGGACACATGCGGCAACAGAAGCTCATTTCACCTCTAAATTGATCGTCAAACCAATAGCATTTCTACATATTCAACATCTGGTTTGGATTGAATTGTTTGGACTTTTTGCTTTGTATCACTATAGAGAATCTCTGGTCAGAAGGAACTTTCAAACAGCTGAACAGGAAGCCTTTACAGTCCAGCAGGCTTTTATAATAAAAACATCAGATGTGAAGAGTGACAGAAAACATGGATATAAGGTTCACTCAGTAACATTTAACTTTTTACCCCACATTGTGCCCCATTTAAATTGTGTGTTGCATTTAAAAGGTGGTGAAAGCTTAAGTTTTTGAAAATGTGCCCATAGAGTTTATTAACAAATAAATACATTTAAGTGGCAATACAATATTGGTGAATACTGTACTTACAGACATTTTCCTCTGTGCAATTAATTGATTCTTTGCCATATCACTTCAAATCTGATGTTGGCGTTTCTTGACAAAACCCTCTAATTGGTCTATTAAATGTATTAGTATCTCTGTCTGCTCTGACATTTGGACAAAGCCAAAATCTGGAAGCTTGTCTTTCTCTGTGTGCATTGGAATGTCTCTTAGAGTAATAGCATATGGAAAAGTGCTGATAAAGAAAACAATTTGGGTCACATTTCATTGCTCTAGGACCAATATAGCAAGGGATTTGAGACCACAGTGGTTTTTGGAGCTCAGCAGTCTTTCCTAAGCCAATAAAACAACATTATCTACAACAAGCCCGACGCGTATTTAAGTAATGTAGACTTATTAGATTTGACTCTTCGTTCAAACTCGGCTATAATATCTCCCTGAACTATACCCAAAACTGTCACTTAAGCCAAGACTCAAAAGAAAGGTGATTGGTGGAAATGGCACGCCAAAGCGAATTGAACAGATGGAAAAATGTGGATGTGGTATCAGAGAGTGAGAGTTGTGTTGAGGTGAAGCTGATTATAGCCCCTCACTGTGGTGAGATTAGACTGAGCTTCAGAGAACTGCAATCTCTCAGTATAGCCGCAACCCTCGCCTCTTTCTTTCCTCGTTACCCCCCCCTCACCTTTTCTTCTCATTCCAAGACAAACACACACAACATCCCACCCACAAATGCACACGCTCACTCATGCACACACAAGCTTTAGCTGAGAGCTGTCCAGGGTGCTGATCTATCTTAACGTGCCACGAGCAATACACTCTGAGTCTTTAAAGTAACAATCAAATCAAAACTGACATCTCTTGTTTTAATTAAAGGAAAACTGCTGTATTTATTATCAATGATGTGTCTGTGCATATTGTTATTTTAATAAAATGCATGCCCCTTAATAATATTTAATCAAAATATTTTCCCCTGCCTATTCTCTTTTCATGACCTGTCACACACAAGAGATTAACCAATAGCAAACCACAACCATACCATTGATTCCAAATGGACAACATTAACCTTTGTCAACATTCCTTCTTGTTTGAGAAGCAGTTTTACTCTGTTTAAAAAAAATATTTAAACTTCCATTACATGCTGACTTTAGTGTATTTGAATAATGATAAAAAATAGGATGTTTATTCCACATCAACTTTTATTTTATTTGGCATTTTATTATTTTGACTTGAACATTTAAGAGCCAATATCCAAACGTACATGTAAAGGTTTCAAAAACATTATTTCCAAGCAAATCATTTTGGTTTTCTGCACTGCACAGACCCTAAAACAAAGTTGCGGAGCAGATAGAACATTTGCAACAAGAGTCTCATTGTTTCTCAGAGCTTCTAATGGTGAGCTGCAATTGAGACATGAGGTTATTCAATAAATAAATAAATGTTAAATATAGGCCGCAAGTATATTATTTACCCTTCTGAATATTTTATAAAATAATTGTATATTGCCTGCATTTGCTATGGAGACACAATTTGATGGTTTTATGTAATAAGTAAGTCTTAAGTGTTATTAAGTATTATTAAATTAATGAGTGATTTTTCCTATACTGAATTTACAATTGTTGTAAACAGTAACTAGAGAGATACAATCTGACAATTTTAACGCACATTAAAAGAATATATATATATATATATATATATATATATACACATACATACACACGCTGTATATATATTTACAGATATATATACAGTATATATACAATATATACACTCACTGGACACTTAGGTACACCTTACTAGTACTGGGTTGGACCCCCTTTTGCTTTCAGAACTGCCTTAATCCTTTGTGGCATAGATTCAACAAGATACTGGAAATATTCGTCAGAAATTTTGGTCCATATTGACATGATAGCATCACACAGTTTTGTCAGCTGCACATCCATGATGCGAATCTCCCGTTCCACCACATCCCAAAGGTGCTCTATTGGATTGAGATCTGGTGACTGTGGAGGCCATTTTAGTACAGTGAACTCATTGTCATGTTCAAGAAACCAGTCTGAGATGATTCATACTTTATGACATGGCACGTTATCCTGCTTGAAGTAGCCATCAGAAGATGGGTACACTGTGGTCATAAAGAGATGGACATGGTCAGCAACAATACCCTACTATCCGAACGTCGCAGCAGAAATCGAGACTCATCAGACCAGGCAACGTTTTTCCAATCTTCTATTGTCCAATTTTGGTGTATATTTAAAGGTATAACAAAAACCAGACAGTTGTGTAAAAATGGTTGGAGTTATCTGTGAGTGAGAACTCTGAAATTAATGAAGAGTTTAAAGTACCAAAGAATTTTCATTACAATGCATTTTCAAATAATTTAGCATCACCTAAATTAAACTTGCCTAAAGAATCATGGGGAAAAGGCATCCATCGTGTGTGCCCTTCAAAATTCTTCTTGTTGAAGAGCCCTTGGAAGTGTCCAGCATTTTTGAGCACTTTGGTTTGGAATGATCCTTCTTCAATATTTTCAAAGTTGTTGGATTGCTGTTCTTTCCTGACAGTGACTCGCAGATTAGAGATCATTTCAACGATGAAAAACATCAACATCTCTGCCTTGCCTACAAACTAATGTTTCACAATTAAACGCACACAAGAAGTGATTCACGAAATACAGCAAGATCATGCATAAGACATGAGTTCTCATGCAAAGCTGAGTTGTCCTGTCACAAACAATAATCTTGTAATTTACCCAAATCTGGGTTGAAGAGCTAAGATATTTAATGACGCATTGTTGCAAATCAAATCATAGTACACATTTGTCACTGACTTTTTTTTCTGTCGTTTGCCACAAAACTAGGAAACTTGTGTTCAGATTGTGCAGTCTGTTCCCCAAATTATTTGACATTTAAAAGTGGATTTATCCTGTGTGGAACATCATAACATCCCCATTATTCGTTCACCCTCTCCATCACAGCCTGATAGCCCCAGAAGGAAGTTTTCACTCTGGCCTGGCCGAAGTTTGACAGATGTGTGTTGTGACTGCTCCAGCTGTGGCAGACATCTTGGAGCACCATGGGTGTAATATGGCTACTTTACTTTTAATGTTCCCTCGCACCATTGAGTGAGAGTGTGAATCACGACAGCGGCGCGTCAACCCACTCCCTTTCTCATCCACCTTGAAAAATGATTCCCCCAACTTTTCTTTTTTTCTTCCAATCTGTTTTCACAGCTGTCTGAAATGTGTGTACTCTGCTGACTGTGCCATTGATTTCTGAGAAAAAAAAGGGAGACAGAGAGAGCTGGAGAATGAAGGCAAAAAAAAGTGAAAAAATGTGTTACAATTATTCCTTTGTTAGCACTGAGGCCCTGCTCTTATTTCACAATAACAGTGCAGTGATGGAGAGTGACTGTGTACATGAGTGTGTGTGTGTGTGTGTGTGTGTGTGTGTGTGTGTGTGTGTGTGTGTGTATGTGTAAGCTCTGCTGGAGTGGAACGCAGAGAAGTGCTCAGGTCGAACTGAGGTGGGCCAGCACAATACAAATACATCGACTAAAATAATCAATCACTTTGGAACTTTGATTAATGAGAGCTTGTGTTTATGTGTGTTTTTCTGTGAGTGTGTATGAGCGCATGAAAGAGTGTGAAAAAAGGAGCACGTTTACATTGGTTCAAGATGATACATTCTTGGTAAACGAGAGTCAAAATGGCATACATTTTTGGGAGTAGATCAAATATGTGTGGCTGTGAGCTGCCTCACCAACTGCTGCCTACACAGACAGCATCTTAAGTCAAACAGAGCTTGTAAGTGACTGATCTGGAAAGCTCTCTCAAAGCAGGTAGTTGGTAGGTCACAAATGATTCATATTTTAATATAGGCAACGCAATTTCATCATGCATAGCACATATATATATTGTTTGTAAAACAGCATATATACATATATATTCTATTACAATGATCTAAAAGATCATGTGACAAAAATAGAGTAAAGGTTGCTGAAAATTCAGCTTTGCCACCTTAGGTATAAACATTTTTTATTAAAAATAAAAAACATTTTAAATAACAGGAATAATTTAGTATATTTTAAATAACAAACAATTGTAATAGTTATTTTAAATAACAATTCATCTTTATTTCTATAGCGCTTTTACAATGTAGATTGTGTCAAAGCAGCTCCCCATAGAAGATTATAGTGAATTGGAATGATGTCCGTTCAGTTTTTAGAGTTTAAGGTCAGTTCAGTTCAGTGTGGTTTAAATTTTCACTGCTGAGAGTCCAAACACTGAAGAGCAAATCCATCGATGCGCAGCTCTACAGGTCCCGAACCATGCAAGCCAGTATGTCAACAGTCATAATTCACTATGTATATATATATATATATATATATATATATATATATATATATATATATAGGGGTTGGGCTATGAAACTGAAACGCCTGGTTTTAGACCACAATAATACATTAGTATGGTGTATGGCCTCCTTTTGCAGCCAGTACAGTATCAATTTGTCTTGGGAATGACAGATAGCAGTCATGCAGAGTGGTCAGAAGGATTTTGAGCCATTCTTCTTGCAGAGGAAACATTTCCTGACTCGCTCCCCCAAAACAACCCAAAGTGGCTCAGTAATATTTAGATCTGGTGACTGTGCAGGCCATGGAGGATGTTCAACTTCACTTTCATGTTCATCATACCACTCTGTCACCAGTCTTGCTGTGTGTAATGGTGTATTATCATACTGATACACGGCACCGCCTTCAGGACACAATGTTTGAACCATTGCGTGCACATGGTCCTCCAGAATGGTTCAGTATTCCTTGGCAGTGATTTGCCCATCTAGCACAAGTATTGGGCCTAGGGAATGCCATGATATTGTAGCCCAAACAATCACCGATCCACCCCCATGCTTCACTCTGGGCATGCAACAGTCTGGGTGGTACGCTTCTTTGGGGTTTCTCCATGTGGGAAAGACAGTGAAGGTGGACTCATCAGAGAACAATACATGTTTCACATTGTCCACAGCCCAAGATTTTTTCCTCCTGGCACCATTGAAACTGACATTTGGCATTGGCACAAGTGACCAAAGGTTTGGCTATAGCAGTCTGTATTGACCCTGGGGAGCTCCCGATTAACAGTTTTGGTGGAAACAGGAGAGTTGAGGTGCACATTTAGTTGTGGTTTAGCTGTGGTTTTATGTTTTTTGGATACAATCCAGGTTAGCACCCGAACATCTATTTCAGACAGTGTCCTCTTGCGTCCACAGTTACTCCTGTTGGATGTGGTTCGTCCTTCTTGGTGGTATGCTAACATTAACCTGGATACTGTGGGTCTTGATACATCAACTTGATCTCTTGTTCACAAATGCGCCAGCAGACACACACCAACAATTTATCCTCTTTTTTAATCTGATATGTCACCCATAATGTGGGTGCACTGCAATATTTTAAGTAAAACTGTGCTATTACTCTACCTTGACACTCTGCTCTCACTGGTGGAATGTGCAATCAATGAAGATTGGCCTCCAGGCTGGTCAAATTTAGCCATGAAACCTCCAACACTAAATTGGCCAGTGTTTCAGTTTCATTGTCCAACCCCTGTATATATATATATCTATATATGACAGGATGGTGGTTTTAAATTCACTCTTAAAAATCTGTAGTTCTCAATCACATGTAAATCTTTTTTTTCAACAAATAACAAATGTTTCTTTATAGTGGTAGAGACATCTTTTTTAATAATTATTAAAATGTTCTTCACACACACACAAAAAAAATTGAAGAAGTGTTCACTAGGGTCCTTTGTACAACTAAAATGATTCTTGAAACACCATTTTGTAACCTTTATTTTAAAGAGTGAGTTGAGAGTTGGGAGGGGAAGTTTATTTTAATCACAGATTACACAGGCACTCAATGTTTAACAAAATAAAGATGTGCACAGATATATCATTTATAATAAACACTGCAATAAAAAAATGGTCCATTTTGATTTCATAGGGACATAATTCATAGGAATGCACCCTTAAAAGGCAGCTCAGTGGTTTTAGAAACAAGTATCTATGGGATTGTTTTGGTCAGTGTTGTTCCATGACCTCTAAGTGCTATGCGTGGTTCCTCTCTATGGGCGTGGGTGGTCCAGTAGATCCACTATGAGTTTCCTCTAGTTATGCCCTTCTTCCTGCTGCTCAATAAACCTTAAAAATCACCATCATTTGCGTTAGCTTTTGCCACCAAACGACCACATCCATCCATCAGCACATCTTAACAGGGATATGTCTCTCCAACCCACTTTACCCACTGTGAGTCAACATGGCCACCTCCGGCTCTAGCCATACTACAACCTGGCACCAAGACGGAATCACTCTATCCTGCACAACAATAAATTCACTCCTTTGAACCGACATCTTGTACTTCACCTTTGACAACAGCAGCCATAGAGAAGCTTTTAGAGGCGCGAGCCCACCGTCATGCCACTGAGAAGTGTGTGTATGTTGGTTGACACGGCCGTCACTCACCCGTACCTGACCAGGCCATGAGGCGAGTCATTATGTCTACCTTTGGCTGCTCCCTGTGAGAACTGCAATTGTCCTGCTCTCACACACACACATACACACAGCTGCCATGTTTACTTTTTCTTTCCCAGTAAAATAATCAGAAAGCTCCACAGTGGTGGCGGCGGAGAGAAAGAGGAGAGAAAACTGTGAAATGACTGCAGACTTTTACGCACACACACACGCACACGCACACACACACACACACACACACATACACATATATATATATATATGCGTGTTCACTGGGACTCTTTCAAGGTAACTATTGTCCTCCTTCCAGGAAGCTCTTTTCTTCTCACTCCTGTTGTTTTTACGAGCTTGTGTTTTCAACGCACAGGGCAAAACCGCAACATAGCAAGGCTACTACATCATCCCGTTTGAGCAGAGGTTTGAAATTAGACTCAGGGTTCAGTGGGCCACAGGGCGATGCCACCAGAAACTGTTTAAAGTTCAAACAATGGCACTGAACTTTGTGCGAATAACAATGCAGTGAAGGACAAGTGGCTGTTTGAGGAAGCCAGAGAAAACACAGAAGCACGAGCGCACATGCCAAGACTAAAATCTCACACTCCACCCCGCTTTAATGCCCTTTCATGGACGTACTGTACATGAGTTTAATGAGACTGCTTTGAATAAACTTGGGCAAAAACAAATTTGCCCATTAACACCTTATAAACACCAGTCATTTCCCTTTTAAAACTTCTAAAAGGGAGGGGAATATCTGACCACAGAATGGGGATTTTACAAAATGCAATATTATGTGGGAACATGCAGAATTCTGCAAACACCAAAACAGCAGTATTACTGGCAGTCAAGTGATGTTCGGTTGTTTATGGTAATTGTTTTTATTTTTTACTTGGACATTTCTTTAGGATATGACAAAATTTGTTTTAGCATATTTTTTCCACACAAGTGTGACTGTATAGTTTGTGTGACTGTATAGTTTAAAGGGATAGTTCACCCAAAAGAATAAATCCCTGTCATCATTTACTCACCCTTCACTTGTTCAAAACTTATTTAAGTAGATTTCTTCTGTTGAACACAAAGGAAGTCAATGGGTACCATAAACCATTTTTCAAAATATATATTTTTTGTGTTCAACAGAAATAATAAGTGTAAAATAAGAAATAAATCCCAAGGTGAACTAACCCTTTAACAGAAGTTGTTTGTGGCTAATGTTTACTTATGCAAATTGCATTATGAGACCTTGATCTTTTGATGTTGAAAAATAACAAAGTAACTTTACTGACATTGTTAGTAGTCTCAAACAACATTTAACTATTTAATTACTATTAGGTAGAGAATTTACGGCTTTTTCCCTTTACCACAAAACTTTTTCCAACCATCCATACTGCCGCCAATGAGTAAAAAAATTTATATAAAAGGCTATTGCAACTTTTTTTCTCAGAATGGTTGAAGGAATCAAAAACCTCAACAAAAAAAAACATTGCATAGTTTCAATCTTAATACTTGACTATACACATTACAAGACCAAAGCTATCATCTTAACAGATAGCTTAAATGCTTCAATACAGTGTTAAAGCAAATAATAAAACTGCAACAAAATTGCGACTGTCCAAAAATTGGGCCATTACTTCTACTATATTAAATCATATTGTGGGGGGAACTACATTTTAATGCTTTCAAAATTAAATATATAGAGTGATGTATGTTCTATATACTGAAAAAAAAAGTATTTTCAAATAACAAAAAGAACAGTAGAAAGATCAAAAAAATTTTTTTTTCTAGATCTCAATCTTTGTTTCATTTACAACAATATATATTTTGTACATTGCATGTGCTTATAAAAATAAACTATTTATAACGTGCAAAGTGTCGAGAGACTATATTGTCTTAAAATCCACAAGGTCAAAAGTGCTTTTTAGCTGAAGTAACAGCCATATATATGTGTGTGTTCTGTGCTGACCTCATTCTCCAGGGGTATTTGATGATCTAGGGAAGTGGAGTAGAGTGACTGAAATCTGATCCGGTTTACCCGTTCAGATCCACACCAGTTCTCCTCCGGCCTCTGCTGAGTATTGGATTGGCCCCGGACTGACCTAAGGAAAAGTCGTTTGGAGAAACAGTAAATGAAAGCCCTAATGACCGTGTGGTAGGGACAGATGTATTGAGTGGACCAACATGGGAATAGCCGGTTGAGGGTTTGGGTTCCATCAATTTCACATTAAGTGCTAGTTACAGCTGCTCTATATCGGTGTGCAACGGACACACTTTGCTCAGAGGCTTGGTTTTTGCGGATTAAGCTACAGAGTTTAAGAAAAATACAATCAATATTTGCTAACATGTGCATGTTACACATGAGCCGTTTCCAACTAGATGACACAACACAGATGAAGAGATGGTTGAGAAATTTCCACTCTCAATATTTTTGTGCAACTCTTTTGATTTCAGAAACCAAATAAACAGGCTAGCGTTGCAGAGAGTTTTCTCCACATGTGTTTATATCTTTTTGTTCGAGAGACTTGGGGTCGGATTGAGTTGCTTGGCAGCCATGATGCCTTAAAAGCTTTATGTATTGGCCATTGAAAGTTTTATGTAGATAAAATGAATCAGTTTGAGAGGGCTACATATGAAGTCACAGAGAAAATGTTTTATGGTTATCAATCTATGTTAGTTTGAACTTTGCTTTGTTTGTATAGACTTTGTGTTTAGGCCTCTGACTATACCCAAACCATCAGCAAGATCACAGAGTTTTCCTAATGAACTTTCTCTTTGTTTGTTTCTTTGTCTCACATTCTGTAGAATGCAAAAACATTTGTTTACATCAAAGAATTCTGTAAGAACCATACCACAATGTGACCTTTCATAATACCCACTCTTTACATTACAGTAGCATCTGAACAGAAAATGGTATAGCAACTGAAAGCTGTCTGCTTTCCTCTCTAAAAAGTTATTTTCGGGAAAGAAGGCTCTTCTCTGCCTGTTTGAAAAGCTGTGGTCGGAAGTGGGTGCTGAGGCACAACCAGATGCTTGGGTTTTAGGGATGCTGAGATGGGAGGGGATTGGTCGAACTCCACCAACAATAAAAGAGATGGAGACTGAGACACAACATGAATCTTATGTCACATAGAAACCACACTATCTGAATAAGCGGCTCTTATCATGGTATCAAGTCACTTGAAGAGTGTATTCCAGAGTATTCTGCTGGTTTATGTAAAGAAAAACTATTGCCATATTATATACACACAGAGAGTCAAGCGTCTTTGTGAAAGCCTATCAAAATAAAGGTTTGGTTTGGTTTGAAGAACTTGTAACAGAAACATTTTACTATATTTTAATTAAGGAAAAATTTGCTACATGTTTTAGTTTTAACAGGAATAAATGAAACTTAAGAAAAACATAAAAAAAAAGTGTTCATGTGAAAGAGTGAATTCTTAACAGATTGTGGTTGTTTTACAACAAGGTCATACAGTTTTACAATTTCAATTTTCTGAACATGCATTTTAAATTAAAAAAAAACATTAAAATGGAGTTCATCCAATGCAGAATATGGAAAAACATAAAAACTTAGTATGGTTTAAAAAAATAATAATAACAATAAAAATAAATTAATAAATAAATTGGTGAGTTTCGTCTTTGCCTAATACATGATATAAAAAAGGCATGTTTCAATTAAAGATAATCAGGACAGAAAATATCATCAATAGTTATTTTTCTAGCTCTGCATGACCTAAAATTACAGTGTAGACCAGGGGTCTAGGTTAAACTCGGTCCTGATGGTCCACTATCCTGCAGAGTTTAGCTACAAGCTTCTAGTATGACAAGAAAGACCTTCATTAGCTGAATCAGGTGTGTTTAACTGGAGAAGGAGCTAAACTTTTCAGGACAGCGGCCCTTCACAACACTCAGTTAGCAGTGGTCGCCACTGCGGAATGAACCACCAATTTCCTTTCAGAACAGAGTTATAAAATAAAAGTATTTTACAATTAAAAGAAACTACTTTGAACTTGCAACAATCCGGCTGGAGATTAATGTGTAGCCTATTGTAAATATATGGTGGATTTTACTTATACTGGTTATATATAAATTACATATTATTATGCATTATTATTATTCATTATTATTGAATAATAATAAACATTAAATCATATTAAACATTAATATACATAATAAAATCTTCTTTTTGGCAAATGCATAAAAATACTACAGGTAAGTATATATAGTTATACCATGTAGATGTCAAACAATGAAAAGCAACAGGCATCATAAATCCTTTATTTATATACAATTACACACAAAGCATTGCAGTAAAAGATGACAAATCAGTTTTCATATTTAAACTTTTTTTTTAAAAATCACCTTCTCCACCTCCCTCTCTTGCCCTACACTAGCTGATTAGGAACGTTTTTGTTGCTTGGCAGTGCCACACACCATTACGGAAAGGCTATTATGAAATACTAATACAGTTTTATGAGTTTGGTACTTGGTGTTAAGTCATTTCACACTATATTACTGATTTCCACTGTTAGGAGTTTATGCATACATTTCTGTTTTTAATGATGTGTTGAATTAATTTCCCATGTGTGGGATATAAAGACAGAAAATGGGGGGGGTGGGGGATTAAACATTTTAAATGCTCATTTCATTCATGAGGTATTTGAGACGTACTGGTATGAATGACTGAAATGCAGACAGGAGACGTAAACACAATCCCTTCTCAAAGAGAACAGAAATGAAAAAAACATGGAAGAAAGGAAAAGCGGGCACAAAATGAAAGTGAGAGCTTAAAACGTTTTGAAAGAGTGAAGGTGGAAAAGAGCATGTTTGCAGGAAAGAGGAAAGAGATGGTATAAACAAACACCTTAGTCATACCTTTGGTCTTTACCACTGGCCTGTAAGACCACAGATGACCAAAAGATGCAGAAAAACAACATATGGCAGTTTGCTTCAAAAGTCAACAGACAACTGTAGTGCTTGTTTGCCAATGAGCATATGCACATGCTCAACTCTGTACTATAACAAAGACAATAGGTGACTGTGGTATGTTTATTAAATAGAGGGAATAAAGGAGGAAACAGAGCAGTGGAAGAAAGAGATGAGAGAGAGGAAAGCACAGAGTAACATACACAGAGCGTAATCTGGAACAACACAGTGTTCAGGAATGAGGTTTAGATGGGGTGGGTGGCTGGTTCTGTGAGCGTGGGCATAAATGAAAGAGTGTGTTATGATCAAAATCTTAAAGAGCAAGTATTCAGTCACATGACACAGTACAACTACCAGCTCCCATTCACATCAGAGAAATATTGTTGATTGTGGTGGAAAAGAGCTAGTTTGGGTTTTGTTTGTTGTATATATACTGATAGATTTTCTCTCCAGTTGAATGTAAATAAAACAAAAAACATGGTGATAGATTACAGGAAGGCTTCTCCTACTCCCAGCATGACAACTATTAAAGGTTTGGACATTGAAATTGTTGACACACATAAATATCTAGGGGTTGTTGTCGACAATATGTTGACATTCATTCCAAGATGGCGCCGCGGATGGCCGCCTCGGTGTGGAGCTCTCTAGTTTTTGCACTGTTTTTGTTCGTTTGTCCTGTTTAATGTTTATCATACGCGATCAGTTATACCAGGGACGAGCTGCTGAACATTCGGCAGTACACTCCAATTAATCAACAACCGGTTTTTGATTTCTCTGGCGTTTTGCTGAACATTGTCGTCGGCGGAGTAGCTGCACTGGGGAAACGCTACAAGACGCGCAGGCGTGGGAAGCGAGCCGGCGCGCTCATCAGGTCCAGACAGCGCGGCTTCAGAACGGCGCTGCCTAGCATCCATCTGGCGAATCTCCGCTCTCTTCCTAACAAAATGGACGAACTACTTCTGCTCGCACGCAGAAACAAGAACTTTAACAACTCTGCTGCTCTGTGTTTCACGAAAACCTGGCTGAACAAAGCCATTCCGGACAGCGCGTTACACCTACCGGACTTTCAGCTGTACAGAGCGGACCGCGATACGGAGTCAACGGGCAAAACGCGCGGTGGTGGGACATGCTTTTACATCAACAGAAGGTGGTGTACGGATGTAACTGTGTTAAAGATGATGTGCTGTCCTGACGTGGAAGTGCTTTTCATTAACTGTAAGCCATTCTACTCGCCGCGGGAGTTTTCCTCGTTCATTCTCATCTGTGTTTATATTTCACCGCAAGCACACGTGGGTACTGCACTGCAACAGCTGGCTGATCTGATCACAGAGACAGAACAACAACACCCGGACTCTGTTTTTATCATTCTCTGTGACTTTAATCAGGCGAAACTCACAAATGAGCTGCCTAAATTCAAACAGCACATTACATGCCCCACCAGAGACAATAATATTTTGGACCATTGCTACACCACAATAAAGGATGCATATCGTTCCGTCGCCAGAGCAGCTCTAGGACTCTCCGATTACTGCCTGGTTCATCTTATACCAACTTACAGACAAAAACTTAAAACTACTAAGCCAGTATTAAGGACTGTTAAGAGATGGACCAACGACACAGAACAGGTCTTACAAGCCTGTTTTGAATGCACTGACTGGAGTGTTTTTGAAGCTGCAGCCACCGACCTGGACGAACTCACAGAGACCGTAACATCATACATCAGTTTCTGTGAGGAGCTATGCATCCCTACCAGGACCTACTTATCATTTAACAATGATAAACCATGGTTCACACCAAAACTTAGACAGCTTCGTCAGGCCAAAGAAGATGCCTACAGGAGTGGGGACAGGATCTTGTACAATCAGGCCAGGAACACACTGACAAAGGAGATTGGTGTGGCTAAGAAGAGCTATGCCAAAAAGCTGGAAAACCAGTTTTCTGCCAACGACCCGGCATCAGTGTGGAAAGGCCTGAAAGACATCACAAACTACAAGACACCATCCCCCAGCATTGATGGCAATAAACAACTTGCAAACGAGCTGAATATGTTCTACTGTAGATTTGAGACCCCCGACCAGACACCCCACACCCACCCTGACGATCTCTCTACACAGCCATCAACACCTCCAGCCACCCCTCTCTCCCCCCCTGCACTTCAGATCAGTGAGGATAATGTGCATCAGATCTTCAGGAAACAGAAGAGAAGGAAAGCACCTGGCCCAGATGGTGTTTCACCAGCCTGTCTGAGAACCTGCGCTGACCAGCTGGCTCCCATTTTCTCACAGATCTTCAACAGATCACTGGAACAGCGCAAAGTTCCATCCTGCTTCAAATGCTCCAACATCATCCCAATCCAGAAGAAGCCAAAGATCACAGGACTCAATGACTACAGACCTGTTGCCTTAACATCTGTGGCCATGAAGTCATTTGAAAGACTGGTGCTAGCATATCTGAAGGACATCACTGGACCTTTGCTGGACCCCCTGCAGTTTGCCTATAGAGCAAACCGGTCTGTGGATGATGCAGTCAACATGGGACTGCATTATACCCTACAACATCTGGACAAACCAGGGAACTATGCAAGGATTCTATTCGTGGACTTCAGTTCTGCCTTCAACACCATCGTCCCATCATTGCTCGAGCACAAACTGACCCAGCTCTATGTTCCTAGCTCTGTCTGTCAATGGATCACCAGCTTTCTGACAGATAGACAACAGCTAGTCAGAATGGGCAAAATCACATCCGACAGCCGCACCATCAGCACAGGTGCCCCCCAGGGATGTGTTCTCTTCCCACTGCTCTTCTCCCTGTATACCAATGACTGCACTGCAAAAGACCCCTCCATCAAGCTCTTGAAATTTGCGGACGACACTACTGTTATCGGCCTCATCCGGAACGGTGACGAGTCTGCATACAGACAGGAGGTGGACCGGCTGGCTCTATGTTGTAGATGCAACAATCTGGAGCTGAACACGCTCAAAACGGTGGAGATGATAGTGGACTTTAGAAGAAACCCCCCTGCACTTCCCCCACTCACCATCATTAACAGCACTGTGGCTGCAGTAGAGTCATTCAGGTTCCTGGGCACCACCATCTCTCAGGATCTGAAGTGGGACATTCACATAGACTCTATTGTGAAGAAAGCCCAGCAGAGACTGTACTTCCTTTGTCAGCTGAGGAAGTTCAACCTGCCACAGGAGCTGCTCGTACAGTTCTACTCAGCTGTCATCCAACCCATCCTCTGCACTTTAATCACCATCTGGTTCGGCTCAGCTGCCAAAACCGACCTCCGTAGGCTACAGCGAATAGTCCGGACTGCTGAACGAATCACTGGCACTACCCTTCCTACACTTCAAGAACTGTACTCTTCCAGATTGAGTAAAAGGACTTGCAAAATCACTCTGGACCCTACCCAGCACACTTTCTGTTTGAACTGTTACCGTCTGGTCGGCGCTACAGAGCACCGAGCAGAAAAACAGCCAGACACAGGAAAAGTTTCTTTCCTCAGGCCATCTACCTCATGAACAGCTAATTATTCCCCTACTGTGCAATAAACATGTGCAATACTTTTTCATACGCACTTGTACAGAGCACCTTATAACAATATACAATGCAATACTTTCTCCATACGCATTTGTACACAGCACCTTATAACAGTATACAATGCAATACTTCTCCATACGCATTTGTACACAGCACCTTATAAC
>CAIGQV010000818.1:18929937-19014389 GCA_903798115.1 Danio jaintianensis | reverse complement strand
AGAGAGAGAGAGAGAGAGAGAGAGAGAGAGAGAGAGAGAGAGAGAGAAAACTGGTCAGAAATACTATTGCAAACCATTTGAATGAATGTACAGTTGTGTATTGTATTTTATTTACTTATATCCTAGCAATATTATATTTAAAATATTTCTTTCTCTTTCATGATCTTTTTAATCCTCACATTATCTTTTTCTTTTTTATTTGTATATATATTTATCAGAATTCTAATTGTACTTTTTTCTTTTCTGTACGTATATATGTATTATATAATCACTTTATAATTTTATTCATTGTTTATTAAATCTGCAATGCTTTGACAATACTTGACAAGTCATCCCAATAAAGCTCTTTAGAATTGAATTAAATTCAGAGAGAGAGAGAGAGAGAGAGAGCTAGCGAGCTGAGAACTGCTAGCAAGACATGTCAGTTCTAGTCATCTGTCCATAAAAGCTTTTTTTTTCTTATTTTCAGTTAACAAAAAAGCTTTTGTTCTCTATTCTCATTCATCTAATATGAACAGGCCTTACCATTTAGCAAGTAGATTAAACAGGGAAGCAAGAAGCACAGTCTTTTTGATTAACTGCTGCAGCCAAAATATGCATTCCATCCTTAATCAGTTTGTGCTTGTAAGGGGGAACTTATTTCTCTAATTGACTTCCCTAATTTTCGAGCCACAGAAACTTAGATTTGAAAACCAACTATTTGAGTCTGGGAAATACTTTGCGACTAGTTGGGACATTTATAAAAGTTGTAAATAGTAAATGTATGTGTTAAGGGATTTTTAGGGTTCACCTAAAAAAATGTAATTCATAATTTACACACCCTCCAGTTGTTCCAAACCTGTTCGAGTTTCTTTCATCTGTTGAACACAAAAAGAAGATATTTTAAAGACCGTTGGAAACCAGTAGCCATTAATTTCCATATTATTTTATTCCTATGTCAAAATTTCATACTGCATATTTGAAATCACAATGTGGGGTTATCATTGCAAAAGAGGTGCTAAACCTGCTTCTAAATTCTTGTGTGAAACATTCCTTTACCCAGAATTAAAATTGGTTGTCTATAAACAACTGTAAACAAATTCCTCAAGGTAAAGTACAGTACATACATATATTAATTTGACATTTATTTAACACCACTTTTGCAGATTTACTCATCCACCAGATGTGGATGAAAATAACCCAAAAAGATTCCCGATATAGCAAAAAAGGGTAAATATCAGTCAAGAACATCAAAATGCTTATCTCTGTTTGGCATGTCTAAAAGTAAAATAAACTTACAAACACATATGCCAGCATATGCGTGAATAGTTTAACAAATCTGTTGAAATGTGCTTATATTGACTTTTCCTCCATCGAGCTCCCTTGATTTGGTTCTGGTAAACCCATGCTTCTTTGGGTCATCTTCAGTTTAGAGCTTCTTAAATCATAAACAGGGCTCAGATGAAAGGAGTCGCCACAAGTCTGCCTGCATCACCACTGATATTCAGACTGGCTTCTCTATTACTGCGAACAGGAGAACGCAGGATTCTCATCTTTACACATCTTACAAAAGTATAAACAAACAGTAAAAAAAAAAACATCAAATACTTCATTGTAAAGTTCACTTCTGGGCATCTAAATTAAACAAAAGAAGAAATGAATGAACAAATCAATTAGGCTTAAAGCACATGGGGACTCAACCACTACAAGCTTCGGCTAAATGACATCATGTCATTTATACTCCAATCTGCTCAGTTGTGGCCACATGAAACGAAAGCTTTCAGACCAAACAGAAGCCTCTGGAAACCAGTTGTACTGGCATTCAATCAAATAGAAGAGCAAATTAATCAGTAACTGTACACCAGCAGCCAAAATATCAATAAATCAATACATTTTCAAAACATCTGATTATGAGCCACTTACAGTGCATCCGGAAAGTATTCATAGCGCTTCACTTTTTCCACATTTTTTATGTTACAGCCTTATTCCAAAATGGATTACATTCATGTATTTCCTCAAAATTCTACAGACAATACCCCATAATGACAATGTGAAAAAAGATTTTTTGAAATTGTTGCAAATTTATTAAAAATAAAAAACCTGAAAAATCGTGTGTACATAAGTATTCACAGCCTTTGCTCTATACTTTTTTGATGCACCTTTGGCAGTAATTACAGCCTCAAGTCTTTTTGAATATGATGCAACAAGCTTGGCACACCTGTCTTTGGGAATTTTTGCCCATTCCTCTTTACAGTACCTCTCAAGCTCTATCAGATTGGATGGGAAGCGACGGTGTACAGCCATTTTCAGATCTCTCCAGAAATGTTCAGTAGGATTTAGGTCTGGGCTCTGGCTGGGCCACTCAAGGACATTCACCAAGTTGTTGTGAAGCCACTCCATTGATATTTTGGCGGTGTGCTTTGGGTCATTGTCCTGCTGGAAGATGAACCCTCGGCCCAGTCTGAGGTCAAGAGCACAGGTTTTCATTCAGGATGTCTCTGTACATTGCTGCATTCATCTTTTCCTCTATCCTGACTAGTCTTCCAGCTCCTGCTGCTGAAAAACATCCCCACAGCATGAGGCTGCCACCACCATGCTTCACTGTAGGGATGGTATTAGCCTGGTGATGAGCGGTGCCTGGTTTTCTCCAAACGTAACGCCTGGCATTCACTCCAAAGAGTTCAATTTTAGCCTCATCAGACCAGACAATTTTGTTTCAGATGTCTTTTGGCAAATTCCAGGCAGGCTGCTATGTGCCCTTTACTAAGGAGTGGCTTCCGTCTGACCACTCTACCATACAGGCCTGATTGGTTGATTGCTGCACAGATGGTTGTCTTTCTGTAAGGTTCTTCTCTCTCCACAGAAGAATGCTGGAGCTCAGACAGAGTGACCATCGGGTTATTGATCACCCCCCTGACTAAGGCCCTTCTCCCCCGATCACTCAGTTTAGATGGCCGGCCAGCTCTAGGAAGAGTCCTGGTGGTTCCAAACATCTTCCACTTACAGATGATGGAGGCCACTGTGCTCATTGGAACTTTCAGAGCAGCAGAAATTTTTCTGTAACCTTCCCCAGCCTTGTGCCTCAAGACAATCCTGTCTCGGAGGTCTACAGACAATTCCTTTGTCTTCATGCTTGGTTTGTGCTTTGACATGCACTGTGAACCCTGGGACCTTATTGTCACGGTCACACAAGGAAGACAAGGAGGTGTAAAACTTCAATGGTGTTTATTCAAGTTATAGGCACAATCGTGATTAGGTGAAGTTGGTGAATGGTGTCGAAGAGGGTGAGCAATCTCACACGCACACACAGTTCAGTTCAGTTCAGAGGCTATTGCCCACGTAAACAAAGTCACTTCCCTTATATCGATGCTGATGGGATTCACAGGTTGAGGACATCCATGGAAGAGCGCAGGAGAAGACAGGAGAGAAGATGAGTAGACCATGCGTGTCTGATTCCAGCCACTGAATGAATGAATGAGGTGAGTTTATATGCTGGGTGGTGATTGCGGGTGCAGGTGACGGTGATTAGTATTCAGGTGAGAGTTCACGGGTGTGGTGCGTGGTGGATGGTGACTGAGAGTGGTGACTGGGAGTGGGAGAACGAGCAGCAGGTGTGACACTTATATAGACAGGTGTATGCTTTTTCAAATCATGTCCAATCAACTGAATTTACCACAGGTGAACTCCAATTAAGCTGCTGAAACATCTCAAGAATGATCAGTGGAAACAGAATGTACCTGAGCTCGATTTAGAGCTTCACAGCAAAGGCTGTGAATACTTATGTACATGTGATTTTTCAGGTTTTTTATTTTTAATAAATTTGCAACAATTTCAAAAAATCTTTTTTTACATTGTCATTATGGGGTATTGTGTGTAGAATTTTGAGGAAATAAATGAATTTAATCCATTTTGGAATTAGGCTGTAACATAAAAACATGTGGAAAAAGTGAAGCGCTATGAATACTTTCCGGATGCACTGTACAACTGTTATTATTAAAGCACAAATACAGTAAACGTTGTGTAAAATATGAATCAAAAAACTATTTTCTATCCATATCCTCTGGAGCTGGTTTGTTAGCATGAGGTTGAAAAGAATGAAAAATTTAAATTTGCTGATTAATTACTCACCCTCATGTCATTTCAATTCACTGATGCCTTCGTCTTCGGAATACAAATTAATATAAAGTTAATCAACTACATGGTGCAGGTGATTGATTGCGGTCACCTCAGCTTTACAAAAGAACAGTTTTACAAAATAAGGCACTTCAACATCAACAACAAAAGCATTATTTTATGAAAAAAAAAAAAAGATTAAAATTAGAGATTCAGCAATGATTGTAATTGTCAATGCAGCATATTTAGCATCATTACTCCAGTATTGTGATCCTTCAGACATTCAAATATGATGACTTGGTACTCCAAAAACATTTCTCATCGATATTATCATGTTAAAAACAGTTGTCTAGTTTAGTAGAAATCATTATATCTTTTTCAGGATGCTTTAAACATGATGTAAAAAAAAAAAAACGTAAAAGCCTTTTCTGCTCCTTTTAATCAATTTAATGTGCCCTTGCTAAATAAAATGCTGAAGAACCACAACACATTTAAACAGGAATGGAATATATTCAGATGAAATTCGTTAACGTAACTTGATTGTGGGTCACACAGTATATTTCACCACAAGCACTGTCATGCTGTGTCTGTAAAACCACACCTGCAAGAAAATGAGGATTATGGTTAAGAGGAAATTGGTTAGTCAGCCCCTGATCCCAAATGAGGCTGAAACAGGCAGCATACGTACAAGACATGTGATAGTCCATCTTTGGGTACCCAGCAACCCTGAGGTTAGCCAGACTAATGAATCACTTTACAGCATAACCAGAGTCTGGATGACGAGCTGCCTACTGTTTCTGCGGGCTCACCCCTCTGCCGGGAAGTGAACACCAGAACAGATCTTTCTCCTCCAGAGCCAAGTCAGAGGAGCCAGGAGACAACAATAATTAAACAACTACCGCAAGGCATGCTTCTCTCTAAAGAGCCCCTGAAAGATCTCAAACAAATGTCAAGACTAGTCATTTAACTGTGCTGCTGAGCGATGGCAATGCTATTGCTCAAGCAATGGCATATAAATGAAGAAATACAAGCAGATTGGATATTAAGGCCTTTCCACTATCAATAAAAATTCTGTCATTATTTACTCACGCTCAGGTTGCTCCAAAACTGGATGACTTACTATCTTGAGTAAAACCTAAAATATATTTGTATGGACTTTTATAGTATCTTTCGTGTTACATTTTAAGGCATTTTTTAACAAGATTTACAGTAGACACCAACTAAAATGCCATTCAGTGTAACAACATTTTATATACCAAAATCTTGTCATGCAAAGTTAGATAAAGAATTATTTGATAACATTAAATTAAATACTTAAAAATAAAATAAGGATTGCAATACTAATTGGTATTTTAAATCTTTATACTTCACCACTATCATTCAGACAACTAGATTATTTCCTATTTAGAAAGAATTTTTGGAATTATTCACAATATTAAGTTTAGTAGGATTACTTATTCTTTTATATATTTTAAGTGTAGCTCTGAATAGGTACTGTGCAGTATGTTGTTACATTTTTAGATAAATAAATCAGTTCATCATTTTTTTTTTTTTGCATAAGCGTTTTGAACCACTTGAGTATGAGTAAATGAAAAGTTTAACTTTTAGGTGATGTATCCCTGTAAGGGGAGAAAGCTGTGGGTATATTAGGATGCAACAGTGATCCATGTATTCCCAGCAGTTTATGTTCACTTGATAGCCAACTGCATATACTGTAAGTCAGTGGTCCTGGTACCGGTCCATGGTCCACCGGGCCGCACAAGAAATCATTAATTATTTTCGTTTTGTTCATTATCTGAGTCTGAACTATCTTTTATTTAGAAAAAAATATATTTAGAAAAATTACCGTATTCTCTCACTTACATTTCAGTCACTTGAGTGCTAAAATTTAACCCACAAGTAGCAAAATGAGTAAGAAACAAATGTCTTTGGAAAGGGGAAAAGGCCCAGTGAAGGACCCGCGAACTGCCAAGGAATAGATCCGCAACGTATTTGACAACAAATCAGGTGAATCCAGCATGTCTGTGCAAGAGGATCAACTGCTGGAGTTTGCTTTTAGACGCCGATGGCATATCGCATCTTTTCTAGAGTTTGCGCAAGTTTGTTGTTCTAATGGAGGTGCACACAGTTGAATGAATGCCGGGAGCACACAGTGAGTCATGTGACAAGAACTGACCGATCAGCTTCAGCTTGTATGGAATATACACATTTCGGTAGACTAATTATTAGACAAACACAGAACACCCAAACACTGCAGTGCTTTGTAATTTTATCCATAAATAAAACTTGTATCAAAGTGACAGCAATGTTTTGTTAGCTTGTCATTCTCTGAGAAAACGGTTGATGGTCGCCTAGCAACCTATGAACCACTACCCCCAACCCCCCCTGCACCACAATGTACTGTTATCGCACCACCAGTGCTCGAGTGTTAAAAAAGTCACTAAATACATATTTTAAAATACATTTAATTCATTAATACATTTAAAATTATATTAAAAAAATACTGCCCACCTCTGCACATACAGTTTAACTGTTCCTTCATAAATACCAGGAGCAAAGGCAAATACGTTTATGCGCTAATTCAGCAGAGCTCTTTCAACCCCAGTCCTGTTCTTGTAACATCAACTTTCTGCCAGTCTAGACATTTTTGGGGTCTCAGGAAGAAAACATTTGCTTTTCAGCCCTGCCAAAAAAGATTTCAGCAGAGTGCAAGCAGTTGCAGACATTCATGAGACATTCCTTTTGTTTTGGGGTGTACTGTTACTATTTAGGGACGCCAAAATTGTTGGATAACCTCATGTAAGCGATAGTGATTTGGAAACCTTACTCTAAGATAATATGATTTCTGAAACAGATGTATTTGACTTGAAATTTAAATAAACAGAGGCAGTGCCTGATCCAAAATGCCGAGGGGCTGACTGGAATTGGACAATTTCTCTCTTAGTTCTTCTGTTTCAGCCAATGTGGCTGCCTCTTCTGTCAGTAGGTGGTCAATCTCGATTAGTATAATGTGGGCCTGCATCTCTGCCACGTGAAAATTATACAATCGGCTTCATGTGCTGCCAGTAAAACATGATGAAACCACTGCCATGGTGTCGCTTTGTTATATTCCAGTTCTTTATCGAGTGCTTTGTAAATAAACATACAATTATCAAAGCTTTTTTTTCTCTTCATCACTGAACCTTCAACGATAATTATGAAGATGGTGATGCTACAAAGAAACCAAGCCAGAGTTCTCCAGCACGGATCACACTTGTCAAAAGATGGATTGGATTTACCTGACTAAGCCAAGCTTTTCCTCTCGTAAGTTCTTGGGGTCGCTTTGGAGGCAGACCGCTGGGAATGCAGACCCTCTGTGTCTATTTGACTGTGATTAGAGCTTCTCAAATTCGTCACCCTGTGGTGTGGGCTTGGAGCCGTTCTCCCTGTCTCACATTTGAATTCTTGAAATAACCGTGACTGTGCCATTCTTTCTTCCATTCCTTCTCTCGGAGCTATTTCACAAGCCTGACTAAGCTGTTCCCCAGAGCCTGCTCTTGCAGTAGATCCAACCAACTGTCAGGTGCTGACAGCGATTTAAAAATGCCCCGACTTCTTTCTTTTTGCCAAAGCATTCCTCTTTTCAACTTCACTCATTTCATCTTTCTTCTGCAGACTTCAGGTCACATGGTCCATGACTGAGAATCTCCTGAATCCATCTGTCATGATGAGGGGTAAAGTGCTCCCTCAATATCTGCATCCTGACTAGTGTTCAAAGGCCAGGGGAGCGCCAGCTACAACTAAGTAAATGTGGTTTTCCATCTGCCCCTAATGGCAGTCCTGGACTTCTGCAAAAGCCATTACTTACACACAGAAAAATTAAAGCTAAATACCCGGACATCCAGAGTTTTCCACGAGTTTGTGAAATCGACACTTATTGTGGGACAAAAGGAACATGATTGGATGAGGACTTGCAGTCTTAATGAAGCAATAAATTTTAAAAAGCGTAGTGGACTCTAGTGGAATTAACTGTGCTGTATCCTGTTTGAGCGGCTGAAAAAGCATCCAAACTCCACACAGAAATGCCAACTGACCCAGCCGAGGCTCAAACCAGCGACCTTCTTGCTGTGAGGCGATTGTGCTACCCACTGCGCCACCGTGAGGCCCTCATGCCAGTAATACAACATATAATTTTTGCTATTCGGTTAACAAGTGATTAACACTTACAAATGTCGCACATAATGGAAATCAAGTTAGTTGCAGGCAGTTAACAGCAGTGTTTTCAGTATTGCATTTCAAACTAAAAACCCAAAACAATCTTGGCTGTTTAATTCACGTATGAGGTGCTTCGTTTTATAAAGCATTCAAAAAGACCAATGGAATCTTATGTCAGTTCGGAACTTTTCTATTTTGAGGATTTCTATAAATATCGATATATCATCATTGTTGTGAATTTTTATTTGTAATGTAATGGATTTAATTTTCAAAATTGATTATGGGACTCTAATTTAACAAAAAGTTAATCAGAAGTGTCACAAAGTGGCTTCATTAACATTTTTAGAAGTTTAAAACAATTAATTTTGCTGCAATTTTCTGTCCTTTTATTTATTTATTTTGATATACATTATTTCTAAGACAATACATTGCTTCCAAAAATGTCAATAAAAGTCACTTTTGTAAACTGTAGCGTTCAACATCAAAAATTTTATGAATGTCTCTTAATGCAAATTGAAAGTGTAAAAAAAACTTGAAAACACTAATAACAAATACATGGAATATATATGGAAAATACTGCTAATTACTGCTAATTAATGTATTTCACACCAAAAAGCATACATTCACAGATAAATAAGAATGCATAAAAAGATTCTCTTTGAACCTTTTTAGCCACAGTAATGTGGTTCAGACCGATACAACATACCAGACATCCAGGCTCTGATATCATTACAGTGATTAAACACTTTCATTTGATCAAATATGACAGGATTGAACAATATTCTTTCACAGCATCCATCAAAACATTGAAAATGCTTTCACATTCTCATTCAAAATTACTTTATGAGTCTCGTCACCACCATTCCTTCTTCAGACTTTAAACGGCTTTCCTCACCTTTTTTCTCAATCTACCGTCTATATATTTCTCACTGTGCTTTTAGCTACCCCACCCCACCTCTCCTTCAACAAAGCATGGACAAGGGAGGACACTAAATAAAGACAATGATGATGATGTTATCAGTTGGCCTCTTCATCAGCCTTCCCGTCTCCTGTGGCCTGTTTGGAGCTGTAGGTGAGTGACAATAGAGAGAAAGCTGTCCTGAAATGTCTCCTTAATGCTAAACACATGGCCAGGAGCACGACTCGTCTGCAGACTATTGGCCTGGAATTCTCCCCACTCAATTTCCTTTGTTGGCTCCTGAATTTTATACACAAAGCAATAATGAAACAATACTAGTGCTGTTATAAATATGCCTGTCACCTCCATGTTGAAAACTTAAAGATCTGACTTGTCCCGATTAGCACATTTTAATACTATGAATACAGGTAAGGCAAAGCTGCTAAAGAAAGCCTGCATCTTTAAAAATTGGTTAAAAAAAATTGTCACATACTTGAATGTGTCTTGTTTAATAATTTTTTTAAAGCAAACAATAATGTCTATCACAAATTTCACAATGATTCTTACACGAAAGTCACCATAAAACGTTCAATCAGTGAAATAATGGCTTATATGCAAAAGGTTTTGTCTGGCTTATTAAAACAAATGTCAATCAAAAAAAACAATCATTTGATGACATTAAAAGGCTTATTATTTAAGGATCACAATATCCAAAATACTAATTATTTGTCTTTTTACTTTGCCATTGTCCTTCTAGCCTCTAGGTTCTACCCATTTGTCAGCAAGAAGTTTTGAATTATTTAAGAAATATTCATTTAGATATATTTTAATATTTAAGTACAGTGTGTTTAACTCTGTATGTTAAGCACATTACAAATCAGCAATGATTTCTGAAGGATTAAGTGACAGAAAACTGGATTATTGCAAAAAATTCAGCTTTTTCCATCACAGGAATTTCAGATATAGAAGAGTTTTAAAAAAAATCTGAATAAAATGTCTTAATATTACAGTTTTCATCCATTCAGTATAACTTAAAACAGACATGTTTCGGCCATAATAAATCTTAATTCTGTTCAGGTAGACACGGTTGGTTTCTTGTACTGTAACGACACAATGTTTGCCAAGCGCTATTAAAATGCAAGCCATTAGCTGGCTATAGTTATAGAACGAACATATATTTCATCCATAAATATATCCTTTAAAAATGTACCAGTAAAACCAGTAAACCGGTAAATAAAATGTCTAAACAGCAAAGAAATGAGGGGTATGCAAACTACATAGTCACCCCCCCCACACACACGCACGCACGCACGCACGCACCACAAACTTTAGGGACTAAACTCTGGAAGTTACTCTTTCTTAATGTCATTTTAAAATCTTTCCTAAATCTTTGGTGATTAAAATGATTATTTTTGATGTTTATTTTAAACATTGTCCTTTGCTTTCATGCATATCCAGGCCACTTCTTCTCCACTGAGCAAAACCATAGCACAGCGAGCAGACTTAACACATCCAAAGAGTTTCCACAATGTGGACAGCAAAGTTTTTTCTTTTTTTTTCTGGGGGCTGAGGGACCAGAGGGTAACTATCGGCTAATGGACTATGCAGGCAGTAGGGGTAAGACATTTAAAAAAAACAAGAGGCTTACTGCATGTCTGCAGGGTAGAAAAAGCACTTGGATGGAGCTTTGCTGGTGGAGGTCCAAATAAAGACTATAGCTATTTAATCCTATCTGCTTTATCATTCTAACAGAGATGCTACAACACTGTGACTAAGAATAGCAAAAGAAAAGCAACAAAAGTCTGTAGGCATGCATTGATGAAAGAATTGTAATTACAATCGTAAGGACATTTTTAGATGTTTAATAAAAGTGCAAAAAAGGTGCATCAGAAAGTCTCTGTTTAATTTTGTGCTCAGCATTTGTGTGTATGATTATAATTCAAATTTTGGTATTTACCAGTGCATTTTAATGACTGGAGATAAAGATTTTTTTTTTTGCATGGTTAAAAAAAATTAATAAAAAAAAATAAAAAAAATTGCACAGCCTTTATATTTAATAAGGTAAAAGATGATTTTATGAATTATTTACTTTGAGTTTTACTTAACATCAAAATGTAGAAATATAGGACATTAGCATGAAATAAATGTCAAATATTTCCTGGCACTTGCATAATTTTTCATAAAGCAGGGATGTATGTATTCGGTATTCGGTAGTCAGTAGTCATGGACACGAAACCACCAGGTTGTTGGAAAGATGTGTTCCTGTTCATAGCAACCTGGGGAGATGTAAAACAAAAATGTTTTTGACTCGGAGCCCTCGTTTTCTGATGATGCGTTATATGTGATTGAAGCCTTGAATAGACTCTCAGTGGAAACATGGGTGGCCCGACATTGAAATGGCTTATAAAATTTGCACCATTTTTTAACTGAGCCTTGTCATTTGTTGGAATTTGGAGAAGGGGTATCAAATTTAAAGACCGGAGTGTATAATAAATGTTTAAAATATCATGTTTAAACCTTTCTGGAGTGTTTGGTTCATTGCGCTTTTTCAGAAGTGTGAACTCTCAAGGAGAGATATCCCAGGAATACTGTTTTTGGACCCGAGATGCCAGACTCACCTCAACTCTGATAAATAGCTAGAACTCTTCCAAGTCTCAACGTCTCTTTGCCGGGTTGTAAAGTTCAATTTTTAGAATCAGGACCGCCCAGGGTGCATCATGATTGACCTTTAATTTTGATATATAAAGTGCTATGTTTGCATGCACATTCAAGCGAAAAGTGAAACATTTATGCATCAATAAAGCATCTTAAAACATAACATATCTTCTAATATAAGTCTACAGACAAGCAATTCTACACTACCTCTGCCCTGCCCCTCGAATCACCTCATGCTTTCTCCACAATCTCCTGGCCTCCTTCCCTCATAAAAATATATGTCATAACCTGCAAATTTGCAAAGGCTCCCCCTAGAAGGAAGTCTTTTATTAGGCATTATGTTTTCTTTTGCCGCAGGCGGCAGACAAAATAAACCCGACCTGAGATTTATTTCTTGTTCCTCTTGGCAGCGTGGCATCCAAGAATCACACTGCGCTCTGGGTTCACCGCGAGAAAAGAATCTCAATCATAACAATGGGTCTGACGACGACAGGAGACAACGGAGCGCTAGATGCTATGCGTTAAAGTGGAGAGGAGGGAGAGGGAAAACGAAAAACATAATGTGTTTCATTGTACCACAGAGAGAATAACTAGAGTAACTGTTGATTTAGTCTTTGTTTCAGTATTTTCATTCATTCCCCCTAGAAGACAAGGTTGAATATTCAGCTCACCGCTCCCAGGGACTCCAAGGCAAACAGGAGTCTCGCAGCGAGTGACCCTTACTCCACATCTCTGGGCCAGACTGAGCCAAAGCGAGGATGGAGGAAAAGTTTAGCAGGCAGGAAATTGCCCCGCTCCACTGCATAGAACGCAAAATGAGTTTGCAAAATAAGGGCTACTGTTGGGCCTGTGTGAATCTGGAGCACAGAAAAGGGAAATGCGTGTCTTATGGGCAACGCGGAAGCTTGTCTTTAGCCAAACGTTCAATCATTCTGGACTCAAAGTTGTCAGAAGCTGCCAGGCTTTCCAAGGATAAGGATGATATTTATATATTCATTTGAATTGTTTTTCAGTAGTGCTTAGGTACTATTTTTTATTTTTGGAAACATTTTCTTCACTGCATTCCCAAGCACAACATCGTGTATGTGTTACTCTACTGCAATTTTTTAAAAAAAATCCTTTTTATTTTGCTTTCTGCAGAAACTGTCACCAACAGCAGTGGTGCTACTACAGTGTCTGAATAAATTAACCAGATAAATCAGTTCACAGGTGATGTGATTTCATCTATTCTATAGTCAACAATACAGTCAATAATTTTCAGATTATTTGGACAGAGCGAGTCTATAGTAAATGACAAATGTGCTATGGAAAGTAATTGATTCATGATCCAAGCATGATCATGACTCACTGTTTGCCGTTCACGTGACCTAGGGATTAATAACACTTTTTTTAAATTTGTAGATTAATTCTAAAATTTTTAAGATCACAGAGAAAAATATGTGGATAGCGGAAAAACTGAAGAACTTGCAATAATAGGAAAATTGAAAAAATAAAAAGATGTAATTCTATAATGATGTTCAAATAACTTGTTGAAATTCATAATATTCTTAAAACAGTAGTCAAGAAGTACCCAGATGACCTACTGATAGGGCTGGGTGATAATTCGATAACGATAATTATCACGATATATATTTTCTCGATAAAACGATAATGACAGTTCGATAATTGCTCGATAATGTTTATACACTATGCGTAAAGCTGCGTAGGCATTTTGCAGCCTGCACTTACGGATGCCACATGTAGTTCAAGTTTACAGCCATACAGTGTTAGTTGCACTTGGAAGAGTAAGAAAAAAATAAGTTAAAAAAAATTATAATAAGATTACAGTCACAGAAATTGTTGACAAGAAACGTCAAGTCAAGTCAAGTCTATTTATATAGCGCTTTTCACAATGTAGATTGTGTTAAAGCAGCTTAACATAGTTCTAGTAAAGTCCAGATTTCAGAGTTGAAGTTCAGTTTAATTTAGTTCAGTGTGGTTTACATTTCAATGCTGAAAGTTCAAACACCGTAGAGCAAATCCACCGAAGCACAGCTCCACAACTCCCGATCCGAGCAAGCCAGTGGCGACAGTGGCGAGAAAAAAAAAAAAAATCACCAATTGACGAAGTGAAAGGAAAAAAAAACCTCGAGAGAAACTAGGCTCTGTTAGGCACGACCATTTTTTATCTGGCCAAACTTCCTGGTCAGAGCTGCAGTCTAGGCGCTGAAGGCTGAAGAAGCTGGACGTCCATCGTGGAGAAGCTGCAGGTGTGAGTAGGGCACCGGCAGGCGGTCAGGTTGGCCCGCAGGATCAATGTGGGGACTCGTTTATCACAGTGGTCATTCAGGAATCAGTCTCATGCAATCCATTTCTCCATGACGACCACAGCATCAGCTCAGGATATGACCTGGTCCAGGATTATGGATACCTTAGGATCATCTCTTCACAGGTCTTGGATCGCATCAATGGCGCTGCATAGTCTCTAGGGACCTTGGAATGAGTACCCCCAGGTGGAAATAGAGGATAAAGAAAATAATTAGCGTAGCTGCTGTTCATAGTGTATTTAAACGAGATGCAAAAATGGAGTGTTATAGATGAAAATAGCAGTTAAATAAACAAACATAGAAACAAACATGTAAAGCATATGAAAGTTTCTAACACAATGTCTGGTGTATTGAGGAGTATGTCCTACAGGTGATGTCGAGCCAGCTCACCTGCGTGGAGCACATTCATGCATCATACCGTTATGCGATGCATTGAGTGTATGCTTTACTAAAAAGATAGGTCTTTAATCTAGTTTTGAACTGAGAGAGTGTGTCTGAGCCTCGGACATTATCAGGAAGGCTATTCCAGAGTTTTAACTTATAGTCTGGAGCTACATGGTTTTTTGCAATCCGACACAAAACAGAGCAAGGTGCACTGCAAACTATGCAGAGGACTCGTGCCATCAAAAACAAGCAACACCACAAACCTGTTTCATCATTTAAAACAATGCCACCCTTATGAAGATGCTAGGAAATTACTGACCCAAACAAGTGTTGGTAAACGTGGACCATACAAGCATCAGCGCAACTACCCAGCAGAGTCTCATGTCAGATACGGACAATATGGAATGTCAAGAGAGTGACTCCATAATAAGATAAACTGCAGACACTGGATTATAATGAGTAAAGTTATGGATGCGTCTCACAGCGCAAAGCATAACTTAACCTTTAAATGTCCATGCTTAATCAGTCATCGATAAGGTCTGTCGATTAAAGGGTTATTGACTATCAATCGATCATCAAGTAACCGTTAACATCCCTAAACAAAATATATTAAAGGAATTTCACCCTAAATTTACCATACTCCCCATTAAAAGGACAGTTCATCCAAAACTGAAAATTGTGTCACCATTAACATACCTTTCACTTGTTCCAAACCTGTCTTACTTTTTTTCTGATGTTGAACAATAATATACAATAACTTGTATGGTAATTGGTTGTTGAAAACTTGAACAGTAAATGCTGCTATTTTTTTATTTATATTGTCAGACAGCTAAACTATTTCACAAAATGTGTTAAATCAGCTGCACAAAGGGATTGGCATGCAGAAAAGCCTTTAAAATTGATGGATATAAAGATTTGACATTTATCGTGATAATTATCGTTATCGACTGACATGAAAAAAATTATCGTGATAATTTTTTTTGCCATATCGCCCAGCCCTACCTACTGACATTCTGAAATGCTCATCCAGTGGACAGAAGAATTATAAATGACAGGAAGTGAAGTGATAATTGTCGCTGGAAGGTCATGGCAATGGGGTGGATGGGGTGGTATGTCCAAATTCCAGTTACACTACTCATATTCATACTAGAATACACTTTTAAAACAGTTGTGAATTAAGTTTAAATTGAAATGTAGAACCCACACAGGTAATGTAACAGATACTCGAATTTCCAACAAGTTCTTAAAGAGTCACACTAGGATCTTTTGAAGGATGGAACAAAAATGAAGTACAGGTATATGATGTATATGCTTCTGCTCCTAAAAATGAAAACTGTTTTGACAGTTTAAACTTAATTTATGGGATGCAATAAAAGCAATATTTCAGTTTTGGCAGTTTACATTCTCCCCATTTCTCTCCTCAGGTTTAATGAATAGCGATTGTGGGAAAGAGAATAACGATGAATATTTAACCTGGAATAAATGCAGTATGAACTGTTATGTTTAATAAATTGCTGAAGTATGCACATATGCACAAGTATATCCTGCCAATCATGCAAACAAAAGATTGTATTGACAAGAAATCAACAGTTGAGATCAAAATTAGCCTATTTTTAAACACTTATTCTGAAGGTATTTCAGTTACGGCTATGCCATGTTAATAAAACCGTGTTTTGCAAAACATCCAAGGCTCTCAGAATTAAATGTATTAAATAAAATGAAAGTTGCTGTACTCAACAACTGATTTCTTGGACAAGCAAAGTTCAGAATAACACCAAGGGTCCTGACTTGTGGAGAAACTGAAGAGAAATGAGCTTTGGGGGACTAAAGACAATTATGTCAGTTTTTTTCTCTTTAAGTAACTAACTACTCCTGCTATGGCTAAAAGAGTTATCCTTTCAGCCTGTGCTCACTGTGCTGCAGTCATTGACTTACATGGTGATTTTAGTATTATTGTTAAACACGTCTTTTTAAATGAATGGCTATACTTGAGAGTATTTGAGAATAAATGCTCAAAAGGAGCGTGAGGCTCATTTTCTTTCTGTCAAGGGTTTTCATTTGGCCAAAAATGGAGTTGTTCAAGGTTATCAATCAGTTCAGCTTACAAACAACCAAATCCCTTTGGAAGTTATTAAATCACAATATAGTACAAGGTTAGCTGCCTTATGTCTTCACCACACACTGCTTTGGTTATTTTCTAGTTTGCTTTTCAGTGCCTCATTCTTTGTCAAGTTCAACTGACTATTTGTATATTTGGTGAGAAAAATGTTGTAATTTAACAAGAGTTTTTAATATCTACTTTGATTGCATTCACCGAGGTCAAGAATGAACTTATAAAACAGCACACTGGTTTTAAAGAGTAATGAACAGAATTTACACAGTCTAAAAAGGCTGTTTGGGGCCTTCGCTGTTAGGATGTTCTGAAGATTAGTTTTCTTGCAGCTTTCACTTTTTAACTGTGCCAATTATAGCTCCCAAATTACACCAGGATACTCACCTCAGTCTTTGAAGTTCCTTTATGAAACGTTACAAAATCCAATACTGTGAGAAGCTGTGAGTTGGTCTCAAGCATAAAACTACCTGACTGATATCACTGAAATAGGTGTGAAATTGCTTTCTTTGGGTGACAGGGTTTGGTAAAAAGGATACCTTTATTATAGTGATGTACAGAACCAGGATTTGTTCCTAACAAACATGTTGATCCTTTTCACTGAACCATTTTTTTTATTATTTATGTAAAGGGAATTGTAATGTATTTTCCCACTATGATTATTTTAATATTTATCCACTAAATTATTATATCTAAAACTATGAAAAAACAAAAACAAAAATAAACCTCACACATACACGCTATAGAATTATAAAATAAATACATTTTTCCAAAAAAATAAAAAGTGTTTTATTAAATGTGCAGTGGAACTTGGCTTTAATTTGGAAAAAAAGTCACAAGAAAAAAAAATAGCAAGTAATGCACATTTTGTCCAAAAAAAAAAAAGAACTATTTTGTGGTAATTCAGCTAAGCTCTCTCGAATGAAATGTGACTGTCAAAAGTTAAACCACAGGATAACTGCGCTTATCAACAAAAGGGCTATTTTTAGCCAACAGACTGCGAAAGATGCTTGACTAGTAATTAAAAAAGGGTCTTAAAAAGTCGAAGCGAAATGCAACAATTTATAGCAGCAGAAAGGAACAGAGTGAAAGTTATTGGCTCGAGCATGTGTGTGCTTTTGTGTTTGAACTGTCTACACAGCTTACGGGAAAGGGGACGTTTGTTATTAGTTTTGTTAAAAAGAATGTTTGGAATGGCAGCTGGGCTAGTTTGGAGCTGGACTTTGATGGTTTCTCGAAGGAAATCTAAACTGCAATTACTGTGTTCAGTACTGTGTGTAAGAAAAGGAGCAAGTTTTACTCAAAAATGAAAATTCACTTTCATTGAGTTCCAAATCTGTATGACTTTCATATGCAAAACACAAAACTGTATTGCGTAGAATATTTCATCTGTTTTCTCCATACAATAAAAAGACAGCATCAACTTTCATTGTATGAACTTGTTTAGCATACGTTGTTTAATTTTTGGGTGAATGATGTTTACAAAGAGAAAAAACTGTGGTAATACATTCACACAAACCTATTTTGTAATACTTAGTAGCTACTTGAATTATAGCACACTGCACCGAGTTCCAGTAAAACAAGTTCATCTTCTGTTTAACTTTTTTTGAATGCTTTAGTTTGTATGTCTGCCGTCATTTTTTTCATCTCCCGTGTCACTTCTTTCTCCAACTTAATCTTCCAGGGCCTGTCCAGACGCTCAGTCGTGCTTTTCTTGGACATCCGTCTGCAGCGATTGATGGATGGATGCGTCTGCCGTTCCTGAGGCTCCTTTGGCGAGCGCGACTGCCATCCTTTCGACTCAATAAAGAGCAAGTGTGCTGTGAGATTATTTCAGACCTCGCCTCCCTGATCATCCTACTGTTGATGATGAGAAAACCAGTAGCCAAAGCTCGTAAATCTAAACGGAGCATCCTTTTTCTTGAGGGCTCGTATGTGTGTCTCTGTGTTTGTATACGTGTGTGAGGTTCTCTTTTACAGAGAGAAGAATGGAGCTGGACCTCAGGCTGAGAAGGCGGGACAGATGGTAAGTGAAACTTCATACATGCAGAGAAGGTTCCACAGGGACAACTTTGCTCTTGAATAATTGTCTTGTACATTTTCCTCCCTCACTGTGTCTCACTCTCACTTTCTGTGCTCTGTTATTATGTTGTCTCTTCTTGTGCAGAATAGCCTCTCTGTCTACCTCAGTCAGACAAACCAGTGCATGGTGAAGGATGAAGTTCCTTACTGGGCTTTTTACACGGTCTCTAACCACAGGTTATCTTTTAACCCGTTTTTATTTATTTTATTTTTTTTACATTTTAAAAAAGGACTGTTCTTTTTGACAATAAGTTTATAATTAACACTAAACACCACTTACATTTACTGTATGCATAAAAAGGGTCTTAAAAACCCTTAAAAAACAAAAAACAAACAAGTTTATAGGCGAAAATGGCGTATTGTAAATCAATTTTCATTTTGTAGCGAATTAATCCAATTGTGATGTCCAACTCTGAGAAATGGCTGCTATGATAAATGTGTAGGACTGCCACTAATGACAATAATCACTGCTATTGATTAATATTTTGACTAATTTATCAATTATTCAACTTATCTTTGACACTCAGTAGTGTATCATGAAAATGTACAAATGTAAAGAAGCCCTTGACAAAATGTAAAACTAAAACTAATGAAAATAAAGAGTTAAATTAAGAGTAAGCATTTTCTTAATCGGAATGGCAATATTGTATATCCACATTCATTAGGTCAATTATGTCACTAGCCATGAAATTAAATGTCTTTCAAATGGGCAGAAGTAAATTAATTCATTACAGTAGGCTACATAACACCTGCACATTAACAAATGCAGGCACAGATCAATCTAACAGTAACAGTGGTTCTCAATTCCAGTTCATGCACCCAGCACTTTGAATATTTAGCCTATTTTACATATTTAGCAAAACCGATTGAGACAGTACTCTATAAATACAAGATCCAAGGATGAACTGTGTTTCATTGACATGGTCCTGTTTGTTGCTTCATCAGCATAGGAAATCCTCAGTCAGGTTCATTCATTCCTGTGCATTCAGGGATTTGTGCTATGCTACAGCCTGCGGCATTTTCACACACAGCCGGAACTCACGAGAGAAGTGTGAAATAATATAGCTCTGTAAATAAACACAATTTAACTAAATGCATTGCTAGAAATGTATGCTGCCTCCCAAGTCCACTTCACAGGACGCATTATGTCAAATTAGAACAAATGTCTGTAGTGATAATTGGAGCACTGGATTGCCTACCATAACCTGTGTTTTCTCAAACACTCATTCACTTAAAAAGACAGCACACCAACAACTTATCTTACTTGAAAAAGTATTTATAAACGTAAAATGACAGCAGATTTTAAAAGTTCTGCATGGCCGAATGATGTGATGTGCATTGCTTATGTGTTATTTTAGTCAAAGCATGAAAATAATAATTAACAGGTAGAAAAAATATAATTAGAAAACTGATGTCAACTAATATTCAATATTCTTATGTTCATGTGCTTTGTACATTTATAGAAATGTTCAAGAACTTGTCTCTCGATCCTTCAGAAATCAGTCTAAAATGCTGAATCCAAAAACCTTTGAACCTCATTGTATCTTTTGACCTCTAAGCACTCTGCACAGCAGGACTGGTAAATGGGCAGTTTTGTGTTGTACTTCAGTCATCATATGATTCCAGTAGGGCAAAGGAAACGAGCTTAATGACTTGTAAAGAAGGCAGAGAAACTCAGCCTGTGGTACATAGTTTCAGTCCCACACAGTTTGAGCCTTTTAGTTTAATTAACCTTTATTTCCATCCATTTCATAATTGGATAGAAGCAGCGAGACACTGGAAGCACTTCTGCTCCATTTCTGACCAATACCAAACACATGAACACAAAAACACACACGCTCACTTATTTGTGCCCATGGTGTTCATGAGCTCAGAGCCTTGCACCACATCTTAACCTTATTTGCTGTAGACCTCGTTTCTCACTATTACGCCAGTCTCCTGTCATCGCCTCTCTCCAAATAATCTTGACTTTTTCCAGGTTCCAGTTGTGGTGCTTCCACCTGTACTTGTCTGGGGGCTCGTGTGGTTAAATCCTCTTCACCCTTTCCCCTCTCAGTCTCTTTTCTTTCCCTTGGATACGGCTAGTCTTGAGTTGGATCCACTCGCCTTGTTCCTTTGTAAAGTCCTCAGAGAGTAGCGGTTTAATTAGACGAAAATGATTTCTGCAGCTGCCTGCCCTAAAGTGAGGCAGACTGGTATGTACTGGAAAGGTTAGTTTTATTAGCCGTACAGGCTCTAAACAGACACATTTGTGTTGGAGTCGTTGCAGAGATGATGGTAGACTCGACTGTGTGGCACAGCCAGCTATGTGTCCATCTACCACTGTTTCCCAGAACTTGTAATTTCCTTAAACTGCTTGTCTCTACAGGTCACTTTTCTAAGGCAATAAATAGATTATAAAACAAAGTAGTCATATCCACAAAACAAAGATAACTGTGTGTAGAGCCAGCCTCTCACATAACAACAGTGGTTTAAACAGAGGTACACACAATATGCTCAAGTATATTAAGCAATTGTAATGGAAACCATTCTTTTGATTATAGAGAATCTACTAAAACTACTAAAACCATCTTCAAAACATTAATTCTGACCTCATCATCAAGCAACTACATACAATGACAATTTCTATATTAGAGAAATCATACAATACCACACTCTAAAAAATGCTGGGTTGTCATAACCCAATGTTGGGTTCAAATGATCTCAAACTATTTTCTTGAACATGACAATGAATTAAAATGGCCTCCACAGTCACCAGAACTAGAGCACCATTGGGATGTGGCGTAAAGAGAGTTTCACATCAGGGAAGTGCAGCTGACAAATCTGCAACAACTGAATGTTTAGCACTTTGCTGAATATATGGCATGAAGTCATAAAGCAGTTTTAAAGGCAAAATGAATTACTAGGCAGTTTACCAAATCCACCCATTCATTCATTTGTTTTCTTTTCGGCTTAGTCCTTTTATTAATCTGGGGTCACCACAGCGGAACAAACCGCCAACTTATCCAGCATATGTTTTATGCAGCGGATGCCCTTCCAGCTGCAACCCATCATTGGGAAACATCCAAACACACTCAATAACACACATACAGTCGTGGCCAAACGTTTTAAGAATGACACAAATATTAGTTTTCACAAAGTTTGCTGCTAAACTGCTTTTAGATCTTTGTTTCAGTTGTTTCTGTGATGTACTGAAATATAATTACGAGCACTTCATACATTTCAATGGCTTTTATCGACAATTACATGACATTTATGCAAAGAGTCAGTATTTGCAGTGTTGGCCCTTCTTTTTCAGGACCTCTGCAATTCGACTGGGCATGCTCTCAATCAACTTCTGGGCCAAATCCTGACTGATAGAAACCCAGTCTTTCATAATCACTTCTTGGAGTTTGTCAGAATTAGTGGGTTTTTGTTTTTCCACCCGCCTCTTGAGGATTGACCACAAGTTCTTAATGGGATTAAGATCTGGGGAGTTTCCAGGCCACGGACCCAAAATTTCAACGTTTTGGTCCCCGAGCCACTTAGATATCACTTTTGCCTTATGGCACGGTGCTCCATCGTGCTGGAAAATACATTTTTCTTCACCAAACTGTTGTTGGATTGTTGGAAGAACTTGCTGTTGGAGGGTGTTTTGGTACCATTCTTTATTCATGGCTGTGTTTTTGGGCAAAATAGTGAGTGAGCCCACTCCCTTGGATGAGAAGCAACCCCACACATGAATGGTCTCAGGATGCTTTACTGTTGGCATGACACAGGACTGATGGTAGCGCTCACCTTTTCTTCTCCAGACAAGCCTTTTTCCAGATGCCCCAAACAGTTGGAAAGGGGCTTCTTCTGAGAATATGACTTTGCCCCAGTCCTCGGCAGTCCATTCGCCATACTTTTTGCAGCAGATCAATCTGTCCCTGATAGTTTTTTTTGGAGAGAAGTGGCTTCTTTGCTGTTCTTCTTGACACCAGGCCATCTTCCAAAAGTCTTCGCCTCACTGTGCATGCAGATGCGCTCACACCTGCCTACTGCCATTCTGAGCAAGCTCTGCACTGGTGGCACTCCGATCCCGCAGCTGAATCCTCTTAAGGAGACCCTGGCGCTTGCTGGACTTTCTTGGACGCCCTGAAGCCTTCTTAACAAGAATTGAACCTCTTTCCTTGAAGTTCTTGGTGATCCTATAAATTGTTGATTTAGGTGCAATCTTAGTAGCCACAATATCCTTGCCTGTGAAGCCATTTTTATGCAACGTAATGATGGCTGCACGTGTTTCTTTGCAGGTCACCATGGTTAACAATGGAAGAACAATGATTTCAAGCATCACCCTCCTTTTAACATGTCAAGTCTGCCATTCAAACCCAATCAGCCTGACATAATGATCTCCAGCCTTGTGCTCGTCAACATTCTCACCTGAGTTAACAAGACGATTACTGAAATGATCTCAGCAGGTCCTTTAATGACAGCAATGAAATGCAGTGGAAAGTTTTTTTCAGGATTAAGTTAATTTTCATGGCAAAAAAGGACTATGCAATTCATAACATAACATTCTGGAGTATATGCAAATTGCTATTATAAAAACTTAAGCAGCAACTTTTCCAATTTCAAATATTTATGTCATTCTCAAAACTTTTGGCCACGACTGTACACTATGGCCAATGTAGCTTACCCAATTTACCTATAGCGCATGTCTTTGAACTTGTGGGGGAAACGTGCACACGGAGGAAACCCACTCGAACACGGGGAGAACATGCAAACTCCACACAGAAATGCCAACTGACCCAGCCGAGGCTCGAACCAGCGACTTTCTTGCTGTGAGGCGACAGCGCTACCCATTGTGCCACCATGCTGCCCATCCACCCATTCATCCATTTATTTTCTACCACTTATATAGGGCAGAAGTCTCAGCACTTCAGACTTCCCTCTCTCCAGACACTTCCTCCAGCATGGACCCTGAGGCATTTCCAGGCAAGCCGAGAGACATAGTCCCTCCAGCATGTCCTGGGTCTTCCTCTGGGCCTCCTCCCGGTGGGACAAGCCCAGATCACCTACCTACTGTATGTAGGCATCCGAAACAGTTGCTTGAGCCACCTCAACTGGCATCTCTTGATGTGACGGAGCAGCAGCTCTACTCTGAGTTTCTCACCCAATCTCAAAGGGGGTGCTATCATGAGAAGGAAGCTCATTTTGGCCACTTGTATCCAGGATCTTGTCCTTTCAGTTATGACCCAAAGTCACAGTAGCACCAAAATGCAGTAATGCACAATATCTGATAACTGGTCAGCAATTTTATCTCTACCCAAATGCTACTGCTGTACAAGAAGTCTCCTATGGACCCTGAATTAATTATGTAAAACTAATATTGTTAAAATCCTGGCTCTTCAAATGCAACATATAATTTACAACTACTGCAATCTACTGCAGCTTCCATATATTTGATAGACATCAAAGAGCATAAATTGCCAGAAAAACTCTAAAGCCTATCAGCTATCCTAAAAATGTACAGTTATCTCCAGTATCTCTGTGCATCTTCTATGTGTTGGACAAATGGAGAAGCACATGAAGAAAAGCCTGCTGCTGCGTGTCACGTCTACTTCCCGGTACCACACACCGCGGTGGTTATTGCGATGCACCGAGACTAGTACCACACCGCCAATCATAACAATTTTCTGGGAGAGCAGTGAAAGAGAGAAAAAAATCAGAGGCAGAATGAGATATAAATACCATCAGACTGTCACATTGTTGGAATACTTGAGGAGAGAGTGATAGAGAGAGAGTAACGGAGAGCAAGAAAGAGGAAGCACAGCAGGGGAGCTGGTTAGATGTATTCTAATCGTTTTCCCTGGCCTTCACAAGCCTTGCTCCAGTAGACTGTTTGTTTAACTTCAAGTTTGCATGATTACAATTATATAATTAGGTGGTTTGACAAGTGCTGGCAAACACACAACAATAACGTCTCCTGGAATATCAGGTTTGGTTCTGAGACCCTGGAGGTTGGGGGGTCTGGCTCGCTCTATGCATTTAAAACTGTCCCCTAGTCCGTTGAGGTAAATCTGTCAGAGTGAAAATCCACAAGCATTATTTTGCTCTTACCTCCAAAGGCACATTTTCGTGGGGCTAAAACAATATGCAACAGATTTATCAGGCAGTTCATCTGCATATTTTGACTGGTAAAAAGCTAGGCGCATAACAAACACAATGGAAAATCCATAGATCCAACACATCTACTCCTATATTCTCATGTGTGACCCCATTCTGCTCCGTGTCTTTCCTCCTTTCACCCCCTACCCGTCTCAGGACCCCACCGGCCTGCCCTTCTCACTGCCTGTAACTTAACCACTTATTTTCGTTTGCTCCGAAAGAGCTGATGACCTTGGAGAACTCTGTAAAGGCTGCCAGTAAAACACTGAAGGATTACCGGTATGTAACTTTGCATTCATGTGGTTTGTTTGAATAACCTCGCACCACGGAGCAGAGCACAATATATTACATTTTACGAGCTTCAGAAATGCACCATCTCTGGCCCTACGGTCAATTATCCACAAATAGAATTGCAGGCTGTCTCTCTTTCTCGGCCTGTTTCCCCATTTCTCTTATTCGCTGCTCCATTTTAAGCTAAAACTGCATTCCTGGATTCATTTAATCTGGTATTCCGGCAACCGCTTGGACCGGACACCTTACAATTCTCCATAAATCACTTTGACAAATAGATGTACATTTCGCTTAGAAAAATGACACCTCCTCTCACGGTTCTCCTTCCAGCTGCTCTACATGATATGTGATATTAGCTTCTAAAGTTGTGAACCTGTAGTTTGTCCTTTTCAATTCATATAAATGGTGTTGTCTAGAGCGGGTGAACTTTGGTGAACCCCAAAAGAATTCAAGTTCACTGCATGGAGACGATGTGGCCATCTGGCAGGTTGCAGATAATCATATACATTTCACCTTAAAAAGACCTCTCCACATTTCGCAGAAGAGTCAACACAGATCGCGACACTCATGCTCTCACTACAGTGCTGATGAGTAGACGGACATCAGAATTGATGTGCTGATGGACACTGGATGTACACCAAGTGTCTGTGTGAAGAATAATAGTCCACACGGGTAACAATGGTGCAGCTTGTTCTCAAAAGAAGTGATTAAGAGAAATCAAAACCATGCAGTTCTTTGAAATTTCCCACGGTTTTAATTGTTACTGTGGAAGTTTTGGGAAGAACATTCTTCACATTATGTTCAAATTGTGGGTTCAGCACTGTCCAATAAAAAAGGAAACTTTAGACTTTAAACTTTGCAATTTTTCATAGAGCCATGAAATAAATAAATATATATATATATATATATATATATATATATATATATATATATGTGTGTGTGTATTGCTAAACTGGATTAGAAAACAAGCTAGAACAAAGAAGAAATGCAGAAAAGAGAAATACAATTATTATTTACTATTAGTAGTACTACTAGTAATAGTAGTATATAAAATAGTATTACATTTATTAAAATATTTTATATATAAAATCTTGATGAGACTACTAGACTATTTCAAAAACGTATCTCTGAACTGTAGTGTGTATATATGAACAGTATGGAAACTTATAGAAATTAAATATTATTTCATATTTCATTATTTCAAATATTATTTCATATTGTTTCACATTGCAGAAACTATCAACTAATTTACTGTAGCCACCCATTCAATGACAGATTATTAAATAAAGCATAAACTGTTCTTTGAATGAATCACTTTCATTCATTGCAGCCCTTCTCCATCATGTTTGTAATAGAATACAAATTGTCCTCATAAGTTAATCTATCATGGCCCATTTATGGAGCCCACTGAGAACCAAAGCCACACTCTAAATCAAACATGCAAGATGTGATTTACAGGAGTCTCAGCGCATCACATCACACAAACACCTTCTCTTTAAAGAAAACATATGCTGGTCATATTTGACCACACTCTGTTCCTCTTCACTAGCAGTTCCAGCAAAAGGCATGCCGAGAAAAACAAATGGGGGTCAGTGAACAATGATAAATGTGATTTTGAAAAATCTTTAAAAATGATATTAAAAATTCATATCATAATAAAGTTGGTGCAAGTGTGTCTGTGTGTGTTTGGTCACTAAATGGATTTTTTTTTAAAAGAATGTGCTTTAATGAATCTTTGTGTAAAACTAGTGTGATTTGGAGCAATCTGAAATAAATCCTGTCTAAATCGGCCAATCTGGAGCCTTCAGGGGCCTCGGCAGTTCAAAAAGCCGCTCAGCAGTTTATGCTCCGACTGTTCTGTCAACGAGCAAATTTACAAGCACCTGGGTGAGATGAAAAAAAAAATTAAAACAAGTAAATAAAACCGAACAGCATAGTAAAAGACCAAGGAACATATTGCACACGTTTAGAGGGTATATTAAACACCATTATTTACTGAGAAACACGCGTTCCAGACACGCAATGTTTATAAACTGATGCTATAAAAAATGACTTTGGGAAAGTATAGCACATTTTTATTCAAATATTTGCCCCATGTGATTCTTCCTGGCCAATTACTAGAAGTTTTCACTTTGTTTTATTGAGCGTATCTCCTTTACCAAACTCTGAAAGAGGTAGGATTTTAGTTCTTCCCATTATTATTTATGTTATTTCTTCCCATAATACTCTGGCTGCAATGCTGCAATTCCTTTTTTTCTACAGTATTAAAGGGATAGGCATTTTGATCAATGTGTTTAACCAAACAATTTCTGGCTCCCAATGACATGTCAATATCAATCAATCAATCAATCAATCAATCAATCAATCAATCAATCAAGGCTTTGTGATTTGAAGAAGATATACAGTCGTGGCCAAAAGTTTTGAGAATGACACAAATATTAGTTTTCACAGAGTTTGCTGCTAACCGGTTTCAGATCTTTGTTTCAGTTGTTTCTGTGATGTACTGAAATATAATTACAAGCACTTCAAAATGTCCTGAAGCCTTCTTAACAAGAATTGAACCTTTTTCCTTGAAGTTCTTGATGATCCTATAAATTGTTGATTTAGGTACAATCTTAGTAGCCACAATATCCTTGCCTGTAAAGCCATTTTTATACAACGCAATGATGGCTGCACGCGTTTCTTTGCAGGTCACCATGGTTAACAATGGAAGAACAATGATTTCAAGCATCACCCTCCTTTTAACATGTAAAGTCGCCATTCTAACCCAATCAGCCTGACATAATGATCTCCAGCCTTGTGCTCGTCAACATTCTCACCTGAGTTAACAAGATGATTACTGAAATGATCTCAGCAGGTCCTTTAATGGCAGCAATGAAACGCAGTGGAAAGTTTTTTTTCAGGATTAAGTTAATTTTCATGGCAAAGAAAGACTATGCAATTCATCTGATCACTCTTCATAACATTCTGGAGTATATGCAAATTGCTGTTATAAAAACTTTTCCAATTTCCAATATTTATGTCATTCTCAAAACTTTTGGCCACGACTGTATACTTGATACTTGCAACGTTACAAACTGTTATTGCAATTTGATCAATCAACCAATCATTTAATCAGGCAATAATTGATCGTTCAACAGAAAAAAAAGAAAATCGCACACAGATATGGGTCAATAGGTCAATCAATCAAGCAGTCCAACAATCTGTCTGCATATGTATCTAGCTTCTTTTTTTTACGTATTTAACTGTAACATTTCACAATATCACTGGTCAAATAAATTATACATACATAAATCTTACTGAGCATTTAGCTGCCACTTTTATCCAAAGCAATTTACAAATGAGAATAAAAAAAAATCACTTAAAATAGCAGCAATATATACATACCATCACAAGATTATAGCAGTTTTTTTTGTCACACGCACTCACACACACGCACGCACGCACGCACGCACACATGTGGAGGAAAAGTGGAAAATCTCCTACAGGTGGTTTGTCAGGCCTACTCACCTGTGTGAAGATTATATAACGTTTTCCCAGAAATGTGAAGTGTTTATAAGAAAGTGTTTGGTGCATACGTATAGGAAAAGCGTGCCCACACACCTGAGAGAATTACACTCAGTAACAGACTTCTTTAAGAAGAATAAAAAAAAAGAAAAAAAAAGAAAAATTATATATATATATATTATGGTCGCGCACACACACACTGCTCAAATGTGGAAAACTTTTCTTAACTGATCACCAACCAATCCCTGCTTCACTGTAGTATAGGTCAATACTATAGGTCAAAGGTGACAGGACACTGACCTGTTCTGGTCCGAAAAAAACCCTAAAAAAAAGCTTGTAAAGCTTCTCCAGACAATGGACGCTTTCCCCCCCCTAGACCCCCACACACAATTGTGTTCTTTACTGTATTCTGGAGAATATACTTTCGCTTTACATACAGTATGTTTTTTATTGTTTGTTTCGTTTTGTTTTTTTACATTTTTCCATAGAGTAGGTTTATGGTTTTTTTGTATGCTACTGTATACACCAGTAATGTTTGGCCTAATAATTCTTTTCTGTTTCTTTATTGTATTGATGTTTACAGTGTACCTGTTCCCCCTCTCAGCAGATTATTTTCACTGTAGAACATTTTATTGAACTGTAGATATAAGCCTATAAAGAGCAAAGAGCTTTAGAACAACAGTGTTTACATGCTATATTCAAAAGTGTTATATTATGAAAGAAGTGTTTGCCATTTGATGCAAACACTTCATTCTGACATGTGTTTATGGCATTTTGAATGCAGTGCTACATTTTGAAGGAAATGTGAGGCATTTTTGAGAATTGTGTGTAGTTTTGAAAAAAGGTGCCATTGTTTTGAAAACGTGTGTAAGCAGTTGGAAAAAACTGTAATAAACAAATAAAGAACAAATGTTTTTATCAAATACATGAAGACTTAGTGAGCACAAGAGACTTCTTTCAAAAGCATTATAAATTTCATACAAAGCCCCAAACTTCTGAACAGTAGTGTACATATATTTATATATTTGCACAAAACTATTTCTCATTTCTTGCCATGTCTCAGACAGTTGAGCCATATGGAATCTGAATCGCTGGTTGGGGAGAAGGAGCAGGTATTGATTTTGGCATAGTAGAGCTCATGACTGATACCTGGACCTGAGGAGCTGACAAATGCAAACATGCCAGTCCAGCAGGAGCCAGTTCAGAGTACACGCTACCAAATTGTCCACCCTTTAATTACTACTTTCTTTTAAGGGATACAGACATTTTGTTCTCCTCTTGCTCTTTGGGGACACTGCAGCTGCTAAATCTAAAAAGCACAGTTGATCTTACTATTTCTGGAATTATCTTTTTTTAATAAGCATATTATTCAGTACAGATTAAGATACAGGTTTAAAAAAAAAACAACAGTAAATAATCATTATTGCGAAATAATCATTATTGCGAAAACTTGAGGCAAATCCTCCACAGGCAGCATCAATCTCAAGCTGTTGTCTAAATAGGTGCATATATTTTATCTCACTTACTGTATAATAAACAAATCTTCAGACATGAAACTGAATTGAGATGAATGTCTTAAAATGTCTTTATAATGTCAAGTCATCTGATTCCATTTTCATATTTTATAATTAAAACACATTTGCACTTGAATAAAGTGTGAAAGAGACCCTGATGAGCGTTGATGTTATAATGCATTGTTGAGGAGGTCATTGCAAGGGAAAAATGCAGCAGAACACACTGTATTTTTACATTTGCATTACTTTACTTGTATTGTTTTTATATGTATAGTTAAAACCTGAACCAGCAAATCTTTTACCTCTCAAGGATCTAGAAGTAATGCTCACAAAACTTGCTGAAATGCTTAAAGGTCCCGTGAAGTGCTTTGAAATGTGCATTATCATTCATTGTTTGACATAATCTCAACTGAAACGTGAAGAGAGGGTGGGACATAGCATAGCTCCTCCTCTTTATAAAAAAACAGCCAATAGCATTTTGTTTTATCACAGCTCTGCTAGTGAGATTGGTTAAGATCAAGCGCATCAAAGGAAAAGGAATGGGAAAAAAAGTATTGTAGTCAAGTTATGAAACCTTATGGTTCAGACCAGACTACTTGACTTAAACTGTTATGCACATCGTTAGCATTCCACATTTTGTCCATAAATATAAAATATTACCAAAAAAACTAAGAAATGTTGCTGCTTTGAAGTTATTTCACCATCAATAAGTTATGGGTGATGTTGAATGATTTTATCGGAGTTCTCTTTTCTTTTCCAAGCTTTGAACCAAATGGTCAGAAGGCTTTTTTCTGTCTCTTTTAGTTTGTCAAAGTCAACGTTTAATTTATGAACTTTTCTCATATTGGCAGAGCAGTGGTTGATGGCCATTTAAAAGTAAGGTTGAAATACATTACTGTTCAAACCTCTTGTAATCCTGTCCAATTCTTTGAAATAGCAGAGAGCCATTCTGGAGTCTCTGGAACTGAAAGACTCATTTTGTTCCTTGTAGAAGCTGAGTCTCTGTGCAAGCTTTCATGCTTTATTACTTTATCTCCTAGACTTATTCCCTCATAAAACAGTTTCATATCAGATCACACACTGAGATGGTGTCTGTTATCTGACCTTTGTACTGAACAATACACGGCATGCCAAAAGAAACTAGACAAAATATTCCTGCATGTAGCTCAACATCAAAAGAGGTCACAACCTTTTTGTCCACCGACTTCTGATTTGATCTTCTTTCAAGTCAGGTTGTGACCTTTGTCACCCGCTTCAGTATGTACCTACAGTACCGACGGTGAAAGATATAATCTGGGTTATGACAAAATACAGTGAATAAGTTACAGTATGATAAGCGGAGCATGGTGAAAAATGAAGGAGAAGTCCGAGCAAATGCACAATCATAAAGAACAGTGTAGAGATTACACATCCTGACAAGACAAACACAGAATTCACATGAAAGTATGCATATCTTGACTAATTAGTGTTGCCAGATCTTGCTAAAAAATGAAAATAACCTCATATTAAACTATACAGGAAATAAATAAGATGTTACATATCGAAATATTGCAACAGGAACCTATTTAAATTTTCTTAACCATAAAATAAATTGCTTACTGTATAATAAGCAAATATGGAAACACGTTGTGCTCTTGATGGTGGTGTACTGTAGTTAAAAATCACACCACAATGATTCTTCTAGAATTCCCAATCACACAAAATGCCTTCTCCTATGGTTACAATGATTTCATTCATCTAAATTTTAGGAATGTTGCAGTAAAACTGGTGCAGTGTGTCAGTGTTATTCTGTTGCAGCAACCTGCCTTATTTGGCCACAAGTCATGACCCTGACATGCCCACAGTAAACAAGTTGTAGATCCGCAACCCTTTGAGCTACAAACACAATTTAGTATCTTTTACTTATTTATACTAATTTAAGAAAAGAAAAAGTTATAGATGGCAGAGTATCAAGGAACAAAAAATATGTTGCACGAGTATTTTTTTTTCATTGTATACAAAAATATAGTACATGCCAGAGCACTCCAGAAAAAAAAACCTTAAATTTAAAGCCACAAGCCTGATAGAGTTATGTTTGATTTTAGAGGATGATAGGTCTTTGCATTTGTTTTCTGTCAATACATGCTTTGAAATATTTCCACCAGGAGACTCCAAATCCCCACTTCATTGCCTGTCTATTCTGAAGAAAATACATCTCTATTTTAAAACATGTACAGTAATATTTAGGTGGGCTCATTTTGCTTGTACGACTCTAATGCACAGTATTTAATTTTTTTGTCAATGTAGTCTGAACGTGATAAAGATTATTATGTTCTGCAAATATCACATTTAAACAAAGGAAATATATAAATCTTACTGGGATTTATGACTTTTACTGGCAAAAATGGCTATTGGATGTTATTTACTGGACACTTCTCTTTTACAGTTAACAGGTGTTTGGACTCATCTTGTGATCACTATTTCATTATTCAGGTATGGAGTTCCCTTTTTCTAACTGCACATTCTCCTTCTACTCCCTGCACAAAGTGCTATATTACTGTTGCTGAAGCATGTCTTTCATAGTAAAAAAGACTGACTCTAAACCAACAGAGCTTTCAAAGGATATTAGCCTCGTGCATGTCAACAGGTTGAACAACCACATTGGAAGACGTATCCCATGGCCATTATCAAGAATGACAATGCATACATTTGTCAGACTTAAACTGTGAAAGAAGGTTTAATTTTCACATACTGTGTGAATTGACCACCAACTGACCGGAATCCCGATAAACATCTTTAGATAAGGTACATTTTACAGAGTGGTTCTACTCACAGGCAGATACTGTAGTGGAGATGCTGACTTTTGTTTCTGACATGTTTATTTTAAGAAATAAAAAAGCTACACACAGCTTCAGGAATTGTTATAAAATTACTGCCAATGAGAAGCATCACAAAGGTAATCCAATCATGGACTCTTAAGATTTTGCTCAAATCAAATATGCAAAGTTTAGCCGAAGCATTCAAGTGGAGCCACTTGTATAGTAAAACTAGCATTTTGTTATTTTTTAGTGAAGGTTCTTGCATGTTAAAGAGTCTCTTGCTCCCTTTTTTTCAGTTTGGAGGAGTGTGGTATGTGTCACCCTCAGGCTGAACTCTTCGTCAGCAGCACAGTAAGTCAGGTGTTGGGTTTAGCCCCGGGTCAGCAGCGCCTGGGAGCAATCTGCCTCTCCACAGGGGCTCGCTCTCATGAGACAACACCGCTCTTATGTATTCAGAGATGGTGTGCGAGAGAGGGAAAAGGGGAAAGCAGGAGAACGAGAGCTCATATATGAAAGAGAAAAATCATGTGTGTGTTTTCGCCCCCCTTCTCCTCCTTTACAGACAGCTCCCAACCCCTGGTAACCCAGGCATGACTCAACTGCCATCTGGTATCCAGATGCAGGTCTATGGACTTGTTCCTTCTAGTTCCTTCTTTTGCTCTCCTACACAAGTGTCAGTTTCTGTGCATGCGAGTTAATATGCCCGAGTGTTAATGTCTGCTTACATGTGTTACTCTTCCCTCTCCGATGAACTGCGACCTCTGACATGATGACCCCCGTTCCACTCTTCCCTGCTGATAAAGAAAACAGCAGGGTTGCGACCGGATCATCCCTGACCCCTTCTGTTTGTCCAGCCTCCTCTGCGAAGGTCAAGGGTTGCTGGAGTTCAAGTTCATTAAGTGATTTCGTTCCCCACTTCACTCTGCGAAGCAAAACACAAATGATCTCACACAAATCGCAGTCACTGTTTTGACCTTGTCGCGGTCATGTTTGAAACAACAAACTGTAGAAATGATTTAACTGGCTGAAAAAGAGAGCAGCTCTCTTTCGGAATGGTGCTTGTGTGATGTGGGTTTATCGATAATAGAATCTGACAAAGTCTCAGTTATCTCTGCATGTTGCCTTCCGAAGCTGCCGAGGTTCAGCGGATGTACAATTACCCCCAGCTAACTCATAATTGGCTCATTTTCCAGCTAGTATGGCTAGGATTGTGCCACTTCGTTTGTGGTTTGTCGCTGAGCAGAAGGGTGAGATTAAGGGTGCTTTCACACCTGTGGATCGATTCTTTTGTTCCGAAACAGGGATTAAAATTGTTACGATGTTGCACTTTGTTCTTGGTGCGGTTCGCTTTCACACAGCAAAATTTCTAAATGGATCAAAACAGCTAAAACAAGTCACGTGCGAGTAAACTCTCCTCACATTGGTCAGAGTTTCAGGGTTTATTTTTTCATGATTATGAAAAAAACATAACATTATACAACTGTGAAATATAATATTGATCATATTTAAAGCCACAATTACAAAACTAATGTTTAAATAACCTTTTGTATTTATTTTTGAACCATGAAATAAAAGCTTGCATATTGAGATCATTCTCATACAACAGAAACACACTCATCATGATCCAGTCTATCACTCTCCACAATATCTGACTGATAATTATCAAACACAAATCCTTTTCTGATTTAAATGGAAATCATACCACATTTTACGCATTTGAGTTCAGAAATAAAGATGTATTTCTTCAGAAAGAGTTCTATGCTTATCAGTAGCACCTGGCCTTCATCCAAACCCAATTCTATAGGAGTCAAGCTCCAAAAAACATTCATCCAAGTGCAGCGGTGGAGACCGACAATGTGCACCGCAGATGAGCTTGCTTCCTAGCAACACTGTCTAACAGCAGAAAACTACGTGACTGTCCTTTCTATGACACAGTTTCATGTTTTTAACTCCATCCACTGCACATCACTGAACTGGAACCTTGTGTTCATTAGAAATCCCCTTCCCAACAGTGACAAAGATCCCATGGGCTTTCCCCTTCAGTGGAGGTCAGATTGACCAAATCTTAATCTGACGCTGGTCAGGATGTCTTTCAGATGTTAGACAAAACAAATTAATGATCTCATTTGCAGTGACAGAAAGACAGGACGGAGACCCTTAATGTGGCTATGATCCACTTTTCTGGTAACTCGTAAGAAGTTATGATGACAGACGGACTTAAAAACAGAGTGGAGTCATATATAGCAGGATATTTTACAAAGAGTAGCTATTTTTAATGAAGTCGCTAATAAACGAGGATGTCGCTGTCACATCTAGCTTAGAGAAGCTGTGAGAGAAACCATCAACATTTCAAGATGCATAGTCGTTCAACAGCATGAACAAAGGAGAGGTTCTTTCAACAAACATAACCCTACAAATGCAACACACATGGAGATGCGAGAAACTTTGCCAAGGACATATCTGTGATTCTACTCATCCTTCTTGGAGTTCACATGAAGGTTAGCACTCTCCACACTACAATCTCTCACTCTTCTTTTTTTCCTCCTGTGTCAGTAAGCAGAAGTATTTGAATGACCTGGATTCAAATCCTCACAAATTTCGCTGAATGTCAGTCAGCGTTCATGTTCATTCCCACAACTCTGATGCAGCTGTGATTAACAAACAGCTTTCATGACAAAGCGTTCTGGTACTGTTAAGAAATCTCAAGATTTGTTGACAGTATGACCACCTCCTGTGACACATAACGAACACAATGACTGAGTGCTGACTAATAAACCCCAGAAGCTATAACATGGAATGAAGCTACTCAAACAAAAAAAATCAAATCAGTCCAAACCCAACCAATTAAGATGATCACAGGCTTTGGATACAAAAACATGAAGCCCTCTCACCACCTCGGATCACTAACATACTCTGGTCTGAAATTCTGCAAAAGCAGAGTAAAACATTAAGCATCTTACTACTGCTATTACTGAATTTTAGAACTCATATGGTCAAATTAGATCAACACAATTCCCTTTTGCTAAAATATGTTTATATAATTGTCACAGTTTATAATTGTCAATTGTCACATCCCAGAAACCTCAGCACCTCATACCTGATGTTCATCAGGTTCAGGTGTGAAGTGCAGAGGATTCTGGGATGTGTAGTCCAGTTCAGTGGCAGATGTGATGTGTAGAGTGCCCTCTAGTGTGTCTGGTGTGCACTCAACTTGGTGACTGTGACAGCAATCCTATTGGAGAAATTGAAAGTAATGTGGTGTTAATGTGTCTAATAATGAAGAACATATTCATCACCTTTGTTGGTCAATGATATATATATATATATATATTTTTTAATTATTTATCTTATTACTTATTAGGGCTGGGAAATTAATTGAAATTGATTTTCATGTGCTTATTGTCAGTAAATCAGTTCTAGTAAAATCTCCAGCACGTCCCCTCAGATGGTGCAGCATTTACTACAGAAAGCTGCACAATCATGTTCAAAAAGTCGGACGATAATGAAATCAAAGATAATCATTCTGTGATAATGACAGCTGTTTGCATAGCTTCTCAGCCAACTACGGCTCACTGTAGTACATGTAGCTACATCTAAAAGCACATGAAAATACCACATTTAGTAACCACATTATGTTAAATCATTAATTTAGTACACCTAAAAGGTGTTCCTGAAACTAAAATCCTAGTTCTTGCAGCGCAGGCATGGCAAAAAGTAGGCATTTCCACCAATAGTTGTAGGAACTACAAAAAATGTCCCTACAAAAGACCCAAATAATAGTACAAATATTAAATTTCCATTAGATGAGAAAATGTTGACATTTTCAAAAAGAACTTAAAAACAGAATTCGGTGCCTGATGCTTTATGTTGTGAAATATTTTACTCAATTTTAAAAAGTTAAGCACACAAAGATTTGTTAGGTAACTTCAGATGGGTGAACCAATTTTTTACAGATGACTGATCTGCAAATGGTTTTTAAGTCATAAACCATTTAATTTGAGATCCCTCCAAAAGTTTGTACCCTGTATTTTTCATTTGTGTCTCTGCGAGTGTCCCAGCTGGTCAATTCATCATGTTACGTATGATCTGAACAAACACAAGCACACAAACACACAAGCATGGACACAGATAGTCCTTCATCTTCATTTGTGATGTGTAAAGTCTGTCCCCTGCCTGGATTAGGATGGGAACGCCAGGTCTATCCCAATAAGCTCTCTGTAAATTCAAGAGAGGTGCACTAGCACATTTCTGATGCACTGGGCCAGATTTTAGGTCTGGGGAATCCATAACCATCACAGATGATGACAAAAGCCTGCTAGGTCATCCAAAGGCGAAGCCACAGCCTACATTCGGAGCTGTAAAAGCAGCTCACAAAGACTTTCTGAAGAAAAAAACTCTAAATCTGTTTCCTCTTTATGTAAGTGTTAATATTTAGCATAGTGCTCAGTAATGAACGCTGCATTCCTTCGCTGTTATGTGACCCTCTGTCCTTACTTGTTTGTCCATTTGGAAGCACAATGCATAACACAAGAAATACACAGCAAATGCTAGATTGTTGAAGTTGATGTCAGTCTTTTTAGTTTAATTAAGATCACAGATAGCCCAGCTGTTCACTTGAAATACGTTTAATTTGGAGACATGTGTTATTTATTATAAAGTTGAAAAGATATGATCTTGGATTGATAACCAGAAACAGATTGAGCTGAGGTTTTGAAAATGAGTAATGCGTAGAAGTACCTTACAGGATGGATATGAATGAAGTCAGTTTACAGGAAAGAGGTGAAGTACAGTGCGAGTGAAACAGATACTGAATGATTCAAACTCTAAAAAAAAAAAGTTACAATTTTCAAAGAGCAAGTCTTGTCATTTATAAATCTATCCATCTATGTAAAGGTTCAACACTTCACACTATACGGTAGATCAAACCAGATTCAAATTTACACTTTCAATAAATTCGTCAGACTAAAACATTTTATTGAATTATATGTGTAACTGATGCTATTTATTTAACAAATATTATTGTACAAGCTAGCAAAACCACATATTTTGTAGAAATCACATCAAATTCGTAAATTTGTCATGTCAAGTCAAGTTTATTTATATAGCGCTTTTCACAATATAGATTGTGTCAAAGCAGTTTAACATAGTTCTAGTAGAGTCCAGATTACAGAGTTGAAGTTTAGTTTAGTTTTGTTCCGTTTAGTCATGTGGTTGTGTCATTTTTGTTAATTTTACCTCAATATGAATGAACTCTTCCTGGAAGTGCTGCTACATGAACGTACAATACTCTATAGATTAGGCATATGTCGATATTCAATAATACAATATTTCATGTTAATGAAAATGATTTCGTGGGCACTTACCATGAATAATTATGTATTATTTTAGCGTTTAGAGTGCTTTTCGCATTCGGGGACTGCTCCCCGGGCGCCGCAGCATGGCTGCCCACTGCTCCGGGTGTGTGTTCACGGTATGTGTGTGTTCACTAACTGTGTGTGTGCACTTGGATGGGTTAAATGCAGAGCACAAATTCCAAGTATGGGACACCATACTTGGCCACACTACACTTCACTTCACTTCACTTCACTTCACTTTTTAAGAATATTCACATTGCATTTGAAGTGGTGTTCATAACAGCCACAAATTCTTAAAGATTTAATTGTTTAGCTGAATAGTTAAAAACATTCACATTTTCACACATCGGCTTGACTGTATGTGCTGAAATATTGATTGATAAATTCAGTGACTATTAATAGGGCTATTGTACATAAACACTGTGCAATAAGGCTCCAATTGTTCTGTGATTTCCAATAATTCTATGCATTTCTTAGATAATGTCTAATAACATGCAAATCATAGTTGTAATCTGATTACAAGAGGTAATCATTTCATCAAATGGAATTAATAATTAATAAAATTCAGTTTTATTTTTTAACTAATATTAACATAGCAACATTGCTATTATACCTTTGAAAAGTACATTTTTGTAACTTAGGTCAATATTGTGATATTGTGATATAAGCTTACTATAGATGAGCAAATAACTAAAGGAATCAGTAGGTATAAAACCAGTGCCTTATTCTGACTGTCACCCCAACACGCTTTCCAGCTGGGCATCACAGTGAGTTGTAAGTTGTACGACTTCATACATCAGCACCACATTGTCAGTGCTGACCCCAGTTTTTACACACTAGCACCTTTATGCAAAGGGAAAACAGACCAAGGCCAGATTTCCAACCAGACTACCATGACAAGTATCACATGGACCCCACCCATAATGAACAGGCAGTTTCCCTTTTACAATATTTTCTCAGCAAACCCATCAACACCCATCTGTGGAGACCATACCCACCCATTTCCAACCTGGTTTCAAAACTCTAGTGGCGCGCTAGTGGCTAATGATTGCGGTGGAAGTGGTGGTGGGTACACAGCCATACAGTCCGCCTTTCTACATCTGCTGGGTCTTAACAGCTTGGGAACACTGCATACGGGGGACACTTTATAACTTCTAAAGGCCGCCCAAACTGTTTTCCAAAGGACTTGCGGACACATATAAAATCTGTATACAAGGTGCCAGCAATGTTGACCAATGACCTCAGTGGAATGTGGACATACATGTATGTTTTTATCCTCCGTGGATTCAACAACCACGCCACGTGTTGTGTTAAAAACAGGCCCCACAAACACTCCAAGAGATCATTACTACACTCCAGGCATTTAAATACTGTATACAGAGGGACCAAGTGGAAACAAACAGATGTGGATACTGCTGCCTTTAAAATGTGAACTTGTAAAGAGTTCCGACTCACTGGCAAATGAAATGACAAATAAACAGAATTCCAGTAGCTCAAACAGTACAGCGTGGCTTTAGCAGCAACTCCAAAGTAATGCAAATGTATACCCATATTTTATCTCAAATATCCTGCACTTTATTTGAAATCATCTGAAACATGCTGTGACTTATGTAATACATTTAGCTGATATGTAGGTGAATTCTTCTCTGATTGATATATACATATGATTTTTTTTTTAGACTGTTGGTATTTTATTTGCAAATGAACGGCACTTTGAAAATCAAAAATATACAGACAAAGTAAAATTATTAGCTGTGGCTGCTGATAATGCATATGGGGCCTTGTATGTATTTTTTATTACTGGTTTTGTTTTGACTTTGCCTTTTTTGATTCTCTGCGTTTCCATCAACCTATTTTATGCACATTTTGGAATATCGCATAAAAAACCCTGGATGGAAACGCCAAGATGAGTAACGCCAAGATTAGTAAAAAAGTAGGATAATTGTTTTATCCGATAATAAAAAATGTGCATAAACGATGATGAAAACGCATTTACCGAATAAATTCCAGCATGCGCATCAAAAAAGTCATGTGATTTTGCTTCAACACATCATGTGATAACAAAAATGGCAAAAAGTGACAGGTTTGGGTGGACAATGAGGTCTAAACATTTTTAAATGTTATATACGAAAAAGAAGTGACGACCATACTTGATGGAAAACATCAGCAGAACGCACAAATCTTCCAAGAAATGTGAGCGGAGATGACTGAAATGACTGCGCACATTGCATTTCGTCATTGCAAGCTATTTTATATGAAAAAAGGCCTTCTCCTAACGCAGCAACTTCCATTTTTCTTTTGATATTTGGCGGCAGTTTATCAGGAAGTGACTATTTTGTTCTCTTGGACTCGTTGGATGGAAACGGTGCTTTATTCGTAAACATTTTATGCAATATTCCAGTTTTGTGCAAAAATTTAATTAGCATCTTTGGATGGAAACATGGCTATTGAGCCAGTAGCTGTTGACTTGCATTTTATTAATCATTAAAGGGATTAATAATTTTTTGGATGTTAGTGGTTACCGGTTTAAAACATTGTTCAATAATTACTTTGTGTTTAACAGAACACAAAAAACTCCTTTAAAACTGTCTACGGTAAGTAAATGACAACAAAATTCTCATATTATTTTTGGACATGCTTAAAGTGCATTTCCCAAAATTCGCTTGTAGTTTCACTTCAACGCAACTAGAATTCCTGTTTGCTTTATACAAGATTCTTAAAGCAGAGTTTCCCTTTCTGAAGTGCCATGATTTACACTGCCACCAATTTGGATGATGGAATTTTTCGATCAATTGTTTTAGACCTTCTTTTCAGAGCAACAACTATACTTACAATCTTCAATATAAGAGGCAAGAAAGAATGCAGCAGCTGCAATTTAACTCTCCAGGGAGACGTGCCTATTACAATTACTTTCATTTTCCAAGTGATGAAACCAGTTTGGCTTTGCTTCATCTATTTACCCACAATCATAACCGCACATGTCAGGGTATACAGGGCTCAGAAAGTCAGACAATTTTTAGCTTCAGCCTTACATATTTCACTCTCCATGACTTCTATCAAATTTATGTTTGGCACAACAGAAAAAAGAAACATGTTTTCTTTGATCAAGCCCCAACTTTTTCTTTTCAAAGTCAACGCGTCTAATATATAGCGCTCAACCAGAGGTAAAAAGGGCACATGTATGGCTTGCAGACAATTCCAAGACCACATTTACAAGAACGCTGCAGTGTCTCAGCGAAATCTCATTTGATTACATAGCTGTTCATTAGGAAAACATATACATCAGCTTTTCTACCTTTGGACTGATATGCAATGCAAACATGCAATGTCCATGAACCGACAGCATTTGAACAGGTGAACTTTGTGACATTAATAGTATTTCTGATTTTCTGCGCTTTAATATTATATGAACCACAAAGGCTTTGTAAACGTGTACATTTCTGAAAGTTCAGTCAGCATTTTCAGTACTGAATCTGATATTCAAATTATATCAAAACCACACTTAACCTGATTGGAATGTGCGCTGGGAAAAAAAAACAGGTATGTATACTATTTATTTTGTACATGAGTAGCCCAGACGAGATTTAAAAATGTATTTTAGGCTATGTATGTGGTCGTTCAGCTATTAGATCTGTCACATAACTTATTTTAGATTATGTGGATATGTTTATATTACAGTATGTGTTAGAATGTCAAAAATGTATTTGTGCTAGAGTCACTGACTAACTTTTCCTTAGTAAAAATAAAACTGATGCTGCATCCCAATCCACATAAAATCTGACCTAAAGAGTATTCGAAAATAGAACTTTTTGCATCTTAAATACTAAAGTAGCATGGCTAAATGAGTATTCCAGGATCGTGTACCATCTGTGATAGAAATCCAGAGTACAGTTCCTTGCATACTCTTAAAGGATAATATTGCCCACAATATACTGCAAAAAATTATTTTATTAGATTTTTTGTTATGTTTATGTGAGTTTTTCCTTACAACAAACAAAACAATCTGCCAATGGGGTAAGTCTTATGTCAAAACGAAAAACAAGATTATCTTGCTTAGCCCATTGGCAGATTATGTTGCTTGTTTTAAAGAAAAACTTGCTTAATTTTGGCATATTATTTCTGAAAACAAGACAATTTTTTGCTTGTCTAGAAAATGCTTCTTTATTTAAGAATTTTTAGATATTTGGACTAGAAACAAGACAAAAAAAATCTTTTTTGCAATGTGTGCGTTGGATGAGGATTTGATTAGAGCTACAAACAATGCTTAAAATGTTAAAACACTGCAAACATTCTGGCGTTATTACCGTACAAAACACTACTTTGCAACTCCAATGACACCATAACCTGTGGGTAACATTCACACTGTTTTCTACAAAAACACAAGGAAATAGTAGCGCATAAAATTACTTGGCATGCCATCATGACAACTCATACGCTCCTTCCTACTCACTCACTCAGTCTCTCTCTCTGCCCTTTCCTTCTTCGTGTTTTGGTTATTTCATCCCTTTTTTAAAACGGTGGATAAGTAAATATGCTTACTGCCTCCAGGGGCTCGTTTGTTGAGAGCCGCCCATTACGCCCTGCTCTAGTTTCGCCCAGAGGTTGATGATGGAGCAAGACAGAGGGACCGGGTCGGCACATGAGGGGCTCCCGTAGTTTGATGTTATAAGGGCTTGCAGAAAGGAGTTCTTTCTTTAATTTGAGTAAATGTGCTTTGCAGTGGTAGAAATGCTCCCTGTGGTCAAAGCAGGTTAATCAGTTGCTATGCTAACATGGATTTTTTTTTTTAAATTGTAAATAAATCATTGTGATTGACTGAAATCTCTCTAGTTCTATTTGTCATCATATGAATATACGGATTATAAACATATATATACATATATACATATATATACATATATATATATATATATATATATATATATATATATATATATATATACACACATAGTTGAAGTCAAAATTATTAGCCCTCCTGTGAATTTCTTTTTCAAATATTTCCCAAATGATGTTTAACAGAGCAAGGAATCTTTCACAGTATTTCCTATAAAATAAATATCTAGTACTGTCATCGTGGCAAAAATCAGTTATTAGACATGAGTTATTAAAACTATTATGTTTACAAATGTGTGTTCTCTCCGTTAAACAAATTGGGGACGAAAAAAAAACCCCACAACGAGGCTTATAATTCAGGAGGGCTAATAATTCTGACTGAGAAAAAGGCAATTGTCTTTAAGGCAAAAGTGTGGGCTCACAGACGTTCGAGACTCAGAGGTTATCAAAAAACACTTATAACGCACTTACTACAGAAACAGGAACATTCAACTCAGGTAGGACATGGAGATGTAGACAATACAATACCGCACCAAATCTGAACTGAACACGGGTATAAATACACAAGACATAATTGAAGTGAATACAGCCAGGGGAGAGACACAGGTGGAACTAATGAACATTAACAAACGGCGGGAAAATAGAACAAAGGAAACACATGACGTGAACAGAAGCACATGGAACAAACACATGGGACACCACATGACACAACGCAACACAGACACACCAGACATGTGACAGCAATAAATTGCAATACATGGCAAATTATCACAAAATATTTAAAATTGTAATAATGTTGTATTGTGTCATAGGTATCGTGAAAAATATTGTGGTGATTCTCCAAATCTGCAGTAAACCAGGTTGGATAGGTTTGGTATAGTTCACTTTACAATTCAGAGTTTGTTGAAGTAGCTTCATACAACAGGCCACAGCTAATCTGTCGTTCCTCACTGCCATCACTTCTTTTATCCATTGTGGCCAACAGGTGATGCTCATTCAGCCTTGCACCACTTCTCACAATGAGGCTTTCACCATACAATATCGAAGGTGTCCAAGGCAACACTGACCATTCCTTTATAGACAAATATACAGATGTTCTTCCAAATATATTTTGTGGTCCACAGAAGAAACTTGTTCGATTTTGGAATGACATGAGGGTGAGAAAATGATGATGGAATTTTCAGTTTTGGGTAAACCCTCCCTCTATGTACACAAAACAGCAAGGCTTTGTGTGTTGACTTGAATCAATAAGGCATCGCTACGGCAGCGAAAAGGTCAAAAGAGGCTCGTTTTTTTAATGTGCATTTTTCTTCTCCCTGGTTTCTTCATAAAATAGTTTTGTCTGAGGTCTTTTATCTGAGGCAGGAAAATGCGCCATTTATATGTTTTCCATGCCTCATTTATTCGCCTCTCGAAACTTTAAACTTTTTAACGAATGCTGCCATAAATGTAGTATAGCAGGGCTTCTCCTCTGATCCTTCATGGTTGGAGCCATGCCCCACTATTGTGCTCTGACTGAAGTTAAGCGTAGCAGTTCAACCATAATAACAGACTGGCCTCAGTTTCAACCCTGAGCCCCAACGAGTGAAGTCTGCATATCTGCTCTACAGCTCCAGTGGAATTGTTTGCACAGTCCCAAAGCTCTGATTGGAAAATCAATAGATGGATCTGGGATGGCCAGGCTCCTAGGCTTCTCCAGCGTCTCTCTCAATCTCTTCTGGACTACAGTATGTGCTCTCTGTGATCTGTGGCTCTTTGAAGATCACACGTTTGCTTATTGCTGTCTACATCTTGCTCTTATTCTGCTAGTACCAAACACCTGAAGATTATTAGTAGAATATTCATTGCTTTTTAATTACTGATATTATTTTCAAGGGGACATTTTCTAGTGATCTGGTCCTCATGCTAAAATTATAATTAAATAAAATCTCTCTTTTAAATTCATATTTTCTATAGGATGCTTTACAATAGTATATATTGCCCATATACATGACATTAGTCAGTACCAAAGCCAAAACTGTTACTAGTCTAATAAAAAAAACTTTAGATCACGGTCCAAAAATTAGAACACCCAAATTAATATGTTGGGGGAGATAATAAAATTGTAATAAACATGAAAAATCAAGAGAAACATAAAAAAATGTAACATTTTGAAATTTAAATTGTGTAGTCTGTATTATTTTATTTTTTAAAGAAATTGTTTGAATTTAAATGTAATATCTTTCTATTCCTAAATATGTTAGGTGAACAAACTCTTTTTTTAATCAATATAAATGTTTAGTAAATCTGTTTTGTTTAAATGCACCAAAAATTATTGACTATATTCACTGAGAAATGGATAAAAATATTCATCTTTAAAAGGGGTTGTACTTCACATTGATATTGCGTAGGTTCTACTGATTGGGTCAAAAGTGGGAATGTGGCCTTTGAAAACATTTTTCAGGTTCTGGGTCCTGAAAGAGATTTGATGCGGAATCATAGTAAAAACATATACTGTATGTTACAATTATGCATACGTGTATTTCTTATTTCTATGCAGATGCACTCCCTAAAATTTTTTAGGGGAAACATAGTTTCATAGACAACATAGACAAGTTTTTTGTTGCTGTTGTTGTTGTTAGTCTCCCAAGAAACCTTTTGTAAATTCCCTTTTCTGTGTGAAAAAAAAATCTAAAGACTCTTCCATAACAAAAAATATTTTTTTGTGCAAAGAAATGTTTTTTTTGGTTTGTTTTTTATCAGGTGTTAAAGACTCACTGAACCATTAAAGAACCATTGATGCCACTAAAGAACCTTTATTGTTTGGAGTGTATTCAAGCAATTTGGGGAAGGTTACTATATATTTTTTAAAACACTCTATATAATTATATTAGGTTTTAATTTATATAGATATTTAGCGAGTTAACATGAGTTAATGTCAGTATTTTCATAATACTCTTATACTATATGCTTAATTTGTTTTATGTATTAAAGATGTGCAATGTATAGATGCAGCCTTTTTGAGAATGACTGTTGCTATTCAAAGGTTTGGGAACTTTTGTTCAGGAAGTATTGATCTGAAATGTCACTAAAAACTTAAACTGAATACTTACAAATATAATTTTGGAATAAACTTTTCTTTTTTACATAAGTTCATATATAAATACCATTAAGAAATGAATGTTCAATGACTTTATCTGAACTAGCATAATCCAAAAAAAGCAAATTTCAAGTGCATAAGTGATTAGCAATCAACGTAATTTTTTTTTCCTTTGTGTGCCTTATTTAATCCTATCCTTTCATGTCTACCTGTCTTCTTAGCCTTAGCATGGTTCCGTGGGCCCCTCTTCCTCATGCTGTGCCATACTGCACATACACAAGACTGAACTTAACATACCAGCCTGTTTAATTTCCTGCACATTAAGCTCCAGTCCATTCAGCCAACAAACATCTCATGAGATCCTCACTCACCTCGTCTATCGGGTGTGATCTCTCTTTCATTCATCATCTGTCTTTTTTTACACTTTCGGTCTCAGAAACTTGTCCAACTCAATCATTGTGAAAGGATTAGCCAGCGATCTGATGGACGACTGGTTGACCTCGCAGTGGGGAAGAGGAGAGGAGAGGAAGTGAGTCCGGTTAGGAGGGCAGCTCAACCCCGCAGTGTTCAGGCTCAATCCTATTACCCTCGCTACCTCCGTCACAATCCATTTCTCTCTTTCTTTCCTCTCATTTTTCACTCCACTCACTCAGAAACACACAAAAATGTTGCTTTGAGGGATCAATGAATCAAGAATTTAGAAAGAACGGAAAATAAAGGAAAGAGACAAGTTTAGCACAATGGAAAACTGAATAAATGAGTAATGAAGGATTTTCTCAGCCATGTGATATAATGTTGCTTAAGCTGTCAGAGTTTGATTGATTGACTAAGGTTACTTTATTACTTTAACAGGGATCATAATAAATTATTCAAATGATTAATTGTCAACAAAATTACTGTGAAAAATGACCAGCAACAAAGAATACAAAAAAGCTAATTAAATATTTTTAACAATGCTAGCTATAAAAATTTTTTTTTGAAGAATAAAAATGTAAGAATGTGATTGTTTAAAAAAAAAAAATCAAATTTATTTTGGTGACTGGTTCACAACTCTATGCAGCTTTGCCAAATATTTTGTTTTGTATAGTTTTTTTGTTACACATACTGTTTAAATGTGACATTACAAACTTCATCTGCACATGATGAAGAAAAAGGTAATAAAGGATTAGATTTAAAACAAAAAAAAAGCTACAAAATAACTTTTAAAATGACATGAGAACAGCAATATTACAAAAATATGAAGTGAAGAATAATTATATTTAATGTCCAAGTCTCATTTTGAATGCTCTCTTTAAATGTACTAAAACAAAAGCACATACAACTAAAATAAATTAAATAATGCTGACAAAACTTTACGTTCACATACAAGTTTCTCATATAATAAAAAAGGAGTGTAAAAAACGAACAATGACTTCATTTGCCAATAGCTGTCAAATTAAATCAGCAGTTAGAACTGAGCAAATGCACTGAATGAAAGGATGAATCCATATGTTTAATTGGTCAGTTGAAAAAGCAGGTCCCCCTGTAGGGCCCAAGGGTTTGGCAAAGGCTCAGAGCTACAGATGGACAGCTAATTACACTTTCTAGAATAACTGTGGCCTCAGTGTAAGAACTCAGGTGGGATAACATACAGTTCCCAAAAAGACTTGTAATGAGCTTTCAACCTAGACAGAATGGAGTTCAACTGCCGTGATTTATTTTTGAATTGAATCTACAAGAGGGAGAAATTAGAAACATGAGTGTAAAAACATCTTGTCGAGTGCTCCCAGAGGTGGACGGAGGACAAAGAACATTCATTTTCATGTTGTTGCGACATGTCAACCACAACAGGCTCCAAAGTGCTATTTTGAAAAGCCCCACTCAGGAGCTGGAGGGAAATACGAGGATTCCCGAAGGTGACGGGGCTTTTGTTCAGAATCACTCTCACTTACATGACCGAGGAAAAACTGTGAGGAATGCTTGGATTACGGGATGGGTTCTGTTCAGTTCCCAGACCATTCAAGAGGTCAAGCTAAGAGCCAGTCTCAAAACAGTGGGCGAGTTCATGGAGAGGTTGCCCATTTAAATGGAGCGACTTTAGACTTTTATCTGACCCTTGCTTTTACTTAAAATAGCACTTCACACATTATCTTCTCTCTTTTTCAATCAAATGCTTTTATCTTTCTTTTCTGGACTTTGTGCTATTCATTCATGTTCGCACACATGTTTCTATCCAACTGTGCGGCTCATCATGTGTACCTGAGGGGGTAACAGATTTCCCGCATGCAACCTTATCGGACAGTCGTACTATTCAGTTGGCGCATCCTCTGGCCTTGCCCCAAAGAAAGAGAGGGAGGAGAAAAGACAGTTCAACGTTCTTCTCTTCATCTCCTTTTTGTCTCTGGTCCACTTATTTGAAAAAAGAGACTATTTTTGACTGGGATTCCATCCAAACCGTACTCAGAGTCAAGTCTCTGGATAGTAAACTAAATATGGGGCTTGGGCTGAGGAAAGATGATGAGGGAAAGATGGGGTCAGGTGATTCCACAAGCAGAGTTCACTCTTTCTGTTTCACATGAACAAGGAAAAAACGTACAAGCCTCAAATGACACCATTTGCCACTTTTCAACAGAGCAATTATCATGAAAGGATCATTTAACATGCTGGACAACATGTTTTAGCTATTGCCTTCTCAACAAGATCAGGAATTCAAATCTGTGAATCTCCCTTGTAAATTTGGTTCAATGTGTCTTGCCACACAACGAACCTTGAAGCAGATGAACTACAACAGCAGAACTGCATCCCAGTGTACTTCAGCATTTTGGGTTTCTGTGGTCCTTTACTGACTCGGTAGGTGCAGAGAATAGTGTCAAACAGCCGTGTGTCTATGGAATATCCTGTCGCAAAATGTGTTGAAAATTCCTACATGACGATAATAGTTTGATTACAGTGTATACATATCTGTACTGCACTTCAATAATCCGACTAAAATAGGCATACTCTACATGTCTTAATTCGATTTCTGTTTAGTTCAATTATAACTTTTGTCGAATTAAGGTCATCAAAAATTGCTGTTTATATGGTAGACTCTTAATCAGAGTATTGTCTTACTCGTATTAAAATCGGAGTATTGGTGTCCATGTAAACTTAATCAATGTGTGTAATGTTTACAACATCAAACCTATAAATTTCCCTAAAAGGTTGACCTCTGAAAGTTGGCAAAATTATTCTCGTCCTTTGTTTTGATCCATTAACAAATATCCTCTTTAAGTGTATATGTCAAAGCAGCACATGTAAATACAAGGGTTACAGAGTTTTTTGGCACTGGTGCTTTTTGGTATCACTTTCTCTTTCATTCTCTCTTTGTGTGGTCGGTTTTGAATGATCAACCTTTCAGTGAACCTACAGAGTCGCACCTCAGTTTCCCATGTTCAGCAAAGTGCATCACACACACACACCCTATCTCCATCTCTTGTCCTTCTGATACGTGAATGTGTGTGCGCCTTTCTCTAATGTGAGGGAAAAGTAAGAGCTATGTCACCAGCGAGAATCCGATAGAGCTGCACAAAAGGAAAATTGAGGGAGCGATGGAAGACGGGAGAGATACAGGGCGTGGAGTCAGGGGAGAGGAAAAGAAAGGAAAGCGAGGCCTCAAAAGCACGGGGGTCAGAGAGATAGACAGAAAGAAAGAGAGGAGAGATGAATGAACTGTAGAAAGGCGTCTGGGGTCTTAGCGGCCTTGAGTAGCTCTCTGTCTCCGAGCCCAATTAAGGGCACAAAGATAAACCGGTGCTTCTTTTGTAGCAAAAGAGGGAGGGCAAAAGAAGGGGGAGAGAAGAAGAAGAGGAAGGATCTTTTTACAGTCTGGAGACAGTTTTTATCTACTAACTACCCCACTTTCTAAAACAGCCCCATTTGCTGTTGGCCTCCCCTTCCATTCAGCGTCTTTCTCTCTCTTTCACTTTTTGGGCCAGAGTGTTTGTCTCCACATGCCCGCTGTCCTCTCGCTAGCTCTGGTTACTCTTTAAAGGGCAGTGGGAGAGAAAGGAAGAACACGGGAGCAAGGGCTTAGAGGATAATACAACCACTTAAACCCTGTGAATGAAAGAGAGAGATGTGCACAGGAGAGACCGTGACCTCTGACCTGCTCCTTCCCTGCTGCTTTTACTCACTCAACTTTGTCTTTTGATCTGCTCAGTCACATTTTGTGCAAAAAAATTATTGCTAAGGATTCATTCAGAAGCATGACCTCCTTTATATCTAGTTCTTACTCTGAGCTCAGTCATCTGCATATTATAAACAGCTTTAGATAAAGTACATTCTGACTAAACTTTCTATGTGGTGTGGCAAACATGCTAATAATCATCTGAGGGGAGAAAAGACATACTGAATTATTTGCAATTGGACGAACTGCATCTAAATCTAAGGAAACAATGGACACGACAGAAGCACAAAAGACTACATCAGCGCCATCTTATGGTAATGAGGGAGAACAAAGGTGTACTGCAGGAAATATAGCACGTGGAGAGAATGGGGAGAATGAAAAACAACTCGTTAAATTTACTTAAGCTTTGTATATTTACTTAAGCTAAATGTATATTTAGTTTAGATATTTGAAAGTTATTAGTTATTATTAGTCAGTAAAATTATTATTAAATTAAAAAAAAGATATTAAAAATTAAGACATTTTAAGAACCAAGTGTCCATCAACTTAAAATGTTATTTGCTTTAATAATCAGACACTTAAATAAAAAGTAAATTAATTTTAATAACAAACCTAAAAATGTAAGAAATATTTCAAGAAACATTTATCATAAATATCTTAGATATTTGAGTTGAACCCTCAATCAGTTAAAAAGAAAATGTAAATTAATTGTTAAAAGGGATATGAAAGGCATAAAAATAATCTTGGTGCATGCATACTATTTCATAAAAACAATAAGAGCAACTATAAAGTACTGATATTGTTTTTATCAGCTATACAACTTTGGATATCATCCTCAACTCTAAACAAATTATTTCTGCTATCAAAACTATTTACAGGCTTGGTGTAATGGCAGTTACACACACTTATCATACTTGAGAAGATATATTCAGTGGTTAAATTGAGGTTTTTGTTTATATCCATGCTTTACTGGGTGTAATTTGTACTGTTATAGAGGTGCATGTGTGCTGAAAAAAGTGTGGCGCCTTGTAAAGCCTAATGAAAGTCAATTAAAACATTCAGTTTGATTACATCTGAGCTGTAAAGTTTATGGGGTGGCCACTGGACAAGCAAGCTATGTACTATAACAAACCAGAGAATGGCACTAAAATATAACAGCAGTAGAAACACAGCATGCCATTGCATGACATAGCATTTTTTTGGACAGACGATATTTACATACATTTTCTACATACAATTTTTTTGTACAAAAGCTTCTTTCATTTATATATATATATATATTTTTTTTTATATAAAATAATAATATATATATTATTATTTTTTTTCTTTTTTTTTTTTTTCTTGCTGATTCATAGAAGTCAGTGGCTACTGGCAACTTAAAGTTTGGATAAATTATAATTATATTATAATATTTCTAAATATAATTATTGTTATATTATAATAACTGAATACCCATGACTCTAGACGGACACATTGAGGTCTAATGAAGTAAAATAAATCATTTGTACAATAATTTGCAATGTTATTGGCTTAAATCCACTGTTTCTGGTGCTTGCAACAGTCTGGAGCTCAACATTCTGTCACAAGAAACATCGTCTATACTCTGAAGAGCCTGAGCATGAATATTTGTTTGTTTGTTTGTATGACTGTCTACAGATATACAACATTATGGTGTGTATGTGTTTTCTTTTTTTCTTTTTTCAGGATTCATTAGGCATCTCTTTTATTGACCTCTTTTATGGGTGAGTATAAACATTCTTGTGTGGTAAGAACATAATGTTGTTTTAATTTCATGTTGGGCGATTACAAAGAAAGCCAGCCTCCTAAACATCTACTCTGCAGCTTTGACCAAACTCATCTTGTAAACAAATAAGCCATAGCCTTAGATATTTAACAATTCACACCAAACCATATGTGAATGTGTTTTAGTCCTGTCTGTGCAGTAATGTTTCATATACATACTTCAACTTATACAGGTCTAGAAGGTTTGCATTACTTCTCACCACTCGGCTGATGCTCTCTTTATCCAGAGTGCAGTGCTTGACTTACAGTGATATTACTGCAATGCAAACTATTTTGATTGCATACATTTTGGCAAGGGGCAAGATTATTTATGGTATCAGTAATTTGTTCTATTTGTAAAAGAAAGTTAGAAAGGAACATTCTGTTACAGTACAGCGATTACACCCTAAATATAAGTAATTAAGTGGCAAGAAAATTCTTTTTTTTATTTAAAATATTTTTTGGACAATATAAATAATTGTAGATTATTTAAACAAACTCATTCAGATTTGAAGGCTGAAGGTTAGCAAATATCACAGTTTATTTGGGGGTGAACTATCCCTTTAATAAAGTGTACAGGTCAGAATAAGTATGTTGTTTCAATTTTACATAAATATATGATAACACTTTAGTTTAAGTAACAATTTTCAATATTAAGTTGTGGCTTATTACCTGCCTATTATTAAGATATTTGTGTTTATTAGCACTTATAAAGTACATATTCTACATGATCTTATTCTACATCCCTAATCATTCCTAATACATTAACCTAACTACCACCTTAATAACAATTAATAAGCAGCAAGCAGTTTGAGGCAAAAGTAATAGTTAATAGTTTATTAATTGCGTTTATTAATGGAATTGAACCTTAAAATAAAGTTACCAAATTTATTTGTTATACCAAAAGACAATGAAACATTATTTCACATATATTTTGGTGATATATTTTCACAAAAGTTATTTAAAACATTAAAGCTGGCATATTATTTGGAATTGATATGCTTTTACGTACTCTATTTGAAAATGTTTTTGTAAATTTAAACTGATCCAGGTATCGTCTTTTCCTTATAAACTAACTAATCTCTGTCCCAACCAATGCTTACAATGATGCATTTGGAAAAGAGATGGTTAATGTGTTAATCTTTGACAGAGATTGCAAGTATTCAGATGGAGGTCTGAGAAAATTACCTTTACACATATTGTGTGGCTCTAATAATGCACATCTGTGTATTAATAAAGTTGAATCAAGCTTCTTATTACTCCTCTCTGTACACTTGCTCGTTCATTAATTCATTGGTACCTTCCTTCATTTGGCCGTTCACACATTGGTTCCAGGTGTGAGAGGCAGAATGTGGGCCACGCTATGAGAATGCACTTAGTCAAGAATGTGTCTGCATATGTGTACACGTGTGTGAGGAGGCAAATAAATACCATACACTGCAGGGGCCGGTTTTTGTGGGTAGCAGGGTGTTTTTTACCCTAAGAAAAGGCGTCTGTACTGAGCTTAATTGCCCCTCACACCCTGAGGGAACCCAGGATCCAATGTGGACATAGTTTGGGGGTCTGGAGGGGGGTGTACAGTGTGGAGACACAGTGGGCGGTACTTCCGTTGGCCCCTGTAGTCCACCAGAGGGGGATCAGTGTGGGATGTCTGTTCGGGCCCCTGCTTCTGAATACCCCGCTGCTACATAGCCTGAGGGTTCAGCGACACCTGGCTAGTGAAGAGAAATGTACGGTTATATGGGTGCACACAGCAGAAAAATGCTTTTCACACTGACTTGGGTACTTACTCTTACCATGTGCACCAGTACTGTCAGGTCAGGTCCAATGGCCAATCGAAAAAATAGCCCCAAAATAACTCGATGATCCTAACAAATATGAGAGCTCAAAATATGCCAAACTACTATGTCTTTTATTAAAAGAACATTTTTATATTGGATTAAGTGAAAAATTATGGTTTCTGATTATAATCTGTTTTATTCAATTTGCCTTAAAAGCTAAAAACGAACCCCCTAGGTAAACTTAAAAACATTAGTTTTTTTTCAAAGTAATATTTTTATTTTAAACCAGCAGTTTTCATGTCATGGGTCCACATGAAAAGTGTACTGTTTATGTGCTTTCAGTTTTTATGCATATCTAATGTGAGTTTTGTTGTCCACCACAGATTATTGTATATATATTGAATATACTATTAAAAATAAAATACTAGCAATAGCATAGCCTAATGGTATATGTATTTATTATAGTTTAGCCCAAAGTACAACTTTACTTGGTTCTTTAAATTTTAAGTTGAACCATAATTCAATTAAAGCTGCAGTAGGTGATCTGCCAAAATGCTAACTGGTTAGCATAATATCTTTGAAACAGTCCCACCCCTGTCGTCCAAAGCCACGCCTCCTGAAATCGCGAACACACGCACCTTAAAGATGACAGCAGACAACCCACTAGATCATGTCATTCTCCAGATAGAAAACTTTATAGTACTTTATAAAACTACAATTCCGAACGAAAAACTGTATTATATCTAGCACGTTTTCAGTTGTGTAGTTAGCAAGCAAAACTTGTCATAATGTGCAATATGTCATGCTTAGTGGATGGCCGGCGGCGTACAGGAATTACACTTATTACTAAGCCATACTTACATGCTATTTCAGACCGAGTAGCATGGTAAACAATATAGGGAGCGCATCACAGGTTGTCATTGTTCAGAAATAAACCAATGTGAATATAAAACCAACTTCACCTCAGTAAAGCAGGCTAGGCGGAATAGCACTATTTACTTATTGTACCTGTTGTTAAACTAAATAAAAATCTACATTATCGATGCTGTAAAAGGTCCCTTATGAAACGGAAAATAGTCACATCAATATTTCGTCGGAAGATTTCAGTGGCTTTACAACACTTTCGTGCATACAACCCATTCATAATACAACACAATCTTCGTCAGCTTTGCCTGACTAAAATAGTTTTAAAACATAACATTACCTGTCTAAAATAATTACTTCAGACATGGTATCATCCTTCCTCCAGCGTGCAAAAGCAACTCCAATATTGATTCAGGATTTGATTTTACCGCGACTGTGTCTCTTGTGCACATGAACGCGCCAATGGCGGATCTGCGTGAACAGAGATGCGCAGATGTACAAATCTACATTTGTTGACACAGTTTGGGCTACTTATCGGAATTATTGTCGGCCAATATTTAATTGGACGGAAAAAAATTTGTCTTATGCCTTACCCAGAATATAAAAATACATATAAATACATTTAGATCATTTACTTTAATCATTACTATTGGAATGTGAAGAGATTTTCAACCAGCACAACAAAAAATGTTTCTGAAGACAATCACCTACTGCACCTTTAATTCATTGTCTATAAAAACAATATTTTACCTTTGAGTCTATGTATTTTTTTCCTTGGGTAGAATAAATATTTTGATTAAAATTAAAATACATTTTTCATTTTTAACCAGATCAAAACTATAATTTGAGGGTAATTTAACAATTTAGCTGTAACAAATTACAGTACTTCTTTTAGGTTGGTCTAAAGTAACATTATACTTTGATTTAATGTAAAAAAAAAAAAAGAGTTTAAAAGTGTTTTTCTGTGTAGGGGTGTGCAACAAAATTCTATCTTTTTTTTTTCATTTGGATAATGATAATGCAACTAAATTTTGCTTAGTGCAGTCCTGTTCCACGTGCAAATATAATAAATGCATTATAATATTATTAGGGTAATAACCAAGTACAAAGCTTGAACCTACCCTAAAACCATATGGTTGCCTTATTGTACCTATTACTTATACAACTACAACACTGTACAGTAACTGCATAAATGTTCTCCTCCAGCTTTGTTTGGAACTACTTTCAAAGAGAGGGGAAAAAATATAAGAAAAAATATATAATAATAAATATTGTCTACTCATTTCAAATTAACACATGCATTGATACCACACACAAACCACACACTCGCATGATATTACTGTGACTGGCATTGTAGATCATTTCAGCTCACACATAAAACAACAATCATGACAATTATTAACTTCTTTTTTTTTTTACTATAGACCATAAATATCAATCTTTATTACGTTATCATATAAAAGAGTATACACAACTTCAACTTTGAATCATTTAAAGTGATGTTCGTAAATAGTCTGTCAAAAAAAGAGCGTACGGAAGCTCAAAGAAAATGTAACATCTAGAATTAATTAAATCAATTAACCAAAACTTACAAAATGTTGTAGAAATCCATCCATATATTTCTAATAAAATACTATTGATAATGTGCATCTTTAACTTTAACACATTGGGATTATCAACCAGAAACAACCCAAACAACTCAATTTGATTACCTCATTTGCTGGGGAACTGGTTGGACTACACAAGTCTTGCTGTGCGATTTTAAATCACCAAAAAGCTATATTCTGACTACCCTGGTGGCATAGTACTGTATGGTTTTGATTCACTAAAAAGAACTGGTTCATAAAAGCAATTTACTTGGCAATTTGACTACACTGGCCAGGCTGTATGTTTCTGTCTCGCTAAAAAAAGTCTAGTTATTTCACAAGGAAAGGAAATGGTTTAAATTTGTCTCGCTGTACGTTTTGTCCCCCAGCAGTGTTGTGGCTCCACTAAATATCATTATACTCGCATATTTTAGTACAATGCTCTGTCCCGATTAGTGGAGGAACTTAGGTGTGAGAACCGTTATGGAAGGCCATTCGTTTCCGCTATTAAATAATGCAGTCCATTCTGAATGAGACCCCATTAATGAATTCTTTTTTAGAGCGTGACGGTAAAGCACAAACTTTCAACTCTGTCAGACTAGAACAAAGGACAAAACTGGCAGTGCATGTGAACCGCTACTCCCGAGAAACATTGGGAAGTGTATGGGTTTTTCTCTCTTTTTATCAGTGCGCAGCATACACCGCGAGATCCCACACCCCTGCCTCTGTTCTGGATCTCAACGTTTTTCCAGCGCCGGTGGCTTAACATCCCCGGCAGCGTCGTCTCCATGGCACCATCTGAATGTTCCCTTTGTTCAAAAAACCCAGTGCCATTTACTTACAGTATACACAGAGACAGAGACGCACATACACACAAAAATCTGAGTTATGATTTTGTGTCGAGGTTTAACCTGAATCTAGGAAATTAGATCTAGAGCATGAAAACATTGTGCTTCTTTAAGAAAGGGACATAAATGTTTAGGAAAACCAATCACGCAAGTGGAGCTATGATATTTTCTCTGGCGGGGTTGCTGGCAGGGCTGGACTGGGACAAAAAAATATATATATTTTGGGCCAGAGCGGCCCACTACATACAATCAAAATGCTACCAATCAGTGTACGCCCTTGAATATGTTTACCAACTCCAATTCTATAAAAGCAGAAAAGCCATATATATGAAATAAATAAATAAATAAATACAGTCATGAATCTCAATTTAATTTCTGTATACTGTCCATGAAGATTTTTGTTGGGTTCTAAAAAACACACTATTCATTCATTCATTCATTCATTTTACATTTACATTTAGTCATTTAGCTGACGCTTTTATCCAAAGCGACTTACAATTGAGGTTCACAAAAGAAGCAATCAGTACAAGAGTACAGTACAAGTACAGTACAAGAATTTTCCTTCGGATTAATCCCTTATTTATCAGGGGTTGCCACAGCGGAATGAACCGCCAACTAGTTCAGCATATATTCAGCATATATGTTATCCTAGTACTGGGAAACACCCATACACACTCACTCTCACACACACACACACACACACACACGCACACGCACACGCACATGCACACGCACACGCACACACACACACACACACACACACACACACAACACGGCCAATTTAGCTTATTCAATACACTATTTACACGCTATATTAAATAATAAACAAAAAAAACTGCCTGCTGCCGCATGAGTAAATCTTCAAAGAGCAGCGGATTCAAGTGTTGTCAGTCGATTGAATGGACGTTATCAGTGGTTTATCAGCTGATAGATATGGGCCAGTAGGGGCCTACTGCGCCTACTGGTAGGCTCAGAAGGCTGTTATCAACCATGCACATGGTTAATCTGCTGTTCTCGCGTAAATCCAGCAGAGGCCGCTCCGATTGACCTGCCTTCTTCCTTCCCTAAACCCAACGGTCATTATTTTTTCAAAAGCAGCGATTATTTTTCAAAAGCAGCAATTAACCTGCCCTCCTCCTTCCCTAAACCCAACCGTCTGTTTTTTAAAAAGCAATAAAAACAAATAATTAACTTTTGTCTTAGCTGCTTTCTGAAACCGTTTTTCGCCGGATGCGAACCCAGTCATCACTGTGAACTCCGCTCCACGTCTCAAGTCTGCTGACGTAGTCAGTGAGCCACTGGAGAAACTGATAACAGCGGAAAATCCATTCATATGGAGGTAAGCGTGTATATGGCCACGCGTGATTATTTATGAAATTATACTATTTCCCGTTAATAGTATTTTATTAACGCCTACCCCAACCCTAAACCCAACCGTCACAGTAATGTAAAATTTCCCATTAATTGTATTTTATTAACGCCTACCCCAACCCCAACCCTAAACCCAACCGTCACAGTAATGTAAAAACACATCTGGATCTGAACTGTTCTCTATTAGAATAGCTGATTAACCATGTGGATGGATGATTACAACCTTCTGAGCCCACTAAGAGGCGCAGAAGGCCCCTACTGGCCCATATCTATCAGCTGATATCCACTGATAACGCCCATTCAATCGAGTGATAACATTCGAATCGGGTGCAAAGAGAACAGTGTAGGATACTTTATAACCTCATTCACATCACACTGCAGCCTATATTGTTATCTTAACAATAAAATGAAAGCTTTATATAAGGAACTGCCTATTTTCATTTTGGTATTAACAACTTAACAGACACCAAAAATGTTAAGGCATCGTCTAGCTACATACTTATATGACCGTCACCTTCACTGTATTCATATTTATAACAAAACGGAGCCTATAACATAACTGCCTCCTTTCATTTTTATTGAAAAATATGAAAAATACCCTGTCTCTTTTGCAGAATATATCAGTTTTAATAATCAAAACTGGCCATTATAAAAGTATAATGTACAATAAGTTAATACAATAAAGGCAAGCAATCAGTCAAATATGCAGAATCAGTGTATGTGTGTAGGTTACATAAATTAATATATTAACTTATCTTTGCGCTCAGCCAAAACGAGTTCCCTGAGAACAAGTAATAGATTCAAAAGACCAAAGAGTCATTAGATAGAGACAATGAGATGAATAACTAAATATCACATTGAGATCTAGCGGTAGATCTTTGATGAACTGTCCAACGTGCCCGGCTCTCACCTGGGGTTTTGTGCTCAAAGCACCCACTGACTGCCTGGCTGCAGATGCCCCATATAGGCAGCGCATGCCAAAGTGTGTGTGTGTGTGGTCACGTGATGTGCGTTTTTAGCGGTGTAGTGTAGATGAAGAACTTTTAAGAAACACTAGATTAAATGCCAATGTGTTTCCCGCAATTTCTCTGTGCCTCCCTTCCGTTTCCTCCCCATCTCTTTGACTCTCAACTATTTTGACAAATACACACCGACATTGCACGCTCACATAGAGCCCAAAATGGGAGTTTGTGATTGGGTCAGCCCAATGTCAATAAAGAAAAGAACCAATGGGCTGCAGATTATGTCACATGGGCCAGTCTGTCCCAAAAAAAAAGCATCTTACTTTCAGAGCGTCACAGATCACAGCATCGTCAATTAATTAGGCGGAAAAAACAATAGGCTGCTAAGTGTTTTATGGGCCGATCAAAAGAAGATGATCAACCCAGCCCAAAAAGTATGTCGGCCCAACGGGAAACTGCCCGGTCTACCAGATGGCCAGTCCGCCCCTGGTTGCTGGATATGCATTATGTTGAATGTCTATGATGAAGGCAACAACTAGAGAGCTGTTGGTACTCAATATGTCTCTATTGTATCTGCTTGCATGACATGATCATGTTTGCATGTTCTCCCCGTGTTCGCTTGGGTTTCCTCCGGGTGCTCCGGTTTTCCCCACAAGTCCAAAGACATGCGCTATAGGTGAATTGGGTAAGCAAAATTATCCGTAGTGTGTATGTGTGTGAATGGGAGTGTATGGGTTTTTCCCAGTGATTGGTTGCAGCTGGAAGGGCATCTGCTGCGTAAAACATATGCTGGATAAATTGGCGGTTCATTCCGCTGCGGCGACCCCAGATTAATAAAGGGACTAAGCCGAAAAGAAAATGAATGAATGAATGAAATGAATGAATGAACAATTAACTATACTAATAATATTTGTTATAAAAAAAAAGTGATATAGAAAAGACAAATGGAATCGCAGAATCCACACATAAAAACATAATTAGCTATACAGTATAATTTGAAATGTGATGGAATTTGGCAAATTCTGCATGAGTAAGTTAAATGCTAAACACCTAATCAAGAAGCATTTGTAAATATTAAACCAAAAATACAAATTGATTTATGAATTTATAAATTAATGAATTGATCAATAATACATTTCAGGTCTGAATGTTCTGTGTGAATGAATGGTGTAGTTTTGTTTTCTACTTGTTTGTTTGTTTACTACTACACATAATCAAGCAATTGATGCTCTTGTTGAGTTTTACAATTATACATGAGAAAAGTAATACTATATTACGTACAGAAACTCAAGCATTCATTTTTCAAGCTGTTCAAGACCTGATTTAATATTGTTGAATTACTATTGTTTTTAATGTTAACTTAAAGGGAACATCAGATGACAGCAAACGTAAAAGTAAAAATAGGATAAATTGTAGTGCACAAATAAATAGCTAAAACTGTTTTATAAGTAATATAGTAGTCATGCCCTTATAATTGATGGACATTTTACATAACCCATTAAACTGCAGAAAACAAATGTAAATATATACAGTAAGGTTATGTTGACAACAATCAGTTCTCTATTTTATAGAAAACGATGATGTTGCTGCTTTGAATGTGTGAGTCTTCTACAAGACATTCCCTTTAAAAAAAATGAATCAATAACTGCATTCATCAAATTCGGCACATATTAATTTCCAAAAAGATAGAAATAGACATTTGCTTCAATCTAATTTCATGATAAAAGTATGAAAGAAAGTGACAGGAAAAAGTGACAGCGACATCACATGTACATTAATATCCCATGTAATTCTTCCACACAAAAGACCTTTTGGAAAATGACTTCAATGTAGTTTGTGTGCGGAAGAGATTGGCTGAAATAAAAAGAAAATTTTAAGTTACTGTATAACTTTTCCACTTTATTTTGCAATATGGAACAAAGCTCTTTTCTGCAAATGTGTTAAGACTTCCCATTCATTTGTCTAATGACAGTAAACTGCCAAACTGCAGAAATAGACAGAACATGTTCTAAGTGAAATCTAACAGTTTATTAGCCAGTGACTAGACACATTTGGTCGCACATGTGAGTCATTTACTTGTGTTGTAGAGGCTTGAAGAAGAAGGAGTGCAGTGTATATGTACATATTATACATGTATTTACTCTAAACAGCCCTTCTGGCAGACTACTTTGTGTTACCTCAAAGCAAAAACCAACTAATAAACAAACAATACGAAAAAAGCTTAAGTAGCTTGGAGCGTTTAAATCTGGATTGAATATTTTTGGGGGTTATATCATTTTTGCTCATAAAAGTATGCAATGCATATGAACTTTACAGCAGAATCTTATTTTCAGGCCTATATTTATGTTACACTTGGGCAGTGACTTCAAAAGAACAAAATTTATTTTTTGTTGTTTAGTGATGGCTGGGACTTACAACATGGCAGCTCCCAGTTTGTTTTGCTGCGTTGTTGTATTGGTTACTGGCAATAGTGACTCAGTGGAATCAAATAAAATGGCCACTTGTGGTTCTCTGTACAAAGTGTATTGCTGTTCGAGCTTAATTTATAGCTACAGACCTCTAGTGTTGTAAGGCACTAAGCACATTAGATATATGTCATCTGGTGATCTCTATAACAGCAAATTAATCGCAGTCTGTGGGGACTACAATTAGCGAGTTTATTTCTGAATATTAAACTGCGCTGAAAAACGGACTTTAATGTCTTTGCTATTGAAACTGTTTAAAAACGCAAGTCACTTCGGGTCAAAAACATCAATTACATCAATTGCACCGGCCCAAAACAGTAATGGTGGCTCCTTATGTAATATGTTATTGCCTTCGTTGCCAGATTAGGGTTGCCAAGTGCTGCCAGGTCTTTCCTTCAAAAAATTATCTTTCATCTCAGGGGACAGCTTGGTTGGAGAAAGGTTATGTAAATAGGTTAAGTGTGAATAAAATTAAGCGTTCGCTTTAACAAGGTTTCATTCAACGGTGTCAAGATTTTTTTTGGAACCAAGTAAGAAAAGAGTAAACAGGCTCAACTAACACAGCACTACACGAGCGCAGTCTCCATTGGGTCAAAGTAATCAAATCCACATATGATTCTGATCTGAACCTGGCAAGGTGACATTAGAAAGGGATAAGAGAAAAAGCTAAATCTTTTTGGACTCGAGATGAATTCAAGTAGGCTGGCTGTCATGGCAACCCCAGGCAACAAACATGAACTGAACTCTACATTTCCTAGATCTATTATTCACAATAGTTCAAATTATTAGATGTTTTATTTTCAAAAAATCAAAGAGAAGTGTCCTTACTACAGCCTTCCACTGTTTTAAAGTTGCAGAAGGTGAGAGGTAAGAGATAAAAGGTGCTTGACAAAACATGCACACTCTTACAACAGGTCAAATTGAGAGGGAGGTAAATGCACTGTAGGTATTGAAATTCAAAGAAAATCAGTTTGATCATTTTTATTAACAAAATAAATGACAGTTCAGTAATTTACAGGGGTGATAACTGCAAGGCCATAATAGACTTCAACACAACGTTTTTTTCTGAGAAACAATTAAGCCTACACTTTATTTTCTTTCTACATTTTCTTTCTTTTCTTGAAAAAAAAACAGGATCATTTACAAGACCTCAACACTTCTTTGATTCACCATTGATGAGTTTTTTTTCTGCCTTTAAGGCTCGGATATCACAAGGTAATGAATGAAGCCCTCTTTGGTGACTGAGAAGTACTGTGAAAATGGTATGTAAACACTGCTTTGTTTACGGTTTGTATGTGTACAGCACTAGTTCAGATTTTCCTTTGTGTAATGACAATACAGCTACTACTACATGCAGGTATGGAAAGATACATCCTCTCACTCGTATATATATAGAACGTATATGCTCATTTCATTCAGCTGTTGTCTGTTCAGTGTGTTCACGCACAGCTTTTTAATCCAGACGGGACCAGATACAGCCGACCCAAAGTCTTATTTTGTGCTTCGTGCTAGTTCTTTGACGTCAGCTTGGTGTGCCCCGGGCTTTACAAATCTTGAATAATCTAGATGAACTCAATCTACTTGAATTATGTTTTTAGCATTGTTCTGAATCTGATCTGGATGCAGTTTGCCATTTTTTGCAGACATTTAAGTGCTGGTTAAAAAATGTATTCACAAAATGCTTTTTTTTGTTTAAAATTCTGACAGAAAAAGAGGTGTGTTGTTAATAATAAGCAGACATGGCAACAATTCAAGAGCATTCTCTGTAAAGCAGCCTTACGAATATAAACAAGACACTAAACGTCTGTTGATGATGCTTTAGTTAAAAATCACAACCATAATAAGTCTTTGATTGATGTAATATTACTTAATAAAATAGTGAATAACAAATGCACAAGATGACAGACCTTTGTATAATGTTCTGTAAAAAAAGGAGCTTACAGGATTCACTCCCATATTTAAATTAAATTGTTACACCTAAAACTTCACAATGTGACCATGCCTACAGGAAGTATGAAATAAAAGTGCAGCACAACACACCGTAGCATCATTGCTTTGACACCCAATATACGGTCACGTATACTGTGTGAAAATCTTTGCCTGAATTCCAGTTATTTAAATAGGAATCAGCATGTTCATGAGTTTTGTGTTAAGGCAAAATATCTTAAACTGTGGCAGTTTAAAAAAATACAAGTCTGTGCAGGTTTACATTATACACATGCAGATGTGATGCCTTTGTAACTGACTTCATACCATGTGTAAAGCAAAGTCTCTTATAAAAAATATGCTAACATGCTTTCAACATATCTGATGTAGCCTTTCAACTGCACAACCCAACATTTAACCAAACCGCTACACGCTGAGATCCATGGCGTCTCACGTTCATAAACTCTCTGCGTGGTGGGGTTCATGATCGCATGTTTTCAGTGCTGATCTCATGCAGGCCGTCTGGCGGAGACAGGACACGTTCTCTGGGCTGTAATGTTTCAGTCTGACCAGAAAGTATGTGGGAGCGGGAGCACTCGCCGCGGTTTCACTGCCATGGCACTCTTACCACAAACCACTGGGGCGGTCATCCAGGGCACCAGAGCCAGAGCTGGCAGAGGCTTTCCCCTGTGGAGGACCTCCATCTTGGGCACACAAGCCCACGGAAGTCCTTATGCCATTGGTGGAGCTCTGCCTCAAATGTACCACTTCAAACACAAAGCAAACAGCAAAAGGACAACCTCCTGCTAAAAAAGGACAGCCTCTGTGTTTTCATACAGGTCGTTTTACTCCCCCCGATGTCTTCCCCCACTTATTCCCTGTGCATCACTCCACTTTCAGAACTGAAGAGATTTTCCATGGCATTTGAACTGGAAAGAGTGGCCTCAACAAATCCATCAAAAGATTGTGGTCAAAAACTGAATTCGGCTACTGGGGAAATGAAGCAGTCTGATCATTTAAATGTGTTCTCGCAATGATATATTTATTTACCGCTACATTTTAGTGAAGAGATTATAAAGAACAAGTTTCTTCCTGTCACCATGGAGAATGCATAATAATCAGGTTTTATTTCCCTAAACTTTCATTGTCTATTTTATTCCTTGTCTCATGGACACTGATACTCATATGTATCAAAGACTCTTTTTGGACTTTAAATAACTTTGGTCCATGCTGTGAAACCTCGGTATGTGTCTGTATGGTATGAGGCAGAGAGGGTGGAATGATGAAAAGATGGAGGAAAAAAAAGGTATGGTTAACATGGTTTAGCACGATTATCAAATTGTAGAGACTGCAGACTTTTTTTTTTGGTAATAAATCGGTTTCAAAAGAGAAGTATCCCTGTGGTTTTCTGCCAAAACATTTTGTTAACATTAGAAAGCAAATAGTAAAAGCCATTGAAATTATGTTTTTAATTATCCAGTTATTTTATTATATTGTATGTATGGATAAATATATCAATCAATCATTCAAAAATGAATAAAAAAAATAGAACTGAGCTATTTAAACTAGAAGTACTGTAATATTTCACAAAATCAGTGTTGTGTTGTATTTGTTTTCATCAAATAAATGCAGCTTTGGTGAGCATAATAACCTTCTTTGACATTAAGTACAAAATGTAGTCAAAAGAATCTTGCAAATCTTGTAAAGCATGATAAATGATGAAGATAAATGATTCAATAAAATCAAGCTAATCCATTTTAGGGCTTTACATCACCAGACGTTTATAAAGACCTAGACAAGAAAATACCTGGTAAGTGGAAAAGACAACTAAAGTTACAGTAAATAGTAGAAGAATGTTGTAATTACACTGCAGTCACAAACTAATTCAACACAAAATCTAGCATATGCTTTTAGCTACTGGGTTTAAGGGCTGCCAAGTGTATGTAACCACTTCTGGAATGAGAACAGGGGCCTTCCCTCAATTCCACAGAGAGACAGCCTCTGATGCAATGTGGAGCCCTTAATACGACAAACCCACACAACCACTCAAACGACGGTAAACAAAACTCTGGTGACTGGTAATTTGATGGTGAACGCAATCTTCCAAGATAGGCCCAGAGCATTCGGTCATGTTTCTGGTTTGTTTTCATTCAGGGCAAACGGCTAGAAAACAGACAGAATGTTTAGCCCAGAAGTGTAAAACTGATTCTTTAAGTCGCACTGGATGGAAATATCGTACTACCAACACAGTGGCGGTTTGGGAGTGATGACGACTGAGGCAGGATGAGTGGACGAAATTAAGCCGTGACGTAGTTTGAGGTGTTTGCAGTGAAAACCATCAAAGGGAGTGCAAGCTCAAATGCAAAGCTGTGGCTTGGAGTTTGCAGTATTATATAACAGTTGGTCAGATTTCTGTGGCTCTTCATCTGTCTTTTGAGACGCACAATGACATCACAAGTCATTTTAGGGTCAGTAGAGCAAAGTTAAAGAGACTGTTTCGACGTATGATGTTGTCGGTGCTATTGATGTTATTCATTCTACTGTATCATTGTCTATTACAATACAATTCTACTTTTACTTGTGCTGTATGCCAATCAATGTGCTCAATATTGATGCATAAATGCTCTTATTTTCAAACCCGCTTTGGGAAGCAACACCACATTGTTTTGACTCAACAAGGGAATGTCATTGTAGTTCGTTTTGTTGTCGGGTGATGTGGCTGCTTGGGTTACTGTTTATTTTAACATGTAATTACAAGTGGAGAGGGCAGCGGGTGAAAAGATGGAGAGACAGACATGAAGAGAGAGACTAGATGGAGCATATGAAAAAAAAAAAGTATTGAGAAATATCACATTTCCAGTCTGAAACAATCCATGGAACACACATATTTTGTAAAAGCACACAGACGTTGTTGACTGAGAGGGACTGGATGTGCCAAGCTACAATAAACACTATTCATCAAGACTCATGAATCCTTCCCATTTCCACACACTCTTCCAGATCTGTTTATGCAAGACAGAGATGAACATACAGTACTAAGAAATTTACAATGGGATCAAAAAGACCACTAGTGAAAGCAAATTTAGGTTGACTTTTTCTGGTTTACTGCAGTTTTAGATTATAGGGGTGTAATGGTACAGAAAAATGTATGCTTTAGGCACATCAGCTTTTTTTAATATTTTTTTTATAACAGTGTACTGAATCAATTGTGCCTCTGTCCAAGTTAAATAAGTTAAATATAATAAATACAAAACCTGATTTTTAAGTAATTTACATACCAGTTTTTAGTTTTTGGTGTCAATTGGTATTACTTCATTCAAAACTAGAAATATCAAATAAGTTCCACGTGTGCGGCGGTTAAAACGTGCAGCTAAAATACCAACACCAAAAACCTTCAGTACAAATACGTATACTGTTACACCCCTAAATATTACAATAACTATTTCAGTGAAAAGTTCCAATGAAAAACACGTCTTAACATTTAATATGTTTCCTTATTGTCTGTTCAAAGCAGTTCAAATGTTTATTTGAGCTAAAAATAATAGCAAATCTTATTTTTCTTTACTGTTTTACATTATAAAACCTTAAAGTATTTCCAGGTTTAAATTAGATCACAAAGGTCGCATTTTCAAAATGGTCATGTTTGGATCCCACTGCACTTCACAGTTTCAAAACAGTGATTATGGATATTCATGTCTTTGGTTTGGGATAAGCGTTTGCCACAGACAGGCACTCTGCAGGGTGTCACCGAATCAAGGGGAAGCCTCTGGAAACTTGCCTCGGCTCGACTCACTGATCATTCCTGCCAGCTTTTTGAAAACAACAATGAGCAACAAGCTACCATGGCACATACTGTATGCATCTTAATGGTCCACATGCACTTTCAACTCTTAACACGTCTTTCTGTTATTAACTTCACAGAGATGTCTTTCTTCTGCTTCAAGGAGTCCGGTTTGAAAGTAAATGGCACCAGTCAAAATCCTTCAACGTTTCAGCGAGAGCCTCAAGTGAAACAGACAAGCTGACTCATAAAAAGAATCAAACAAAATACATGCTAAAGGTCAAAAGAGTTCAGAGCGACAATCTGTACGCCATGGAACAAAGACCCTTTCAGGGGTATTTTATGTTATGCGCATTAGCAGTGCCAAATATAATGCATTTATGGCACAGATTACTAGTCAGAAGATCTAAACTATTCAAAGAACAGTTCAAAGTGATGCCTTTACATTACTAATGCATTACTTAAGGGAACCTTTTTTCTCTTATTCTCTTTTTTGGATGAAGTGCATAATCCATTTGCATGCCTCAAAGCAGAAGGATCTGTAAAACTGTAACTGGTCATAGATCCCCCTCTGAAATCATCATCATTGCCTTGGCTCTACTGTTGCCGGCTTAAGTCCAGGATCCTGGTACTATGAAACTGGGTGGCCAAACGGTGGGATGTGAAAACAATACAAATAAGCCAATTTACAAGGTAGTTGATTTGAGGAGTAGGGGGCAGTCAATAAAAAAATGAACAACAGTTCATACTGTCATCATTAGTAGCGGATGGATGGACACTGGGAGCATCAGCATTATGTAGACAGAAAGGTTTTGTCAGACACTGATCTCATGAGGCCAGGGATAATTCTTGGAGCTTGTTGCAGAAGCTTGTGTTTTTGGACACAGTTTTCTTGGAGACTGTCATCTCATGCAGACTTGTTTCAACCACTGTTTTGCCCTTCCAAGGCCTCCAATGCATTGGTCAAGCTCCAGGCTCAATATTTTCTCTCATATCAGTCTGAATCAGGATGCATGTCTGCCAGGCTTCTGTCTAATAGAAGAAAGATGACGTGGGTTTAAAGTCAAACACACCTCACTGTCCAAAGCATATATTCAGGAGGCTTTAGCGACCCGTGCAGTGTGAACTCAAGGGTAATGGCCGTCAGCAGGGTAATGGACATTCACAGAGGTTGAGGGATGTGGTCCTGGAAATATGTGCAGGAAACAAAATATTGTAATCTGGGGAAAACGACGCAGAGAATTTTTGGAATGTGCTTCAGGACATTAAGACAGCAGTCTTTTAAAAAAAATGACTATTTAAACTGAAGTCATATGGAATATTTCGCGTCCGTTGCGGTCTATAGAGGGTTAGGGAGCTCTCAGATTTCATCTCAACTATATTTATTATATTATATATTATATTTATTTTCGAAGAAAAAGGTCACAGAGGATCGAAACGACATGATCTGTTTGTTTCTTAATTTTGCTTCCTTTATAGCTTCCTTGTTTTTGCTGCCTGGTACCAGTTTGTTGTGGATGTTTCCCCAGCGTTCATGTTGCTGTCTTGCCTTGTCCTGTCTGGTCAGCCCAGTCAAGTTTTGTTCATTATTAATGTTTTCCCGCTTTTTGTTTTGTTATATTATTAATAAATACCCATCTTTAGTTTTGCAATCAAGTCCTTGTCCTTTTCCTCTCCAATCCCTGACAGATACAGGTCATCATTCACAAATAATCCAATCTGCAAGTACCTCATCTGCCCATGCTTTAATATTAACTTAGTAAGCACACCTGTAACTCGATACAGCATGTAACAATATTTGACTTTCAGTGGTTTTGCAAATGGGATTTTTGACACATCTCTGGCCTAGTGGTGTAAAACTGCGGTAACTCTCATGGCCATTCATTTCTGCACAGACCTAATACGCCACTCCTGAGGCAGCTATAAGAAACTTGCTGGCAGCAAGTCAGTCCCAGAAGGCCACTGAAAGCCTTGACTCTTCCACCCCCACCCCTTTTTTACTCTCTTCCATTTCTTTCTTCCCCCTAGTCATTTTTAACAGGACTGTAAAACTTCCTTGCAAGGGTGTGAGGTCGCTTTACGGGTCTCCTCATCAGAGTCAAGCGTGTTTATTTATGCACTGGTCACTTGAACTTAAGTTTGCTACGCTGAGAGTATCGCGTTCACCCATTAATTAGACTAATACCATAATTCCATATTTCCTGTGTTAAATTTGGCATAGTTTTTTTAGATAGATGTTTAATAAGCCATTATGCGATGTTATCAAATGTTTGATCCTTCCATACATCTAGTATTTCATATCACCAAGGAACTCAAAGCATCAACCACATCGTCAAATGTTGGAAGATGGAAATATTTACAAAATATTCAGCTCTTCAAATGACTCAGCCTGGCAATTTAACATAGCCTTTACAACATATTATATTATTTCATCCATAAACAAGCTAATTACAAAAAGCAGCCATGACTGGCTTACTCATTCTACCCATGTTCTGTCCTCCGTGACTTTCCGTTGATCAGGCTTTCGTGAAAACACTAGGCCTCTTTCACTGCAGTGGAAATGATGGCCATTATAGTAAGCCATCAATGACAAAATAGTGCAAAACATCTATGTGGATCTGGATCATCTAAACCATGCTTAATCTACAAAGTTACGTTGACAATTAAGATTTAATCTAAAACAGAGACTGAAAATTTGATAGAATAAATCATATTTCGGGATATCTGTGTATGTGCTCTTGTCTAACTGGGTTGCCTTAGCGCCTGTCAGGATTACTTAACAGCACAGATTCGGCTGCTGTTGGGCTCAGCTTCTGGTTTGGACTGGTTAGGAACCGAGGGTGGATACTCAACCTGGTCAGTGGTTTCATGCAGACTGTGTGCAGTCTTTAGTCCAATGTACTGCAGACTACAGTGGCACACACACACTGTGAGCATGTGTGTCTGTGAGATCCACAGAGGTCCGTGACCACCCAAGCACATCCATTCTCAAATGAGCTGAGAAACGTGTTATTGTCTGTCAAAAATGATACCCGTTTGACAGATTCAAGGTTAAGAAAGGGTGAAAGCTAAAGCACGCAAGCTCCTGGAAGTGCATTGGCTATTTCCTGTTACAATGTGGTTCTTTCTCAATTGTCATGACCAAATCAGGAGAGCGGCAAGCCAGGTTGTAATCATTTAGAGATATACTTAAAATACTTTAAACATCTGATTTTGAAAAAAAATAACCATGTTGTATTAAATTTTAGCATTAAATAACCTGGATTTATTACTCCAATTGTTTATATGCGAAACAGACTTAAAAAAAAAAAAAAAAGGAAATGTTACTTACTAAAATATCTTTACCCCACTTGCAGTGGAGTCATCCGACACTACAAAACACTTTTTTAAAATACATTTGACACTGTAGTTCAGAAGTTTACTGTTGATAGATGTTTTTAAAGTGTTCAGAAAAACAGAACTGCTGTGAAATAATATGACAAATTAAAAGAACGGTTTTCAATTGTAATACATTTTATGATGAAATATACAAATAAACATTTTCAAGAGAGATTACTCCAGTCTTTATCAACATGAGATTGTTAAGAAAAGAGTATAAATTGCTTATTTGGTGCTCAATAAAAAATTATTACTATTATTATTTAATAGTGAAAACAACAGCTCAATATTTTTGTGGATGAATAGAAAATTCTACAGAACTGTTTTATTAGATTTTTTAGAAAAGTATTAATGCATTTACTGCCCCTTTTGGTTTTTGATTTTTTGTTGAATAAAAAACTAACATGAACTAACAATAAAAACTTATGTATAAATTAACAGTTATAGATTGATGCTAAACATTTGTGCGAAACAATGTTACTTGTCTTGTCATTTACACTCTCAGAAATCACACACATTCCACTGTCTCGAGGCAAACAATCCATCTTGTTTCAATTAAACCCAAAAGTAATTGAGTAGTTTTAATCCAATTCATTATTTCAAATTTGATTCATTTTACTACTCTAAAACCAATTACAGTGAATGGGAATCAAAACTGCTTAAAAAATTGGTTTGGGAATGCCTAAATATAATAAAAAATTGACTACAATCAGGGGACAGAAGAAAAACAGGATGAAAGAACATCACGTAATCAATAGTAGCAAAAAGGGCATACCAGTGGTGAGGAAAAGGAAAGGGATATCTTTAAACATGTGTCACTCTGCCCCGGACATGTGGGAGACACGAAACTTCCCACCACTGTAAAACAAGGGTCATTTTCAGTAAAATCCACGCCAGGATTAGTCAGTCAAAAGACTGCATGTTTTTGGAAGGAACACTCGGCCTTGAGGTCAGAGACCTTTTGCCCACACAACACAGTTTCATCCTGTACACGGGCTCAAAATCCCTCTGTATATTTTTCTCAGACATTTATGACCGCAGTTAACATTGCATGCAGTGAACGCTTACAAATGCCGCATTGCTTCCCATAACACCAAAGTTTATGGGCCCGGTCTATGAAAAATACACTAAACATTGGCTCTGATGGTAAAAAGTCACTTCCTATTGAGACAGAATGCTGCCCTGCAGCCTGGCACACAGACCAGAGGTCAACCGCTCTAACTGGGATTATTACAACACAATCGCACTTACCAGAGCAGTTGTTAAAAATTAACCAATTACTCCGACCCCAAAATCACGGCTGCGGGCTTTCATAAATATGACCTCTTCACCTCTCTGAACAAGCTGTTTCTTCCCCTCCCTCATCTCTCTCTCTCTCGTTTTTTTCTAATGAGAACAGGGTGAAAAGTGCAAAAACATACCACAACAGAGCTATAGCAAGTATTTACTGTGAGAACACAAGCCATTATTTCAGAGCACAGAGGCCTGTGAAATTCTGCCAGAGGACGGTGCTGAAGTGTATATGCGTTTGTGTATGCGTGCATGAGGGGGGGGGCTACAGATTTACAGCTCCAGTCAAACGGCCCAGGTCTCTCATTAGTCCTTATACATACACAGAGAGAGAGAGAGAGAGAGAGAGAGAGAGAGAGAGAGAGAGAGATTATTATAAATGAATCATTGTAAATATACTGATTATTTTTGTTTTTATTACTGTTTTATCCTAAAATGTTGATTGTTAAATGTATTTTATTTTGTAGTTTATTCGGATCTATTATTATAAAAAAAATTATTGATATATATGAATAATATGATATAAATGAATAATATTATATATTGAATAATATATGATATATTGATAATATGATATATTGAATAATAATAATGTGATATGTTATTTATATTTTTATTTAATTATATGTATATATCCTTGTTTTTTTTGTTTTTTACTACTACTATTTACTGTGTTTACAGTGTTTATATATTTTTTTTTATTATATATGTATGTTCTTTTATTTTTAATGTAATCTTTATAAATGGTTTGGCAATACATTTGTAACATTTGTCATGCCAATAAAGCAATTATTGAATTGAATTGAATTGAATTGAGAGAGAGAGAGAGAGAGAGAGAGAGAGAGAGAGAGAGAGAGAGAGAGCGAGAGAGATCCCCTGTGATAGTTTTAACAGACCCCGGCTGCATGAGCCTTGTGAGGGACACCCATGGGTCAAAGGCCAAACAAATTTTCTGTCAGATTTACAGGCAAAGCAAGGTTGGTGGCAGTGCAGTAAAAACGTTCAGCACAAGTTCAGTGGTGCAACCCGACCGTGCAGCCTGTAGAGGCCAGTGAGGCTGAGACAAAGGCTTTAAACTTTGAATACATTCATAGCAGCCTTTACTATACGGATTAACCATCTAAATGCCTATAATGTTCACAGAGAGGAAGGTGCATGTTGGGTATCAAAGTAGTATGAGTTGGTGTCTACATTAATGAGCGTCTGGTGACCTGCCTTTAACCAAGCTGGACCTCAGATTTAGACATGGCTTATTGCTGACCCTGACTCACACACACACACACACACAGATCTGTTAATGGAGTGCTGATGAGGACATGGGTATAGTGTTAACCTATCGCTGACCTCCGCCAGATTTCTCTCATGGGAAAGAGTTACACACATGTATACCCTCTTTCTCTTACACACATACATACGTCTAAAGCTAAGCGACGACCTCTGTGAAAGCGTTTATACTCATGCAAACCTAAACTGAGATTTGACACAATCCTGTTGATATTTTGAAAAATGTTTGGAACTACATTGGAGCAAATTAGCCAGATTGACTAACAGCTTGGGTTCAGGAAAAGGTGTGGACACAGTGATTTTTGTGAATGACATTACAGCATATGCAATTATCACCCTGATATACAGCACCCCCTTTAGGATACAATGTTTGAACCATTGGGTGCACATGGTCCTCCAGAATGGTTCAGTAGTCCTTGGCAGTGACTTGCCCCTCCAGCACAAGTATTGGGCCTAGGGAATGCCATGATCCTGCAGCCCAAACCATCACTGATCCATCCCCATGCTTCACTCTGGGCATGCAACAGTCTGGGTGGTATGCTTATTTGGGGCTTCTCCACAACATAACTCTCCCGCATGTGGGAAAGACAGTGAAGGTGGACTCATCAGAGAACAATACATGTTTCACATTGTCCACAGCCCAAGATTTTTGCCATTGAAACTAACGTTTGGCATTGGCACGAGTGAAATAAGGTTATAGCAGTACGGCCGTGTATAGCAGTACGGCCGTGTATATCGACCCTGTGGAGCTTCCGACAGAGTTCTTGTGGAAACAGGAGAGTTGAGGTGCACATTTAATTCTGCAGTGAGTTGGGCAGCTGTGATTTCATGTTTTTTGGATACAATTTGGGTTAGCACCTGGACATCCCTATCAGACAGCTTCCTCTTGCGTCCACAGTTAGTCCTGTTGGATGTGGTTTGTCCTTCTTGATGGTATGCTGACATTACCCTGGATACCGTGGCTCTTGATAAATCACAAAGACTTGCTGTCTTGGTCACAGATGTGCCAGCGAGACACGCACCAACAATTTGTCTCTGATATGTCACCCATAATGTTGTGTGCATTGCAATATTTAGGCAAATCTGTGCTATTACTCTGCTAATTCTGCTAACCTTCACACTCTGCTCTTACTCGTAGAATATGCAATCAACCTTTTACAATTTATGAAAATGAAAACCTTTAAAATATGGTGAAATGCTCTTGCGTTTTAAGTTTTAGTTTATACTCATTTTTTAAGAGTAAGGTCACCAAAATGAAGCTAACATGCTCTCAAAAAAGCTTGAGGCCAAGATCAAGCAAAAAGCAAATCAAGCAGGTTTACGGTAGTTTGGGATATTATTACATAAAACGCAGTTTAATAAAAATGTATGGAAAAAATGTGAATAAATTTGAAGTACTTTGATATTTTTTTTCAGTAAGAAAACAAGTGCATAAAGGATGACCCATTTACTGAAACGTTTCCCATTTAAAACACTGACTCAACATTCAAGTCAAGTCACAAAATAATTTGTTCAGTAAATAAAAGATCAGATCAATATAAAAAAATCTAAACCAAAAGCTGTTATTAAAATGATTGTCTAAAACCACTTCCAAGAGTCTGATCATCTGTCACATATAAATTGCCCAACTGTTGCCCATTGCTAGACACAAGATACTCTAACTGCAATTAATTGTTTTTTAAAATAAAGAGCCACATTTCTATTTTGACCACATATACTTAGTGACAGTGTTTAATTAAATCCACAAGATTCTACATTTTCAAAAATGCAGTTTAAAGGGCACCTATGATGAAAATAATCTTTTGTAAGCTGTTTGGACAGAACTGTGTGTAGGTATAGTGTGTCCACAGTCATATTGGGGTGATATACAATAAGTCAATAAGTATCTGCGTGTGTGCCTGAACTTTGTAACAACATTGTGTGTGACTCATCGTTGCAACTCCACAACAAATACATCAAATGATCATTGGGAAAGTTCTTACTGTAATATTTCTCACAAAGGTTACGTGAAATCTGCTTCCTTCATGTCTGTCTGTTATCTGAGGCAGCCGAGGGCGGAGACTGAGGCACACTGACAGGCACGTGGGAACGGTGGGAAGGACTAGCATTAAAGGCACAGTCCACAAAAACAGCTACAAGATGCTCAGAGCTAAAAATTACAAACTTCTGAAAGGTATAATAAATAATCTGATGGGTGTTTTGAGCTTAAACTTTAGACACATTCTGGAGACAAAAAAGACTTATATTAAATCTGGAAAAAGGGGTAAACTAGGTGCCCTTTAAATAAAAACACATTTGCTGTTTTTCATCCTTAGCAAAGAGAGCTATGACCATTTTTATTTTCTTTACCAACATACTGCAACTCTATACCTCTAAAAATGTAAGAATGAGCAGTGGAATATTTCCTTGGATGATTGATTTAACATATTTTCAAAAGATATCTAAATTTCATCCATTATTTAAAAAGTGTACTGTACAGTATTTCCCAAAAAAGCCCAATTGCAGACATAAATCTCCTGCTTGTTTTTCCATTTTCTGACAACAAGAAAGCCTCCATGGTCTGATGGTTTTGAATTCAAATATTCCCTTTGTTTAATGATTAGGATTGATGATGCATTGGAGTTACACAAGGATCACAATAAATGATCCGGAATGCTCTTTTATAGTAAAGGCCAGTATTTACCACACAAACTACCTCAGGCTAGAATCAACATAAACTAAATGATGTCATGTTTGTTTCTATGCACATATGTGCATATCATACAATGAATGTGTGGTGAGAATCTTTACTTTTTTATTGTCTTAGTTAAGCTCCCACCACTGTTATGCTCACTGGTCTGGCCAAAGTAAAGACGGGAAACACATTTCCATTGACGTCAAAATGCGAATCCTTCCCACAAACTGTGGTTTTGTTGTGGCATTCTCATACACCACCATTATTAGGGGTTTCGGAAGGATGATATATAGGAAATAAATATATAAATAATCAATCCTGCATCCAAAAGCCACAACAAAAGGCTCCTATTAGAAATAGAACAAAATGATGAAGGAATACAATGATGCCAAAGTCGTTTTCAATTAATGGTAAGAGCTTGAAGAGTTCACATGGGATGTGGAGGTCTCAGAGGACAATTGGGCGAAGCATGCGGTGCTCATCAAATACCAATAAGGGAAGGAACTTCAAATCAATATGGTATGTTAACAAGATGAGCTGACAATTACAGTACAAGGCAATCTGTTGTTTTGGCTTAGAACTTTGTCTTGCACAAAGTAAAACATAAAAAAGTTTAATCATTTCCAACAAACAGTCCTATGTGTTTTTGTGACCGTAGTCCATGCTAAGATTTGTGCGCGGTTGATAAACATCTGCAGAGACTGCAATCACACTGTCTCCAACTGACAGACTGGCTGATAAGGAGTATTCCCACAAATGCAATCTTTTTCTGTCACTTGTCAGCTCCTGAGCAAGAAGGCTAATAAGAAAAGATTGACCTCCATGTTTCTCTGCGGTCCAGTGTTCTCTCCTCAACTGCCCATATCTGACTCTCACACCTGGGCAAATCATCTTCACATCATTCATCATCTGGGCATACTTCTACCCACCAGCTGTGTCTCTGATCAAGACAGCTCATCGCAAGATGGTTTCATTACTGCCAAACTATTTCAAGTCAAATACAACTCTTTGATCAGTATGACCATGGTTTTTTTTTTTGTCTTATGTCAGCAGTCCAGAGATGGTGAAAGGTACATGCGAAGGGCTGCCAGAAGTGTTTTGTAGCTGAGCAGGTGTAGTTGGAGCTTCCAAACCACACGCATACACATGAACACAGAAAAAGCACTGAAAATCCTACTCCACGAACACCATGTCAGCCTGCTTTCATTCCAGTAATGGCATAAGGTCTGGATGAGGCATATTCATTGGGATCCAGTGTTTCGTTTTGTTTTTTGTACACCATTGATACACATTGTATGAGCAAACAAGTGAAAAAAAATATTTATATATTATACAGGTTCATAAATTGAATGAAAGTATATCTTACTCTTACTAAATTATAATACTACTAAACTTTTTAAAAAAATCTATTTTAAAACAAATCTATTTTAAAATGCTATTTCTTGTTCTGTGGTATTAAAACACTCAGCTATAAACCTCTGCTGGAGGAGAAATGCAGTTAGCAGATGTTTACTAGCCACTGCTTTCTCAGATCAACTGAGAAATGTTATATTCTGTTGAATTTCAAAAGATGCTGTACACAACATTTCTTTTGCAGTCTGTATGTTTAAATCTCCAACCAAACACCATTTTAAGCGTTATTATGGGACTTAGGCAACAATGTCATTTTGTAAACGAAGATAATCAATAAGCAAGCCGCATTATTAAAAATCTGAAGTGCATAAAAAAGCAATAGTCCATACTAGATAAAAATGGGGCTAATAAGCATAATTTAGAGGGTTAAAAAAGGTTTACAAAGGTTCTTGAATAATACAACACATTAATAAGCTATTAAGAATTCTATTGAAAAGTTTGACAGATGGTTCACACTGAAACATCTCACAGTTCATCAGCAGGGTCAGAAATGAACTTTTTCAAAGGAGGACAATATTTCCCGTGTGGAATTAGTATTATTATTTTCCCTTTATTTTCCAATTAATTGTATCAGTGTTAATAACTTAAATTTAACCAACTGCTTTGATCTATCAGAATACAATAAACTGTTATATGAAAACACTGTCATCAACACATTCTTTAAATCTATATGAATGATACATTTAAAGAACAGGAACTCACAACCGGGTAGGGCTGTAAAATTAAGATAAAATTGTTATTGTTGTTTTCCTTGCTGACCTGTTTATTAATGTAATTATTTTATTACTGCTGATAATGTCATCTACTTAATGTACCACACAAGGACTTCATTCAATATACATGTGCATCTGTTGATATCAGTGAACATAGCCAAACTTATTTAGTGAACAAAAAATGTATTAATTCCCTTTGCAATGGTTAGCTAATAGCATAGTAGATAAACTTATTCAGGAGTAATGTAATATAAAATGTTTAAAAAAAATTATTTTTGTTACATAACAGATCTAGATAAATATTAAAGTCCATGTGAAACGGAAATTGCTGAGACTTTTATTTCAGTATGCTGATGTACTTCCAACTGAAACGGAATATTGAGTAGGGGGCGGAGCTTTTTTTGCACATCATTCCCTCATAGTAATGGTAAAAGAGGGTATTAATATGCAGTTGCTATGGAAGCCCTCAGCTTGACCTTAACAAAAGGATCACCACTCCAAAGGAGGAAGCAAACGGTCAGACTTTCATTGAAGATTACCAAAACAAAAAAAAATTTTCAGTGAATTAACTTTCCCGGATTCATTTTTCACCTTAAGAATAACAATGTGATTTAGCGAAATAAACGTGTTTTTTTTTTTTTTACTTCAGTCAGACTTTTAAGTTTTTTCTCCCTGGTTTATTTTATTAGTTTTAACATACATAATCTTTTTTTTAACAGATTCCTATGAGTTTTCAGTTATTGATCTTAATATAACTTAACACAGGGTATCAGGCACTAAGGATTTACAATCCTTGTTTTGAGTGAAGCGAGGAATGGAAGACGAGTGAAGTAAACGAATGGAATGTTTTAATTACACGGCTTTGATTGGGTCGGTAATGAAACCACAACACAATATTATGGCTGGCAGCAGGTCAAAGCACTGATGACCTAATCCTTGAGAGCTCTGACTTATTTACTTTCCTTCTCCTGTTTCAGGATTGAGGGAGATGGAAATGAGGAGAGTAATGGAGCAGCAGCCACCAGTGTTGCGGAAGCCCACCCTTTAGCGAAGGCCATGAATGGCTTGTTTGAACAACAGACAGTCTTTCGGTCAAATGATGCTGGAGTCCACAAACACTCAGGCATCTCGTCCAAATGCAGCTCCCTGACATCTGATTCACTAGAAACACTGAGGCTAAACTGCTGTACATAAAAGATTCCTCATCAAACACACTCATCTTAATGATGGACTGCAGTGTCATAGTTGACTTGAAGAGAACACCAGACTTGTGGTCCTGGTTCTTCTCAGCGGCCGCTCAACTGAACAAATCAGAGATCAGAAAGGAAGTAAATGAGCCTAAGGGGCAGATTCATAAAGTAAAATGGTTCTGAAATAGCCGGGGGAGTCTGATGGAAAAATCAACAGAAGTGGTCTACCAGAACTCTTCTAGGTGAGCAATTAGCGATTCAGCAAAAGTCAAAGGGTTGAGAAATTACAGTAAAACTAACTTTGCTGTTTATACATTTTTTTTAAAGCTAGTTGACTAAATGATCTTGCTGCTGTTAGCTGACACTAATGTTGACACTAGTCATTTCTTTATAGTTTTACACAGGCCATATTAAATCGCTGTCACTTTTATTCATTCATTTCCTTTTCGGCTTAGTCCCTTTATTAATCAGGAGTCACCCCAGCGGAATGAACCGCTAACTTATCCAGCATATGTTTCACGCAGCGGATGCCCTTCCAGCTGAACCTATCACTGGGAAACACCCATACACTCTCATTCACACACATACACTACGGACAATTTAGTTTACCCAATTCACCTGCACAGCATATCTTTGGACTTGTGGGTGAAACCGGAGCACCTGGAGGAAACCCACGCCAACACAGGGAGAACATGCAAACTCCACACAGAAGTGCCAACTGACCCAGCCGAGGCTCGAACCAGTGACCTTCTTGCTGTGAGGCGACAGCGCTACCCACTACACCACCCACTTATATTTTAAATGCATTTTTTAAATCTATCTCTGTTTTATAACATTTAAACAGCTTAGCTAATAGGCTTATTAAAATTGCCCGCAATGCAAAACTAATTTTTCAGCAGCATGTTTGATTCATAGCTTATTTGAGGCTATTTTTTAAAGGATCATTGATACAACTGTTTTGTTCTTTGTTTGGATTTGTTATAGTTGACTATTACTTACAACATTTCAGTTTAAATGTTAATGAAAGTAGTCATGGCACAGTTCCCTAGTTTGCACAAGGTGGTCAAATATCATATTAAAAAAAGTGTCCCATTTTTTCTCTTAGATGAAATGAAGAATATGAAAGCAGGGCAGACACTGGACAGCACTACAACCTAAATGTAAACCAGTTCCATAACTTCAGGGGATGAAGGTTTTTTTGCTGGAGCCTTTCTCTCTTTCTTTCTTTCTCTCTCTCTCTGTCCTCTTGTCCTGCAGGGTTCTGGAAAGTTCAGGTTTAATGCTTCATTGACTGCAGATGTTGCAACCATTGCGAAATCTTGACTCTCCTTTCTCTCAACGCCAGCTCATCTCCATTCTCAGTCTGGTTTGGTCTTCTCTCAAAGGCTGATTGAGCTCAGGCCCTCAAATCGATTCTCAGCTCGTAGGATATGTTGTTGTGGTAATGATGAAACAGCATGTTTGCTGTTTCAAGTCTTCACTAGCTAATGCGATTCTGGTAAATGAAGCCACAGGCCTAATTAGGTTCTTTAGTCTGTATTGGATCATCTTGAAGTAATTTGTGGACATTTTGAGGAAAATATATTAAAAGAAGGAAAGAAAAAAAGGAAAGAGAGCATCTTACAAAAGCAATGTTAACCCCTATTAAAAGAGCATTGGAGCTAATTTGATTTAAAATTAAGATGGATAAGCAATCAATCTATCCCAATGCAAGTTCACAATTATTGGCTTAGAATCTATTTAATAAAAGGTCAGAATGGACAATGAATGAATACAAATACAACTCTACAGGCAGGATATGGCGACAAGTCACCCATACCAAAGTTGGACCATTAGTCATTAAATAACTAACTTGGTGCAAATGAATTTGTTTATTATCAAAACTAGCATTATCATCCATAGTTAAAAGATGCATGTCTACAAATCTACTAAGAGCAAGCAGCTCCTCATCCAGAAACAAGATTTACCAGAAACAAGTTTGCGACTTTCAAAATTATGCTTACAAAAAACTTTAGAGGTTCCAGTATGTCTGCAGTTACTGCTAAATTGCTGCTATATGCTTCACAACGTTATGCAATAAGATGACAACAAGTGCGGGTGACACGGTGGCTCAGTGGATAGCACTGTTGCCTCACAGCAAGAAGGTCGCTTGTTCGAGTCCCAGCTGGGCCAGTTGGCATTTCTGTGTGAAGTTTGCATGTTCTCCTCGTGGGTTTCCTCCGGGTGCTCCAGTTTCCCCCATAGTCCAAAGACATGCGCTATAGGTAAATTGGATGAACTAAATTGGCCGTAGTGAATGAGTGAGTATGGGTGTTTCCCAGTACTGGGTTGCAGCTGGAATGGCATCCGCTGCTTAAAACATATGCTGGAATAGTTGGTGGTTCATTTTGCTGTGGCAACCCCAGATAAATAAGGGACTAAGCCGAAGGAAAATGAATGAATGTATGGCAACAAGTGGCTTAAAAACAGACTGATTCAAAAATATGTTGATTTATACAGGAATGAAACACAAAAAGTCTTAATAAGGGAGGCATCAGCAATTTAACACAACTTGACATTACACCATTTCTGGCATGGCTATTCACCAAACACTACTGTAGTTTAACAAAATTAATACATACCTTTTATGTTTAGGGCTATTTTAAAAACACATCTTACCAAAGAATTCAGTGATTTATCACAATCAATATGTTTAGAGAGCACAATTTGTAAAGAATACTTGATTTATGCCATCCATCTGATCAATGAATCAGAGAAAGTCCTTATTTAGGGGAGATGCCATATAGAATTGTATGTGGATGAAAACACGGCAGTGAGGTCTTTTCAATTTGCTGTATGAAGGCCCTTCATCATACCCAAATTTGAAACTTTCAAAACTATTTTATGGAGTGTTTGTGTATTATAAAACATTGGGGAAAATATTTCTGAGAAATCAGCATGTTGAAATCATGTTCAAAATTGTCATTTCTGTCAAAACATAAAAACAAAAGTCTTCACACTCCCTTACATGATTGGATAAACCTTCTTTGACTCTAAAGTCAATCTGGACTCAATCTAATCTCACTTTCAACTCTCAACAGCTTTTGTAAATTCCTCAGTACCCCCTTCATAGATGCCACCCTGCACAAACCATTCATGGGCAAAATGCCTTTTGCGTTTTTACATCTCTCTCTCTCCTCGCTTCTCGGCTCCCTTGGCCTTCTGGTTGTTGTTTTGAACTCAACGGGGAATGCTGAGAAAAAATGTTTTTTTACTGCAGAACATGCCTTGAGCACATTGTTAGCGAGCAAGATTTAAAGGACCCTTTTAATCAAACCCAGATCACGGTTCACGGCAGGGTCAACAGTCCGTCTCTGCAGGGCACTCAGGACTACAACACGCCTACAAGTCTCTCCGAATCAGCAAATCTGTCCTTCTTTGGACATCCAGGTGTGAGGATGAGATTTTGGGTCATAAAAGCTGCCGTGCCCCATTCCGCCCAACAGTCCTATGAACTCAAATGAAAGCCTGCAATTATATAACTCCACTAAATACTGCCTATTGGCATAGTATTTTATCAGATGCATTTTACTAACCATATTAACAAGATGTGAATAAAAAGAAAGAATGGTAAAACGACAGTAAAAATAAGTGCTGACAGGCTCCAGCCACTAATGAAGGTACGATTTGTTCTTGTTGAGTCTTTGGGAGAATTTTGAGGGTGTCAAGAAGTTAAAATCCAGATGGATTTTAACTTTTGCTCTGGGTAATAATTAATTATTATTTATCACCTATGTGTTAGACATTTACGTAACACATGAGCACCTTTTAAACAATATAACTGTTTATGCTGTTAACTAGATAAGCTTATGCTGAAAAAAAAAAAGAATTAATAATGGACAGGAGTGACAACAGTAGGTCGTATTGTTAAAACTAAACTGCTCCATAAATATATTGTGTACTAAGTGTGTAAATAGTAAAATAACTGCAAATGTTGCGCTCTCTTCAGCTAGTGTCACATTCCTCACCTCCAGCCCCTCCTGGGTGAAGGCGTGAGATACAGAGCCCATGTACCAATAAAGAGTAAATGAGATCAAGCCCCTAGAGCTGACTGACCTGCATGAGAACCAGATGCCTGAATAGCCCTCAAATGGAGATGATAGTTTAGAGCTGTACTTCCGAACTGGTGGGTCACGACCCAAAAATGGGTCACAGGAATGACACAGTTCTGGAAAAAAATAAGAGTAAACAGTGCTAAATGCAAGGACAATTTTTTTTATTAATCATATATTCATGCATAATTAAGGCAGTTAAAACTTTTGACAGAAAAAAAAAATTGGTGGCAGTCACTATTTTCTGTTAGACCACCCGGCCCATGTGAACAATAGTTAGCTACTACAGTAGGCGACATCAGAATGGGCAACCTGAAAAAATACAGATTTTGTGTGATTTGAACGTTTATAAATGAAAGTTAAGAGACAGTTGTTGTTTAATTTTTCACTGGTGATTGCAAATATGAAATTTACTTGTTAGGTTGGCAAACAGTTTTGGAGAATTTAATGTTGATGAGCATACTGCCCAAGAGGAGTTACCTGAAGAACTGGGATAACAGTTTATTTTTGGGATATAAATACTTATGGTTTCACCAAAAGCAGCTTTAAATGAAGGCTGTAGCAATCAATAGGTCACTGAATAATTTGTTCAAGAGATTCATGATTAATGAGTTATTAAATGAACTGAGATTTAAAAATACATATACATATTCATTTAAATTGTATTATATATATATATATAT
>CAIGQV010000818.1:18899514-18929537 GCA_903798115.1 Danio jaintianensis | reverse complement strand
AGTGTGTGTGTGTGTGTGTGTGTGTGTGTGTGTGTGTGTGTGTGTGTTTTTATTATTACAATTATTATTATTCCATCAAGTTGTCTATTCAAAAACGTGGGGAAAATTTTGACCTCTATTTCAAACAAATTCTCAGTTTAACCAAAATCATGGAGCTCTAATTTTGGCCCACTGTTCTCACATAACTTTGTTCAGAGTTAAATAACACATTAAAAACTGAACACAAATGATAACATTGTATAATACAGAGTATAATTTGGAGCTGATGCTAGTTGTTGTGCTACCAAAAAATATTTTTAAGGCTTGGTTGTGTTTAGAAGATGCAAAGCAATGTGTGCTCATGCTTTCTTGTAGAAAATCATGTTATTTTTTCATATATCTTTCATATCTTATATATAGCTACTCAGCTAACATGAAAACAACTGTCATATTTCCTAGTTCCTCTGAAAGACCCGCCCTCAAGAGACTCTGATTGGTCAGCTAACATAATGTGCTGTGATTTGCGAATCGACTCCACATCACCACGTCACACCCCTACAAGCACGCGCTTTTGCGCTGTGTAAACAGTCCAGTCATTAGCTGCCTGAATCAGACAGAAAAATGAAGAGCACACAGCTGAACTTCACGCCTGCTCTCTAAAATAAAATCTTTCACATATATTCGGAATAAGCATGTGTAAGTAATATGAAACATTCACATATCTTTTGCAGTTTGTTATTTGAGATGTATAATGCAGGGAAAGCGGCTGCATAGAGAGACACTACAGAGCTGGTGAAAATTATGAGTGTTTACAGGGTTTGACTGACAAATATGAATTTGTAGCTAAATTGTTAACGGTGCCAAACAGCATTTCACGTTGTTTACAACATAGCGTTACAACATAGCGTTAACGCTAGACACTGTGCATGGAGTTGATCAATTTTAACATATAAAAGTACTTACAGGTTGTGCCTCACAATCCACAGCTTCGTCGGTTGGAGGAGTTTTAACCGAATTCAGCACTGAACTGGGAGAGATTCTAGAAAGCTCTCCTTTGTCAAATGCTAGCTATATATTTTTTATAATTCTCTGGAAAATAATTTAAATTAAATTGTAAGCACTTCTCTCTTTGTGTCGTGTCCTTTGGAAGCCCAAATACAGAAACGAAACGGAGTTTGGACGGCATTTTAGCTTTATTTGCTATAACATTACAGCGCCTCTGGCCACGCCCCTTCGCTTAGCAGGGTGTATGCGTGTGGTGAATGTGCATAAAAGGAATCCCTTGTGATCTCACTAGCTCTGATGTATTTTTTGTAGTCCCCAAACTTTGTTCGCTGTAAGCTTTGCTAAGCTAACTCAGTAAAAGCCAATGTCTCGCTTTGCATTGAACTTTGAGCATATCACATTCAGAGATGTTGTTTATGTTTACACAGCTACATTACACATCAACTAAAGTTTAAAATATGATATCGTAGTGGACCACCCCTTTAAGTAAGGTGTCCGGTGCATATATAGTAGAAAGAAGAGTGTTTCTACAGGTGGTTTGTCAAGCCCATCATGTAAATCAGACCTGTTTCTGAAATACTGTAGTGGTAATATGGTAAATTATTTTCCATGATAATTTGATACATATTGCATAAAGCATGAATGGCATAATAATATAGCCTGCCAAGATGCTTACAGTATACAGCACTACATTTTATTTCAAAGGATCTATTGGTATTATTACGGTTAATGTGACAAAACACAAAGTTGTTCTCAATACATACACAGTACAAGAGTTCTAATAACCTGAAATTGAACCTCTTGATCACGGTCCTGATCCATAACATATGGCATACCTTGAATAGAGTAAATCCACTAGACTGAAGATGTCTGAAATGTAGGAGTAAAAAGAGAAAAGAATAGAGGCAAAATTCATACAATGTTCGCTTTCAAAATCTCCTATATTCAATAGAGAACAGGCGCCTGTGTCTCAGGTATCTTGGACAGTATAGTGGAAACTGAATACCTTGCTATACTGTAGTATGAACATAAATAAGTGATGTGGGTTTGAGAGCTGCATGTGCAGTTAGAGTGATGACAGGTGGAACAGAAAAGAGGCATATGGATCCACATGGAAGCCTGCAAACCACTCAGCACAAAGAGAAAGTCCAGGAACGGAACTTTCCTTGAACCTTAAGAGGAAAATAGATTCAAACGCATTCCCAAATGTTAAATGACCATGCTCTAATAAAAAGGGGTCTAGACTCTCATTATTGACGGAAATAAAACTGGCACGCCACGGACGTAAAAAGAGAAATTATGATTTTTTTTTTTTACATGATATGTTTAGGACATTAAATTTATAGTTTAACATTTATGACGACTAACACTAGTCCATTCACATCCGAAATTAATGCAATTGGAGCTTTAATTAGTCTATGTTCTTCGGTTATGATGAGTGTAATAATTTCAGGACAACACTCTACAAATAAAGTTCAAAGCGACCTGAGCCTGTATCATCACAGTCACAGACGCAAGAGGTACCCGAATTTAAATAATAATATTTTATCACTATACCGTCAAAAGTAAAGTTGGACTCGGCTGACACAAAGTAAACCGCATAACATACCTACTACAGTACACAAAATGTAGTCTATGGACAAGGCCACACAACTTTGACGATATCCATTCGTTTGTCTGTTATCGTGTTACATTATTCTCAAATCTCAACAGAACTAACTAGGCCTCGTCAGAGAGGAAATAAACTGTAGGGGAAAAGGGCATCCTCGCAGGTTGCCGTAGATTCGCGATTGCTTAAAATGCATTTGTAATTCGATTAACATTAGTTCCTCTTGTTTGATTTGCACGGTGACCTGTACAGTTATATTTTAGGTTATTTCAATTATTTATTTAGTTCACATGTGGTCAAAGTCATTTAACAAAGGCTAGCAGTGTCAGAAATTGATTTTGAATCACTGAAGAATGAATATATGTATTTAGATTTATGGATTAATATCATTTAATTATGTCCGTAAAAAAAAATCTGCTTGCGCCAGTAGGTGGCGCAAAGTAAACAAATATAATTCTTTCAGTATGCTTTGCTCAACCAACATTTAAATACAAGGATTTGCTCCAAATTGCCCCATACCCTCATACCAAGTTGTGCTTTAAAACGTGAAAAATAAAAAAAGAGTTATGGACATAACTATGGAAACAAATATGGACATTTCAGTGTACCAAAAAGACTGCCGCTTTCGTACTTTTTTCTGTCATGTAAACTAGCATAAGCCTCCTATAAATGATCAATTCAATAAACGTATACCTGCGCATAAAGTTAATGATCCAGCTGTTTGGAAAATGGCCAGATGGATGATTCCTCTGTAGACGCCATCTGCTGGCAAGAACCGGGCTGGGATGTAGGCCTATCCGAAATCGTCCCCCTTAAATAGTGCACTATTTGAGGGAACAGCAACTTGTAGTGATGTCCTAAGCCATGGTGGACGTTCTGAAGTGCACTCAATCAATCCAACAATGCGTCACGAGTGTGCAGCCGATATACACTCATCGGCTAGTATATACCCATAATGCACTGTTTAGAGTTTGCACGCCAAATGAATTCCCGCGTCTGACCACAAGATGGCATCCACAGTGGAATTCTATTGGAATAATTTTCTATTGTTCAAGTAACTTTTATATAAATGACAGAAATCAAAATCCTTTTTTTCATTACCTATGACAGTTCGCTAAGTGTTAAATAACTACAAGAAATTGAACTTGACCAATAAGTTGAAGATTTAATTCACTTACTCGTTTTCATTCACACCTTTAAGTGGGTTATATTAGTGGGCCAATGTACACTATAAAAATTGATACAACAAAAAGTCATGACAACTAATTTCTTTGTTACTTTAACTTATTTTAATAAGTTAATGGTTTCGACAAAATTATTAGCCTTTAAGTTATAGAAAGTTTAACTTAATATTTTTAGTCAGTATGTTGAGATGGCGGGCGACACGGTGGCTCAGTGGGTAGCACTGTCACCTCACAGCAAGAAGGTCGCTGGTTCGAGTCCCAGCTGGGTCAGTTGGCATTTCTGTGTGGAGTTTCCATGTTCTCCCCATGTTGGTGTGGGTTCCTCCTGGTGCTCCGGTTTCCCCCACAGTTCAAAGACATGTACAGGTGAATTGAATAAGCTAAATTGGCCATAGTGTATGTGTGTGAATGAGTGTGTATGGGTGTTTCCCAGTACAGGGTTGCAGGGTTCATTCCGCTGTGGCGACCCCTGATGAATAAAGGGACTAAGCCGAGGGAAAAGGAATGAATGAATGAATGAATGAATGAATGAATGTTGAGATGGCAAGAAAAGTTAGTTTGATTCAACTAAAAAAAATTAAAGGCAGCAATAATCTTTTTACAGTCATTGACAGTGATTTTTTTTACACTGACTGAAATCTTTTTAGCATGACCCTCACAGGGTATTGGCTTCCCATTTGTACTGCTGTTTCTTAATCAGAAAAGAGGCATTCTAGTAAGTAGGCTGTCAAATCATTAAGCTCAATCGAAGAATTAGTTGGTTTCAGACACCACAAATAGCACATTTGAATTGTGCTTTCTGGGCAGGATTTACCTCTTTTTTCTAATTTATGGCCCTGAATTTACTAATGCAAACCAATGACACACTTCAATTAGTGCCTTAACAAATGAACTAGAGTCAACATTTATTTTACTGTATATGCATTTGTCATTCTTGACATTTTGCAAACACACAACAGGAGTTGAAGGGGAGGACACATTTAGTAAAGGAGGGGGACAAAGTCCAAATCAGCAGACTAAATGGGTTCAACCGCTGGGATGCACAAAGGCACGGAACATTTAAAGAAGCAAGAAATCAAACAAAGCCACATCTGACTCTGAAAAGGCTTTTACAGGGCCCTCAGGAGGAGTTTGAATCCATACAACAGTGTGGTCTGGAAGAGTGACCGTCCAAGAGAGCGATTCTGTCATTGCAGGAGAGAGAACGGAGAACGTGAAAGAAAAGGAAAAGCCATAAATCATCATTACAGCGACAGCCTTTGTGGTTCAAACCTGATGGGAGACTGTAATTTATCAAACATTTTATAGCAGAATGATGGACCTGTGGTGGCTCGAGGAGTTTTAACGACTAATTTTACTTTAAACATTATAGGTGTGGTTTCAACCTGTAAACACGAGGACAATTGACTGAAACAAATGAAAGCCATTGATGACATACGGCACCTTGGCATGAGATCTGTTGAGGTTATTGGATTAGTCATGAATAAAGACATTAATAAATGTCAGTCAAGGGTCAACCACCTCATCATAGTATGTCATGACTGTCATTGTGAGAAAGACAGCAACAATTACACATGTGCATTGTTAAAGTAAATGAAATGAATTATGAAAATACTGAAAATTATCGAAGTTATCTAAAAAAATCTAAGTAACATGGTACACTATTCCTATATACTTATTATATTTTTGCATGTGTGTTTTATTATTAAAAATGTATGCTAATATAATACTTTAAGAATCTATTGTATATTACTATGACTATATATTCATATTTGGTGTGCATGTCATTGCAACACTTTGATTTAATACACATATACCTACAGTATTTATATATTAATAAGTAATATTTATCCTGCAGTTTTATTGGATAAATAATGGCCAAGTCATGTATTGGACTTTAAAAAATGAAACACTTTTTGTGCAAGAATTAACCCTGTGTCCTTCTAAACCTCAGGAATCATATTGCTTCACATTTCACATTGCTCATAATGTAAGCAATTAACAATTTAGGTATATTCATACATTTCATTTTCGCACCTTAAAATAAATTTCATAAACTTGGTTATGGATTTAACTTGATTAATTTTACAAAATCACACCACATAACCTGTTGACACATAGGCTCTAACATTGGACATCTATTGAAGTAATCTGCGCCAACGTATTCAAAATAAAATGCATGGAATTTGATTGTTTTAACATGCAGTTTGAACATGCTAAGGTGTTATATAATGTTTTTACAAATGTACATCCCAGCATATTGTACCATTATAATATCCTTCATGATAAAACCCGACATCACGTCATATATGCAAATATATTCTCTAATACTACAATTTCATTGACTGTTGTCAGTGTTGGGGTAGCTCAGCTACATTTTTCAGTAGATTGACACTAGCTCAGCTAAGTATGATACAATGTCACTTTTCCAGTGGTTACTTTTTCCAGCAAGTAGCAGATAAGTTTGACTATAACTACAGGTATTCTATTTTGTGAACCTACAATGGTCTAAAGATCACATACTACAATAGTGTAATGCTGATGATACACAAGGCAACCTTTTGAGCAATATTGCTGGGGCAATAGCGATGTTGCTTCACTCCTCTTCTATTGATAATAGGCAACAAAATTGTACCTAGATCCAGTTTCCATATTATATTGCCCTGTGTCTCACTTGGATATCCAACTGATGGCACCATTTCCAAAAGTTGCCCGGCAGCATTGCTCTAAAAGTTGACCAGTGTATCATCAGCATTACAGCCATATTGGTAAATTACATGATAAATTACATGACACTGGTAAATCTCATGATTTTACATGCATTTCTTTATAACGTGATATGTGGTATTGTGATATTTGGACAACAACAGTTGGAATTCAATCCATAAAACATGCTCATGCATCACGGTGGCTCAGTGGGTAGCACAATCGCCTCACAGCAAGAAGGTCGCTGGTTCGAGCCTCGGCTGGGTCAGTTGGCATTTCTGTGTGGAGTTTGCATGTTCTCCCCGTGTTCGTGTGGGTTTCCTCCGGGTGCTCTGGTTTCCCCCACAAGTCCAAAGACATGTGGTATAGGTGAATTGGGTAGGCTAAGTTGTCCGTAGTGTATGTGTGTGAATGGGAGTGTATGGGTGTTTCCCAGTGATGGGTTGCAGCTGGAAGGGCGTCCGCTGCGTAAAACATATGCTGGATAAGTTGGCGGTTCATTCTGCTGTGGTGACCCCTGATTAGTAAAGGGACTAAGCCGAAAAGAAAATGAATGAATGAAATATGCTCACAGTTGGCAATTATGAATGCTGTGTGAGGGCTTCAATACAACTTAATTTTATATTTTATTGAAATAGAGCCATAGGACAGTTTTTTTTTATCTTTGTTCATAATCTACATTAATTATTTCATTGCAATGCTAGATTTGTTACAGTTCTGTACTTTGACTTTTGACAGTCTGAGAAATTTGAAAAATATGTGTAGTAAAACATTAAACTTTGACATTATAAATGTATTGCTCTTTTTTAAGTACCAAATATTTGACTTAAAATTAATGTTTGTTCACATTTTTGTAATATACGAGCAATTCCCGTGTTATCGATGTGACATTTGCAGTAAAAAACTCAAAGCATAAAATCACAGAGAAAATATATTTTAACATTATTTTGAAACATGAGTTTATATTTTCCAAAACAACTAACCACAGAGTTATGGGACCAGAAAAACATCAATCTGTAAAAAATTATTTAGATTTTAAATGAGGAAAATAAACCTGCGTTATGGATGTGACAAAAAAAGTTAGCGAGTTTACAGTGTACAATATACTTTGTAAAAATTCTGTAAATTAAACTGCACAATCCAAAATAAATAATGATAATCAAAAGATTAAGAGTTAGCTTTAGGAAGTAACTCGTGGTGTAGCTAGCTACTTTTTGAGAAGTGTGGTTTTACAGTAGCTTAGCTATTTGTTCTGATGAGTGGGTTGTCCTTTAGCTCATCAAGCTACTGTCAGGTTTCAGGTTAGGGAAAGGAGTGAGGATTCAAATGCAGGAAAACAGATGGGTATTTTTTTATAATAAAATAAAATAAACAGCAAAACAAACTACCCCAAGGGGGGAAAACATTAAAAAAAAAGGCAAAAAACTCAACTGGGCTGGCAAGGCAGGACACAGGAACTGGAGCAAGAACACAGGGGAGGCATTGACGAGGAACTGGCAGAGGACAGCAGACAAGCGGGAGCTATAAGCAGAAAGGATTACAAACAAACAGGTGAACTGAATAAACGAATGATGGGATAACAAGGAGGGTGGGACTAGACAATAGACAGGAGAGCACATGACACAGAGACAACACAAGCCATGTGCTCGCGAGAAAACAGGACTAGAACACGTAGCCAATGAGAGAGAATTCATTAACCGCGTCCACATGAAACAAAACACTACAGTACGTGGCCACAATGTAAGCATGACGCCACATAACACCAACACAACACCCGATTCGAATGTTATCATTCGATTGAATGGGCATTATCAGTGGATATCAGCTGATAGATATGGGCCAGAAGGGGCCTTCTGCGCCTACTAGTAGGTTCAGAAGGCTGTAATCATCCATCCACATGGTTAATCAGCTATACTAATAGAGAAGACTCCAGATCCAGATCTGTTTTTACATTACTGTGACGGTTGGGTTTAGGGTTGGGGTAGGGGTAGACGTTAATAAAATACAATTAATGGGAAATAATATAATTTAATAAATAATCAGCATAGGCTCATTCTGCATTTTGTCTTTAAAACAAATGCTGCGTGGTGGTATACACGCTTACCTCCATATGAATGGATTTTGAGCTATTATCAGTTTCTCCAGTGGCTCACCGTGTAGGTTGGCAGACTTGTGTCGTGGTGCGGAATTGACAGCGATGATGGAGTTCGAGTCTGGCGAAGAACGGTTTCAGAAAGCAGGTAAGCCAAAAAAGTTAATTATTTGTTTTTATTGCTTTTTTAAAAACAGACGGTTGGGTTTAGGGAAGGAGGAGGGCAGGTTAATCGGTGCTTTTGGAAAAATAATGACCGTTGGGTTTAGGGAAGGAGGAGGGCAGGTCAATCGGAGCGGCCTCTGCTGGATTTACACGAGAACAGCAGATTAACCATGTGCATGGTTGATAACAGCCTTCTGAGCCTACCAGTAGGCTCAGTAGGCCCCTTCTGGCCCATATCTATCAGCTGATAAACCACTGATAACGCCCATTCAATCGACTGATAACATTCGAATCGGCTGAACACAAACAGAACGCAAGACACGAGCACACAATAAATGAAAACACTTACTGTGCACTCACACATGCGACATGCATGCTCCAATCCCAGCGCCAACCGAAACCGAAACCAACTAGACTGGAGCACTGAGAACAAAAACACCATGCAGCGAACAAAACAACAAACACACCAGGATGAGAGTGCACTAGTGTCTGGACTCTGCCACCAAAACAAGAACAAGACCGAAGTGGCAGAATCCTGACAGCTACAGTATTCAGTTGATGTGCTGACATGTTTTTGTTTGTGTTTTGTTTTTCATTGCACTATTAACAGCACAAAAGCAGTGCCAGCCCTGGCTAAAAGTAACACTAACTCGCTTTTAAACTACTAAGTGCGAAATGTTCTTTTAATAGTGATATTTAAAACAGCAAAACCCCAGACCTAAACCCAATTTGAAAAGCTCTAAAGTAAATGAAAACTGAAAAGGTAAAAAAAGAAGGGATTAAAGGGGAAAAAAATTTGAAAAAAGATGATTTTAAAGTTCAAGCCTCATGCAGACAGAGAGAGGCGGTCAACCACTTGCAGGGATGGTAGATTTTTCCATTCTAATTTGTCTGTGAGAATGACAGCTAATAACTTTTGAACTGAGGCTGTGTGCGCACACACAGAGCCAGTTTGTTAAAAAGACTGGTCTCTAGTAATGGAACTGGCTGATGCGTGGTCATAACCTGCTCCAGCTCTTATGTTTTTCCTCTCTGCAATTATCATCCTCAATTCAAATCCACTCTCTCTTCTCCTGCTTCTTTATGGGCCTGTGCCGAAGCAGCCGCAACAGTTCATGTCTGGTTACCATATGGAACAGTGACCTGGGATAATGCTACAGTATAGTTCAGCCAAACAGATTGCGTCTCAAAGTGTGTTAAATATTCCCACTTTTTGTTAGCCAAGCTCTGCGGCTAATATAGTTGTAAATCTTGGTAAACGACTGATATCATTCCTCTATCTCCATGCAGGATTATCTCTCGTTTTGTTTTATCTGGGAATCAGAAGAATCATGAGGTGGAAATGGGGTCAGAAGCAGGGTGAGCTTCTGTAGAGACATGACCTTATGTGAATGTGGCATCTTGTCAAACAGTTTAAAGTCCCCAGTCTGCTAAACAGATGTTTACCTCACATCTGAATAGATCCTGCAACAAAGATTTGTAAAAGAAAACTGAAGTAATTGTGTCATACAAAGACACAACTGTTTTTATAAAACGAAAAAGCATCTGTGTAAATAATTAATTAAACACTGAAGAAAAATATGGAAATTGACAGACCTTCCAAAATCTCTAATTTATTTATTTCAAAAAAAGAATATAAACAAAATGCATACTGTATCATGCGGGTAGAAGAATGAAGAGGTTCTTTGATAACAGAACTGGAATCTGAATACTTATATTTTGTATAAGCAGAAATAAGTAGTAGTTTACCTGAATGTAAAAAATTATAGAAGTGAACCTACATTTTTTTTTAATGATAAGAGGCATTAGTTATTCATTCACTCATTCATTTTCTTTTCGGCTTAGTGCCTTTATTTATCTGGGGTTGCCACAGTGGAATAAACCGCCAACTTATCCAGCATATGTTTTCCGCAGCGGATGCAACTCATCACTGCAACCCATCACTGGGAAACATCCATACACACTAATTCACACACATACACTACGGCCAATTTAGCTTACCCAATTCACCTATAGCTTTGGACTTGTGGGGGAAACCAGAGCACCTGGAAGAAACCCACGCGAACACAGGGAGAACATGCAAACTCCACACAGAAATGCCAACTGACCCAGCCGAGGCTCGAACCAGCGACCTTCTTGCTTTGAGGCGATCGTGCTACCCACTCCGCCACCGTGACACCGGAATTAGTTATTTTAAGATTAATAACAAGTTAAAATCTTTTTCTCACTCATTATCCTTTGGTTTAATCCTTTCTTTATCAGGGGTCACCACAGCAGAATGAACCTCCAGTTACAAATATCATATAAAAAATATATTTTAGTATTATTATGTATGGCTATGCTAAAAAAGTTTTTGTATAAACAATTTTCCACTTGGAACTTGCTTGTAAATAACACATTCATTTAAACATACTGTATGTGGTGACACATTTTTATTTTGTTTTTGTGACAAATTGCACAAAACATTCACATGTTTGGTGCTGCAAATAACAATAGTGCTAACCCTGGGTAAAAAGCAATTCTAACCCGCTTGCAAACTACTAGTGTGAACTGTTCCTTTAGTATTTACAATAAAAGTGTTTAAAACAGGCCTAAGACCAGTATGAAATTCCCCAAAGTAAATGGAATTAGAAAAGGTAAAAAAAGGCAATTAAAAAAAATATTATTTTAAACTTGCTGCTTTGCTGAAAACGTTTGTGTTTAAACAATTTTGCACTCTGAACTTGCTTGTAAATAACACATTCATGTAAACATGCCACTTTCAGGGAGAAAAAAAATTAAGTATTTACTTTAAAAATGAACCCCCTGAAAACTTTATCATTGTTTGAGAAGTCATTTCCAAAGTTTCCAAGCCACACACACATTTCCATCCCAAGTTGGCATACTGCATAAAATGTTTCTTAAACAAAGCACTGTTTCCATCCAGTGAGAGAACAAAAGCTTTATGTCTTGATAAACTGCCACCAAATATCACTAAGAAAGCGAACATGGCTGTAGTAGGAAAAACCTATGTGGGACATTTTTTTGTATACTGTATAATAACTTATTTGTGCCTCTGAGCCTCACACAGAAGAAACACTAACATGGTCATGGTATCTTGTGTTCTGATGTTTGTTAACCCAGCTCTGTGCGAGAGTTATTTATATATCAAATCATTTGGAATACTCATTTTTAGATTTTTGGGGAGGTTTTAAAAAAAATGATTCTACTCAATTGAGTGCATATACAGTATGTATGAGAATTATAAAAGTGTATGCAAATCTTGGTGTTTCCCTCTAAAATTTGCTTAAAACAGTAGATGGAAACACAGTTGCTGTTATCATATTTTCTGGTGCTGGATTTTAACTGATGAAGGTATGCTTTATAGGAACTCATACAGTATATGAACAGAATTCATTAATTATTTTCATGTTTCCTAAAAGGAAAGATCAACTTTTCCCCCTCTGTGAATGAAAAGAATTACAGACCTGTTTTATAAATGATGTGGAAATAAAACATCAAACAGTAAGAGGGAGTTTGGAAACAGCATGATTTCATGGGTGTGTAGATACTGCCCTGGGTCCACTAACTTCGCCAGCAATGGTGTGGCCTATAGAGAAAGACATAAAGAATGAAGCAAAAGCGAGTGTAATGTAGACTTTGTCTGGGGAGAAGATGAATGGCACATGACCGTTTGGAGCATTGCGACTTTAACGAGAAAACACTGAAATCTAACTTTATAGGAACACTGCAAGTGGTGCAAGAGCTTACATGGATAAATATGTGTGAAATCCACTTAGAAGGTTTTCCTCTGTGCTGCTCTCTAGTGTGGAAAAAGCACCACTGTATTAATCTATCACTTAAAAATAACTTGTAACTATATAGTCTGCTGACTATATAGAACCAGTTCTGAACATGATTCTGCAATCACATCACAAAAACAAAATGACTTCCAAAAAAGCTAACTGGAGAAAGAATATCGTAATTGAACAGTTATGTAGGACACTATGTTGATGAGGACTGTGAGTACGGAAATTTGGTTTTGAATTAAAAAAAATGTTAGACACGTGGAATTGGAATTAAATGAAAAGAAAAGACACAAGACTCAAAAAAAAAAAAAAAAAAATTGCTGGTTGTTCAAACTACTTATTTCAAATGAGCTGAAACAACACAATTCTTGAGATTTTTTTTGGGACAACTTAATTGTTTTATGTTCAATCCACCTAAATTTGTTAAGTTAATTGATTTGTGTTGGGACAATATGAATGAATTGTGTGGAACTCTGCATTTTTTACAGTTAAGAGTGTTGACATTTGATATTAGAAACTGAACTTATTTGAACTTGATTGTCACATTTTTTAGAAATCCATCTCATAGTTTCTCATGTTCAAAATAGCCACCATACAACAATCAATTCATATGTGTATTTGTTTGACTTCCATATTCTCACTCTTGTCACAACCAACCTGGTTTATAACTGACAATAGGTCATTTGTCACCTACCTGAAAAGTGACACACAGTACTAAAATAATGCCCACAAAGTGGAAAAGACATAATGCAAGGTACCCTTTCATCTACTGTACATAAACATTTGGGGATTCATTTAACTCAATTGGGAGAGCCTTGCTTTTTAGTAGCGCAACAATTGTGGATTTGATCAAGTGTTTTTAAAATGTATACCTTGAATAGACTGTAAAAAGTGTTTAAAAAAAAACAGTGAACTGGAAATAGGAAAAATAGTCCACAGTTTGCGTTTCAATGAATCTACATTTTGTTAATGCCCATGACATGCAATTTCCATCCTGATGAGGAAACAGCTAATTTACATATTGGCAAAAAAGCGGTTAATTTGCTCAAATTTCTATTTTATTGATATGAAAACATTTGTTTTAAAAGCAGGCGTAAGTTGTTTGTTCATTTTTTAGGAGGAAACATTAGTCACAACACCTGACCTAACAACCTGACAGTAAAAGTGTTAAGAAATACTGATTGTGACGCATGCACACACACACACACACACACACACACACGCACGCACGCACGCACACAAAACATTTTCAAAAGTGTTTTAATTTAAAAAACAAACAAACATTGATTTTTGCTTTCTGTCTGGATTAGGTATGTCTTGACTCATGTTACAACAATATTATTTATCTCCTGCTATTGACCTTATTCTTCAATGCGGAAGTGCGCTCGTTTTTGCAATTGTTTTAGAACTTCCGATTCAGCTGCCTATGAGAGAAATGGCTAGGAGTATTAAAGGGCAGAAAACTGTCAAACTACTTACTCTACAAACAAGTGTTTGCATGACTATACAGACAAAGTAGAATGATACAATAAGAAAATATCAGTTTGCAACATCAAGCAGCAAAACAAGCTGTTTTAAATGTCTAAAAATGAATGGAAGTGAATGAGACTGGAAGTCTCGAGCCAAAATGATTCAAATGGCTGCGCCCACACGTACGCGGAGAATAAGGTGAATAGCAGTACTTTGGTTCACACAAAAATTTTAATTGAGTTATTAATTACTGACCCTCATATTGTTCCGATCCTCTGAGACCTTCATTCATCATTGGAACACAAATAGTTTTTGTGGAACACAAATACACATATATTTTAGATGAAATCGGAGAGCTCAAATTTTTATTGAATATTTTTTTTTAAATTGTCAAAACATTCCATGTGACTTGAATGGTTCAACTGTAATCATGCGAAGCTCCAAGAACACTTTTGTGTGCCAAAAACAAAACAAACAAAAAAAAAACTGTAAAAATTACTTTTGTTTGCTTTTGTTTGACTAAAACAAAGGGGACATAATCAAACAGTCACAATGACTATTTTGGCAGTGTTTTTGGTTCCTTTTCTGGACTTTGAATGTCTCAGGACCATTGCTGTTAATAGAGGATGCTCTCAGAATTCATTGAAAAATATCTTAATTTGTGTTCTGAAGATTAACTAAGGTCTTAGAGGTTTGGAATGACATGAGAGAGAGTAATTACCCTTCAAAACAAACAAACAAACAAACAAACAAACAAACAAACAAACAAACGTACGTTAAAACAACAAAGACAAACTGCACCTTCTGTACATTAGGAACAAGAAGAAATGATGGCATGTGTCAATTATGAGAAGAAGCATTTGTTGGCGTTGTTAGTCTTGCCTTAATTTTGTTGTAATTGCTCTGCAGTACAGGCGTACAGTCTGCTGGCTGAATAAAGAAAGTTTTGTTCTGCTGAATGTGGGTGGCTAACAGGAACTCCTACACCCTCGCTGCCTTCACTTCCCCACAAAATGTAAAAAACAATAATGGAGACTTGGCAAAATGGTAAAAAATGAGAGAATGGAGGGAGAAGAATGAAAGCAGACATCCAGTCGTATAGCATCAGAATGACACGTTTTGGGCTCCATATTGAAGCAAAGTAGCATGTAAAAACGTCAGGTCAGTTTTCCTCACCTCTTGGTTTTATTTGTGCAGAAAATGAGAGTGTATGGAGAAGAATGAAAAGAGAAGAAAGCGGCACATCAAACGTGCAGCTGCCGATTTTCCTCAAATTTTTACTTTCACAATATTCTGTTAAAAATTATTTATAGTACTAGTTGTAAAATAATACCATATTCTATCATATTTAGTTTGTTTACATTAAAGAGTTACATACTATAGTTAAATTCACTCCTAAAAAAAATAAAAGCTCTTTAGTGATATTCCATGAAGAACTCCATGAAGACATTCATGGAACCTTTTAAAATATATCAGAACATTTTTACCTCTGTGGAACCTTTCCTTTGTTGCACAAAAGGTCCTTTATAGTTGTTCTTCACACAAAGAAAAAAAAATATATATATATTTTTAAATAATTATTTTAAGAGCAAGTCGGTTTTGGAAACCAGCATGATCCATACTGTGGGAAATAAAAACATTCTGGAACCATTATTGTTAACAGCATATACAGTACATGTTAGATTCATATACTGTATATAAATATAATTTCATTCTACACTGGAAAATAACATTTTTCTCAAGTTATCATAGCTTTTTCCTATATTGTGTGGGAAGCAAAGGGTTGTATATTCTACTGCGGTGCTGTTGCTTCTATGATTTTTTTTGGTCTTGCTTCAGCAAAGCTATTTTGAAATATCATATTGCAATCAATCACATATAATCTCAGACACTTTGCGTTAAAACAAAATAACGCTCCCTATTGGTTATTGTAAAGTTGTAAATACAAAATCTGACTTGATGGCTTGCCATATTAAAATTAAAAATGGTGAATATAATGAATGTTCTGCACTTGTTTTGACCTTAAAAATACATGCAAGCGGAGGCCCGGGACACAGTTAGGAAAACAACACTTTATTACCCAGACATCCTCAGGGTATCATCACTCACTGCATGACCGATCGATCACCTGCTTTTGGCCAGAGTGCCTTCCTCTTTCCACATACACACACAGACACACACACGCAAACACACACCTATATACTGTATGTATGTAAATGTGTGGTACACATAACCACATTTAGACACACATACAGCAGAAGACTAATTAGTTACTAGACTTCAGCATTAGCACATAAACTCATCTCCCTCATTTATACACACACACTAACACACAGCGAAACACGCACACACACCCTGAGTAATATCTCAGCATTAATTTTCCTCCTGAGACACGACCTTTCTAAGTGGAATAGAAAACAAAGGCAGCGCTTATGTGCGCACTCTTGTCCAAGTTTCACATGTAATTTATTGTGATAACAGCAAAAATGTTCAACTTGGCAGACTCCGTTTTACATTTTTACAAAGGTGATTTTTTCCCCTCCGCTGTTTGTTTTGGTCGTAAGGTAATAAATAGCAGGGCCTCCAACCAGGGCTTTGAATTTGCAGCTACCGAGAACATGAATTGGAGTATTTTTCTAACTTGTGCTGGTTTCTATCAAATTAATGATTATCTTTAATGGCCATTGTGTGAATTTAATTACATATTTGTAACTTTTAGCTGGCGACCCGCTGTGAGAAATCTGATACTCCACATCTCGGAGATCAAACGAGGAGATGCTTTCTACTGTTGATTTGGGGTTAGCACAGGAATAGTTTTACGATGGTGAAGATATTTATGTGCAAACCTCTCAACGGCTTAAAATATGAACGCTTTATTTTATTATAAACCTGGAGTTCAGACAAGCTTGAGGTTTAATTCGACAAATTTACAGCCTTGCTAATATTTCACTGTTTCGCATTGAGAGAAAGACTGGGAGGTCCCACTAAGGATTATTCTTTCTACTTTAGACAGGAAGAAAGTGACAGGAGGGATGAACCTGAGGTTAGAGTAAAAAAGAAAAAAACAGCATGTCTCAAGGCTAAAGAATTGGAGTAGTCGAATTTCCATAGGCATCACACCTCTCGTGGTTTGCTCATCCAACTTTGCACACATATTAGAGAACAATTTTCTTCTAATGTCCCAAAAAATGCACCGCTCTGAGTTAATATTCATTTCAGCTAGCATAAACAGCTACTGCAAAGTCCCTGGAGCTCTGCTTCTTCCACTTCACTCTCCCTGGCCAAACATGAGAGCATTTTAACAGGCCTGATTGAACGGGGATTGGTTTTGAAGATTGGTTTTGTTTATGCTGGCTTTCCATTCATCGAGCTAATGGCCCGTAGTGAAACGGCTAAAGAGACGAGGGCATGTTCCAGACATACAGTAAGAAATATGGTCTGAAATAATGATTTTCTTCTCCAAATTCTCAGTTGCTCTGTTCAGCGACAGTTCCAAAGGCTAACAGTTATGTCCGTCATGTTTTTTTGTTTTGTTTTTTGTGGCGGTACTTATTGGTCACTTACAAAAGTTGGACACTTTTTAACCATGTGATCATTGATGATCATGGGAAAGATTTTGTATTAAAGCATACAGTTTACCAGAACATGAAAATCAACTTGTCCCAAACCTGTGACTTATTTTTTTTCCTGTGGTTCAGAAGCTCATTTCCATGCAATTATATGAATGGAGCCATGAGTTTTTATGTTTCAAAGAAGCATGCAAACACTACGGCTGCACTCAGCCAAATATATTCCTGGTCAACTGTTGGTCATTTACAGTATCTGTCAGATAGCTGTAGATGCTGATTCATCATCTTAGAAGTATAGTGGATACACCTACTGTACTAGAGAGAAATGCATAGTTTACCCACAAACGAAGGTTTAATCACTATTTATAAGTAGTGGGATTTGGTCTGTTGATTAACATTTGTTCAGCTGTTATGGTGCAGTACTTTTGGTGGAGTCATACACACACAGTTTATAGTCATGGTTGTGACTTGACAGCTCCAGTTCTCATTCAAATTCATTATATTGAAAAGAGTGATCATGATATTCTTAAAAAAGAAAACGAAGAAAGAAAGTCCTGCATGTTTGGAGCAACATGAAAGTGAGACTGCTGACATATATGCTGACAAAATGGTCCTTTTTGGGAGAACTATTGCTTTACAAGAACATAGCTCTTATGCACAATAAATAATACAAAAATATAATGTCAAATAGACCTCTCATTATTTGTGTAATTTACAACCAAAACCACAAAACAATTGAAAACGTGAACATACTACTTGTATATATATACACTTTTCTCCCCTTAGAAGTCATGGTCCAAATCAAACATACAGTAAAAACTAAAAATATTTCCTTTTTCATTCTTTCTAATGACCATGCTAATCTTTATATGTCTAGCATATAATGTGAATATTATGACTTGACTGTAAAAAGTCCACACCCAAAAGTAAAACCAGCATTTACAGAGCTGTAACAGATTAACTAAGATTTGGCTTAGCGCTGAACTCTAATAAATGCCTGCCTTATTAAGAAATTGCTATTTGTGAATAAGTCCAGAAAGGCAGGAGTGAGTGCCACCCTGTGAGAGGGCAGTTGACAGGACTGTGAACACAATGCTAAACCCTGACCTTGGCACTAATGTTGAGTGCTTCTCTGGGTTGATTTTTGGTCCCCTGCCAGACTGTAAAGAACCATATTCTGCACATTACCTCGACTTCTAACATTTAGCCCAGCATGCAATGAAATGTTTTGTGGGCTTTTGGGAATGACTTATGGAAAATCAGAGGAGGCAAGTGGCCATTAGGCCCGTTTTTGCAACCAACTGATGCCAGAATCGCAGCTTTAGAAAGGCAGACTCAAATGAGAACGACGGAGAAAGGCGGCTTTTGAGAGCTGTTTTCCAACCCCTCTGGGACCAGGAATTTGAGTTGATTTTCTCTTTTTGTGGATTCATCGCTTTGGGAAAAGCTTGTCTTGTTTTATGTTTGGCCCTTGAGGTTCATCTCATCCTCTCTTTCCCGTCCCTTGTGCTTTAAAAGAGAGATCCTGCTGTCATGAAATATTCTTGTGGATTTTTCCATTTCAAAAGCCCATGGCGTCATCGTAACCACACAGATTCTTGAAAACAGAATGTGTTGGTGGAGGATGATGGGCTTTGTTTTAGATTGAGGACGACAAGACAGTGTTGACCGGTGGTTTGTATGCGCAACACTGGTCCCGGGAGAGTCGCGAGAATGAATGGAAACCCGGAATTGGTTCTTGTTAAAAAACGAATATACATTTTCTAAAAAAATACCAGAACCAAATCATTTTAATGACATTCTGGTCCATTAAAGGTTCTTTAATGTGTGTTTTCTACCAGTGCAGACGGAGATCTGTACTAAAAAGAAACATAAAAATAATTATCAGAAAAGTCTGACTCCGGAGCAAAAGCATTTGCCCTTTTATTTTAATGGAGACACTCTTTTCCTCTCCATATGCACCAGACACTTTCTTATAAACACTCCATGTTTCTAGAAAACATTGTGCAATTCTTCAGGCAGGTAAGTGGGCTTGAAAAACCACCTGTACGAGATGCACTCTTTTCTCTCTCATGTGTGTATGAATGTGTTTACCTTGTGTGTATGTATTTAAAAAAAATGCTAAACTAACTTAGACTTAGACTTCTTTTATCCTCATTTGTAAGCCACATTGGATAAAAGCATCTGATAAATGAACAAATGTGAAATGTAGTGAAAGAAAACATATACTCACATGCCACTTCATTATGCACATGGTTAACTGCTTGTTCACATAAATATCTAATCAGCCAATCACATGGCAGCAACTTAAAGCATTTGGGCAGGTAGGCAAGGGACAGACGATCTGCTGAAGTTCAGAGAGAAAAGTGGTTTTGAACTTGACATGGTTGTTGAGCAACCATATGTCACATAAATCACAAATATTCATTGTGACCAGTGAAGTTTTATTGTTGGACATAGAGATAAGATACAAGGAGTTCTTTTTAACGAATGACAATGTTAGTATATAAAGGAATTTTCCATATTGTTCGGTCATAGATGTTTTACCCAGATTTTGAATTAGGCATTTATGCAATGATTACAGTGATGCAATGAGAACAGTCGATAAAAGAGTTGAAGAAAATCTCTATAAAACAAAGACATGTCCTGATAGAAACTGTCAGTACCTTTTATGTTTTTTTATGTATGTTTTTTCTCCTGTGCTTACATTATGAATCATTTTGAGTGGTTCCTCTTACTGGATTTGGCCACTAGCGTTTTAGAAAATCTAATATTATGCATCTGTTCATTGTGAAAAAAAATCCCAGCATTTTGGCAAATAAATTTCAACTTCTCCCCCTAAATTTCTTCCACATTGGTTCACAAGTGAAGCATACAGTAAGTGGAATCACAAAGAGAATTAAAAGTTGTTAACAAAAAAATGTTAAAAAGAGAATTAAAATCGTTAAAATTCCTTTTCCGATTACTTGTTCTTTTAACGAACAAGCGGATTTCTAATTATTTTCAAAACTGCCAAGCTTTACCTGTGTGCACAAGAACATGCACGCATGAACGCACATACACAGACTTTTCGTTTTTTATGAGCAAATTTATTTTTATGATGTGCTCATACATGTATGGCTAGCATTAATGAAAAACCTTCTACTTCAAAACGAATTCATGTCTGTAATGTACAGTTGGCACATACAGAATACTGTTACTAAGCTTTTTTTATGAGTATAATTGACAAGAGCAATTACATGGCTTTATAAATTTGTACAGCACAGCTCCCACATGTAAAAATGACTCTCATTTGATAATTGTACTTACTCACTGTAATTCCATAATAATAAAGACGGATTTGCAATAAAACACAGAGAAACAGCTCTGGGGCTGTCTCAGAGCACCAACACTATATGCATACTCCATCTGGTTTCGTTTTTATACACTGGTCATGAGGGCTGTGATGATACACAAAAATAATTGTTTGATAGATTAAGATACTCTTTCTAATAACTGTACTGACAAAAAGTGCTGGGTTCCACACAATCGATTTGTGTTGGGAGGGAATTAAATTAACGTATTTTGTTTGTTTTTACAAATTTAAGTGGATTGAACATAAAACAATTAAGTTGTCCCCCCAAAAACTCAAGAAGTGTGTTGTTTCAGCTCATTTTAAATAAGTAGTTTGAACAAACAGCAAATGTCATTTTTTTTTGTGTATAATTCACACACTCTTAATCTTGCTCTCTAATCACAACATCATTAGAGCTTAGGACTTTTGCAAACCCAAGGGCCCCCATTTAGTTTATTGGCAAACCAGTATCTTTGTGTATAATACTTCCTAAATGAGTGCTTTACAATAAATACTTTAAATATAGGGTTTTACCATTAAAAAAACTTCTTTAGCTGAGCAGAAGTCTCCTAATGATAACTTTCAAATCCATGCTTCTAATTTCCAAAAATGTTGGTCTTTTGAATCAATTACAGCAAGCTAGCGTATATATTTTTTTAGCATTAAATAAGTTGTCTGATGAAAAAGCCAGCTTCAATATCTCATTGCCCTGGACTATTACTGTCATTTTTATAAAGTGGCAAAGTTTTGTACCTGGTTCGGTAGGAGTTAGGCCATAAACAAATGTATTTACTTGAGATAGATACTGCAGTCCTCATGATGGACATTTTGACAACTGTGTGCACTGTTAGACTTTACCACATTTTTACAGTTATTTACTGCAAAAATGGCCAGTAAAATACCAGATATATTATTTACAGTTCACTACTGTAATATGCACCGCATTGCGGGTCATTTTAAAACATTTACAGTAACTTACTGCATATTAGGAATTTGTGGTATTCTACTGTAATCAAAGTAATCAAGTACTGCTACTGAAAATGAAGACAAAAATGAAACAGTTCATGATAAAATTAGTTGTTAATGATAAAATTAGTCCCTTGTTTGGAATTTATTAAATTCAATAGTAAATACTAAAAATAAAGGTTTTGTACTGCTAGTGTAAAATGTAACAGAAATGTGACAGTAAAAGTACTGTAAAAATTGTCATACTGTGGTAAATGGCATTTTACCATAAAAAGAAGCTGCGGTAAGGTTATTTTACTGTAAAATGAAATTGCGGTAGGGCCCTGCTACAGTAATACACATTTACAAGTAAGTTTCTTTAAAGGGGCAGTTGCTGTAACTTGTTGGCAACAGTGCTGCCAGTAAGTTACTGCAAAAATACAATAAAATGTCTAACAGTGTGTGTAGGCTATTGGATTTGGTCACATGCTGTCTCGGTTGTATTTCTAAGGGATAAATTGCGCTGCCATTCGGCATGGTTTTGCCAATCCAGGCTTCTCTTACTGCAAGTTAATCAAGAACCAATAGTGTTTGAATGGTAGTTTTTGTTCTGACAAGTTTGGTACAATTAGCCTAAATAAGTGGTTCTCAGAGTAGAGTCAAAAATACAGGGAAAAATGGTACATCTGGTCATCCTATTCGGGTGCTAAAATGGGGCTATTCAAAATACTGATTGGGCTACAGCCACCCCTAGCCCCAGTATAGCGCCATCACTGATTTGAACTCCAGTGAGCCGAACGGCATACTTCATATTATCAAAAAACGAAAGCATAATGCAAATTATTGGTGCAAGTTCTCCAAGGGGTCCAGTCAATCAAGCATGTAGCTTACCAAGATGCCAAAAAGGTTGCACAATTAACCAATAAGCTAATCTGGTGCAAGACGCAGTAAAAAATGCAAGAAATTTCATTTGTATTGTGTAAGTACACACTTGATAAATGACGGTGCGTGGAGGACAGCTAAGCCAAAGGGTGGTGTTGTCTCTCACTTCTAAACATGACCGCAAACAAGTGAAATCCCATTCTGGATTTAATGGAATTTAATTTTACTCTAAAGGCACTGATTATTGCTTACAGAAGAATGGAGTGAAGGGTGACAGTGCAAAGAGAGGTCATTATGATTTTACAGTTCTACACAAAGCTCTCTCACACAGCTCATACTTTTGAAGTTCGAAGCCTGGAAGAAGAAGAAAAAAAGAAGTTCTGGTTATGATTTAATAACCTCTGACACGTAAGGTGTTAGTCTTTTTCATTATGGAAGCACTGGCTCAAGGCGAATTCCTTTGCTCTGGATTCAAAGGCATTCTTTACAGGTCAAACACTAACTGTTGTGGAGGAGTGACAGATTTCGCTGCCATTATGGAATCAATACCTTGTTTTTGATCATTTTCATCCTGAATACCAAGTCTTCTTTGAAAGTCAGAAAATTTTAACTTCACAAGCTCCACATACCAGGCCCTAATGATTCTGAACTAGGGAAAAATACCAAAGAATTTTCCCCCTTGAAAAACGAGGGGAAAGGAAGTAGTGGGCTCACTGGTTGGCAGATGTTCCACACAAATCCTAAATTAATTTATTTTATGAAACATAATAATCACCGCTATAAAACCCAGAAATATTGTTTTTGACATTTTTTTTTTCACCAATACCATTCCTTTCAGTTTTATAGAGGTGAATGAAAGGTGAAGGAAATTTGGAGAGAACTGCTTTTTGCAGAACTGGAAACAAATGTGAAACAAAAAAAAAGCGAACATCAAACAGCAACAGGATATTATATCACAAAGTAATGTGAGTTGCCAGTCATTTGATCTATTAAAGTGTTTTGCGATGCTATGATTCATAAAGTTCATAGGTCATCTCTGTTTGGAGGCTGCGCTAGAAGAACGAGTTGCAGAAACTGTAATAAATTGATTAGAAAAATAAAAAGTGAAATTAACATGGCTCGCAAACTTTTCCAAGCCACATTTTCAGAGCAGACAGTATTCCAGCAGATTCCTGTATTTCTCTGAATGGTAATAAAGATGTTAACCACTTTATAGCTTGAAAAAATAGTTCCTTCGCCACACTGTATCATTTTCGTTGTTTTGCATCAGTAAATTGGAATGATGAAAATGTCCTGTCCAGAACTGATTGCAAAAATTGCTAGTAAAACACTACTGATGCCATAGTTATTTGTCTTTGGTTAGGAAAAGCTTCTGGAAATATTGTGAGGTGGATTTGAAAATGTTATGCTGATCAATCTTTAGATCATGTAGAAAGTCAGTGGTACTGTATCTAAATAAAAACAGGTACTGATATTTAGACTAGAAATCACTAGAAATAGAAATAGAAATAATGAAGAATTCAGAGTTTTAGATTCTGATTTTTTTTCTTATTCATGCATTCATTCATTCATTTTCCTTCGGCTTAGTCCCTTATTTATCAGGAGTCACCACAGTGGAATGAACCACCAACTATTCCAGAATATGTTTTATGCAGCAGATGCCCTTCCAGCCACAACCCATTACTGGGAAACACCCATACACACTCACATTTACACACACACTCATACACTATGGCCAATTTAGCTTATCCAATTCACTTATAGCATATATAGGGAAACCGGAAACCGGAACACCCGGAGAAAAACCACACGAACACGGGGAGAACATGAAAACACACAGAAATGCCAACTGGCCCAGCCAGGACTCGAACCAGCAACCGTTCTGCTGTGAGGTGACAGTGCTAACTACTGAGCCACCGTGCTGCCCTCTTTTCTTATTATTTGAAGGTGATTTATTTTTCTTCAATAGAATATTTAAAAAAAGAATATTGGTCATGGTCCGTGGTGATTCATAAAATGCAAGTCAGCGAATACTGGTGATTTGAGAATCTAAATAAATAAACAAACAGCAAAACAAAATAAATACCAGAGGCCCCTAACATATATTGAGGTTGAATATTGATGTTTGTTTTAAACCAAACTCATGTGTGAGCAGATTTTCTTCAGAAAAAACACTTGTTACTGGAGTGCATTAAGGTAAAAAATGAGTGCACTTGATAGTGTCTACTATGCTTACGGACATCATTACTCTGCCACAAATATTGCCAATATTTAAAGTTATGAAGTTATTTTGGACATAAACTTGTACGTTTTTAGCAGTCTATACAGTATGTTCTTATTTGTTGTTATGGTTACTGATTATGTTCCACACTTGTCTTATTTAGTGTCTCATTAGCTGGGCCCGACTTAATCTACAGACTTTTGTTTTGTATTTCTGCACAGAATTTAGTTAAAGAAAATCTGTTTATTTATGCGGATTGACTTTAAGAGTATAAACTTCTTAACTTTTATTCAAGGTTTAAAATGCAAATCCAGTTAGAACTGCATGTTGCGCAACAAAGCTAAATTAAAAGACAAAAAAAAATTACTTTACAAACTGTATTGTTATCAATGGCTCATTACCTGACTATTATTAAGATATTGGCTATTTATCAGTACTTATAAAGTACATATTCTGCATGATCTTATTCTACATCTCTAATCTTACACTTAATACCTAAACCCTACTAATACCTTAACAATTATTAATTCATCATCAAGGGATCCCTCTTCAAGGGATCTTCGAGCCCAGGGCTCCCTCCCGTTGGCAGAGCGAGAGGGGAGATTTAGCTCAGGTAGATCTCAAAAACTCCCCAAAGTGCCCGTTTGGCTTAGTCTGTTACATATGACGCATATCTTTGGACGGTGGGAGGAAACCGGGGAACCCGGGGGAAACCCACGCTGACACGGGAAGAACATGCAAACTCCGCACAGAAACACCAACCGGCCCGGCGAGGACCAGAGCCGGCAGTGTTCTTGCTGACCACTGGGCCGCCGTGCCGCCCAATCTATGAAAAAAAGGAGAAGGGGAGAAAGGGGGGTTTCTTCCAGACAAAGATAAATGTGGAATGAAGACTGTTGTTATATATAGTAACTTAGGAATCGGAGGATCATAATTAGCTAATGCGGGACCGGCTGTGGTAAATCATAAGCATGTGATCCTCTCGAAATTCGTTTATAAATAAACTTCACTAATCTTGAAATGAAGTGTGACCTGAATTATTTAAGTAAATATATATTTACATAAATAAATAAATAAATAAATAAATAAATAAATAGATTTGATGATGGTCTTAACAATCTGTCTGTGGACTTATGGGGGCACAAATTTTATGTGGACCTGTTTATTGGTTGCATTTATGTTCCACACTTGTGTCTGATTTGTTGCTCTTTTTCTTGAGTATTTAATTTTGCCCAGTATGTCAGTCCACGGGCGTCACGGTGGCGCAGTGGGTAGCACAATCACCTCACACCAAGAAGGTCGCTGGTTCGAGCCCCGGCTGGGTCAGTTGGCATTTCTGTGTGGAGTTTTCATGTTCTCCCCGTGTTCGCGTGGGTTTCGTCCGGGTGCTCCGGTTTCCCCCACAAGTCCAAAGACATGCGGTATAGGTGAATTGGGTAAGCTAAATTGGCCGTAGTGTATGTGTGTGATTGAGTGTGTATGGGTGTTTCCCAGTGATGGGTTGCAGCTGAAAGGGCATCCGCTGCTTAAAACATGTGCTGGATAAGTTTATGGTTCATTCCACTGTGGCGACCCCAGATTAATAAAGGGACTAAGCCGAAAAGAAAATGAATGAATTTCAGTCCACCTTCTCTGTTATTGCAGTTATGTTTGTTTGAATAAACTCTGATGTTTCTTTTGTATTTACAGTACCTATGTGCCAGAGTGTTTAGTGTCATTCATCCATTCGGCCAGAGGAGAACTGGTCCTCCGACTGTTTTTTTTCTCCATTTCCCTCAGTTGGTCGGGTTTTATCCCACTGTTACCTTTGGCTTGCTTATACTGAGTTCACACTGCATGATTTTAGCCCTGATTTTCGTTTGCCAACAAAATCGCAAACAAAAGCCCGAAATCAGAGACAAATCAGTGCTTGTTCATTTGAGCAGCAATCACACAGGATGAATGATCAAAAACATGATCAGAAAGAATCGCAGATGACTGTGAACAATAACAACAAGCAGAAACACAGAAACATTTGCTCGATCAGCAGCACAGCAGCAGCACATTGCAAAATTATCCTCAAACATTTCCTCCTCTATAATCTTCTTTTCTTTTTGCCCTTTTGCTGTAAATCATTGTGAGCGTAAGGAGCATTTGAATGGCAGATTATTTAAAGTATATATAATATTTCTTGCATTTGTTGCACCATTTCCAGTCTCGCGCATGATCTTGAGTCATCTTTTCACTTTTCTTGTGCATCTGTGAGACAGACAAGAGTTGTTTAGTGTAGTCAGTGTGTATCCTCCCCTCACAGATCCATCATGCAGTATGAACACAGCAGCAACTTAACGCCACTCTAGATAGTCATGCAGTGTGAAAACAACGGCGATCCGACAATTATTAAAATCATGTAGTGTGAACTCGGCTTTAATTGCGGTCGTAAGAGCTCATCTACAGTGAATCATATCCTTTAACAAAAGACATTTGTATAAAACTAAACTAAATCATCACTGAACTAACTAAAACAAAACCAGCATTCTGTGGAACTGAACACGTCTAATGGACAGAAAAAACTGAATATGACTGCAGTGACATATCCTGCCTCAATTCTCCACCAGCTCCGACAAGCAGACACTAGCAGTCATTTTTATGACCTGTCTGTAGAAATATCACTTGGAAATGAGACAAATGACCAGCTGATCGGAAACCACCAGAATGTGCTGTTTATGAAGGTCTGGTCAGCCTTTCAGATGTCTCAGTAATTAAAACAAAACTCCCTGAGAGTGTAATAGGCGGTTCTCTGCTCTAACTGTAAATCAGAACACTGTACACAACTGATGCTAAATCTTATTTACACCCTGCTTTGCCGCAAACAAAAGAATTGTGGGCACATCTGAAATATGCATGGGTAAAATAAAGCGGCAAAACCACCAGGGACAACAATGACATTTCCCACACCAGAGAACATTGTTCTGGCTGAAGAAGACGACGACGAGCCAAAGGGCAAGATGCTTCAAACTCCCACATTACAGCTTCAAAGTAAAGGGCATTTTTTACTTCCTGTAAGCCGACCTTTAATGCATCCTCCTGCCGGAAAAAAAGGAAAGAGGTTGTCTGAGTGGAGTTTGGTTCCCAGGCATCATAATGTGAGACTGATGCCTTTACATCTGAAATATGGCCAGTAACAGCCGAGTGGCCGCAAGCCACACATCAATGAAGGTCCTGTAAGGATTCATCTGAGCTCATCTTCAACAACCTCAGCCACTTCTGCTGTCGTGAAGTTGGAACCACAATAAATTAAAGGGATAAGTCACACACAAAAATTCTAAATTACTCATACTTTTCTCACCCTCACTGCAAAAAATGTTTCTTGCAAGAAGCAGTTTCTAGACTAGTAAAAATATTCTTTTGTTTTCAGAAATAAGTTGTCAAAATAATGAATATCATCTCAACAACAACAACCACAACAAAAAGCTAAATAATTTACCTGTGGGATTATTTTACTTACCCCACTGGCAATCTAATTTAGATTGTTTTGAGGAAAAACTTGTATAACATGTCTTTATATAGTTTAACAAGGTTTGTCAATAAATCAGACCTCAATACCCAAAAAATACTTGGGGAATCTAATCAAACACCAATTCACATTTCACAACTTCAGACTTCCAAAGCTTCTTCAATATCTCTATTTTTCACAAAGTTCAAAAACACCCCCCAGATATCACAAAATTCTGAGGATTTCTTTCTTAATACATGTGTGTTTTTCAAGAGCCAACCATGTTATTAGGTTCCTCAACCAAAGTCCAATGGAGGGGCGATTAACATTTTTAAGGAAAAACTTATATATTGCTCAGATTGCGTCTCAGTGACTGTGGATGAGATTTTCTTCTCCCCAGGCACTGTGGTAGGTCGAGCTAAAAGCCTGTTTGGAGCTTTTGTGGATGAGAACTGACGCAGACCTGAAGCAGGAGCTTTTTATTGTCATGGTCTAAACTGGAGGATAGGCTGCGAGCCAGAAATGCTCACTCAGTAGGGCATCACATGTGTGCAACACCCTGCTGCTCACAGAATGCATCAAGCGGGCAAACAATTACGCACAGCGCTCTATAAAAACCAGCTCCTTTGTGGTTCCCATGAGTGTTCAAGGGTGAAAGGGCACAGTGAGGCCACCCTGCTGGTTGTAATGGGAACAACTTAAAATGTGAAATGAAATGCCGGGGGCTCCTAGACGTAAATGCCCAATTTTGTTATTACAAACAAACTATGAAGATTCAGTAAGATCTCATCACTATATTTTCTGAAATACAAGTTATGTTTTTGTGAAATCTAATGCAACTTATATTCTAAAGTGAATAGTATAATTTATAAAGTAAAACACGATACAACGCATGCACATATGAGAGAGACATCTGAGCATTTGTGTAGCACATGATGGTAGTATGGAGGACAAAACCTGCAAAAACAATAAATAAATATGTAAATAAATAAATTAATTCACAAATTCCTGCATAAATACATATATAAATAATTAATAGTGCAGGCAGATAAGTAAATAAATAAATTACACAAATGGTGTGGGAATTAGAAAATGCTAAACTGAAAGTTGATCCCCCTCCCTTTCAAACGTGTATTCATTTTTGAATAAGCTCAACATAAGCTAAACTCAACAATGAGAGGGTGTCTATCAATCATCAGAAGGCGGTCTTTATGCCATCATTGGTTGATTGAAGTCGTATGTCTTTAAATGAGAGTGACCTGTTCCAGCTTCTCGAGGACAAAAGGATGCACAGCCACATCAAATGTAGCTGCTAACTGACCTAAACAGTGTATAAATTAATCTACTCTGAATAAAATATTATCAGCTGATAGTGTACTGCTAATTTCAACAATGTCAGCTAGCCTTCTCAAGTCTCTGGCAAACGCAAGCAAATGATGGCATAAAGACCACCTTCTGATGATTGTTAGACACCCTCTCATTAGCATGTTGAGCTGAGAAAAAGTAAATACGGAACTACGTTCAAAAATGAATGTTTGAAATTTTGGATATGCGCATAAAAAAATCGATTGATGGAAACGCTAAGATGCGCATACATTT
>CAIGQV010000818.1:18867799-18885401 GCA_903798115.1 Danio jaintianensis | reverse complement strand
ATCACGAGTCCAACACTCTAACCACCAGGCCACGACTGCCCCGTCAAGTCTTCACTGTATATAAATACAAGTAATCTTTCTTAAAGTTACAAACATTTTAATTTCTTGTGCCTGAATGCTTTAAACTGGCTTGAAATGCTCACACATGCAGATGATAAACTTTTTGGTAACTTTATGGTTAAACTTTGCAATGACTCCACATATGTTTTTAACTGTAGCTCCTGGCCAACTATAATCCTGACTCCACATTGGAGATTCTGCCATGTGACTACTGCGGATGCGGTATCGATGCTGAAACGATATATTGTGCGACCCCAGGAGAAGCAGTAGCAGAAATAAACTGACAGGCCTGAGAAAGACAGAGTGAGGAAATGATCGCGTGAATGTGCGAAGCAGAATTAGAAAGCAGGTGAGAGACAGAGAGGGAAAGCGTCAGAAAAAGAGTGTTAGCGACTCCCGCTTCTGCACCCCACTGCCAGACGAGATTCCAGCAGCGTGATGGCATTACTGTACCCGTGATGGATGAGCGGACAAACACGGCCAGCATAATGAACTGCACTGCTGCCGTTCACCGGTAAACAGGCCGCACGTCCAGCCTGACAACCGCGTACAGCTCCATCAAAACAAACACTGCAAATAAGATCTCACTTCCAATCCATCACCAAGAATCCGTCTCGTTATGTATCAGCTCTAGGGTGTGCTGCATCCAAAAAAAAGCCCCAGCCAAAGTGGATCTATCTTTTGACAGCTGTTGTGGGCAGCTCTCTCCGTTTAATGGGTGGAACCGCTATCTTCAATCTTACCATAACTGATCTCTCGCCTGCCAAAACCTCACTTTAAGTGCCTTGTCCATCACGACTGTTTTCTCTGAGCTGGCTTGGCTGAAGTCTGGACTGTCTTGCTGTTACAAGATGTTCGTGTACCACGTTCAGGCGAGTGGAAGCACGCCAGATGCAGCCTGCAACGTATCTGGGTTTGAAACATTGCATTAAACACCTGCCAACTGCACTGATATCCTTCAAAATGTGGGCGTTAGGCGAAACCTCTGCAAATCACGCAGGGTGACCCACGGATCACCTATTCAGACTCAATCAAAGCTGGAGATTTCTGCGCAGAGTGAGGATATGAATGTCGACAGGCCTAGCGTCACCCGCTAACCACTAAACAAATACAGTTTGAGTTTTCATGTCTTTTATAGTTGACGTTAGGGATGCCTCGAAATGAAAATTCTGGGCCGAAAGCAAGAACTCAAGATGCAATTATTTGATTACCAAAACCGAAAATTACTAATTAAAAACTAACAAAATAAATAAAAAACATTTAATGTATAGTACTCAAATTAATTTTTTTTATTTCATGAATTTGTATATTTTAATGAACAAAATATAAAACAAATTAATTAAATGATCACACTTTTAAATTGAACTTTCACAACAAATGGAAAATATCTTTGCACAAACTTAAATATAGATTATTCTCCATTCAGTTCTTTCAAACTGAATTTTTTTTTTAAATCAATATCCAAATAACTATTGTTATAAACAAAGCAGGGATCATTTAATTGTGGTTCATTCACACTGCAAGCAATGTCAAATTCAAAAATAAAAAAACAAGAGTGAAATCTGAGTGTTGTGGACAGGCAAGGTGGTGTATATATTTACTTTATATTTTCTGCTTTTTTTTATTTCTGTTAAAAACTGGTAATGCTATTTTCAGTTGGCAAAAATTAGTTGAATCCCTAGATGACACATTCTTGGTTTCGTCTCACCTTCTTATCAATGGTGCACAGTTGTTCTGCAGGTAAATAGTGGAAGGGGAAGAGGAAGCGCCAGTTAAAGTTGCCTTCACCACCCAGCGATCGATAGTGCACGTCTGTTTTCTGCTTGTTCTCCTCGTGGCCGTGCATCCAGCTAGGATTGAAAAAAAAAAAATACTCGCAATTACCCTACACCTCATTTCCAACACATTAGAAGACAATGCTGCTCAGCTGTAATTGATCTACACCTTGGGTCTATGGTTGCCTTGCAACTGTGTGTTTGTTGCTACTGATCGATAATTTTTGCAAGCCATTGTTACTATTGGTCACAGTGGCAACAGACAAGCAACAGGCCCATGATATGGGAAACAAGAACTACTCAATCTAAGTAGAGCTCATACACATAAACCCAACAACCCCTTTATGACACCCAGATGTACCCTTTCACATAAATGTCACTCATCTTCTCCCCGGTAACGCTGACATCATCCAAGATTACATCTCTTGTGTTCCATATAATACAGCGCAGGAAGAACCTATGGGGCAGAAAACAAGGACATGTTTTGATTTTGGAAAGTTTTTGAGAAAGACACACTGACAGACAGTCAGTGAAAAAGATGCTCTTACTTTTTAGCTTTGCGTGGGGTAATGTTAAATGGAGGGCCTGGAGGGCCTAAAGATTTAGGGAACAGGTCCACCCACATTTGTAGTCGCCCCTGAGTGTTGGAAAATAAAAATAAATCTCATTGAAGAGTGACAGGGCATCTTTCGCATGACAAAAAACAGAGAAAGTCCTATGAAACAACATAGCTTTGCACAATGAAAAGTTTGCTTAACAAATAAAATAAAATAAAACAGCTAAAATAACTAATAAAAATAATAGATAAAATTAAAGCTATTATTATGTAAAATAAAAAAATGCAATAATAATATTACAATAAATAAAATGAAAATAAATAATATTATACATAAGATATACTAAATTGAAATGCATTAGATACATACAAGAGAATGACATATGACGCAAAATTATCAAATAAAAAATATATAAATTATAATAATTTTGGCAGTAACAATATGAGACGTGTAACCTGTTCTATATCTGGCTGAAGGGGGCTGTAGAGGGGTCGCGTCTCGACATGTTCAGGCACCAAACCATGCCTCCTCAACACCAACAGAGCCAGGCGCTCCATCACTGGTCCCAAGTGAGGGTTAAGAGGTTTCCCTTCATCTGCAGTCAACCATAAGGTCATTGTAATTCACATCCACATTGACACACAAGGTCCAAAACTTAAAGTCACTTCAGACTTCAAAATGTTTTTTTCAGCTTATAACAGTTTAACAATACTAAAGAAGATTCATAATACAGTTATTTTCCGTTCAAACCATGAAATGGAACTAAAACGTAACCTCTGATTCGATATGAAGAACATTTGGGCATCGAGTTTTATGAAGCCAACATTCATGAAGCATTCCACTTAAATAGTCGGAAATGTTTATCTTTCCCCGTTCCTCCGATGATGCGTTGATTTCATTGCTGTTGATCTAAGACGAGAGTTTCCCCTTTCGAAACGCAAAAAGAGAAGCAAAAATAAAAAAAATAAACGCCCACTGTTGAGTTTATGGTTTGAAACCCTGTGTCACGTCCCTCAGAGAAACACGGTCGGAGTGTGGAGAAACAAGGAAAAAGACTGAAGTGGAGGAAGACAATTTGTGCCATGAAATGCCCCAAACGGCCACCTGATAATTGCTTTGACGCGCGGGTTACTGCAGTTACGTGGGCTAAACAAAGAGATGTTGTTTTCCTCCACTGCTAGACACATGAGGCCGAAGAAGGAGGCTGTGTTGACCTTGGCTGAACATGCTTGTATGCTAGTTCACCATAAATCTGAAGCCGACCTCTGGTCCCAAAGCATCATGGAAGGGGAAAATGGCTGGAGAAATGGCTTTCTGTAGGCCCTGTGTGACATCTGACTGGTAGAATGGCGGCTTCAAGGTCAAGCCAGAAGTGTTGGTAGGATCTGATAGAGGTTACACATCGCTAACATCGACTAGCATCACTTCGTATTATCCTCCCAAAGGCGCACTTTGAAACAGAATGGATGTCAGGTTGCTGTAGCAAGGAGTGATGTATTTACTGCGAATGAACGACTATGTCAGAGGTGCTGTATGTTTATACAGGTCCTTCGTCTTTACAATATCGCACTTGTTTTTCTTCACACAGAGGAACAACTCATTCTTTCCGCTTATAGCGCCCGAGTAGAAAGAGCCAAACGGCTTCACCGACAGCTCTGTGATCCCACACACACAGATATGATGTATGGCACAAGCCGAGACATATATCGTTATTCTTTTTCTGTCAGTGTTTTCACAGAACCACAGCCGATCTCGTGCTCGGCTCGCTTTTTTTTTTTTTTTTTAATGACGGAAGATGTGATGGAGTCGGGCTGCTGCTTTGATTAGCTCTTACTCGTGACTAATGCTTTCAGCAGCTCCAAAGAAAAGACTTCCACTTTCTTTTTTCGCCGTCCAGCCCGCGGGTTTGATAGGTCGTGATGCTTGCGTTCATTCGTACATTTGCACTCTCTATCAAGCTGCTTTTTGGTAATGACAATTGCAGAATTAACGCTCATTAAATTCAGCGGTAGGAAACTAGGTTTAGTCGAAATGTGTGTTTGGGACACTGACCAAGGTCTGCGATGGTGTATTCGTGTCCTCTGAAGTAGACTCGATCCTGCTTGTAGACGGGGAGTTTGTAGTTTCGCCTCTCACACAGACGATGAAGTAGCTGAGATGGTTTAAGTTGATCTCGCCACTGGTTAACTCCTGACCTACAGTCAGCACATAGAAAAAAAAAAAAAAAAAAAGAGTTCATTTAGTATGCAAAACGGTTCTTTGGACCATCAGCAGAGTAATCACCTCCTATTTGTAAAATAAATAACTTATGTTTTAATGAACTGTTTATTATAAGAATTGTTATATTGTCATACTTTTTTTTTTTTTTTAGATATGCAATGCATTTTCTTCATTTTGAAAAGCCACATTTTCTTAATCGACTTCTCACTACACTCTAAAAATTCAGCGTTGAATTAACTCAAATTTGGCTAAAAGATAAACAAACCCATCTGTTGTGTGTCCACATTTTACTCAACTTGGGGTAAAACTATTTAATATTTTCCAACAAGTTTTTTAGAGTGTAGTAATATATTTGTATTTGTTAACAATGAAATACTTATATAGCATTTATTATTCTTAATGATAATTTCTATATTAATCACATTTGTTCCACCATGAACAGCAAAGATTAATAAAGGTTTATGGTGTATAATGTTACTCATAGTTAGTTAAGGTTAACTAATACATTAAATAATGTAACTTTATGAGACCCTATGAGAAGTCTTTCCTTGATTTAAATATAAATTATATTTAATAAATTAAAGAATGTCATGTGTAAAATTTGAGACTGAACCAGAAAAAAACTATTACGCCGTAAAAAAAAATCATGACAAAAAAGACATGACAACAAATATTTTTGTTACTTTAACTTATTTTAAAAATCAATCATAACTAAATTGTACAAATTATACAAAGTTTCGCTTAATGTTTTTAGTCTGTTTGAAGTAAGTTGAGATGACTAAAAAACTTCATTTGAATCAACTAAAAATATTTTTTTAAGTGTATCTGAAAAATCAGAAAAAACTATTTTGTCCAAGCTGGAAGAATAGAAAAAAAGCTAAACAGCTTGACCTGGATTGGAGGCCAGCTATCTATTTTAGACTGATTAGTCAGAGAAGATCACAGGAGATCAGCATCAGAATTTGAATCTAATGAAACTCAACAATCAAAGTGCCCAAACATGTTCCTCGAGATCCACTGTTTCACAGAGTTTAACTCCTACCCTAATTAAACACACCTAAACCAACTAATCAAAATCTTTAGATCTGCTAGAAACTTCTAAACAAGTCTGTTGGAGCTGGTTGAAGCTAAACTCTGCAAGGACGTGGCCCTCCAGGAGTAGGATTGGATACGCCTGTGCTAGTTCATAGATAAAACCTACACATTAATTTCCTGTTCTTTACAATTTTCATAAAGACTAATAATACAAGGGAGATGAAAGGAAACAGTATGACAAATAGGATATCTCTTACAGACAGTAGGACTGCGGAAGGCCACAGCGAGCACCATGACGAGACAAGAAGCGATTCTCCAAATCAATGATGGTCTCTCCGATTTTCTCATCTTTAGTCACCATGTCATAATCATACAGCGTAATCTTCAGGTCTTTCTCAAGAGGCAGACAGCAGGTCAGCTCAAACATCCTAGATGAGAAGTAGAAAACCCTTATTTTTCTTTTTCTTTTAATACTTGTCAGAAATAATTTTACTTAACAAGGCCCTAATTCACAATCTCAGAATTCTGTCATCATTGAACACCCAGAACAATCTTCCCTTCTTGATCCAACGTCAAGGCTCTCAAAATAAGGGAGTCATCATTATTATGAGTGTGGCGACCCCTGCTGGTCTGCTCCATCCTTGCAATGACGTGTGTTTCTGCATCTGAGTGGTGCTTGTGTGTATGTTCAGAGACGGTGAAAAAGAGAGAAAACTCACTTTCCAAAAACAGGCTCCAAAGTACAGGGTATGTAATTGTCGTGGTCATCGACTGATTTCTTGCCAAGCGTGATCTTAACGTAGGGGTCACACTATGAAAGAACAAGAAGTGCTTGTTAGTATGTGTTAACACAGCCACGCACTTGCACGTATATACTATAAGCAACAATATCCAAAACAGCACGCCCTCGTTTTGTACTTAAAACAAGAGCTCTTTGCTCTCGTGGTGGAAAAAGGCATCAAATCTCTGTGATCAGTGTGTGTTTCACAGGCAGCGAGTGCATGTGTGAAATGTTCCATATCATAACTCCTGGCCTGAGTAGGTGATGAAAGGACGTCATCTTAGCATATTCGCAACTAATGAAGGGAAAGCCCATCTGACGCAGGGCCAGCGGTGGTGGCGTGTTGGCCAGGTCGATTGAGAGTTTATGGTTGTGGGTAAAAGGGTGGCTCCATGTTTTCATAAAGCAATTTTTCGGCTCGCTCTTATGACTCTGGCACTTGCAGAGGATTCGCAAAAGACTCGTCTGGCCGGTGAAAAAAAAATATGACAGAGATTTGTGAATGCGTCTGGCTAAAAAACCAAGGGCTGTTGAACAACCTTGAGTCATTTAGAAGGCCACTGAAAAGTGAACAACTGATTTTTTTAATGTAATATTTCGATTGTGTTGTACCTACCTTGCCATTGGCATCTTTGGGCTGTAACCCAAAAGCCTGGATGATGTAGATGCGTACCAGGCACTCCTCTATACCGTTTGGGGGGAGTTTGCAAAATTGACGTGTGGGCACAGGCATCGAGGGATCATCAGGCAATGGATAGATCTTAAACGAACCCTGAAGGCAGACGAGACAGGAGTCAGAGTAACTCATGGTGTAATTTAGTTTTACTTTTTTTTCTGGAGACCTGCTGTCTGGGGCCTCCAGACAAACCTCAAATTACACTTTAATCCCTCAAATTTAGTTCCCTCAAATCCTACTAGAACTAAACCAGTTGTAATCCAAATAAACCAGGAAAAAGCATCTACACTCTACAAATTAAAGGTTCCAATTAGAACCAAAATGGGATTTACAGCCATATGTTGGATGCCTTAAGAGAATCCTATAGAAAAAGTGCACACAAAATGAAAACTTACTTATAATGAATCATTTACAAAATGACAAAATAGATAAAGACATATTATTTTATTACATAATACACTAGTAATATGGACTAGTTTTATTGATTTTTACTTGCTTTTGGTGGTATAAATGATCTTTAATTTTAGTTGTATGGTCTAAAAGATTTAAACTTTGTTGTTATTATTAACTAAAACTAAATGAAAGTTTCATTAACAAGAACCCTTAATAAATTGTAATATTGAATATATATGATATTGAAAAGGAGGAAATGAAACTTTAAACAGAAGCTTGCTGAAATAAAATATGATTAACGAAGTACAGTATAAATGTAATTACCGTACCATCTATTGAACAATAAATATACAATTGTAAATAATCAATAATCAAATAAATAATTCTTAAACAACATCAGCCTAAATTTGGCTTCATGCTGACAAAATTATTTTCATTTGTTGTGTGATTTTCATTTTTAAACAAACGACAACAAATTTTGTTCCATAAAGCAAATTAATTCTTCAGCCTTAAAAAAATCCCACAATGAATCTTCAAGAACATTTTAATGACCAAAAAAACTATACAGTCTCTTCACAAACTCTACAACTTCTTGTTAAGAAGGCTATTTGCACATAGGTCTTTAAAAAAACATTAAAGAACCAAAGTGTCTGTAAATAAGAAAAAAATAAAACAAATTTGGACATTTTTCACCAATGGCATGAGTCTCTGGAACTGTTGCAGAATGGTCTAAATTAACAAATTGTTCACTGGTAAATTTGACGAAGTACAGACTGAACCTGCCAGAGGCAAGTAACCGATCAGTTTTAGAAGGCCTGATTCAAATGACGTTTCAGCTCAGCTAATAACCATCAACACCCATCTCTTGCTTCATCTGGCGCCGTCTGAATGTTTTTTATTTCCTCATGGAGACTTAATGAGAGCACACGTGATAGCGGTTGATAGCAGCTGTGCGGTTATGAGTGACCATACCTTAAACTCTCCAACAACAGAAGGATCTTCGCTGTCATTCTGGGTTCTTCCACGGTAAAGTTTAAACGTTTGACAGAAATCAGCGAATTGCTCAAAGCCTTCAGTCTTCTCCAGTTCTCTGTCATACACCTGAGAAAGGAAGCACAAGAGAGTTTTTTATGTGGACCTAAATATGGTCTCTAATCAACCAAAAATCTGAAAGGACATATATTATATACAACACATCCATTGTCTTTCTTGCCAAAGCACTTTTCTTTCAGAATCTTGGACTCAGGGATCTTTAATTGTGGGTTCAACATTTCAGACTCAAGTCAAGCAACCTCAAATGCACCACTAAGGCAAAAAGATCTGGAAATTCCTTATTATGAGAATGTTTAAAAACACCAATAAAAATGCGCAAAAATGATTTGCTCCTGAGGAAAAATACACTTCTCTGTGTCATTACACAACCTTTAACTAGCGGCGCACAACTCTCCATCTAAACGGCCACCCAGGAGACAACTTAGTGACAAAAGTATGAAAGAATCCTCGTAAGCGAGTCGCTCTGTTTTTCTAGTTGACTCACTCAGGCCCAGTCCCTGAACGTGTGACACAACACACATCACATTAAACCCTCTCCCAGTCGCCTTTGCTCTTTCCCTGCCTTCAATCTCTCCCTCAGGCACCATTAGCCCAAAATAACAGCTCATCTCAGCAGTTTTAGGGAAAGTGTTTCTGTCTGCCGCTCCTCTTGGTGCGTGGGACACTCTCACACAGTGGCAGCCAACAATCGAAGTCGGGCCTCGCAGGTAGCCTTGAGACCGAAGTCCTTGCCAAATGACTAATGGACACGTTCAGATTGGAAAGAGTGGCTAAGGCAACTAGTGAGAGAACATGGTGACAAGGGAGATCGTTGACAAACCAGCCAGAGATCGAGGGATGATAGGGAGGTGTGGGCTGGGGGAAAACGGGCCCATGACGTCAGTAACGGAGCCCTTGTCTGCAGTTGGTTATCCCCCTGCGGCAACCCCGACATGAATTCATCGGAAAAGTTGGGAATCTGGCAGCCACAGGCTCTATTATAAATGGATAAGCTTGTGGGAAGTGGGCTGGAGTGGACTGGAGTTGGGGTGAGTGAGCGTTTGAAAGTAGGCATGCATGATCCCGAGGGAGACCACAGCACTTTGAAGCTAGGCTGTGAAGCTGATGTTTCTGCGACCTTTGATTCTGGTATCCTTGTGTTTGGTTTTGCTTGGGCATTGATAATGTCACTACAGTTATGATGGACTTCTGCTGTTATTTGCCATGTACAGATTCCATACTGCTAGTATCATGTTAGACACGTTGTTGGAACAACATGAGGATATGTAAACAATGTCTCAACATAAATTTTTGGGTGATTATTCAACAAAGGTCTTTACTCTCTAGTTGTGTATGAAAACATGTACTAGTTCTTTTAAGGGTATAGGTTCCCTAAAAAGTTAAATTCTGTCATCATTTACTCATGTTTACGTCATCCCAAACTGAAATGTCTTTCTTTCCTCTGAGGAAGGCAAAAAAAATGGGGCACATGATTGGCTTACATATAAAAGTTTTCTTTACTGGGGGTTAAGCACAAAAAAAAAGTGCACCAGAACTGGGGTCACACTTTACTTTTAAATGACATCCTGGGATTTCAAGGTCTGGTGTAACTTTTGCATACCCTTTGTCGTAGACTGACGCAGACCTCTCAAAAAATGTAACTACACATTGCAGCAATGTGTAGCATAAGGTGACTGGCTTGGTAGTGGTTATGAGTGTGGGTGAGGCCAAGGGTTTTGAGACAGAATTGAGGCCAGTGGCGCGAGTGTTTAACAAGTGTGGAATCCCATCCAAGCATGGAGTCCAAGATGGATACCTTTGTTTTGTGTTTACTTTATGATTAAAGTTGTTGCACGTTTGCCAGTTCACACCTCTTTCCTCTTTGAATAAGTGCAAGTTTGAGCTACTTCTACGGTAGCATTGCACGCATTTCTGGTGTAAACTCAAAACACCCTCGAAAGAGGTCGATACAGAGGAGCGCAGAAACCCCACTGCCTACTAGCGTTTCGGAAGTGTTATTGTCAGAGCAACACAAACAGAATGCAGAAGTATAAATGCACAGCTACATGCAAGGTATGCATAGTGCGGTGTGGCAATCACTCAACGCAGAAGTATAAATCAGGCTTAAGTCAGAATCCTCATGCTGGCCTCACTAATACCTATTCCAAGAAGGGCTCGCATCCAGGTACTGACCTGGCCCAACCCTGCTTAGCTTCACTGGGGAACCAGAAGTGAGCCACACAAAAATGACTTTACTTTATGCACAAAATACATGTGTGAATGATGTTTTGGGGTTTAATATAAATTTCTTCAAAATCTGCATTTTCATACATGTTTGGAACTTCATTAAAGACAAAGTTACTTCAAAGCCTTACCTGCAGCATATCGAAGCCTTTCTCCAGATAACTCCCACACTTGTTCCTCTCACCCATGGAGGCATAAAACTTGCTCCACCAGTCCATAAATTCATCCTGCTGCAGACACAGAACAAGAAAACAAGAGAAGGGAAAACATTAGAAGCAGGGAAGGTCCATGCATATCTGACACCACATCTCTTATTCAACAGAGCTTTGCTTAATTAAATCAGTCATTTCATCCATAAGCAATGTCAATTCTGAAAGCAACGAAAGCCTCAACTTACCCACCGGCCCATCTAAAAGTATGTCCGACAAATTCAACAAAAACAATAAGGCAAAGTTAGAGAAAGTGAGGAAAAAGTAAAGTCAAGAGAAAATACCCTAAAGCGTCAAAACATTTTAAGCAGACACATGCATAAATGACAGTGACACCATCCACAGACCAAACGACCTACGAGAACAACCCTTTCCATAACTTAATCTTTTCCATAAGTGACTGATAAATCATCCCTCCGAAGTAATGCTGGTAATTGTAAGCATATCAACTAAAGCTAGCAAGAAAGCTTTCAAATTGTCATTTTCCTGGTACTTTCACGGGTATGATTCAGGAGCGCTGATGTTCCCCTGCAATTTGATGTGCTAATCGCCACTGATACTGCGCGTCCTGCCAACACTCACTCATACCGTGTGGAAAGTGTGGGAATTTTTCAAAAAGGTACAAATCAGGCAGTTCCCACCTCAGCCAGCACCGCATTCCCATCCAACCAAAAGACAAAAGAGTGTTGTTAATGTGGAACAACGCCCTTCACAAGTGACACTGCAAGAAACAAAAGTGCAGTCTGAGTATGACGAGACTCCACTGTTTGACAAATGGAGAAAGACAGACTGTCCCACTATGGCATAAAAACAGTGTGTTTAAAAGAAAGAAGAGATCTCTTTGCTGTCTGCACCCACACACACGTCTCTCTTCCAGAAGACCAGATTTGACTCACCATGAGGAGAGACTTCAAGTTTTGTTTCCATCTTTTTTTTTAGCTTTTACGATGAGGGAGGATAAACAGCAGTGGTGGAATGATGCCGAATCTGTTGGGTTTGTTCCTGATCTTAGTGGTCAGGGAGTGTGGCACAGTGGTGTGTGTTTTGGTGACCAAGCAGGGAGGCTGTCAATGTTGTTAAGTACCCCACATGCCACTGCCGTGCCAAGGAATGTGTGTGTACTCGTGTCAGAGTGTGTCATACACCACTGCTGTACAAGATTATGCATATGTTTATGACTGTGTGTGGGTGCAAAAGTTCAGTCCCAGATGCACACAACGTGTAAATGAAAGTAATCAAAAATTCATTCTCTCTAAAACTGATATTGGACCCACGGCCTAGCAGTTAGTGCACTTGTTCTGACACATTGAAATGTTGTGAGTTAAGTGTGGCTGACATGAGATTGACTCTAATTTGCTTTGGAAAATTTGGAAAAGGCAAAAAAGTAATATAAAGTAACTTTTTATTTTCTGTTTTCAAAAGCTGAATGAAGTCATTCACAAGTAGCACTGGTAAAATAAATGGCAATAAATAACACTGCTGTTCAAATGGTTTGGGTCAGTATATTGTTTTGACAGAGTTTAGTCTAGAAAGCATTTATTTGATCAAAAATACATAAACACTTTTGCAAGCTTATTTGATTTTATTATTGAAATGGCAACACGTTTTGTTATGATTTTATTGCTTCTGCTTTTTTTTAACCAAAGGCTTAAAAGACAACAACCATTCAAAACTGTACCAAACTATTCGTTTACTTTACAAATAGTAGTACAGGGCATTAATATTTCCAAGGAGATAGTAATATATGTAATAAATATTGCACAACACTTGATATGATTTACAAAAGATTGTCAAAACAACCCCTAGAGTTATAAATATTAGTGTCAGGTCAAAGATATTTTATAGACAAGAAGCAAAGTTGGAGAGAAAGGGGAAAGCTGGGATTCGAATTTGGAACACCTGAAGCACAAAAGTGCTACAGTATTCACTATTTACTTTTATTTTTTAAATATATTTATTATCTGTTTTTTGTCCTGTCTCTGTAATTCTGTTGCACTGTAGAAGCTCTGTCACGAAAACAAATTCCTCGTATGTGTGAACATACCTGGCAATAAAGCTCTTTCTGATTCTGATTCTGATTCAGTATATGTCGGCGTACTGCCCACTAGGTTTCGGCGATGACCAGGTCAAAGATTATGATCGCAAACTCAAACTTACCCATCAAATAAAGCCAACATTTCAGTTGCAATATTATCACCTTATCAAACAGCTCTGCTAATCTACAAAAAGAAGGAGATGAGCAGAAAAGAGAAGAAATGTACAATAAAAGTACATTTTGGTGGGACAGTTCCCTTAGTCTAAGCATCTACCCAGAGGTGGCACACAGAGTAAATGAGCCTGGGTGTGCAGTAAGGATTTGCAGTGTATTGTAAAGCTGCCTTCAGAATCACTTAAGCTGAGTTGGCCTGGCTGTGCAGCAGACTAACCGGTCCTGAATGGTGCTTTTCATAGTGCTGCCACATGTCTCCTCTCTTTGTCTGACAGAGCTATTAAAGCAGAGCCTAAGGACGCCGTGACAGCCATGTTTCCATCTGAGTTACTATGTGTGTGCGCTTTAGGTGTTTGTGCACAAGTTTGTGTTAATGTGACTAAAGAAATAATGTTCCATTTTGCCTGTGAAAGGATGTGTAATGAGTGTGTGTGCATGTGCGTCTGGTCACCCAGACACTTCCAATGCACCAGATGTATGTGTTCAGTTATTCTATACTCTACCAAAAGATTTTAGGGCTTAGGGGTATTATTAAAATAAGTACTGTGCCACAGAAAACTGCACCACATGAACCTGGATGTATATGTGCATGCACACTTACAAAAAAGGAAACACAGCATCAAAAGTGATGTTATACAGATGAGAAGATAATGTTAAGGGAATGATACGATTTCAGACAAGAAGAACCAAGAAATGTCTTAAAATGAGAGGATTTACTGTATAATGGCTGCTTTGCCCCTGGGCGGCCTGGTGCTGGAACAGGGTGGTCGGAACGGCAGAGGGAAAACAGGGACCTTCACTACTTCTCCAAAAATTCATTCATGCAAAACCTGTTAAAACGGCAGCAAACATTCTCAATTCCTGAGGTAAAGGTTACAGTAGGGCACTGCTAGTTTTAGCTTTGGGTTTGAAAGGGCTCGTGTGCGCTAGTCATGAAAAATAACCAAATGAAGTTGGGAATAATTGAGCTCTGAATAGACTTTTAACATAAAGTATGTTTTGAAAATACCGTACAGACATTCCATGTGGTTTGATTGACGGTTCTTTCAGAAATGTAAACAATATCCAAAATGGCCTGAGGAATTTGTGACATGGAGTTGGTGAAAAACCTGTAGGTTCTTAAGCAGGTAAAGTTTCTTCCAAGTCTTACAATCCATTCCTTCATTTTACATGAATGCTGTGATGGAGAGCAGTAGATTGCTAAGAGCATCCATTCATTTATTCATTCATTTTCTTTTCGGCTTAGTCCCTTTATTAATCTGGGGTCGCCACAGCGGAATGAAAGGTGTTGTACTAAAATCTGACTCACCAGTTGGCAAATTGCACCTCTATTTGCATGCTTGCGCATCACACAGAAGAACTCAGCACTTGGTAAACTCACAGTAGTTTATCACAAGCATTTTATTGATTATTTTCTCCACCATTGGCACTAAGGAGGAGCACAAAAACGTCTGATTAACAACCAACTAAATGTGTCTGGACAAAGAATTCTTTTATTTTAATGAACAGTGCCTATGTGAAAGTGTCATTGGCATCAAAATGTTTTGATTGGCACGGAGTAGACATCTCAAATAAGTGCATTCTGAATTTGTAACAATTTATTTAATTTTATTTTTTTTTTCTGATATTGCGTTCACACAGAACAAAATTCCGGTAATGTACTGAATTTAATGTAAACATCTAATTTTAGAAAACTGACAGAAGAAATTTACCTGTATTTTTTTAAAAGGGCCTGTTGACATATTATCTGTTTGCCGGTAATTTTCCAGAAAGTATTTATGTGTGAAAGAGGCTATTTTTAGGGTTTTTGGCTACACCTGTGGATAATTTAAAAACAACTAAATTAGAAGACCTCAGAATTAAAAGCCTCATTATAATGATGATGAGGACTGCACAAAGACTGATGAACAGCTTTCATTTCCATCTTTTTTTCAAGATTGAACACAGAAAGTCTGCCTCTTCAGGATTCCATTAGTGGAAAACTGATTGAATATACATTCTACCTTTCTCTTCCTTCCACAACATCCACAATATCATATATAGCCATGCAGTTATTCTTAAACCAGTGTGTTGGACAAAGCTGAAGGGGATTTTACATTTACAGCTGAATTTACTTTGGGTTTAGGGGAGCACTTGTTCACTAATAAGAGCGCTGTATTCTTTCACAGTCTGCACATTTCAGCACAGTTAAGGTATTCTTTTAAATAACCTTCGTATTTGCATGGTCTGATGAAAATGAAGCCACCAAACCAATATTCCATTTTATGAGCAACCGCAATTCAGCATGTTTCTTTTTTTCTCCTCTCAAAACTACTGATGCATTTTGAACTGCTAGGACCAAAAAACACTGGCAAAACTTTTGAAATGCTATTTATTCTCTGGAGTGTGTGGAGGCTTGGCAAAGGCTGGACGCTGCATCATCAGGCAAGTTTCACATCATAGAACAGAACAGAATCATTATGGGCCTGCTTTATAGTGAACTGCATCCATTTCTTGGAGGTGGGGCAGATTAAATATATCACTTTGCGAGGAACTTCCATCCCCAAATATATATATTATATATATATTCATTCATTCATTTTCTTTTCGGCTTAGTCCCTTTATTAATCTGGGGTCGCCACAGTGGAATTAACCGCCAACTTATCCAGCATATGTTTTACGCAGCGAATGCCCTTCCAGCTGCAACCCATCACTGGGAAACATCCATACACACTTATTCACACACATACACTACGGACATTTTTTTAGCTTACCCAATTCACCTATACCGCATGTCTTTGGAATTGTGGGGGAAATCGGAGCACCCGGAGGAAACCCACGCGAACACAGGGAGAACATGCAAACTCCACACAGAAATGCCAACTGACCCAGCCGAGGCTCGAACCAGCGACCTTCTTGCTGTGAGGCGATCGTGCTACCCACTGCACCACTGTGACGCCATATATATGTATGTTTGTAAAATATAAGTAATGGTATACACATTTTTAAATATAAATTCTTTCAATAATATCTACTTTATTCGACAGTGTATTTTTGTATTTTCAGTATTAAATTGATATTAATGTACAGGTAAAAATCTGAAGAGAAACATGTAACAAATGTCAACATTTTTTCCAGTAAACCTATTTAATAAATATTTTAACTCTCAACTCTGACAGCCCTATAAAATAAAAATACAAGAAATTCTCTCAAATCTTCCATGAACTACACTCCCTCTGGATCCTAAACCTCAGTTTGTAAATCCCTCAATTAGAAGACCTCAAAAATTAATAGCTTCATTATCATGACAAAGAGGAAAAGGTTTGATGAATATCTCTATCTTTCTCAACAGGAAAGCTGCTCACAGAAAACATGCATCTTTAAGATTGAATTAGCAGAAAATGGTTCAACACACATATTTGTCTCTTCCTCTCTCTCTTTATCTTCCCTTCACTCATTCTTTTCCGTTTTACTCTTGACATTTGGCTATAAGGGGAAATGCACTAGGAATATTTTAACGGCCCTATTTACTTTGGCTCTGGTGCGAAAGAAAATTTGAGTTTTTGATCATCTGGTTTAAATGTTTTATAATAAAATAAATATCTTTGTTCACAAAAAAATCCAACAACTCTCCATGTCTTGGCAAGAGGAGGCAAAGAGGACTACATTTAGAGTGTGATATAAACAAGACGTTGTATTAAAGCATTGTATATAGTCCTGGCCTGGAATAATGTTGTGGCAAAAAAAGGAACCAAACCCTGAAGCTGTAAAAATCATGCGACTAAGACTAATTACCATGCTGAAGAAGTGCATTCATTCACGCCATTTAGAATTACTGTAATTATGAGATACAGGCAGAGCCAGTCCTCCGTATACATAACACTATGCGGTAAGTTGCATAGGGCCCTTGACCAGCAGATGATATACAGTAATGGCTGGATGTGTGTAAAAGATCTGTTGTGTTTTTGATTTTGGCTTCCAACGATTCTGCAAATGGCTGACTTCCATTCTTTTTCTATGTGCTGTGGTCTGTCCTACAATATGTAACCTCCAAATCAGTCAACTTCAAATCAATAAATTACAAAAAATGAAATAAAAATGCAAATTTAATGTAAAATTAAAAGGCGTTTAAAATGCAGTGTCTATGGGCTGTACAGTAAATTTGACATTGTTCTCTCTTTTGATTGCCGTTATCAGTCTCACACAATTTTGTTTTATTTTTCTGAAGGTCTTGATAACACCATCGTCAAGTTTTTCTTTTATTATTTCAGCCAATAGGATTGTAAAAAAATAATTTGTTGGACTCTCTCAATCATTGCGCTCTAAGTTTACCCAACTATGACGATTTTCGCTACTGAGAAACCCGAAAATGTGAAAAGAGAAACATGGACACTTTAATCTCTGCTTGTTTTCTTAATTACACACAAAAAAT
>CAIGQV010000818.1:18854910-18867789 GCA_903798115.1 Danio jaintianensis | reverse complement strand
TTTCATACTGTGACAAAAAAACTTTGCATATTGATGTTTGATTACTAGATTCAATTTATGTAGAGTAGGCTATTATTTTTAAAGCAATAGATTATTTTATTTAAACCATTTTTTCCCCATTTCCTATTGTTTGCAATTTTCTGTTTAAACCGTTTCAACTACTGTACAGTAACTGTTTTTTGTTGACAGTAAAACTGCTATAAAGGTGTTTTTTTTTACACACTGACATGGGCCCCCTTATAAAATTTAGCTTAGGCCCCTAAAAGCCTAGGATCGGCTCTGAATTTAGATTTGTAAAATCTTTCATTCATTCATTCATTTTCCTTCGGCTTAGTCCCTTAATTATGAGGGGTTGCCACAGCAGAATGAACCGGCAACTATTCCACCATATGTTTTACGCAGCGTATGCCCTTCCAGCCGCAACCCAGTACTGGGAAACACCCATTCACTCTCACATTCACACACACACAGCCAATTTTGTTTACCCAATTCACCTATAGCGCATGTCTTTGGACTGTGGGGGAAACCGAAGCACCCAGAGGAAACCCACATGAACATGGAGAGAACATGCAAACTCCACACAGAAATGCCTACTGGCCCAGCCCAGCCGGGACTCGAACCAGCGACCTTCTTGCTGTGAGGCGACAATGCTAACCACTGAGCCTCTGTGCCACCTCAAAACCTTTCATTACAGTTTGGAAATGTGACCAACTGACCATCGTAGATTCATATAGGCACTGTGTTTAGACATTGAAAGTATCACCAAAAAAGTCCAAATCTGAGGACAAGCCTTAGCAGAACATCACGTTATCATCCTGAAATTACAGTAATTATGACATGGTGTGAATGTAGCTTAAGGCCTGCATGACATCCAGGAGTAGATGTCTTTAAATAATGACTGAACAACAAGAGACATACAGTAAAACCTTTCTCCTATATCCTTGCTTCTCTTCCCTCTTTCCCACATTCATAATCCTGACTTTTTTTCCTATTTGAAGTGAAATTCCTGTAACCAGAAAAGTGCAGAATGAAGGATAGTTTGAATTCATTAAGTACCCTTGATCTTAACACAAAACAGGATTCAGCTCTGTGGAGGAACAGTGTTCTGCAAACAATCTGAAATGTAACAAAGAGAACTTGACCAAGTCAAAGACAAATTCTACAGCAAATTATCTTTGCCTCAGGAAAAAAAGAAAGAAAGTGCTTTTAAATTTGCATATCTTTCTTGTAAATCAGCAAATTATACATGGATATCAAAAATAATTATATTTTAGCATTATTACTGTGACTAAAGTTTACAAATACTGTTTTTGTTTACCACTGGTACTGTTTATTAAGGGTAGCTGTGTGTGTGTGTGTGTGTGTGTGTGTGTGTGTGTGTGTGTGTGTGTGCGCGTGTGCGTGTGTGTGTGTGTGCGTGAAAAAAAAGACACCACTTGAAAATTCTCAGTTTCTGTAGATGTTATTTATATTTACAGTATGTGTTAAAAAAATAATTTATTTTTTATTCTGTAAACTATTGATGACCTTTCTTCCATATGATGATGATGTCATTCAGAGCAGTAAGTTTTGCATAAAATAAAAATGTACCTTGTTTTCAAACTTTAATATTCCATTTTAGACGACTCAATACAACTGTTTTAACTTCAGAAGAGTTAATAATAATAATAATGATAAATGCAGAGTTATTAAAGTGATCTCTTCATTTTTTGCAAAACGCACATACACAAATTCCTTCAAAGAGATAAAAACCTTGCACAAGCAGCTAGATCCCCCATTTGTATTTTCCTGATTAGAGGCATCCGTTAAGCTTATTAAATTGGTGCAAATATCATTTTGAAATGCACTTTATGGTCAGAAGTATGTGGACTCCCAAACACCACACCCATATGAGGTTTTCTGAACATTTAATTTCAAAACCAAGGATATTGACAGGGAGCCGGTCCTCCCTTTGCTGCTCTAACAGCTCTCAATCTTGGGTCAGGCTGTGGAGATGTTGTGGAAAACAGAAGATGTTGTAACATGGCTGTGGGCGCTAATGTTGGGAAATGGGGACTGACTAGAAGTTCATGTTCCAGTTCATCCCGAAACAAATGGGGTCCAGGTTTGGACTTTGTTTAGGCCAGTCAGGTTATTCAACAACAGCTTGAGTAAACTATTTCAATTCACTTCGCTTTGGGCAAAGATGCATTGACATGCAAGAGGAAAAGGGGCCTTGTACAGTTGAATGCTTGATTTTATGAACAGAAAAATGCAGGGTTCACACATTTTTGTCAGGGTTATGTTTAGATTTGTGTTTTTGTTCATGTGCAGGTGTAACAGTTCGATCCCTTATTATTTCATGTGTGTTTAAACCCCTGGTTGAGTTTAGTGTGGTTAAACTATATTTTTATAGTTTTCAAGAAATACACTAGTGTATTCCTTGACATTTTAAGATGTTATGTCTGGATTTTCTGTCTTTTCTGCAGTATATTATTTAAGCAACTAAACTAAATATGAAAGAAAAAAAAGAAAGAAATTACCAAAACTTAAATAAAAAAGGCAATATATAAATCTAAAATAAAAAAACTTATAAAAATGAAAAAAGCACATCAAATTACCAAAGCCACTGAAAGTGAAATCTTTTAAAACTGAATAATTTTGTCGTTACAATTAAGCAGCGAATTGACTTTTCAAACATTCTTCAAATATCGTCTTATTTTTTTGGTTCCACAGATGAATGAAAGTCATGCAGGCTTGGAATAATGTGAAAGCGAGTAAATGACAGATTTTTTGAATGAACTACTTTAAAGGGATAGTTCATCCAAAAATGAAAACTTACTATTTACTCACCCTCAAGTGTTTTTTTTTTCTGTTGAACGCAAAATAAGGTACTTTGAGGAATCGGAGTTGTTAGAATATTAGACTTCCATAATAAACAAATATTACAGAAGTCAATGGTTACTGTTTTCCAACACTGTGTTCAGAAGAAACAAACAAACAAACAAACAAACAAACAAACAAACAGGTGACAGGTGAGTAAATGATAACAAAACTTTTAGCTTTGTGTAGCTCCCCATTAAATATCATCTTATCTTATAATAAAAAAAATGTAGTGTTAAACCTTGGTCTGGGTGATGTCACTTGTCCATGCATCATCATACAGCACAAAACACAAGCCACACATCACGTCCCACTTGTTGACAAAGCAAAAGTGACATGCCACGGGACACAAACACAAAAGCCATATTCCCACTCATTTGAATTATAGCCCCAAAACCCTGGACTCAAACCATACCATTATCACTCAACAAGCTCTAGTGAGGATGAAATGAAGGTTTGCAGAGAGATGGACAGAGATGAGCTGATGATGTCATACATACGTACATGAAGGCTGGACTGAGAAGGCGAGATGTTAATAATGGCAGAGCTGGTGCCATCTGCCTGTTGTAAACCAGAAGCAATACGGTTAGTTGGTTAACATTAGTATATACCCTTCATTCACTGACCAACAAAGTCAAACACATGCAATTATATTGTCTGAGACAGTCAAACGTCTAAAGCAAAACCATATGCTGCATCAGTGTAAATAGTAAATGTTTGAGGTTGCAACTGGAATGTGTTAGATTAAAAATCCTTAGGGGTCATTGACACAGAATGCATCTATTCATCTAAAACACAGGATCAGGAATGGTTTTAAAAAGTGCAATACCACCTTCCGATCTGTATTTAAGATTTTCAGGTCCTAACTGAAATACCATGGTTACAAAATAGATGGGACAAGATTTTAAAGTTAGGAACTTATGCCCCAGGGCAGCACGGTGGCGCAGTAAGTAGTACAATCGCCTCACAGCAAGAAGGTCGCTGGTTCGAGCCCCGGCTGGGTCAGTTGGCATTTCAGTGTGTGATTTCAGTTTCAGAGTTTGCATGTTCTCCCCGTGTTGGCGTGGGTTTCCTTCGGGTGCTCCAGTTTCCCCCACAAGTCCAAAAACATGTGGTTTCGGTGAATTGGGTAAGCTAAATTGTCCGTAGTGTATGTGTGTGAATGAGTGTGTATGGGTGTTTCCCAGTGATGGGTTGCAACTGGAAGGGCATCCGCTGCGTAAGACATATGCTGGATAAGTTGGCGGTTCATTCCGCTGTGGTGACCCCAGATTAATAAAGGGACTAAGCCGAAAAGAAAATGAGTGAATGAATGAACTTATGCCCCAAGTTGTCTTAAAATGTAAGCTACTGTATTTTATTTCCTAAAGACTGCATGTAATTTTTTTTAATTCAGCTACCAAAATGTATATTTCATGGTGACTGAGAGAGATCAAAAGCACTGCAAGTAAACACATGCAAATAGAAAAACAATAACAAGTTGAGTAAAACTCTTCACCGGTTAGATAGCATACAACACATGCAAATACAGAAACGCTCTGCAAATAGCGCACACTAAAACACAACCGCTTTGTCCGAAATCTGAAAAGCAATTTTTATTTTTTAACATCCAGTTCATACACTTCCTTGTTTGTATACTTTTAGTTGTAATAATCTATCAAACTGCACAATTAATGTTCTAAAAAGTGTAATCACCTTTTGGGGTCCCCCTGATACATTTTCATTGTGGTCTGCACTATTTGCAGTGCATTCCTGTATTTAGCAGGTATTGTAAGAATTAGCAATTTATCGCTTGTGTTGTCAAACTAACGTTTTCTCAATTTGTGATGCTTTTCTATTTCCACATGTTATCTGAACTTTCGCCACATTTGAGCTCTCTCGGCCACCATAATATTGGACGAACGTTAATCTGAAAAGTAAGACTGATTACTTCTTGTTTAACTGTTAGCTGATGAAACTTAACATAATGGCTATGTTTACGCAACCAGCCACAGACCAGCTGGATATATACAGTAGATGAAAGAAGATGACAGTGTTTATTACATTCAAACACATGCAATCATATAGTCTAAGACAGTCAAAAGTCTAAAGCAAAACCAGATTTCCAGTTTAAATGGTAAATCTTTGAGGTTGATACTGAAATGATTAAACATCCTTATCGAGGCACATCTGACTGAACTACATACTACGCAACACTTAACAGTTCCAGTTAAGATGAGTTTTTTTAATAGCATAATGAGGTAAAACACAAAAACAGAGCAACACATCAGATCTGCTGTATATACGGATGAAGGAGGATGACAGCATATATTACGGAGCAGACAGTGCATCGGGTCGCCAGGTCTGAAACTTCCAGACTAAAATGCAGCAGAAAGCGTCAATGAGGTACAGATGGCAACTCTACCAAACACTCCTCTCGAACCTGCGGTTTGCGAACTCAGACAGCACTGTGTTTCTAGCTGATAGATAAATCATTACCAAGGTCAGGACCATGAAATGTGATTCCCCGATGAAGAATGACACCCTGAGATTGTTGTTTTTCCTGGATGGGGCTCAACAGTGGGTTTTCTCCAATAATAGCTCTAACAGATGAACAGAAGGACTCTACGGTAGGATGAGTTCATGCGGCAAAGCGAGCGCTAACGCTAATTAGCTGCAGACACAACACATTCATATTGTGCCGTTTTATGCCTCCTGATGCTAAATCAAACCATTGTTTTCTATGGGAATGTGTCGCGGGGAAAGTATCACGCCACCCATAAAACAATAGTGGCGAAAATGCATTTTGCGGATTGAAACAATGGAATAAAATAATTAAATTCTGAAGAGAGAGCGCTCTCAGAGGAGCAACAAAAATCTAGGGTAACTGTATATGTTTCGTTATAAAATACATTCGTCCCTGTACGCATTATGAAATGCTATAATAAATAACATGCGTAGCGCAAACATTTCATATAATTCAAGTGAAAATCTTATTATATTTATGTCAACAAATGCTCCCCTCAAAAGGATAATATATCAAGAAAAGTACAGCAACAGTTCGGCTGTTACACAGGGAATAAAAAGCTTTTTTATAGTTTGTTAACTGTATGTTAACCAGTGTAGGTCTTTAAATAGTGATCAAATATATAGTATTATACCATTAAATTACAAAAAAAAACAACTAACAAATAAATAAATAAATAAATAATTATTATGATTATAAATAAATACTTATTGGTAAAAAGATTAGATTAGAAAAAGTCTTTCTTTGTGAAGATTAGAACTGTTGCTTTGGCACTTAACTGATAAAATTACAAATTGAAAATAAAAATTAAACAGCAAAAGCATTCTCAAAAATGGTTTAAACCACACTAAACTGAACTAAACTGAACTTAAACTCTGAAAACTGAACTGACGCAGTTTCAATTTACTAGAACTTCTATGTTAAGCTGCTTTGACACAATCTACAACGTAAAAGCGCTATAGAAATAAAGCTGAATTGCATTGAATTGAAATAAAATGTAAAATATAATATCAATAAATATTACCAAAATAATATACAAATCACACTTTTTTACAGGCTTATATCTAAATAAGTAATCAAATTCAATAATGTCTTTTAAAAAACAGCAGCTTCAAATAAAAACATGCACAAAGTAATTTAACACATCCCACACTGATAAGCACGAGACATGGCATTCTCTCCGTGCATCTGTCACACATGCTAATCATGCTGAAGCAGTGCTGATTCCTCTGTCTTGTGATGCACATGATGTGGCTGATTATGATGCTATGGTAGGCTGGTGTTACAAACAGCACAGCCATGCCAAAGCTGTGTCTTCCCATGTAGCAACCACATCCTGCTGAAGTTATGTGAAATCAAGCTTACTCTTTTACACCGCAATCTAAATACAATCAGGAAAGCTGGATGTGGCATTAAACATCAGGATATAAACTCAGTAACTGTTCTGATAAGTACAAGACATGAATAATAACAGTCTTCTGCATTGACATGAGGACATTCTAAGCACAGAGTAAAAAAAATAAAATAAACAAAATTGGAGGAATTTACGGTAAAAAAAAAAACGTCCATTATGAATGCCAGAACTTTACTGTAAGAAATATGCTAGCAATATTTTAGGTTTAACAGAATGAACACAGGTGGTGATGAGAAAAACAGATGTACATTCTAAAAAATGCTGGGTTATGTTAACCCAAAGATGGGTCAAATATGGACAAACTCAACTTTGGGCTAATTTTATTTATTTTTAGTCAATTAAAATAGACTTTTTCAACACAACTGTTGGGTTTGTCCATATAGTATTTTATCCAGTGTTGGGTTAACACAACCAAGCATTTTTTAGAGTGTAGAAACAAAGCCCATCCCAAATAGTTTTTATCATAAGTGGAAAAACTAATAAATATATGGTGCAAAGAAAAAAAAAGTCTCATATCACAGAAGGAAATCTGATGTGATTTCTCATCTGCCATGTTTGCAGTTTTTAATGTATTTTAGTGGGGGTTTTTGCAGTAACAAAATAAGAGTTTTATCTGTGTTTGTGGTTATAATCAAATCCTCATCCACCACACACTATGTGGTGGGTAATATTAACCATTTAAGTGTTTATTGAACTGCACAAATTTCTACCATCCAAATGGTTCACCTTTTAGATCAATTAAAACTCTTCTACCCTGAAAATTAAAATAATTTCTTTGTAATTCATTCTAATACATTAAGTCTCTAGGGCTATATTTACAATACAACAATGTAGCCAAAAACAGAAAGGTTTTTCCCTTGCGTTATGAAAGGTTTATGTTTACAGGACAATATTTTCAAAACAATCTAAATTTACACATCCGCGAAAATGGTAAAAAAAATTCACTATTACATATGCCAGGAAAGTATTTGGCACTTTCACCTTGTTAGTAAACAGTACCTGTAACACCGTGTCCTAACTACACACTACGTTCTAAGATTCCAGCGACAAGCTATTTGGCTGTCGGCACCAAACGTGACGCGACACAACAGAAACATTTAAATACCAGCCATTCATTTAAATACCAGTCACTGCACTCCCAACGACATGTTAAGGCTTAACATGTAATTAATACATATTTAACCGACTTATTTTATTTAGTTTCCTAGTTATTTTATTTTCAAGATCTGAGGTAAACTACCTGCTGCTGCTTTCAGTAGTTTGGCAATAAATGTCATGTAAAATGGTGTTCAATCTTACATTAGTAGCATTTAACACTGAAAAAAGCACATAATATATACCTGAGGTGATAATTGTCATATTAGTTTATACTGTTGTTTTGCCAAAGATTAACTGTTTCTAAAATAGAAATTTCACGCTTCATTAGTGGCAGATGGTTAGGACAAAAACATGTTTCAACATGAAAAAAAAACATTTTATTGCATCACAGCACTGCATCGCATGTAGTTAGGATACAGTGTATGGAAGTGACTATGTGCCGTTGGCGACTTGGTGCTGGTGTGTAAGATGTGTCTTCACTTTTGGTTGATGGTTAGTGAACCCTTGAGCAACAACAACAATACCATGAGCTCATCATTGTTGTATGTTTGTTCACGTTTGCCTTTAAATCTACACCTCCCTATGGTACATGATGCCATTGTTTCCATAGACTCTCGTTTTCGGGTGTTTACACAAGCATGACAATGGCATCCTTTTTAAAAACTTTTAAAAACTTTTAAAAATCCTTTTTTTTTTTAATTTTGAAACCCATTTTCAAAGGTTTCAGCCCCAAAAATGCAATTGTCATGTAAACAAACAAGCAAAACCCTTAAAAAGTTCCCTGTTTTTGGCCAAAACGCTGTCATGTAAATGGCCCCTGAGTCTTATAAATAAGTTTTAAAAACTGGGCTCAAGAAGCCATCAGACTGGCGGCTCATAAACAGGGACCTGGTGGCGAAGGCCTGTCATCGAGCGCTCTTGTTCCCCCAGAGTCGACCCCTAGCAGGGGAGGTGTGGGGTAGGGGGTGGCAGTTATTGTGGCGCCGGTGGTGAGCAGCCAGGAGCGGGGGGATGCAGTTGCCCAAGACGAGGACTTACCACATCAGAGGGAGGACTGAACCCTCGCAGCGCCTTCTGCTGTGTAGTGCCAGGGCATAATAAATACAACAAGAGAGAGGACTCCACGCAGCTACTCAGTAGAACAGCTAATTAGGACCAGGCCGCTTTGTTTGCTGTTGTCCTCCAACTAGAGGAGTTGCGTTACAGAACAGTTTGAAGTGCACACATTACAGGGGCTTTTTTTCGCTGTCTAAAGGCCTTTGGGCAAAGCCACCAAGACGTAGGATCAAAATCAAACCTTTTCAGTAGTTCTCCCTCAAGCCTGACCTCAGAAACCTCTTCAAAGCTCCTCTACATTGGTACTTGCTTTTAGCGCCCCGTTTCTGAAGTATATCATTTAACCTGCTCAAAACCATAGAAAATCCACAAAGCCACCGGGCTGGTGTTACTTTCCCCTATGAGGCTGCATTTGGCTTCATCAAAAACCTGCTTTAAGTGACGAATCTGATCCAGGGAGCAATTTTTTATGAGCGCGCTGGGGAATAGTTTTGGGGTCTTGGCCAAGCCGAAGCAAAGGTTTTGGGGAGATGATGGGGCTCAAGTTTAATTTGGAGCAGTTTGCTATACTCCTGTGTACACCACCAAACACAAGCTATTAGAGGTGAAGACGTAATAAGTTATAATGCTTAGGGGAATACAATACAATAGTACACTGGCGCACGCCATCTACCGAATGCAATTTGCATGGTGCAATTACCGATTGTGGAGGTCTGTTATGAGTGCTAGAGGCGGTGGACGATTCAACAGACTATCAAGATCTAGCACAGTTTATCGGGAAAATTCAAGCAGAATCAGCACGGTACAGCACGGCTTTTTAAAGAAACAATGAACAATTTGTGTTAATAGTGACATTAGTGGCCATTAAGTCAACTGCAGACAGCAACTTAATGAGTGTGCTTCAACTTGTGCACACATTACATACAAGAGATTCAATGTGATTCAATGCTCTGCAATTACCATTATGTCAACAGATGAGCTAAAATTACGCTGTTATAATAGTTTGATTATGAAGTATATTTGACAATATAGACTATATAGATATACTTTAAAAGGCCTTTTATATTAATCACTTTTCTTTGCATGACACATAACAGAATGGCTCAATATGCATTATAATTGACATTGTATAAGCATTCATTTCTCATACATATTTTTTATATGAAAATCAGTTCCTTGTGTGGTTTATTTATCACAATATTCACGTTAGTGAGTTGCTGTGGTGATTCCTGAATAAAATTTATGAAACGTTAGGGGTGATTTTTTTTTAAACACAGGCTATATAAAATTGAACAAAAGAGATAGACAGAAGAAGAAGAAGAAGAAGAAGAAGAAGAAGAAGAATCGTATGTAACTGACGACTGGAATAACTGTTTTTTCATGGCATCTGCACTACTGCAAACAGCTCAAATTTGGCTAGTTATATCAATATTTTGAATGTGAACATGTTAACATGCTAAAAACTATTACACCCGTGAGCAAAAATAAAATGTGATGAACATACAATCCCGTGCAACAATAACCCATCTATATAGAAATGAAGAGTTGACATACCCATTTTCCCACAGTTCCTTCACTTCCTATATTCCATCAAACATTTCTGATAGACAAAAATGAGGGTCACTGGGGATTCTACCACAGATGACTGTGGTTGTGGTCCCTCTTTTATTTATGTAATCCAGAACGAGCCATCTGATGGAAGTCCTCATACATATGCACATTTATAAATAAAGCCGTGGTCAAGAGACATCTGAAATCAGGAGCAGAACTGGAGGAGATGTTTACTGTATACTCAGCAATATATTTTCAGAGTCAAACATGTGGTTATTTCCTTAGTACTCAAATGATTTCAGGCAAACCACAAATGGTGTGCCCAATGATGCTGTCTGAATGGCCTTGAGCATTGGCATCCAAGCCAATGGCACTCTTTTACATGACATTTAAAGTTCATCAATGGGTTACTAATGGATAAATAAGTTGACTTTGTCACACATACTATGAAAAACAAAAAAACAAAAAAACAAAATCTCGGATTAGATCAATGGAAATGGTGGCAAGTGCAGCAGAAAAGAGCCCCATTAATGGCCCTTAACTAGAGCTGGGCGTGGGCTCATAAAACTGAGCTCAAAAGGGCAAACGTGAAGTATTCCTCTTTCCACTCTGCAAACGACAGAACGCCTCACATCCACAGGGAAGCCCTGCCAGCCTGCCTGGAAGGTCAAAAACCTAAATAAACTGTCATTTGGGAGCACGATCCATTTCCAAGGAAACCAAGTGGGCCATGCGATCCTGAATCTGATACTCTAGTCTCGTTTTTCTTCCAGTGACTGAACAAATAAAGGATGAGAGGTTAAAGCCGAGATGTGGAAACAATTTTTCAATTTTCCTAATCCCCTTGATCATTTTTGATGTTGTTTTTATTTATTTTTTTGGGAGTATTTTTAGGTCGTAGTTATGAGAGGGAATTGATGACAGCTCGAGGAGGCGTCATTAAAGCTGGCCTCTCTTTTCTCAGAAAGCGAAGCGTGTCATTGTCTCAAGATGGTGTGAGCCTTCATCGTACATGCTAGCGCCAAACAGTATTCCATCACGTTACTTAATTTATGATTTCATCACACACACACACACCCCCCCCCCCTCCAATTATGCCGCAAGTTGACTAACATTGCACCATAGCAACATTACAAGTCTGGTTTGGCCAAAAAATTTACAACTCATATTTTAATCACTGCCTAAAATTAATTGTTTTTTTAAGCATTTCTGAACTGAATTCAAGTCAATATTATTATACAAATTGTGATGCTGTCTTTCCGCCCTTCAAGAAGCAGTGTTCCACTAGTCACTGTTTACAAAAGCAATGATACACAGTGACAGCGGCAGACACTGTGTCCCGATGGCAATGCCATGGCCCAGACATTTTAATGGACAGGATGTGATTGCTGTTTCACAACCAGAATCCCACCTAAATTGCACCAATAAAGGAAAACTACCCCTGAAGACCTTATAAAGTGGCTTGTATGCTCAGAAGAGCTTAACCTTGCCATGACAGCATACTGTAGTTCATACTCTAACAGGGCTCTAAAGCAAACCTGGAGAAACCCAAGCTATGGGACCAATGAGCTACTGACTAGAAGCCAAGAACACTAACATCATTACAGACAACAAAAACGAGAGTGTATTCACTGGTTCTTTTTCACAACCTTATTTACAATAAGGTTGGACCATTTTTTGTGATTTACTGGATAAGGTACTGTAAATATTAATACAAATGACTGTAAATATTTTACAAAAATGATTTTATTTATATATATATATATATATATATATTCAACTTCTATTTGATTTAATACTTTATAACATTTATAATAACTTTTTCGAACAAGATTGAATAAAGTAAATGAATCAAAGATCATATTTTAACATTTTAAGCAAATTTGAGTTCTATCTTTATTTTAAATAATTTTTCAGAAGTCAGAAGTTCGCAAAGGACGCCTGCTTAAAAATGACTGCTATGACGCCTGTATAATATCTGAGGAAATTTTCCCTAAATAACAATGCATACAACTGCAATAATCAGGAAAAATAAGGAAACCTTTGATGATTGAAAAAAGAGTGATCATACCTGTCCAGGGATGAGAGGCTCCTTGTCATCAATATCAACCAGAACATCATCTCTAGGTGTGTGAGCAATAACTTCTGTTGATGAAAATGTACCATACATACTGTAAGTATAATGTTTTATCCACATAATCAGACAAATTTCACTTAAGAACTGTTTTATCAAAAAATGTCATTTGAATGTTTCTAAATTGATTTGGATCTGTTCTCATATCTCTCTAAACTCTCAAAATAAATCTACATTTCCACAATATAACAGATAGCTGGCGTTAAAAGTGTCATGTTAAGTGTATTGTAAAAAAAAAAGTCAAAACCCAAAGTGTGG